>CM062630.1:3858117-4498783 GCA_025617555.3 Puccinia polysora | reverse complement strand
TTATCCTTGGTGGATAATAAAAACCACTGGTTTTCTTATCCTTGGTGGATAATAAAACCACTGGTTTTGTTATCTTTGGTGGATAATAAAACCACTGGTTTTCTTATCCTTGGTGGATAATAAAACCACTGGTTTTGTTATCCTTGGAAGGATAATAAAACCACTGGTTTTCTTATCCTTGGGGGGATAATAAAACCACTGGTTTTCTTATCCTTGGGGGATAATAAAACAACCCGTTTTCTTATCCTTGGGGGATAATAAAACCTCTGGTTTTCTTTTCCTTGGGTGGATAATAAAACCACTGGTTTTCTTATCCTTGGTGGATAATAAAACCACTGGTTTTCTTATCCTTGGGGGATAATAAAACCACTGGTTTTCTTATCCTTGGGGAATAAACAAACCACTGGTTTTTCTTATCCTTGGGGGACAATAAAAACAATGGTTTTTCTTATCCTTGGTGGATAATAAAAACCACTGGTTTTCTTATCCTTGGTGGATAATAAAACAACTGGCTTTCTTATCCTTGGTGGATAATAAAACCACTGGCTTTCTTATCCTTGGTGGATAATAAAACCTCTGGTTTTCTTATCCTTGGTGGATAATAAAACCACTGGCTTTTCTTATCCTTGGTGGATAATAAAACCACTGGCTTTCCTATCCTTGGTGGATAATAAAACCACCTGGCTTTCTTATCCTTGGTGGATAATAAAACCACTGGCTTTCTTATCCTTGGTGGATAATAAAACCACTGGCTTTCTTATTCTTGGTTGGATAATAAAACCACTGGTTTTCTTATCCTTGGTGGATAATAAAACCACTGGTTTTCTTATCCTTGGTGGATAATAAAACCAATGGTTTTCTTATCCTTGGTGGATAATAAAAACCACTTGTTTTCTTATCCTTGGTGGATAATAAAACCACTGGTTTTCTTATCATTGGTGGATAATAAAACCACTGGTTTTCTTATCCTTGGTGGATAATAAAACCACTTGCTTTTCTTATCCTTTGTGGATAATAAAACCCACTGGTTTTCCTTATCGTTGGGGGATAATAAAACCACTTCTTTTCTTATCTTTGGGGGATAATAAAACCACTGGTTTTCTAATCCTTGGGTGATATAAAACCACTGGTTGATAATAAAACCACTGGTTTTCTTATCCTTAGTGGGATAATAAAACCACTGGTTTTCTTATCCTTGGGGGATAATAAAACCACTGGTTTTCTTATCCTTGGGGGATAATAAAACCACTGGTTTTCTTATCCTTGGGGGATAATAAAACCACTGGTTTTCTTATCCTTGGGGGATAATAAAACCACTGGTTTTCTTATCCTTGGGGATAATAAAACCACTGGTTTTCTTATCCTTGGGGGATAATTAAACCACTGGTTTTTCTTATCCTTGGGGGATAATAAAACCACTGGTTTTCTTATCCTTGGGGGATAATAAAACCACTGGTTTTCTTATCCTTGGGGGATAATAAAACCACTGGTTTTCTTATCCTTGGTGGATAATAATAACCACTGGTTTTTCTTATCCTTGGTGGATAATAAAACCTCTGGTTTTCTTATCCTTGGTGGATAATAAAACCTCTGGTTTTCTTATCCTTGGTGGATAATAAAACCTCTGGTTTTCTTATCCTTGGATGGATAATAAAACCTCTGGTTTTCTTATCCTTGATGGATAATAAAACCTCTGGTTTTCTTATCCTTGATGGATAATAAAACCTCTGGTTTTTCTTATCCTTGATGGATAATAAAACCTCTGCTTTTCTTATCCTTGGTGGATAATAAAACCACTGGTTTTCTTATCCTTGGGGGATAATAAAACCACTGGTTTTCTTATCCTTGGGGGATAATAAAAACCACTGGTTTTCTTATCCTTGGGGGATAATAAAACCACTGGTTTTCTTATCTTTGGGGGATAATAAAACCACTGGTTTTCTTATCCTTGGGGGATAATAAAACCACTGGTTTTCTTATCCTTGGGGGGATAATAAAACCACTGGTTTTTCTTATCCTTGGGGGATAATAAAACCACTGGTTTTCTTATCCTTGGGGGATAATAAAACCACTGGTTTTCTTATCCTTGGGGGATAATAAAACCACTGGTTTTCTTATCCTTGGGGGATAATAAAACCACTGGTTTTCTTATCCTTGGGGGATAATAAAACCACTGGTTTTCTTATCCTTGGGGGATAATAAAACCACAGGTTTTCTTATCCTTGGGGGATAATAAAACCACAGGTTTTCTTATCCTTGGGGGATAATAAAACCACTGGTTTTTCTTATCCTTGGGGGATAATAAAACCACTGGTTTTCTTATCGTTGGGGGATAATAAAAACCACTTCTTTTCTTATCTTTGGGGGGATAATAAAACCACTGGTTTTCTAATCCTTGGGTGATAATAAAACCACTGGTTTTCTAATCCTTGGGGGGATAATAAAACCACTGGTTTTCTTATCGTTGGGGGATAATAAAAGCACTGGTTTTTCTTAGCCTTGGGGGATAATAAAACCACTGGTTTTCTGATCCTTGGTGGATAATACAACCACTGGTTTTTCTTATCCTTGGTGGATAATAACCCCACTGGCTCTCTTATCCTTGGTGGATAATAACACCACTGGCTTTCTTATCCTCTGGGGAATAATAAAACCACTGGTTTTCTTATCCTTGGGGGATAATAAAACCACTGGTTTTCTTATCCTTGGGGGATAATAAAACCACTGGTTTTCTTATCCTTGGGGGATAATAAAACCACTGGTTTTTCTTATCCTTGGGGGATAATAAAACCACTGGTTTTCTTATCCTTGGGGGATAATAAAACCACTGGTTTTCTTATCCTTGGGGGATAATAATAACCACTGGTTTTCTTATCCTTGGGGGATAATAAAACCACTGGTTTTCTTATCCTTGGGGGATAATTAAAACCACTGGTTTTCTTATCCTTGGGGGATAATAAAACCACTGGTTTTCTTATCCTTGGGGGATAATAAAACCACTGGTTTTCTTATCCTTGGGGGATAATAAAAACCACTGGTTTTCTTATCCTTGGGGGATAATAAAAACCACTGGTTTTCTTATCCTTGGGGGATAATAAAACCACTGGTTTTCTTATCCTTGGGGGATAATAAAACCACTGGTTTTCTTATCCTTGGGGGATAATAAAACCACTGGTTTTCTTATCCTTGGGGGATAATAAAACCACTGGTTTTCTTATCCTTGGGGGATAATAAAACCACTGGTTTTCTTATCCTTGGGGGATAATAAAACCACTGGTTTTCTTATCCTTGGGGGATAATAAAACCGCTGGTTTTCTTATCCTTGGGGGGATAATAAAACCACTGGTTTTCTTATCCTTGGGGGATAATAAAACCACTGGTTTTCTTATCCTTGGGGGATAATAAAACCACTGGTTTTCTTATCCTTGGGGGATAATAAAACGCACTGGTTTTCTTATCCTTGGGTGGATAATAAAACCACTGGTTTTCTTATCCTTGGGGGATAATAAACACCACTGGTTTTCTTATCCTTGGAGGGATAATAAAACCACTGGTTTTTCTTATCCTTGAGTGGATAATAAAACCACTGGTTTTCTTATCCTTGGTGGATAATAAAACCTCTGGTTTTCTTATCCTTGGTGGATAATAAAACCTCTAGGTTTTCTTATCCTTGGTGGATAATAAAACCTCTAGTTTTCTTATCCTTGGTGGATAATAAAACCTCTGGTTTCTTATCCTTGTGATAATAAAACCTCTAGTTTTCTTATCCTTAGGTGGATAATAAAACCTCTGGTTTTCTTATCCTTGGTGGATAATAAAACCTCTGGTTTTCTTATCCTTGGGTGGATAATAAAACCCTGGTTTCTTACCTTGGTGGATAATAAACCTCTGGTTTTCTTATCCTTGGTGGATAATAAAACCTCTGGTTTTCTTATCCTTGGTGGATAATAAAACCTCTGGTTTTCTTATCCTTGGTGGATAATAAAACCTCTGGTTTTCTTATCCTTGGTGGATAATAAAACTTCTGGTTTTCTTATCCTTGGTGGATAATAAAACCTCTGGTTTTCTTATCCTTGGTGGATAATAAAACCTCTGGTTTTCTTATCATTGGTGGATAATAAAACCTCTGGTTTTCTTATCCTTGGTGGATAATAAAACCTCTGGTTTTCTTATCCTTGGTGGATAATAAAAACTCTGGTTTTCTTATCCTTGGTGGATAATAAAACCTCTGGTTTTCTTATCCTTGGTGGATAATAAAACCTCTGGTTTTCTTATCCTTGGTGGATAATAAAACCTCTGGTTTTCTTATCCTTGGTGGATAATAAAACCTCTGGTTTTCTTATCCTTGGTGGATAATAAAAACCTCTGGTTTTCTTATCCTTGGTGGATAATAAAACCTCTGGTTTTCTTATCCTTGGTGGATAATAAAACCTCTGGTTTTTCTTATCCTTGCGTGGATAATAAAACCTCTGGTTTTCTTATCCTTGGTGGATAATAAAACCTCTGGTTTTTCTTATCCTTGGTGGATAATAAAACCTCTGGTTTTCTTATCCTTGGTGGATAATAAAACCTCTGGTTTTCTTATCCTTGGTGGATAATAAAACCTCTGGTTTTCTTATCCTTGGTGGATAATAAAACCTCTGGTTTTCTTATCCTTGGTGGATAATAAAACCTCTGGTTTTCTTATCCTTGGTAAATAATAAAACCTCTGGTTTTCTTATCCTTGGTGGATAATAAAACCTCTGGTTTTCTTATCCTTGGTGGATAATAAAAACCTCTGGTTTTCTTATCCTTGGTGGATAATAAAACCTCTGGTTTTCTTATCCTTGGTGGATAATAAAACCTCTGGTTTTCTTATCCTTGGTGGATAATAAAACCTCTGCTTTTGTTATCCTTGGTGGATAATAAAACCTCTGGTTTTCTTATCCTTGGTGGATAATAAAAACCTCTGGTTTTCTTATCCTTGGTGGATAATGAAAACCTCTGGTTTTCTTATCCTTGGTGGATAATAAAACCTCTGGTTTTCTTATCCTTGGTGGATAATAAAAACCTCTGGTTTTCTTATCCTTGGTGGATAATAAAACCTCTGGTTTTTCTGATCCTTGGTGGATAATAAAACCACTGGTTTTCTTATCCTTCGTGGATAATAACCCCCACTGGCTCTCTTATCCTTGGTGGATAATAAAACCACTGGCTTTCTTATCCTCTGGTGGATAATAAAACCACTGGTTTTCTTATCCTTGGGGGATAATAAAACCACTGGTTTTTCTTATCCTTGGGGGATAATAAAACCACTGGTTTTCTTATCCTTGGGGGGATAATAAAACCACTGGTTTTCTTATCCTTGGGGGATAATAAAACCACTGGTTTTCTTATCCTTGGGGGATAATAAAACCACTGGTTTTCTTATCCTTGGGGGGATAATAAAACCACTGGTTTTCTTATCCTTGGGGGATAATAAAACCACTGGTTTTCTTATCCTTGGGGGATAATAAAACCACTGGTTTTCTTATCCTTGGGGGATAATAAAACCACTGGTTTTCTTATCCTTGGGGGATAATAAAACCACTGGTTTTCTTATCCTTGGGGGATAATAAAACCACTGGTTTTCTTATCCTTGGGGGATAATAAAACCACTGGTTTTCTTATCCTTGGGGGATAATAAAACCACTGGTTTTCTTATCCTTGGGGGATAATAAAACCACTGGTTTTCTTATCCTTGGGGGATAATAAAAATCACTGGTTTTCTTATCCTTGGGGGGATAATAAAACCACTGGTTTTCTTATCCTTGGGGGATAATAAAACCACTGGTTTTCTTATCCTTGGGGGATAATAAAACCACTGGTTTTCTTATCCTTGGGGGATAATAAAACCACTGGTTTTCTTATCCTTGGGGGATAATAAAACCACTGGTTTTCTTATCCTTGGGGGATAATAAAACCACTGGTTTTCTTATCCTTGGGGGATAATAAAACCACTGGTTTTCTTATCCTTGGTGGATAATAAAACCACTGGCTTTCTTATCCTTGGTGGATAATAAAACCACTGGCTTTCCTATCCTTGGTGGATAATAAAACCACTGGCTTTCTTATCCTTGGTGGATAATAAAACCACTGGCTTTCTTATCCTTGGTGGATAATAAAACCACTGGGCTTTCTTATTCTTGGTGGATAATAAAACCACTGGTTTTCTTATCCTTGGGGAATAAACAAACCACTGGTTTTCTTATCCTTGGGGGACAATAAAACCACTGGTTTTCTTATCCTTGGTGGATAATAAAACCACTGGTTTTCTTATCCTTGGTGGATAATAAAACCACTGGTTTTCTTATCCTTTGTGGATAATAAAACCACTGGTTTTCTTATCCTTGGTGGATAATAAAACCACTCGCTTTCTTATCCTTGGTGGATAATAAAACCACTGGTTTTCTTATCCTTGGGGGATAATAAAACCACTGGTTTTCTTATCCTTGGGGGATAATAAAACCACTGGCTTTCTTATCCTTGGTGGATAATAAAACCACTGGCTTTCCTATCCTTGGTGGATAATAAAACCACTGGCTTTCTTATCCTTGGTGGATAATAAAACCACTGGCTTTCTTATCCTTGGTGGATAATAAAACCACTGGCTTTCTTATTCTTGGTGGATAATAAAACCACTGGTTTTCTTATCCTTGGGGAATAAACAAACCACTGGTTTTCTTATCCTTGGGGGATAATAAAACCACTGGTTTTCTTATCCTTGGGGGATAATAAAAACCACTGGTTTTCTTATCCTTGGGGGATAATAAAACCACTGGTTTTCTTATCCTTGGGGGATAATAAAACCACTGGTTTTCTTATCCTTGGGGGATAATAAAACCACTGGTTTTCTTATCCTTGGGGGATAATAAAACCACTGGTTTTCTTATCCTTGGGGGATAATAAAACCACTGGTTTTCTTATCCTTGGGGGATAATACAACCACTGGTTTTCTTATCCTTGGGGGATAATAAAACCACTGGTTTTCTTATCCTTGGTGGATAATAAAACCTCTGGTTTTCTTATCCTTGGTGGATAATAAAACCTCTGGTTTTCTTATCCTTGGTGGATAATAAAACCTCTGGTTTTCTTATCCTTGGTGGATAATAAAACCTCTGGTTTTCTTATCCTTGGTGGATAATAAAACCTCTGGTTTTCTTATCCTTGGTGGATAATAAAACCTCTGGTTTTCTTATCCTTGGTGGATAATAAAACCTCTGGTTTTCTTATCCTTGGTGGATAATAAAACCTCTGGTTTTCTTATCCTTGGTGGATAATAAAACCTCTGGTTTTCTTATCCTTGGTGGATAATAAAACCTCTGGTTTTCTTATCCTTGGTGGATAATAAAACCTCTGGTTTTCTTATCCTTGGTGGATAATAAAACCACTGGTTTTCTTATCCTTGGTGGATAATAAAACCACTGGTTTTCTTATCCTTGGTGGATAATAAAACCACTGGTTTTCTTATCCTTGGTGGATAATAAAAACCACTGGTTTTCTTATCCTTGGTGGATAATAAAACCTCTGGTTTTCTTATCCTTGGTGGATAATAAAACCTCTGGTTTTCTTATCCTTGGTGGATAATAAAACCACTGGTTTTCTTATCCTTGGAAGATAATAAAACCACTGGTTTTCTTATCCTTGGGGGATAATAAAACCACTGGTTTTCTTATCCTTGGGGGATAATAAAACAACCGGTTTTCTTATCCTTGGGGGATAATAAAACCTCTGGTTTTCTTTTCCTTGGTGGATAATAAAACCACTGGTTTTCTTTCCTTGGTGGATAATAAAACCACTGGTTTTCTTATCCTTGGGGGATAATAAAACCACTGGTTTTCTTATCCTTGGGGAATAAACAAACCACTGGTTTTCTTACCCTTGGGGGACAATAAAAACAATGGTTTTCTTATCCTTGGTGGATAATAAAACCACTGGTTTTCTTATCCTTGGTGGATAATAAAACAACTGGCTTTCTTATCCTTGGTGGATAATAAAACCACTGGCTTTCTTATCCTTGGTGGATAATAAAACCTCTGATTTTCTTATCCTTGGTGGATAATAAAACCACTGGCTTTCTTATCCTTGGTGGATAATAAAACCACTGGCTTTCCTATCCTTGGTGGATAATAAAACCACTGGCTTTCTTATCCTTGGTGGATAATAAAACCACTGGCTTTCTTATCCTTGGTGGATAATAAAACCACTGGCTTTCTTATTCTTGGTGGATAATAAAACCACTGGTTTTCTTATCCTTGTTAGATAATAAAACCACTGGTTTTCCTATCCTTGGTGGATAATAAAACCACTGGTTTTCTTATCCTTGGTGGATAATAAAACCTCTGGTTTTCTTATCCTTGATGGATAATAAAACCTCTGGTTTTCTTATCCTTGATGGATAATAAAACCTCTGGTTTTCTTATCCTTGGTGGATAATATAACCACTGGTTTTCTTATCCTTGGTGGATAATAAAACCTCTGGTTTTCTTATCCTTGGTGGATAATAAAACCTCTGGTTTTCTTATCCTTGGTAGATAATAAAACCTCTGGTTTTCTTATCCTTGGTGGATAATAAAACCTTGGGTTTTCTTATCCTTGGTAAATAATAAAACCTCTGGTTTTCTTATCCTTGGTGGATAATAAAACCTCTGGTTTTTTTATCCTTGGTGGATAATAAAACCTCTGGTTTTCTTATCCTTGGTGGATAATAAAACCTCTGGTTTTCTTATCCTTGGTGGATAATAAAACCTCTGGTTTTCTTATCCTTGGTGGATAATAAAACCACTGGTTTTCTTATCCTTGGTGGATAATAAAACCACTGGTTTTCTTATCCTTGGTGGATAATAAAACCACTGGTTTTCTTATCCTTGGTGGATAATAAAACCACTGGTTTTCTTATCCTTGGTGGATAATAAAACCTCTGGTTTTCTTATCCTTGGTGGATAATAAAACCTCTGGTTTTCTTATCCTTGGTGGATAATAAAACCTCTGGTTTTCTTATCCTTGGTGGATAATAAAACCTCTGGTTTTCTTATCCTTGGTGGATAATAAAACCTCTGGTTTTCTTATCCTTGGTGGATAATAAAACCTCTGGTTTTCTTATCCTTGGTGGATAATAAAACCTCTGGTTTTCTTATCCTTGGGGGATAATAAAACCACTGGTTTTCTTATCCTTGGGGGATAATAAAACCACTGGTTTTCTTATCCTTGGGGGATAATAAAACCACTGGTTTTCTTATCCTTGGGGGATAATAAAACCACTGGTTTTCTTATCCTTGGGGGATAATAAAACCACTGGTTTTCTTATCCTTGGGGGATAATAAAACCACTGGTTTTCTTATCCTTGGGGGATAATAAAACCACTGGTTTTCTTATCCTTGGGGGATAATAAAACCACTGGTTTTCTTATCCTTGGGGGATAATAAAACCACTGGTTTTCTTATCCTTGGGGGATAATAAAACCACTGGTTTTCTTATCCTTGGGGGATAATAAAACCACTGGTTTTCTTATCCTTTGTGGATAATAAAACCACTGGTTTTCTTATCCTTTGTGGATAATAAAACCACTGGTTTTCTTATCCTTTGTGGATAATAAAACCACTGGTTTTCTTATCCTTTGTGGATAATAAAACCACTGGTTTTCTTATCCTTGGTGGATAATAAAACCACTGGTTTTCTTATCCTTGGTGGATAATAAAACCACTGGTTTTTTTATCCTTGGTGGATAATAAAACCACTGGTTTTCTTATCCTTGGTGGATAATGAAACCACTGGTTTTCTTATCCTTGGTGGATAATAAAACCTCTGGTTTTCTTATCCTTGGTGGATAATAAAACCTCTGGTTTTCTTATCCTTGGTGGATAATAAAACCTCTGGTTTTCTTATCCTTGGTGGATAATAAAACCTCTGGTTTTCTTATCCTTGGTGGATAATAAAACCTCTGGTTTTCTTATCCTTCGTGGAAAATAAAACCTCTGGTTTTCTTATCCTTGGTGGATAATAAAACCTCTGGTTTTCTTATCCTTGGTGGATAATAAAACCTCTGGTTTTCTTATCCTTGGTGGATAATAAAACCTCTGGTTTTCTTATCCTTGGTGGATAATAAAACCTCTGGTTTTCTTATCCTTGGTGGATAATAAAACCTCTGGTTTTCTTATCCTTGGTGGATAATAAAACCTCTGGTTTTCTTATCCTTGGTGGATAATAAAACCTCTGGTTTTCATATCCTTGGTGGATAATAAAACCTCTGGTTTTCTTATCCTTGGTGGATAATAAAACCTCTGGTTTTCTTATCCTTGGTGGATAATAAAACCTCTGGTTTTCTTATCCTTGGTGGATAATAAAACCTCTGGTTTTCTTATCCTTGGTGGATAATAAAACCTCGGGTTTTCTTATCCTTGGTAAATAATAAAACCTCTGGTTTTCTTATCCTTGGTGGATAATAAAACCTCTGGTTTTCTTATCCTTGGTGGATAATAAAACCTCTGGTTTTCTTATCCTTGGTGGATAATAAAACCTCTGGTTTTCTTATCCTTGGTGGATAATAAAACCTCTGGTTTTCTTATCCTTGGTGGATAATAAAACCTCTGCTTTTGTTATCCTTGGTGGATAATAAAACCTCTGGTTTTCTTATCCTTGGTGGATAATAAAACCTCTGGTTTTCTTATCCTTGGTGCATAATAAAACCTCTGGTTTTCTTATCCTTGGTGGATAATAAAACCTCTGGTTTTCTTATCCTTGGTGGATAATAAAACCTCTGGTTTTCTTATCCTTGGTGGATAATAAAACCTCTGGTTTTCTTATCCTTGGTGGATAATAAAACCTCTGGTTTTCTTATCCTTGGTGGATAATAAAACCTCTGGTTTTCTTATCCTTGGTGGATAATAAAACCACTGGTTTTCTTATCCTTGGTGGATAATAAAACCACTGGTTTTCTTATCCTTGGTGGATAATAAAACCACTGGTTTTCTTATCCTTGGGGGATAATAAAACAACCGGTTTTCTTATCCTTGGGGGATAATAAAACCTCTGGTTTTCTTTTCCTTGGTGGATAATAAAACCACTGGTTTTCTTCTCCTTGGTGGATAATACAACCACTGGTTTTCTTATCCTTGGGGGATAATAAAACCACTGGTTTTCTTATCCTTGGGGGATAATAAAACCACTGGTTTTCTTATCCTTGGGGAATAAACAAACCACTGGTTTTCTTATCCTTGGGGGACAATAAAACCACTGGTTTTCTTATCCTTGGTGGATAATAAAACCACTGGTTTTCTTATCCTTGGTGGATAATAAAACCACTGGTTTTCTTATCCTTTGTGGATAATAAAACCACTGGTTTTCTTATCCTTGGTGGATAATAAAACCACTCGCTTTCTTATCCTTGGTGGATAATAAAACCACTGGCTTTCTTATCCTTGGTGGATAATAAAACCACTGGCTTTCTTATCCTTGGTGGATGATAAAACCTCTGGTTTTCTTATCCTTGGTGGATAATAAAACCACTGGCTTTCTTATCCTTGGTGGATAATAAAACCACTGGCTTTCTTATCCTTGGTGGATAATAAAACCACTGGCTTTCTTATCCTTGGTGGATAATAAAACCACTGGCTTTCTTATCCTTGGTGGATAATAAAACCACTGGCTTTCTTATCCTTGGTGGATAATAAAACCACTGGCTTTCTTATCCTTGGTGGATAATAAAACCACTGGCTTTCTTATCCTTGGTGGATAAAAAAACCACTGGCTTTCTTATTCTTGGTGGATAATAAAACCACTGGTTTTCTTATCCTTGGTGGATAATAAAACCACTGGTTTTCTTATCCTTGGTGGATAATAAAACCTCTGGTTTTCTTATCCTTGGTGGATAATAAAACCACTGGTTTTCTTATCCTTGGTGGATAATAAAACCACTGGTTTTCTTATCCTTGGTGGATAATAAAACCACTGGTTTTCTTATCCTTGGTGGATAATAAAACCACTGGTTTTCTTATCCTTGGTGGATAATAAAACCACTGGTTTTCTTATCCTTGGGGGATAATAAAACAACCGGTTTTCTTATCCTTGGGGGATAATAAAACCTCTGGTTTTCTTTTCCTTGGTGGATAATAAAACCACTGGTTTTCTTCTCCTTGGTGGATAATACAACCACTGGTTTTCTTATCCTTGGGGGATAATAAAACCACTGGTTTTCTTATCCTTGGGGGATAATAAAACCACTGGTTTTCTTATCCTTGGTGGATAATAAAACCACTGGTTTTCTTATCCTTGGGGGACAATAAAACCACTGGTTTTCTTATCCTTGGTGGATAATAAAACCACTGGTTTTCTTATCCTTGGTGGATAATAAAACCACTGGTTTTCTTATCCTTTGTGGATAATAAAACCACTGGTTTTCTTATCCTTGGTGGATAATAAAACCACTCGCTTTCTTATCCTTGGTGGATAATAAAACCACTGGCTTTCTTATCCTTGGTGGATAATAAAACCACTGGCTTTCTTATCCTTGGTGGATGATAAAACCTCTGGTTTTCTTATCCTTGGTGGATAATAAAACCACTGGCTTTCTTATCCTTGGTGGATAATAAAACCACTGGCTTTCTTATCCTTGGTGGATAATAAAACCACTGGCTTTCTTATCCTTGGTGGATAATAAAACCACTGGCTTTCTTATCCTTGGTGGATAATAAAACCACTGGCTTTCTTATCCTTGGTGGATAATAAAACCACTGGCTTTCTTATCCTTGGTGGATAAAAAAACCACTGGCTTTCTTATTCTTGGTGGATAATAAAACCACTGGTTTTCTTATCCTTGTTTGATAATAAAACCACTGGTTTTCCTTGGTGGATAATAAAACCTCTGGTTTTCTTATCCTTGGTGGATAATAAAACCTCTGGTTTTCTTATCCTTGGTGGATAATAAAACCTCTGGTTTTCTTATCCTTGGTGGATAATAAAACCTCTGGTTTTCTTATCCTTGGTGGATAATAAAACCTCTGGTTTTCTTATCCTTGGTGGATAATAAAACCTCTGGTTTTCTTATCCTTGGTGGATAATAAAACCTCTGGTTTTCTTATCCTTGGTGGATAATAAAACCTCTGGTTTTCTTATCCTTGGTGGATAATAAAACCTCTGGTTTTCTTATCCTTGGTGGATAATAAAACCTCTGGTTTTCTTATCCTTGGTGGATAATAAAACCTCTGGTTTTCTTATCCTTGGTGGATAATAAAACCTCTGGTTTTCTTATCCTTGGTGGATAATAAAACCTCTGGTTTTCTTATCCTTGGTGGATAATAAAACCTCTGGTTTTCTTATCCTTGGTGGATAATAAAACCTCTGGTTTTCTTATCCTTGGTGGATAATAAAACCTCTGGTTTTCTTATCCTTGGTGGATAATAAAACCTCTGGTTTTCTTATCCTTGGTGGATAATAAAACCTCTGGTTTTCTTATCCTTGGTGGATAATAAAACCTCTGGTTTTCTTATCCTTGGTGGATAATAAAACCTCTGGTTTTCATATCCTTGGTGGATAATAAAACCTCTGGTTTTCTTATCCTTGGTGGATAATAAAACCTCTGGTTTTCTTATCCTTGGTGGATAATAAAACCTCTGGTTTTCTTATCCTTGGTGGATAATAAAACCTCTGGTTTTCTTATCCTTGGTGGATACTAAAACCTCTGGTTTTCTTATCCTTGGTGGATAATAAAACCTCTGGTTTTCTTATCCTTGGTGGATAATAAAACCTCTGGTTTTCTTATCCTTGGTGGATAATAAAACCTCTGGTTTTCTTATCCTTGGTGGATAATAAAACCTCTGGTTTTCTTATCCTTGGTGGATAATAAAACCTCTGGTTTTCTTATCCTTGGTGGATAATAAAACCTCTGGTTTTCTTATCCTTGGTGGATAATAAAACCTCTGGTTTTCTTATCCTTGGTGGATAATAAAACCTCTGGTTTTCTTATCCTTGGTGGATAATAAAACCTCTGGTTTTCTTATCCTTGGTGGATAATAAAACCTCTGGTTTTCTTATCCTTGGTGGATAATAAAACCTCTGGTTTTCTTATCCTTGGTGGATAATAAAACCTCTGGTTTTCTTATCCTTGGTGGATAATAAAACCTCTGGTTTTCTTATCCTTGGTGGATAATAAAACCTCTGGTTTTCTTATCCTTGGTGGATAATAAAACCTCTGGTTTTCTTATCCTTGGTGGATAATAAAACCTCTGGTTTTCTTATCCTTGGTGGATAATAAAACCTCTGGTTTTCTTATCCTTGGTGGATAATAAAACCTCTGGTTTTTCTTATCCTTGGTGGATAATAAAACCTCTGGTTTTCTTATCCTTGGTGGATAATAAAACCTCTGGTTTTCTTATCCTTGGTGGATAATAAAACCTCTGGTTTTCTTATCCTTGGTGGATAATAAAACCTCTGGTTTTCTTATCCTTGGTGGATAATAAAACCTCTGGTTTTCTTATCCTTGGTGGATAAAAAAACCTCTGGTTTTCTTATCCTTGGTGGATAATAAAACCTCTGGTTTTCTTATCCTTGGTGGATAATAAAACCTCTGGTTTTCTTATCCTTGGTGGATAATAAAACCTCTGGTTTCCTTATCCTTGGTGGATAATAAAACCTCTGGTTTTCTTATCCTTGGTGGATAATAAAACCTCTGGTTTTCTTATCCTTGGTGGATAATAAAACCTCTGGTTTTCTTATCCTTGGTGGATAATAAAACCTCTGGTTTTCTTATCCTTGGTGGATAATAAAACCTCTTGTTTTCTTATCCTTGGTGGATAATAAAACCTCTGGTTTTCTTATCCTTGGTGGATAATAAAACCTCTGGTTTTCTTATCCTTGGGGGATAATAAAACCACTGGTTTTCTTATCCTTGGGGGATAATAAAACCACTGGTTTTCTTATCCTTGGGGGATAATAAAACCACTGGTTTTCTTATCCTTGGGGGATAATAAAACCACTGGTTTTCTTATCCTTGGGGGATAATAAAACCACTGGTTTTCTTATCCTTGGGGGATAATAAAACCACTGGTTTTCTTATCCTTGGGGGATAATAAAACCACTGGTTTCTTATCCTTGGGGGATAATAAAACCACTGGTTTTCTTATCCTTGGGGGATAATAAAACCACTGGTTTTCTTATCCTTGGGGGATAATAAAACCACTGGTTTTCTTATCCTTGGGGGATAATAAAACCACTGGTTTTCTTATCCTTGGGGGATAATAAAACACTGGTTTTCTTATCTTTGGGGGATAATAAAACCACTGGTTTTCTTATCCTTGGGGGATAATAAAACCACTGGTTTTCTTATCCTTGGGGGATAATAAAAAAACTGGTTTTCTTATCCTTGGGGGATAATAAAACCTCTGGTTTTCTTTTCCTTGGTGGATAACAAAACCACTGGTTTTCTTATCCTTGGGGGATAATAAAACAACTGGTTTTCTTATCCTTGGGGAATAAACAAACCACTGGTTTTCTTATCCTTGGGGGACAATAAAACCACTGGTTTTCTTATCCTTGGTGGATAATAAGACCACTGGTTTTCTTATCCTTGGTGGATAATAAAACCACTGGTTTTCTTATGCTTGGCGGATAATAAAACCACTGGTTTTCTTATCCTTGATGGATAATAAAACCACTGGTTTTCTTATCCTTGATGGATAATAAAACCACTGGTTTTCTTATCCTTGATGGATAATAAAACCACTGGTTTTCTTATCCTTGGTGGATAATAAAACCACTGGTTTTCTTATCCTTGGTGGATAATAAAACCACTGGTTTTCTTATCCTTGGTGGATAATAAAACCACTGGTTTTCTTATCCTTGGTGGATAATAAAACCACTGGTTTTCTTATCCTTGGTGGATAATAAAACCACTGGTTTTCTTATCCTTGGTGGATAATAAAACCACTGGTTTTCTTATCCTTGGTGGATAATAAAACCACTGGTTTTCTTATCCTTGGTGGATAATAAAACCACTGGTTTTCTTATCCTTGGTGGATAATAAAACCACTGGTTTTCTTATCCTTGGTGGATAATAAAACCACTGGTTTTCTTATCCTTGGTGGATAATAAAACCCCTGGTTTTCTTATCCTTGGTGGATAATAAAACCACTGGTTTTCTTATCCTTGGTGGATAATAAAACCACTGGTTTTCTTATCCTTGGTGGATAATAAAACCACTGGTTTTCTTATCCTTGGTGGATAATAAAACCACTGGTTTTCTTATCCTTGGTGGATAATAAAACCACTGGTTTTCTTATCCTTGGTGGATAATAAAACCACTGGTTTTCTTATCCTTGGTGGATAATAAAACCACTGGTTTTCTTATCCTTGGTGGATAATAAAACCACTGGTTTTCTTATCCTTGGTGGATAATAAAACCACTGGTTTTCTTATCCTTGGTGGATAATAAAACCACTGGTTTCCTTATCCTTGGTGGATAATAAAACCACTGGCTTTCTTATCCTTGGTGGATAATAAAACCAATGGTTTTCTTATCCTTGGTGGATAATAAAACCACTGGTTTTCTTATCCTTGGTGGATAATAAAACCACTGGTTTTCTTATCCTTGGTGGATAATAAAACCACTGGTTTTCTTATCCTTGGTGGATAATAAAACCAATGGTTTTCTTATCCTTGGTGGATAATAAAACCACTGGTTTTCTTATCCTTGGTGGATAATAAAACCACTGGTTTTCTTATCCTTGGTGGATAATAAAACCACTGGTTTTCTTATCCTTGGTGGATAATAAAACCACTGGTTTTCTTATCCTTGGGGGATAATAAAACCACTGGTTTTCTTATCCTTGGTGGATAATAAAACCACTGGTTTTCTTATCCTTGGTGGATAATAAAACCACTGGTTTTCTTATCCTTGGTGGATAATAAAACCACTGGTTTTCTTATCCTTGGTGGATAATAAAACCACTGGCTTTCTTATCCTTTGTGGATAATAAAACCACTGGTTTTCTTATCCTTTGTGGATAATAAAACCACTGGCTTTCTTATCCTTTGTGGATAATAAAACCACTGGTTTTCTTATCCTTGGTGGATAATAAAACCACTGGTTTTCCTATCCTTGGTGGATAATAAAACCACTGGTTTTCTTATCCTTGGTGGATAATAAAACCACTGGTTTTATTATCCTTGGTGGATAATAAAACCACTGGTTTTATTATCCTTGGTGGATAATAAAACCACTGGTTTTCTTATCCTTGGTGGATAATAAAACCACTGGTTTTCTTATCCTTGGTGGATAATAAAACCTCTCGTTTTCTTATCCTTGATGGATAATAAAACCTCTGGTTTTCTTATCCTTGGTGGATAATATAACCACTGGTTTTCTTATCCTTGGTGAATAATTAAACCACTGGTTTTCTTATCCTTGGTGGATAATAAAACCACTGGCTTTCTTATCCTTGGTGGATAATAAAACCTCTGGTTTTCTTATCCTTGGTGGATAATAAAACCACTGGTTTTCTTATCCTTGGTGGATAATAAAACCACTGGTTTTCTTATCCTTGGTGGATAATAAAACCACTGGTTTTCTTATCCTTGGTGGATAATAAAACCACTGGTTTTCTTATCCTTGGTGGATAATAAAACCACTGGTTTTCTTATCCTTGGGGGATAATAAAACAACCGGTTTTCTTATCCTTGGGGGATAATAAAACCTCTGGTTTTCTTTTCCTTGGTGGATAATAAAACCACTGGTTTTCTTTTCCTTGGTGGATAATAAAACCACTGGTTTTCTTATCCTTGGGGGATAGTAAAACCACTGGTTTTCTTATCCTTGGGGAATAAACAAACCACTGGTTTTCTTATCCTTGGGGGACAATAAAACCACTGGTTTTCTTATCCTTGGTGGATAATAAAACCACTGGTTTTCTTATCCTTGGTGGATAATAAAACCACTGGTTTTCTTATCCTTTGTGGATAATAAAACCACTGGTTTTCTTATCCTTGGTGGATAATAAAACCACTCGCTTTCTTATCCTTGGTGGATAATAAAACCACTGGCTTTCTTATCCTTGGTGGATAATAAAACCACTGGCTTTCTTATCCTTGGTGGATGATAAAACCTCTGGTTTTCTTATCCTTGGTGGATAATAAAACCACTGGCTTTCTTATCCTTGGTGGATAATAAAACCACTGGCTTTCTTATCCTTGGTGGATAATAAAACCACTGGCTTTCTTATCCTTGGTGGATAATAAAACCACTGGCTTTCTTATCCTTGGTGAATAATAAAACCACTGGCTTTCTTATCCTTGGTGGATAATAAAACCACTGGCTTTCTTATCCTTGGTGGATAATAAAACCACTGGCTTTCTTATCCTTGGTGGATAAAAAAACCACTGGCTTTCTTATTCTTGGTGGATAATAAAACCACTGGTTTTCTTATCCTTGTTAGATAATAAAACCACTGGTTTTCCTATCCTTGGTGGATAATAAAACCACTGGTTTTCTTATCCTTGGTGGATAATAAAACCTCTGGTTTACTTATCCTTGATGGATAATAAAACCTCTGGTTTTCTTATCCTTGTTGGATAATATAACCACTGGTTTTCTTATCTTTGGTGGATAATTAAACCACTGGTTTTCTTATCCTTGGTGGATAATAAAACCTCTAGTTTTCTTATCCTTGGTGGATAATAAAACCTCTGGTTTTCTTATCCTTGGTGGATAATAAAACCTCTGGTTTTCTTATCCTTGGTGGATAATAAAACCTCTGGTTTTCTTATCCTTGGTGGATAATAAAACCTCTGGTTTTCTTATCCTTGGTGGATAATAAAACCTCTGGTTTTCTTATCCTTGGTGGATAATAAAACCTCTGGTTTTCTTATCCTTGGTGGATAATTAAACCTCTGGTTTTCTTATCCTTGGTGGATAATAAAACCTCTGGTTTTCTTATCCTTGGTGGATAATAAAACCTCTGGTTTTCTTATCCTTGGTGGATAATAAAACCTCTGGTTTTCTTATCCTTGGTGGATAATAAAACCTCTGGTTTTCTTATCCTTGGTGGATAATAAAACCTCTGGTTTTCTTATCCTTGGTGGATAATAAAACCTCTGGTTTTCTTATCCTTGGTGGATAATAAAACCTCTGGTTTTCTTATCCTTGGTGGATAATAAAACCTCTGGTTCTCTTATCCTTGGTGGATAATAAAACCACTGGTTTTCATATCCTTGGTGGATAATAAAACCTCTGGTTTTCTTATCTTTGGTGGATAATTAAACCACTGGTTTTCTTATCCTTGGTGGATAATAAAACCTCTGGTTTTCTTATCCTTGGGGGATAATAAAACCACTGGTTTTCTTATCCTTGGGGGATAATAAAACCACTGGTTTTCTTATCCTTGGGGGATAATAAAACCACTGGTTTTCTTATCCTTGGGGGATAATAAAACCACTGGTTTTCTTATCCTTGGGGGATAATAAAACCACTGGTTTTCTTATCCTTGGGGGATAATAAAACCACTGGTTTTCTTATCCTTGGGGGATAATAAAACCACTGGTTTTCTTATCCTTGGGGGATAATAAAACCACTGGTTTTCTTATCCTTGGGGGATAATAAAACACTGGTTTTCTTATCTTTGGGGGATAATAAAACCACTGGTTTTCTTATCCTTGGGGGATAATAAAACCACTGGTTTTCTTATCCTTGGGGGATAATAAAAAAACTGGTTTTCTTATCCTTGGGGGATAATAAAACCTCTGGTTTTCTTTTCCTTGGTGGATAACAAAACCACTGGTTTTCTTATCCTTGGGGGATAATAAAACCACTGGTTTTCTTATCCTTGGGGAATAAACAAACCACTGGTTTTCTTATCCTTGGGGGACAATAAAACCACTGGTTTTCTTATCCTTGGTGGATAATAAGACCACTGGTTTTCTTATCCTTGGTGGATAATAAAACCACTGGTTTTCTTATGCTTGGCGGATAATAAAACCACTGGTTTTCTTATCCTTGATGGATAATAAAACCACTGGTTTTCTTATCCTTGATGGATAATAAAACCACTGGTTTTCTTATCCTTGGTGGATAATAAAACCACTGGTTTTCTTATCCTTGGTGGATAATAAAACCACTGGTTTTCTTATCCTTGGTGGATAATAAAACCACTGGTTTTCTTATCCTTGGTGGATAATAAAACCACTGGTTTTCTTATCCTTGGTGGATAATAAAACCACTGGTTTTCTTATCCTTGGTGGATAATAAAACCACTGGTTTTCTTATCCTTGGTGGATAATAAAACCACTCGCTTTCTTATCCTTGGTGGATAATAAAACCACTGGCTTTCTTATCCTTGGTGGATAATAAAACCACTGGCTTTCTTATCCTTGGTGGATGATAAAACCTCTGGTTTTCTTATCCTTGGTGGATAATAAAACCACTGGCTTTCTTATCCTTGGTGGATAATAAAACCACTGGCTTTCTTATCCTTGGTGGATAATAAAACCACTGGCTTTCTTATCCTTGGTGGATAATAAAACCACTGGCTTTCTTATC
Source organism: Puccinia polysora (assembly GCA_025617555.3). Lineage (NCBI taxonomy): Eukaryota > Fungi > Basidiomycota > Pucciniomycetes > Pucciniales > Pucciniaceae > Puccinia > Puccinia polysora. Next base: position 4,478,244 of record CM062630.1, on the reverse strand, counting down.
CTTGGTGGATAATAAAACCACTGGCTTTCTTATCCTTGGTGGATAATAAAACCACTGGCTTTCTTATCCTTGGTGGATAATAAAACCACTGGCTTTCTTATCCTTGGTGGATAAAAAAACCACTGGCTTTCTTATTCTTGGTGGATAATAAAACCACTGGTTTTCTTATCCTTGTTAGATAATAAAACCACTGGTTTTCCTATCCTTGGTGGATAATAAAACCACTGGTTTTCTTATCCTTGGTGGATAATAAAACCTCTGGTTTACTTATCCTTGATGGATAATAAAACCTCTGGTTTTCTTATCCTTGTTGGATAATATAACCACTGGTTTTCTTATCTTTGGTGGATAATTAAACCACTGGTTTTCTTATCCTTGGTGGATAATAAAACCTCTAGTTTTCTTATCCTTGGTGGATAATAAAACCTCTGGTTTTCTTATCCTTGGTGGATAATAAAACCTCTGGTTTTCTTATCCTTGGTGGATAATAAAACCTCTGGTTTTCTTATCCTTGGTGGATAATAAAACCTCTGGTTTTCTTATCCTTGGTGGATAATAAAACCTCTGGTTTTCTTATCCTTGGTGGATAATAAAACCTCTGGTTTTCTTATCCTTGGTGGATAATTAAACCTCTGGTTTTCTTATCCTTGGTGGATAATAAAACCTCTGGTTTTCTTATCCTTGGTGGATAATAAAACCTCTGGTTTTCTTATCCTTGGTGGATAATAAAACCTCTGGTTTTCTTATCCTTGGTGGATAATAAAACCTCTGGTTTTCTTATCCTTGGTGGATAATAAAACCTCTGGTTTTCTTATCCTTGGTGGATAATAAAACCTCTGGTTTTCTTATCCTTGGTGGATAATAAAACCTCTGGTTTTCTTATCCTTGGTGGATAATAAAACCTCTGGTTTTCTTATCCTTGGTGGATAATAAAACCTCTGGTTTTCTTATCCTTGGTGGGTAATAAAACCTCTGGTTTTCTTATCCTTGGTGGATAATAAAACCTCTGGTTTTCTTATCCTTGGTGGATAATAAAACCTCTGGTTTTCTTATCCTTGGTGGATAATAAAACCTCTGGTTTTCTTATCCTTGGTGGATAATAAAACCTCTGGTTTTCTTATCCTTGGTGGATAATAAAACCTCTGGTTTTCTTATCCTTGGTGGATAATAAAACCTCTGGTTTTCTTATCCTTGGTGGATAATAAAACCTCTGGTTTTCTTATCCTTGGTGGATAATAAAACCTCTGGTTTTCTTATCCTTGGTGGATAATAAAACCTCTGGTTTTCTTATCCTTGGTGGATAATAAAACCTCTGGTTTTCTTATCCTTGGTGGATAATAAAACCTCTGGTTTTCTTATCCTTGGTGGATAATGAAACCTCTGGTTTTCTTATCCTTGGTGGATAATAAAACCTCTGGTTTTCTTATCCTTGGTGGATAATAAAACCTCTGGTTTTCTTATCCTTGGTGGATAATAAAACCTCTGGTTTTCTTATCCTTGGTGGATAATAAAACCTCTGGTTTTCTTATCCTTGGTGGATAATAAAACCTCTGGTTTTCTTATCCTTGGTGGATAATAAAACCTCTGGTTTTCTTATCCTTGGTGGATAATAAAACCTCTGGTTTTCTTATCCTTGGTGGATAATAAAACCTCTGGTTTTCTTATCCTTGGTGGATAATAAAACCTCTGGTTTTCTTATCCTTGGTGGATAATAAAACCTCTGGTTTTCTTATCCTTGGTGGATAATAAAACCTCTGGTTTTCTTATCCTTGGTGGATAATAAAACCTCTGGTTTTCTTATCCTTGGTGGATAATAAAACCTCTGGTTTTCTTATCCTTGGTGGATAATAAAACCTCTGGTTTTCTTATCCTTGGTGGATAATAAAACCTCTGGTTTTCTTATCCTTGGTGGATAATAAAACCTCTGGTTTTCTTATCCTTGGTGGATAATAAAACCTCTGGTTTTCTTATCCTTGGTGGATAATAAAACCTCTGGTTTTCTTATCCTTGGTGGATAATAAAACCTCTGGTTTTCTTATCCTTGGTGGATAATAAAACCTCTGGTTTTCTTATCCTTGGTGGATAATAAAACCTCTGGTTTTCTTATCCTTGGTGGATAATAAAACCTCTGGTTTTCTTATCCTTGGTGGATAATAAAACCTCTGGTTTTCTTATCCTTGGTGGATAATAAAACCTCTGGTTTTCTTATCCTTGGTGGATAATAAAACCTCTGGTTTTCTTATCCTTGGTGGATAATAAAACCTCTGGTTTTCTTATCCTTGGTGGATAATAAAACCTCTTGTTTTCTTATCCTTGGTGGATAATAAAACCTCTGGTTTTCTTATCCTTGGTGGATAATAAAACCTCTGGTTTTCTTATCCTTGGGGGATAATAAAACCACTGGTTTTCTTATCCTTGGGGGATAATAAAACCACTGGTTTTCTTATCCTTGGGGGATAATAAAACCACTGGTTTTCTTATCCTTGGGGGATAATAAAACCACTGTTTTTCTTATCCATGGGGGATAATAAAACCACTGGTTTTCTTATCCTTGGGGGATAATAAAACCACTGGTTTTCTTATCCTTGGGGGATAATAAAACACTGGTTTTCTTATCTTTGGGGGATAATAAAACCACTGGTTTTCTTATCCTTGGGGGATAATAAAACCACTGGTTTTCTTATCCTTGGGGGATAATAAAAAAACTGGTTTTCTTATCCTTGGGGGATAATAAAACCTCTGGTTTTCTTTTCCTTGGTGGATAACAAAACCACTGGTTTTCTTATCCTTGGGGGATAATAAAACCACTGGTTTTCTTATCCTTGGGGAATAAACAAACCACTGGTTTTCTTATCCTTGGGGGACAATAAAACCACTGGTTTTCTTATCCTTGGTGGATAATAAGACCACTGGTTTTCTTATCCTTGGTGGATAATAAAACCACTGGTTTTCTTATGCTTGGCGGATAATAAAACCACTGGTTTTCTTATCCTTGATGGATAATAAAACCACTGGTTTTCTTATCCTTGATGGATAATAAAACCACTGGTTTTCTTATCCTTGGTGGATAATAAAACCACTGGTTTTCTTATCCTTGGTGGATAATAAAACCACTGGTTTTCTTATCCTTGGTGGATAATAAAACCACTGGTTTTCTTATCCTTGGTGGATAATAAAACCACTGGTTTTCTTATCCTTGGTGGATAATAAAACCACTGGTTTTCTTATCCTTGGTGGATAATAAAACCACTGGTTTTCTTATCCTTGGTGGATAATAAAACCACTGGTTTTCTTATCCTTGGTGGATAATAAAACCACTGGTTTTCTTATCCTTGGTGGATAATAAAACCACTGGTTTTCTTATCCTTGGTGGATAATAAAACCACTGGTTTTCTTATCCTTGGTGGATAATAAAACCACTGGTTTCCTTATCCTTGGTGGATAATAAAACCACTGGCTTTCTTATCCTTGGTGGATAATAAAACCAATGGTTTTCTTATCCTTGGTGGATAATAAAACCACTGGTTTTCTTATCCTTGGTGGATAATAAAACCAATGGTTTTCTTATCCTTGGTGGATAATAAAACCACTGGTTTTCTTATCCTTGGTGGATAATAAAACCACTGGTTTTCTTATCCTTGGTGGATAATAAAACCACTGGTTTTCTTATCCTTGGTGGATAATAAAACCACTGGTTTTCTTATCCTTGGTGGATAATAAAACCACTGGTTTTCTTATCCTTGGTGGATAATAAAACCACTGGTTTTCTTATCCTTGGTGGATAATAAAACCACTGGTTTTCTTATCCTTGGTGGATAATAAAACCACTGGTTTTCTTATCCTTGGTGGATAATAAAACCACTGGCTTTCTTATCCTTTGTGGATAATAAAACCACTGGTTTTCTTATCCTTTGTGGATAATAAAACCACTGGTTTTCTTATCCTTTGTGGATAATAAAACCACTGGTTTTCTTATCCTTGGTGGATAATAAAACCACTGGTTTTCCTATCCTTGGTGGATAATAAAACCACTGGTTTTCCTATCCTTGGTGGATAATAAAACCACTGGTTTTCTTATCCTTGGTGGATAATAAAACCACTGGTTTTATTATCCTTGGTGGATAATAAAACCACTGGTTTTATTATCCTTGGTGGATAATAAAACCACTGGTTTTCTTATCCTTGGTGGATAATAAAACCTCTCGTTTTCTTATCCTTGGTGGATAATAAAACCTCTCGTTTTCTTATCCTTGATGGATAATAAAACCTCTGGTTTTCTTATCCTTGGTGGATAATAAAACCACTGGTTTTCTTATCCTTGGTGGATAATAAAACCACTGGTTTTCTTATCCTTGGTGGATAATAAAACCACTGGCTTTCTTATCCTTTGTGGATAATAAAACCACTGGTTTTCTTATCCTTTGTGGATAATAAAACCACTGGTTTTCTTATCCTTTGTGGATAATAAAACCACTTGTTTTCTTATCCTTGGTGGATAATAAAACCACTGGTTTTCCTATCCTTGGTGGATAATAAAACCACTGGTTTTCTTATCCTTGGTGGATAATAAAACCACTGGTTTTATTATCCTTGGTGGATAATAAAACCACTGGTTTTATTATCCTTGGTGGATAATAAAACCACTGGTTTTCTTATCCTTGGTGGATAATAAAACCACTGGCTTTCTTATCCTTGATGGATAATAAAACCTCTGGTTTTCTTATCCTTGGTGGATAATATAACCACTGGTTTTCGTATCCTTGGGGGACAATAAAACCACTGGTTTTCTTATCCTTGGTGGATAATAAGACCACTGGTTTTCTTATCCTTGGTGGATAATAAAACCACTGGTTTTCTTATGCTTGGCGGATAATAAAACCACTGGTTTTCTTATCCTTGATGGATAATAAAACCACTGGTTTTCTTATCCTTGATGGATAATAAACCACTGGTTTTCTTATCCTTGGTGGATAATAAAATCACTGGTTTTCTTATCCTTGGTGGATAATAAAACAACTGGTTTTCCTTTCCTTGGTGGATAATAAAACCACTGGTTTTCTTATCCTTGGTGGATAATAAAACCACTGGTTTTCTTATCCTTGGTGGATAATAAAACCACTGGTTTTCTTATCCTTGGTGGATAATAAAACCACTGGTTTTCTTATCCTTGGTGGATAATAAAACCACTGGTTTTCTTATCCTTGGTGGATAATAAAACCACTGGTTTTCTTATCCTTGGTGGATAATAAAACCACTGGTTTTCTTATCCTTGGTGGATAATAAAACCACTGGTTTCCTTATCCTTGGTGGATAATAAAACCACTGGCTTTCTTATCCTTGGTGGATAATAAAACCAATGGTTTTCTTATCCTTGGTGTATAATAAAACCACTGGTTTTCTTATCCTTGGTGGATAATAAAACCACTGGTTTTCTTATCCTTGGTGGATAATAAAACCACTGGTTTTCTTATCCTTGGTGGATAATAAAACCACTGGCTTTCTTATCCTTTGTGGATAATAAAACCACTGGTTTTCTTATCCTTTGTGGATAATAAAACCACTGGTTTTCTTATCCTTGGTGGATAATAAAACCACTGGTTTTCCTATCCTTGGTGGATAATAAAACCACTGGTTTTCTTATCCTTGGTGGATAATAAAACCACTGGTTTTATTATCCTTGGTGGATAATAAAACCACTGGTTTTCTTATCCTTGGTGGATAATAAAACCTCTCGTTTTCTTATCCTTGATGGATAATAAAACCTCTGGTTTTCTTATCCTTGGTGGATAATATAACCACTGGTTTTCTTATCCTTGGTGGATAATTAAACCACTGGTTTTCTTATCCTTGGTGGATAATAAAACCACTGGCTTTCTTATCCTTGGTGGATAATAAAACCTCTGGTTTTCTTATCCTTGGTGGATAACAAAACCACTGGTCATCTTATCCTTGGTGAATAATAAAACCACTGGTTTTCTTATCCTTGGTGGATAATAAAACCACTGGTTTTCTTATCCTTGGTGGATAATAAAACCACTGGTTTTCTTATCCTTGGTGGATAATAAAACCACTGGTTTTCTTATCCTTGGTGGATAATAAAACCACTGGTTTTCTTATCCTTGGTGGATAATAAAACCACTGGTTTTCTTATCCTTGGTGGATAATAAAACCACTGGTTTTCTTATCCTTGGTGGATAATAAAACCACTGGTTTTCTTATCCTTGGTGGATAATAAAACCACTGGTTTTCTTATCCTTGGTGGATAATAAAACCACTGGTTTTCTTATCCTTGGTGGATAATAAAACCACTGGTTTTCTTATCCTTGGTGGATAATAAAACCACTGGTTTTCTTATCCTTGGTGGATAATAAAACCACTGGTTTTCTTATCCTTGGTGGATAATAAAACCACTGGTTTTCTTATCCTTGGTGGATAATAAAACCACTGGTTTTCTTATCCTTGGTGGATAATAAAACCACTGGTTTTCTTATCCTTGGTGGATAATAAAACCACTGGTTTTCTTATCCTTGGGGGATAATAAAACAACCGGTTTTCTTATCCTTGGGGGATAATAAAACCTCTGGTTTTCTTTTCCTTGGTGGATAATAAAACCACTGGTTTTCTTTTCCTTGGTGGATAATAAAACCACTGGTTTTCTTATCCTTGGGGGATAATAAAACCACTGGTTTTCTTATCCTTGGGGAATAAAAAAACCACTGGTTTTCTTATCCTTGGGGGACAATAAAACCACTGGTTTTCTTATCCTTGGTGGATAATAAAACCACTGGTTTTCTTATCCTTGGTGGATAATAAAACCACTGGTTTTCTTATCCTTTGTGGATAATAAAACCACTGGTTTTCTTATCCTTGGTGGATAATAAAACCACTCGCTTTCTTATCCTTGGTGGATAATAAAACCACTGGCTTTCTTATCCTTGGTGGATAATAAAACCACTGGTTTTCTTATCCTTTGTGGATAATAAAACCACTGGTTTTCTTATCCTTTGTGGATAATAAAACCACTGGTTTTCTTATCCTTTGTGGATAATAAAACCACTGGTTTTCTTATCCTTGGTGGATAATAAAACCACTGGTTTTCCTATCCTTGGTGGATAATAAAACCACTGGTTTTCTTATCCTTGGTGGATAATAAAACCACTGGTTTTATTATCCTTGGTGGATAATAAAACCACTGGTTTTATTATCCTTGGTGGATAATAAAACCACTGGTTTTCTTATCCTTGGTGGATAATAAAACCTCTCGTTTTCTTATCCTTGATGGATAATAAAACCTCTGGTTTTCTTATCCTTGGTGGATAATAAAACCTCTGGTTTTCTTATCCTTGGTGGATAATAAAACCTCTTGTTTTCTTATCCTTGGTGGATAATAAAACCTCTGGTTTTATTATCCTTGGTGGATAATAAAACCTCTGGTTTTCTTATCCTTGGGGGATAATAAAACCACTGGTTTTCTTATCCTTGGGGGATAATAAAACCTCTGGTTTTCTTATCCTTGGGGGATAATAAAACCACTGGTTTTCTTATCCTTGGGGGATAATAAAACCACTGGTTTTCTTATCCTTGGGGGATAATAAAACACTGGTTTTCTTATCTTTGGGGGATAATAAAACCACTGGTTTTCTTATCCTTGGGGGATAATAAAACCACTGGTTTTCTTATCCTTGGGGGATAATAAAACCTCTGGTTTTCTTTTCCTTGGTGGATAATAAAACCACTGGTTTTCTTTTCCTTGGTGGATAATAAAACCACTGGTTTTCTTATCCTTGGGGGATAATAAAACCACTGGTTTTCTTATCCTTGGGGAATAAACAAACCACTGGTTTTCTTATCCTTGGGGGACAATAAAACCACTGGTTTTCTTATCCTTGGTGGATAATAAAACCACTGGTTTTCTTATCCTTGGTGGATAATAAAACCACTGGTTTTCTTATCCTTTGTGGATAATAAAACCACTGGTTTTCTTATCCTTGGTGGATAATAAAACCACTCGCTTTCTTATCCTTGGTGGATAATAAAACCGCTGGCTTTCTTATCCTTGGTGGATAAAAAAACCACTGGCTTTCTTATTCTTGGTGGATAATAAAACCACTGGTTTTCTTATCCTTGTTAGATAATAAAACCACTGGTTTTCCTATCCTTGGTGGATAACAAAACCACTGGTTTTCTTATCCTTGGGGGATAATAAAACAACTGGTTTTCTTATCCTTGGGGAATAAACAAACCACTGGTTTTCTTATCCTTGGGGGACAATAAAACCACTGGTTTTCTTATCCTTGGTGGATAATAATACCACTGGTTTTCTTATCCTTGGTGGATAATAAAACCACTGGTTTTCTTATGCTTGGCGGATAATAAAACCACTGGTTTTCTTATCCTTGATGGATAATAAAACCACTGGTTTTCTTATCCTTGATGGATAATAAAACCACTGGTTTTCTTATCCTTGATGGATAATAAAACCACTGGTTTTCTTATCCTTGGTGGATAATAAAACCACTGGTTTTCTTATCCTTGGTGGATAATAAAACCACTGGTTTTCTTATCCTTGGTGGATAATAAAACCACTGGTTTTCTTATCCTTGGTGGATAATAAAACCACTGGTTTTCTTATCCTTGGTGGATAATAAAACCACTGGTTTTCTTATCCTTGGTGGATAATAAAACCACTGGTTTTCTTATCCTTGGTGGATAATAAAACCACTGGTTTTCTTATCCTTGGTGGATAATAAAACCACTGGTTTTCTTATCCTTGGTGGATAATAAAACCACTGGTTTTCTTATCCTTGGTGGATAATAAAACCTCTGGTTTTCTTATCCTTGGTGGATAATAAAACCTCTGGTTTTCTTATCCTTGGTGGATAATAAAACCACTGGTTTTCTTATCCTTTGTGGATAATAAAACCACTGGTTTTCTTATCCTTGGTGGATAATAAAACCACTGGTTTTCTTATCCTTGGTGGATAATGAAACCACTGGTTTTCTTATCCTTGGTGGATAATAAAACCACTGGCTTTCTTATCCTTGGTGGATGATAAAACCTCTGGTTTTCTTATCCTTGGTGGATAATAAAACCACTGGCTTTCTTATCCTTGGTGGATAATAAAACCACTGGCTTTCTTATCCTTGGTGGATAATAAAACCACTGGCTTTCTTATCCTTGGTGGATAATAAAACCACTGGCTTTCTTATCCTTGGTGGATAATGAAACCACTGGCTTTCTTATCCTTGGTGGATAATAAAACCACTGGCTTTCTTATCCTTGGTGGATAATAAAACCGCTGGCTTTCTTATCCTTGGTGGATAGAAAAACCACTGGCTTTCTTATTCTTGGTGGATAATAAAACCACTGGTTTTCTTATCCTTGTTAGATAATAAAACCACTGGTTTTCCTATCCTTGGTGGATAATAAAACCACTGGTTTTCTTATCCTTGGTGGATAATAAAACCTCTGGTTTACTTATCCTTGATGGATAATAAAACCTCTGGTTTTCTTATCCTTGTTGGATAATATAACCACTGGTTTTCTTATCCTTGGTGGATAATTAAACCACTGGTTTTCTTATCCTTGGTGGATAATAAAACCTCTGGTTTTCTTATCCTTGGTGGATAATAAAACCTCTGGTTTTCTTATCCTTGGTGGATAATAAAACCTCTGGTTTTCTTATCCTTGGTGGATAATAAAACCTCTGGTTTTCTTATCCTTGGTGGATAATAAAACCTCTGGTTTTCTTATCCTTGGTGGATAATAAAATCTCTGGTTTTCTTATCCTTGGTGGATAATAAAACCTCTGGTTTTCTTATCCTTGGTGGATAATAAAACCTCTGGTTTTCTTATCCTTGGTGGATAATTAAACCTCTGGTTTTCTTATCCTTGGTGGATAATAAAACCTCTGGTTTTCTTATCCTTGGTGGATAATAAAACCTCTGGTTTTCTTATCCTTGGTGGATAATAAAACCTCTGGTTTTCTTATCCTTGGTGGATAATAAAACCTCTGGTTTTCTTATCCTTGGTGGATAATAAAACCTCTGGTTTTCTTATCCTTGGTGGATAATAAAACCACTGGTTTTCTTATCCTTGGTGGATGATAAAACCTCTGGTTTTCTTATCCTTGGTGGATAATAAAACCTCTGGTTTTCTTATCCTTGATGGATAATAAAACCTCCGGTTTTCTTATCCTTGGTGGATAATAAAACCTCTGGTTTTCTTATCCTTGGTGGATAATAAAACCTCTGGTTTTCTTATCCTTGGTGGATAATAAAACCTCTGGTTTTCTTATCCTTGGTGGATCATAAAACCTCTGGTTTTCTTATCCTTGGTGGATCATAAAACCTCTGGTTTTCTTATCCTTGGTGGATAATAAAACCTCTGGTTTTCTTATCCTTGGTGGATAATAAAACCTCTGGTTTTCTTATCCTTGGTGGATAATAAAACCTCTGGTTTTCTTATCCTTGGTGGATAATAAAACCTCTGGTTTTCTTATCCTTGGTGGATAATAAAACCTCTGGTTTTCTTATCCTTGGTGGATAATAAAACCTCTGGTTTTCTTATCCTTGGTGGATAATAAAACCTCTGGTTTTCTTATCCTTGGTGGATAATAAAACCTCTGGTTTTCTTATCCTTGGTGGATAATAAAACCTCTGGTTTTCTTATCCTTGGTGGATAATAAAACCTCTGGTTTTCTTATCCTTGGTGGATAATAAAACCTCTGGTTTTCTTATCCTTGGTGGATAATAAAACCTCTGGTTTTCTTATCCTTGGTGGATAATAAAACCTCTGGTTTTCTTATCCTTGGTGGATAATAAAACCTCTGGTTTTCTTATCCTTGGTGGATAATAAAACCTCTGGTTTTCTTATCCTTGGTGGATAATAAAACCTCTGGTTTTCTTATCCTTGGTGGATAATAAAACCTCTGGTTTTCTTATCCTTGGTGGATAATAAAACCTCTGGTTTTCTTATCCTTGGTGGATAATAAAACCTCTGGTTTTCTTATCCTTGGTGGATAATAAAACCTCTTGTTTTCTTATCCTTGGTGGATAATAAAACCTCTGGTTTTATTATCCTTGGTGGATAATAAAACCTCTGGTTTTCTTATCCTTGGGGGATAATAAAACCACTGGTTTTCTTATCCTTGGGGGATAATAAAACCACTGGTTTTCTTATCCTTGGGGGATAATAAAACCACTGGTTTTCTTATCCTTGGGGGATAATAAAACCACTGGTTTTCTTATCCTTGGGGGATAATAAAACCACTGGTTTTCTTATCCTTGGGGGATAATAAAACCACTGGTTTTCTTATCCTTGGGGGATAATAAAACACTGGTTTTCTTATCTTTGGGGGATAATAAAACCACTGGTTTTCTTATCCTTGGGGGATAATAAAACCACTGGTTTTCTTATCCTTGGGGGATAATAAAAAAACTGTTTTTCTTATCCTTGGGGGATAATAAAACCTCTGGTTTTCTTTTCCTTGGTGGATAACAAAACCACTGGTTTTCTTATCCTTGGGGGATAATAAAACCACTGGTTTTCTTATCCTTGGGGAATAAACAAACCACTGGTTTTCTTATCCTTGGGGGACAATAAAACCACTGGTTTTCTTATCCTTGGTGGATAATAAGACCACTGGTTTTCTTATCCTTGGTGGATAATAAAACCACTGGTTTTCTTATGCTTGGCAGATAATAAAACCACTGGTTTTCTTATCCTTGATGGATAATAAAACCACTGGTTTTCTTATCCTTGATGGATAATAAAACCACTGGTTTTCTTATCCTTGGTGGATAATAAAACCACTGGTTTTCTTATCCTTGATGGATAATAAAACCACTGGTTTTCTTATCCTTGATGGATAATAAAACCACTGGTTTTCTTATCCTTGGTGGATAATAAAACCACTGGTTTTCTTATCCTTGGTGGATAATAAAACCACTGGTTTTCTTATCCTTGGTGGATAATAAAACCACTGGTTTTCTTATCCTTGGTGGATAATAAAACCACTGGTTTTCTTATCCTTGGTGGATAATAAAACCACTGGTTTTCTTATCCTTGGTGGATAATAAAACCACTGGTTTTCTTATCCTTGGTGGATAATAAAACCACTGGTTTTCTTATCCTTGGTGGATAATAAAACCACTGGTTTTCTTATCCTTGGTGGATAATAAAACCACTGGTTTTCTTATCCTTGGGGGATAATAAAACAACCGGTTTTCTTATCCTTGGGGGATAATAAAACCTCTGGTTTTCTTTTCCTTGGTGGATAATAAAACCACTGGTTTTCTTTTCCTTGGTGGATAATAAAACCACTGGTTTTCTTATCCTTGGGGGATAATAAAACCACTGGTTTTCTTATCCTTGGGGAATAAAAAAACCACTGGTTTTCTTATCCTTGGGGGACAATAAAACCACTGGTTTTCTTATCCTTGGTGGATAATAAAACCACTGGTTTTCTTATCCTTGGTGGATAATAAAACCACTGGTTTTCTTATCCTTTGTGGATAATAAAACCACTGGTTTTCTTATCCTTGGTGGATAATAAAACCACTCGCTTTCTTATCCTTGGTGGATAATAAAACCACTGGCTTTCTTATCCTTGGTGGATAATAAAACCACTGGTTTTCTTATCCTTTGTGGATAATAAAACCACTGGTTTTCTTATCCTTTGTGGATAATAAAACCACTGGTTTTCTTATCCTTTGTGGATAATAAAACCACTGGTTTTCTTATCCTTGGTGGATAATAAAACCACTGGTTTTCCTATCCTTGGTGGATAATAAAACCACTGGTTTTCTTATCCTTGGTGGATAATAAAACCACTGGTTTTATTATCCTTGGTGGATAATAAAACCACTGGTTTTATTATCCTTGGTGGATAATAAAACCACTGGTTTTCTTATCCTTGGTGGATAATAAAACCTCTCGTTTTCTTATCCTTGATGGATAATAAAACCTCTGGTTTTCTTATCCTTGGTGGATAATAAAACCTCTGGTTTTCTTATCCTTGGTGGATAATAAAACCTCTTGTTTTCTTATCCTTGGTGGATAATAAAACCTCTGGTTTTATTATCCTTGGTGGATAATAAAACCTCTGGTTTTCTTATCCTTGGGGGATAATAAAACCACTGGTTTTCTTATCCTTGGGGGATAATAAAACCTCTGGTTTTCTTATCCTTGGGGGATAATAAAACCACTGGTTTTCTTATCCTTGGGGGATAATAAAACCACTGGTTTTCTTATCCTTGGGGGATAATAAAACACTGGTTTTCTTATCTTTGGGGGATAATAAAACCACTGGTTTTCTTATCCTTGGGGGATAATAAAACCACTGGTTTTCTTATCCTTGGGGGATAATAAAACCTCTGGTTTTCTTTTCCTTGGTGGATAATAAAACCACTGGTTTTCTTTTCCTTGGTGGATAATAAAACCACTGGTTTTCTTATCCTTGGGGGATAATAAAACCACTGGTTTTCTTATCCTTGGGGAATAAACAAACCACTGGTTTTCTTATCCTTGGGGGACAATAAAACCACTGGTTTTCTTATCCTTGGTGGATAATAAAACCACTGGTTTTCTTATCCTTGGTGGATAATAAAACCACTGGTTTTCTTATCCTTTGTGGATAATAAAACCACTGGTTTTCTTATCCTTGGTGGATAATAAAACCACTCGCTTTCTTATCCTTGGTGGATAATAAAACCGCTGGCTTTCTTATCCTTGGTGGATAAAAAAACCACTGGCTTTCTTATTCTTGGTGGATAATAAAACCACTGGTTTTCTTATCCTTGTTAGATAATAAAACCACTGGTTTTCCTATCCTTGGTGGATAACAAAACCACTGGTTTTCTTATCCTTGGGGGATAATAAAACAACTGGTTTTCTTATCCTTGGGGAATAAACAAACCACTGGTTTTCTTATCCTTGGGGGACAATAAAACCACTGGTTTTCTTATCCTTGGTGGATAATAAGACCACTGGTTTTCTTATCCTTGGTGGATAATAAAACCACTGGTTTTCTTATGCTTGGCGGATAATAAAACCACTGGTTTTCTTATCCTTGATGGATAATAAAACCACTGGTTTTCTTATCCTTGATGGATAATAAAACCACTGGTTTTCTTATCCTTGATGGATAATAAAACCACTGGTTTTCTTATCCTTGGTGGATAATAAAACCACTGGTTTTCTTATCCTTGGTGGATAATAAAACCACTGGTTTTCTTATCCTTGGTGGATAATAAAACCACTGGTTTTCTTATCCTTGGTGGATAATAAAACCACTGGTTTTCTTATCCTTGGTGGATAATAAAACCACTGGTTTTCTTATCCTTGGTGGATAATAAAACCACTGGTTTTCTTATCCTTGGTGGATAATAAAACCACTGGTTTTCTTATCCTTGGTGGATAATAAAACCACTGGTTTTCTTATCCTTGGTGGATAATAAAACCACTGGTTTTCTTATCCTTGGTGGATAATAAAACCTCTGGTTTTCTTATCCTTGGTGGATAATAAAACCTCTGGTTTTCTTATCCTTGGTGGATAATAAAACCACTGGTTTTCTTATCCTTTGTGGATAATAAAACCACTGGTTTTCTTATCCTTGGTGGATAATAAAACCACTGGTTTTCTTATCCTTGGTGGATAATGAAACCACTGGTTTTCTTATCCTTGGTGGATAATAAAACCACTGGCTTTCTTATCCTTGGTGGATGATAAAACCTCTGGTTTTCTTATCCTTGGTGGATAATAAAACCACTGGCTTTCTTATCCTTGGTGGATAATAAAACCACTGGCTTTCTTATCCTTGGTGGATAATAAAACCACTGGCTTTCTTATCCTTGGTGGATAATAAAACCACTGGCTTTCTTATCCTTGGTGGATAATGAAACCACTGGCTTTCTTATCCTTGGTGGATAATAAAACCACTGGCTTTCTTATCCTTGGTGGATAATAAAACCGCTGGCTTTCTTATCCTTGGTGGATAGAAAAACCACTGGCTTTCTTATTCTTGGTGGATAATAAAACCACTGGTTTTCTTATCCTTGTTAGATAATAAAACCACTGGTTTTCCTATCCTTGGTGGATAATAAAACCACTGGTTTTCTTATCCTTGGTGGATAATAAAACCTCTGGTTTACTTATCCTTGATGGATAATAAAACCTCTGGTTTTCTTATCCTTGTTGGATAATATAACCACTGGTTTTCTTATCCTTGGTGGATAATTAAACCACTGGTTTTCTTATCCTTGGTGGATAATAAAACCTCTGGTTTTCTTATCCTTGGTGGATAATAAAACCTCTGGTTTTCTTATCCTTGGTGGATAATAAAACCTCTGGTTTTCTTATCCTTGGTGGATAATAAAACCTCTGGTTTTCTTATCCTTGGTGGATAATAAAACCTCTGGTTTTCTTATCCTTGGTGGATAATAAAATCTCTGGTTTTCTTATCCTTGGTGGATAATAAAACCTCTGGTTTTCTTATCCTTGGTGGATAATAAAACCTCTGGTTTTCTTATCCTTGGTGGATAATAAAACCTCTGGTTTTCTTATCCTTGGTGGATAATTAAACCTCTGGTTTTCTTATCCTTGGTGGATAATAAAACCTCTGGTTTTCTTATCCTTGGTGGATAATAAAACCTCTGGTTTTCTTATCCTTGGTGGATAATAAAACCTCTGGTTTTCTTATCCTTGGTGGATAATAAAACCTCTGGTTTTCTTATCCTTGGTGGATAATAAAACCTCTGGTTTTCTTATCCTTGGTGGATAATAAAACCTCTGGTTTTCTTATCCTTGGTGGATGATAAAACCTCTGGTTTTCTTATCCTTGGTGGATAATAAAACCTCTGGTTTTCTTATCCTTGATGGATAATAAAACCTCTGGTTTTCTTATCCTTGGTGGATAATAAAACCTCTGGTTTTCTTATCCTTGATGGATAATAAAACCTCTGGTTTTCTTATCCTTGGTGGATAATAAAACCTCTGGTTTTCTTATCCTTGGTGGATAATAAAACCTCTGGTTTTCTTATCCTTGGTGGATAATAAAACCTCTGGTTTTCTTATCCTTGGTGGATCATAAAACCTCTGGTTTTCTTATCCTTGGTGGATAATAAAACCTCTGGTTTTCTTATCCTTGGTGGATAATAAAACCTCTGGTTTTCTTATCCTTGGTGGATAATAAAACCTCTGGTTTTCTTATCCTTGGTGGATAATAAAACCTCTGGTTTTCTTATCCTTGGTGGATAATAAAACCTCTGGTTTTCTTATCCTTGGTGGATAATAAAACCTCTGGTTTTCTTATCCTTGGTGGATAATAAAACCTCTGGTTTTCTTATCCTTGGTGGATAATAAAACCTCTGGTTTTCTTATCCTTGGTGGATAATAAAACCTCTGGTTTTCTTATCCTTGGTGGATAATAAAACCTCTGGTTTTCTTATCCTTGGTGGATAATAAAACCTCTGGTTTTCTTATCCTTGGTGGATAATAAAACCTCTGGTTTTCTTATCCTTGGTGGATAATAAAACCTCTGGTTTTCTTATCCTTGGTGGATAATAAAACCTCTGGTTTTCTTATCCTTGGTGGATAATAAAACCTCTGGTTTTCTTATCCTTGGTGGATAATAAAACCTCTGGTTTTCTTATCCTTGGTGGATAATAAAACCTCTTGTTTTCTTATCCTTGGTGGATAATAAAACCTCTGGTTTTATTATCCTTGGTGGATAATAAAACCTCTGGTTTTCTTATCCTTGGGGGATAATAAAACCACTGGTTTTCTTATCCTTGGGGGATAATAAAACCACTGGTTTTCTTATCCTTGGGGGATAATAAAACCACTGGTTTTCTTATCCTTGGGGGATAATAAAACCACTGGTTTTCTTATCCTTGGGGGATAATAAAACCACTGGTTTTCTTATCCTTGGGGGATAATAAAACCACTGGTTTTCTTATCCTTGGGGGATAATAAAACCACTGGTTTTCTTATCCTTGGGGGATAATAAAACACTGGTTTTCTTATCTTTGGGGGATAATAAAACCACTGGTTTTCTTATCCTTGGGGGATAATAAAACCACTGGTTTTCTTATCCTTGGGGGATAATAAAAAAACTGTTTTTCTTATCCTTGGGGGATAATAAAACCTCTTGTTTTCTTTTCCTTGGTGGATAACAAAACCACTGGTTTTCTTATCCTTGGGGGATAATAAAACCACTGGTTTTCTTATCCTTGGGGAATAAACAAACCACTGGTTTTCTTATCCTTGGGGGACAATAAAACCACTGGTTTTCTTATCCTTGGTGGATAATAAGACCACTGGTTTTCTTATCCTTGGTGGATAATAAAACCACTGGTTTTCTTATGCTTGGCAGATAATAAAACCACTGGTTTTCTTATCCTTGATGGATAATAAAACCACTGGTTTTCTTATCCTTGATGGATAATAAAACCACTGGTTTTCTTATCCTTGGTGGATAATAAAACCACTGGTTTTCTTATCCTTGATGGATAATAAAACCACTGGTTTTCTTATCCTTGATGGATAATAAAACCACTGGTTTTCTTATCCTTGGTGGATAATAAAACCACTGGTTTTCTTATCCTTGGTGGATAATAAAACCACTGGTTTTCTTATCCTTGGTGGATAATAAAACCACTGGTTTTCTTATCCTTGGTGGATAATAAAACCACTGGTTTTCTTATCCTTGGTGGATAATAAAACCACTGGTTTTCTTATCCTTGGTGGATAATAAAACCACTGGTTTCCTTATCCTTGGTGGATAATAAAACCACTGGCTTTCTTATCCTTGGTGGATAATAAAACCAATGGTTTTCTTATCCTTGGTGGATAATAAAACCACTGGTTTTCTTATCCTTGGTGGATAATAAAACCAATGGTTTTCTTATCCTTGGTGGATAATAAAACCACTGGTTTTCTTATCCTTGGTGGATAATAAAACCACTGGTTTTCTTATCCTTGGTGGATAATAAAACCACTGGTTTTCTTATCCTTGGTGGATAATAAAACCACTGGTTTTCTTATCCTTGGTGGATAATAAAACCACTGGATTTCTTATCCTTTGTGTATAATAAAACCACTGGTTTTCTTATCCTTTGTGGATAATAAAAGCACTGGTTTTCTTATCCTTGGTGGATAATAAAACCACTGGTTTTCCTATCCTTGGTGGATAATAAAACCACTGGTTTTCTTATCCTTGGTGGATAATAAAACCACTGGTTTTCTTATCCTTGGTGGATAATAAAACCACTGGTTTTATTATCCTTGGTGGATAATAAAACCACTGGTTTTCTTATCCTTGGTGGATAATAAAACCTCTCGTTTTCTTATCCTTGATGGATAATAAAACCTCTGGTTTTCTTATCCTTGGTGGATAATATAACCACTGGTTTTCTTATCCTTGGTGAATAATTAAACCACTGGTTTTCTTATCCTTGGTGGATAATAAAACCACTGGCTTTCTTATCCTTGGTGGATAATAAAACCTCTGGTTTTCTTATCCTTGGTGGATAACAAAACCACTGGTCATCTTATCCTTGGTGAATAATAAAACCACTGGTTTTCTTATCCTTGGTGGATAATAAAACCACTGGTTTTCTTATCCTTGGTGGATAATAAAACCACTGGTTTTCTTATCCTTGGTGGATAATAAAACCACTGGTTTTCTTATCCTTGGTGGATAATAAAACCACTGGTTTTCTTATCCTTGGTGGATAATAAAACCACTGGTTTTCTTATCCTTGGTGGATAATAAAACCACTGGTTTTCTTATCCTTGGTGGATAATAAAACCACTGGTTTTCTTATCCTTGGTGGATAATAAAACCACTGGTTTTCTTATCCTTGGTGGATAATAAAACCACTGGTTTTCTTATCCTTGGTGGATAATAAAACCACTGGTTTTCTTATCCTTGGTGGATAATAAAACCACTGGTTTTCTTATCCTTGGTGGATAATAAAACCACTGGTTTTCTTATCCTTGGTGGATAATAAAACCACTGGTTTTCTTATCCTTGGTGGATAATAAAACCACTGGTTTTCTTATCCTTGGGGGATAATAAAACAACCGGTTTTCTTATCCTTGGGGGATAATAAAACCTCTGGTTTTCTTTTCCTTGGTGGATAATAAAACCACTGGTTTTCTTTTCCTTGGTGGATAATAAAACCACTGGTTTTCTTATCCTTGGGGGATAATAAAACCACTGGTTTTCTTATCCTTGGGGAATAAACAAACCACTGGTTTTCTTATCCTTGGGGGACAATAAAACCACTGGTTTTCTTATCCTTGGTGGATAATAAAACCACTGGTTTTCTTATCCTTGGTGGATAATAAAACCACTGGTTTTCTTATCCTTTGTGGATAATAAAACCACTGGTTTTCTTATCCTTGGTGGATAATAAAACCACTCGCTTTCTTATCCTTGGTGGATAATAAAACCACTGGCTTTCTTATCCTTGGTGGATAATAAATCACTGGCTTTCTTATCCTTGGTGGATGATAAAACCTCTGGTTTTCTTATCCTTGGTGGATAATAAAACCACTGGCTTTCTTATCCTTGGTGGATAATAAAACCACTGGCTTTCTTATCCTTGGTGGATAATAAAACCACTGGCTTTCTTATCCTTGGTGGATAATAAAACCACTGGCTTTCTTATCCTTGGTGGATAATAAAACTACTGGCTTTCTTATCCTTGGTGGATAATAAAACCACTGGCTTTCTTATCCTTGGTGGATAAAAAAACCACTGGCTTTCTTATTCTTGGTGGATAATAAAACCACTGGTTTTCTTATCCTTGTTAGATAATAAAACCACTGGTTTTCCTATCCTTGGTGGATAATAAAACCACCGGTTTTCTTATCCTTGGTGGATAATAAAACCTCTGGTTTACTTATCCTTGATGGATAATAAAACCTCTGGTTTTCTTATCCTTGTTGGATAATATAACCACTGGTTTTCTTATCCTTGGTGGATAATTAAACCACTGGTTTTCTTATCCTTGGTGGATAATAAAACCTCTGGTTTTCTTATCCTTGGTGGATAATAAAACCTCTGGTTTTCTTATCCTTGGTGGATAATAAAACCTCTGGTTTTCTTATCCTTGGTGGATAATAAAACCTCTGGTTTTCTTATCCTTGGTGGATAATAAAACCTCTGGTTTTCTTATCCTTGGTGGATAATAAAACCTCTGGTTTTCTTATCCTTGGTGGATAATAAAACCTCTGGTTTTCTTATCCTTGGTGGATAATAAAACCTCTGGTTTTCTTATCCTTGGTGGATAATAAAACCTCTGGTTTTCTTATCCTTGGTGGATAATAAAACCTCTGGTTTTCTTATCCTTGGTGGATAATAAAACCTCTGGTTTTCTTATCCTTTGTGGATAATAAAACCACTGGTTTTCTTATCCTTGGTGGATAATAAAACCACTGGTTTTCCTATCCTTGGTGGATAATAAAACCACTGGTTTTCTCATCCTTGGTGGATAATAAAACCACTGGTTTTATTATCCTTGGTGGATAATAAAACCACTGGTTTTATTATCCTTGGTGGATAATAAAACCACTGGTTTTCTTATCCTTGGTGGATAATAAAACCTCTCGTTTTCTTATCCTTGATGGATAATAAAACCTCTGGTTTTCTTATCCTTGGTGGATAATATAACCACTGGTTTTCTTATCCTTGGTGAATAATTAAACCACTGGTTTTCTTATCCTTGGTGGATAATAAAACCACTGGCTTTCTTATCCTTGGTGGATAATAAAACCTCTGGTTTTCTTATCCTTGGTGGATAACAAAACCACTGGTCATCTTATCCTTGGTGAATAATAAAACCACTGGTTTTCTTATCCTTGGTGGATAATAAAACCACTGGTTTTCTTATCCTTGGTGGATAATAAAACCACTGGTTTTCTTATCCTTGGTGGATAATAAAACCACTGGTTTTCTTATCCTTGGTGGATAATAAAACCACTGGTTTTCTTATCCTTGGTGGATAATAAAACCACTGGTTTTCTTATCCTTGGTGGATAATAAAACCACTGGTTTTCTTATCCTTGGTGGATAATAAAACCACTGGTTTTCTTATCCTTGGTGGATAATAAAACCACTGGTTTTCTTATCCTTGGTGGATAATAAAACCACTGGTTTTCTTATCCTTGGTGGATAATAAAACCACTGGTTTTCTTATCCTTGGTGGATAATAAAACCACTGGTTTTCTTATCCTTGGTGGATAATAAAACCACTGGTTTTCTTATCCTTGGTGGATAATAAAACCACTGGTTTTCTTATCCTTGGGGGATAATAAAACAACCGGTTTTCTTATCCTTGGGGGATAATAAAACCTCTGGTTTTCTTTTCCTTGGTGGATAATAAAACCACTGGTTTTCTTTTCCTTGGTGGATAATAAAACCACTGGTTTTCTTATCCTTGGGGGATAATAAAACCACTGGTTTTCTTATCCTTGGGGAATAAACAAACCACTGGTTTTCTTATCCTTGGGGGACAATAAAACCACTGGTTTTCTTATCCTTGGTGGATAATAAAACCACTGGTTTTCTTATCCTTGGTGGATAATAAAACCACTGGTTTTCTTATCCTTTGTGGATAATAAAACCACTGGTTTTCTTATCCTTGGTGGATAATAAAACCACTCGCTTTCTTATCCTTGGTGGATAATAAAACCACTGGCTTTCTTATCCTTGGTGGATAATAAAACCACTGGCTTTCTTATCCTTGGTGGATGATAAAACCTCTGGTTTTCTTATCCTTGGTGGATAATAAAACCACTGGCTTTCTTATCCTTGGTGGATAATAAAACCACTGGCTTTCTTATCCTTGGTGGATAATAAAACCACTGGCTTTCTTATCCTTGGTGGATAATAAAACCACTGGCTTTCTTATCCTTGGTGGATAATAAAACCACTGGCTTTCTTATCCTTGGTGGATAATAAAACCACTGGCTTTCTTATCCTTGGTGGATAAAAAAACCACTGGCTTTCTTATTCTTGGTGGATAATAAAACCACTGGTTTTCTTATCCTTGTTAGATAATAAAACCACTGGTTTTCGTATCCTTGGTGGATAATAAAACCACCGGTTTTCTTATCCTTGGTGGATAATAAAACCTCTGGTTTACTTATCCTTGATGGATAATAAAACCTCTGGTTTTCTTATCCTTGTTGGATAATATAACCACTGGTTTTCTTATCCTTGGTGGATAATTAAACCACTGGTTTTCTTATCCTTGGTGGATAATAAAACCTCTGGTTTTCTTATCCTTGGTGGATAATAAAACCTCTGGTTTTCTTATCCTTGGTGGATAATAAAACCTCTGGTTTTCTTATCCTTGGTGGATAATAAAACCTCTGGTTTTCTTATCCTTGGTGGATAATAAAACCTCTGGTTTTCTTATCCTTGGTGGATAATAAAACCTCTGGTTTTCTTATCCTTGGTGGATAATAAAACCTCTGGTTTTCTTATCCTTGGTGGATAATAAAACCTCTGGTTTTCTTATCCTTGGTGGATAATAAAACCTCTGGTTTTCTTATCCTTGGTGGATAATAAAACCTCTGGTTTTCTTATCCTTGGTGGATAATAAAACCTCTGGTTTTCTTATCCTTGGTGGATAATAAAACCTCTGGTTTTCTTATCCTTGGTGGATAATAAAACCTCTGGTTTTCTTATCCTTGGTGGATAATAAAACCTCTGGTTTTCTTATCCTTGGTGGATAATAAAACCTCTGGTTTTCTTATCCTTGGTGGATAATAAAACCTCTGGTTTTCTTATCCTTGGTGGATAATAAAACCTCTGGTTTTCTTATCCTTGGTGGATAATAAAACCTCTGGTTTTCTTATCCTTGGTGGAAAATAAAACCTCTGGTTTTCTTATCCTTGGTGGATAATAAAACCTCTGGTTTTCTTATCCTTGGTGGATAATAAAACCTCTGGTTTTCTTATCCTTGGTGGATAATAAAACCTCTGGTTTTCTTATCCTTGGTGGATAATAAAACCTCTGGTTTTCTTATCCTTGGTGGATAATAAAACCTCTGGTTTTCTTATCCTTGGTGGATAATAAAACCTCTGGTTTTCTTATCCTTGGTGGATAATAAAACCTCTGGTTTTCTTATCCTTGGTGGATAATAAAACCTCTGGTTTTCTTATCCTTGGTGGATAATGAAACCTCTGGTTTTCTTATCCTTGGTGGATAATAAAACCTCTGGTTTTCTTATCCTTGGTGGATAATAAAACCTCTGGTTTTCTTATCCTTGGTGGATAATAAAACCTCTGGTTTTCTTATCCTTGGTGGATAATAAAACCTCTGGTTTTCTTATCCTTGGTGGATAATAAAACCTCTGGTTTTCTTATCCTTGGTGGATAATAAAACCTCTGGTTTTCTTATCCTTGGTGGATAATAAAACCTCTGGTTTTCTTATCCTTGGTGGATAATAAAACCTCTGGTTTTCTTATCCTTGGTGGATAATAAAACCTCTGGTTTTCTTATCCTTGGTGGATAATAAAACCTCTGGTTTTCTTATCCTTGGTGGATAATAAAACCTCTGGTTTTCTTATCCTTGGTGGATAATAAAAACTCTGGTTTTCTTATCCTTGGTGGATAATAAAACCTCTGGTTTTTTATCCTTGGTGGATAATAAAACCTCTGGTTTTCTTATCCTTGGTGGATAATAAAACCTCTGGTTTTCTTATCCTTGGTGGATAATAAAACCTCTGGTTTTCTTATCCTTGGTGGATAATAAAACCTCTGGTTTTCTTATCCTTGGTGGATAATAAAACCTCTGGTTTTCTTATCCTTGGTGGATAATAAAACCTCTGGTTTTCTTATCCTTGGTGGATAATAAAACCTCTGGTTTTCTTATCCTTGGTTGATAATAAAACCTCTGGTTTTCTTATCCTTGGTTGATAATAAAACCTCTGGTTTTCTTATCCTTGGTGGATAATAAAACCTCTGGTTTTCTTATCCTTGGTGGATAATAAAACCTCTGGTTTTCTTATCCTTGGTGGATAATAAAACCTCTGGTTTTCTTATCCTTGGTGGATAATAAAACCTCTGGTTTTCTTATCCTTGGGGGATAATAAAACCTCTGGTTTTCTTATCCTTGGGGGATAATAAAACCACTGGTTTTCTTATCCTTGGGGGATAATAAAACACTGCTTTTCTTATCTTTGGGGGATAATAAAACCACTGGTTTTCTTATCCTTGGGGGATAATAAAACCACTTGTTTTCTTATCCTTGGGGGATAATAAAACAACTGGTTTTCTTATCCTTGGGGGATAATAAAACAACTGGTTTTCTTATCCTTGGGGGATAATAAAACCTCTGGTTTTATTTTCCTTGGTGGATAATAAAACCTCTGGTTTTATTTTCCTTGGTGGATAATAAAACCACTGGTTTTCTTATCCTTGGGGGATAATAAAACCACTGGTTTTTTTATCCTTGGGGAATAAACAAAACACTGGTTTTATTATCGTTGGGGGACAATAAAACCACTGGTTTTCTTATCCTTGTGGGACAATAAAACCACTGGTTTTCTTATCCTTGGTGGATAATAAAACCACTGGCTTTCTTATCCTTGGGGGATAATAAAACCGCTGATTTTCTTATCCTTGGGGGATAATAAAACCACTGATTTTCTTATCCTTGGGGGATAATAAAACCACTGGTTTTCTTATCCTTGGGGGATAATAAAACCACTGGTTTTCTTATCCTTGGGGGATAATAAAACCACTGGTTTTCTTATCCTTGGGGGATAATAAAACCACTGGTTTTCTTATCCTTGGGGGATAATAAAACCACTGGTTTTCTTATCCTTGGGGGATAATAAAACCACTGGTTTTCTTATCCTTGGGGGATAATAAAACCACTGGTTTTCTTATCCTTGGGGGATAATAAAACCACTGGTTTTCTTATCCTTGGGGGATAATAAAACCACTGGTTTTCTTATCCTTGGGGGATAATAAAACCACTGGTTTTCTTATCCTTGGGGGATAATAAAACCACTGGTTTTCTTATCCTTGGGGGATAATAAAACCACTGGTTTTCTTATCCTTGGGGGATAATAAAACCACTGGTTTTCTTATCCTTGGGGGATAATAAAACCACTGGTTTTCTTATCCTTGGGGGATAATAAAACCACTGGTTTTCTTATCCTTGGGGGATAATAAAACCACTGGTTTTCTTATCCTTGGGGGATAATAAAACCACTGGTTTTCTTATCCTTGGGGGATAATAAAACCACTGGTTTTCTTATCCTTGGGGGATAATAAAACCACTGGTTTTCTTATCCTTGGGGGATAATAAAACCACTGGTTTTCTTATCCTTGGGGGATAATAAAACCACTGGTTTTCTTATCCTTGGGGGATAATAAAACCACTGGTTTTCTTATCCTTGGGGGATAATAAAACCACTGGTTTTCTTATCCTTGGGGGATAATAAAACCACTGGTTTTCTTATCCTTGGGGGATAATAAAACCACTGGTTTTCTTATCCTTGGGGGATAATAAAACCACTGGTTTTCTTATCCTTGGGGGATAATAAAACCACTGGTTTTCTTATCCTTGGGGGATAATAAAACCACTGGTTTTCTTATCCTTGGGGGATAATAAAACCACTGGTTTTCTTATCCTTGGGGGATAATAAAACCACTGGTTTTCTTATCCTTGGGGGATAATAAAACCACTGGTTTTCTTATCCTTGGGGGATAATAAAACCACTGGTTTTCTTATCCTTGGGGGATAATAAAACCACTGGTTTTCTTATCCTTGGGGGATAATAAAACCACTGGTTTTCTTATCCTTGGGGGATAATAAAACCACTGGTTTTCTTATCCTTGGGGGATAATAAAACCACTGGTTTTCTTATCCTTGGGGGATAATAAAACCACTGGTTTTCTTATCCTTGGGGGATAATAAAACCACTGGTTTTCTTATCCTTGGGGGATAATAAAACCACTGGTTTTCTTATCCTTGGGGGATAATAAAACCACAGGTGTTCTTATCCTTGGGGGATAATAAAACCACTGGTTTTCTTATCCTTGGGGGATAATAAAACCACTGGTTTTCTTATCCTTGGGGGATAATAAAACCACTGGTTTTCTTATCCTTGGGGGATAATAAAACCACTGGTTTTCTTATCCTTGGGGGATAATAAAACCACTGGTTTTCTTATCCTTGGGGGATAATAAAACCACTGGTTTTCTTATCCTTGGGGGATAATAAAACCACTGGTTTTCTTATCCTTGGGGGATAATAAAACCACTGGTTTTCTTATCCTTGGGGGATAATAAAACCACTGGTTTTCTTATCCTTGGGGGATAATAAAACCACTGGTTTTCTTATCCTTGGGGGATAATAAAACCACTGGTTTTCTTATCCTTGGGGGATAATAAAACCACTGGTTTTCTTATCCTTGGGGGATAATAAAACCACAGGTGTTCTTATCCTTGGGGGATAATAAAACCACTGGTTTTCTTATCCTTGGGGGATAATAAAACCACTGGTTTTCTTATCCTTGGGGGATAATAAAACCACTGGTTTTCTTATCCTTGGGGGATAATAAAACCACTGGTTTTCTTATCCTTGGGGGATAATAAAACCCCTACTTGTCAGAGGCCTGTGGCTGCGTCCACGACCT
This sequence comes from Puccinia polysora, assembly GCA_025617555.3. NCBI lineage: Eukaryota > Fungi > Basidiomycota > Pucciniomycetes > Pucciniales > Pucciniaceae > Puccinia > Puccinia polysora. The sequence continues at coordinate 4,451,575 of CM062630.1, read as the reverse complement.
GGATGGAGTGACAATGCTGTATCTCAGCCGCGCGCTGTGGTGTCAATTCATAGACATGGATTGGGAACTGCTTCGCGGCTGCGCGCTCAGCATTGGAGGCAAGCGGGCTCAGCATTAGGGTATGCGGAGTGCTCAGCAGCGGCAGCTACTGGATCAGCAGGAGCTTCTGTTTGGCTCCGCACCTAGTTGACAGGTCAGGCTCAGCATCAAATGCTGCGTGGGCGGCAATCCGCGCCGGAGATTGGATTCGGAAGGTAGTGTGCTCAACTAGGTTTGCGGGCGCACCGGTTTGGATACATGGGAGTGGAGCAATCCGTGGGCTATAAAGGAATAGATGGAGCGCGCGGATCACGCCGGATAATACCGGACATCCACGACGGGCGCGGAAAAATGGATACAGACAGGCGCGGGGGGCTCTGAGTAGGGTGCGGTTCAAGGACAGCGTCATGAGAAGGACAAACCGGATGGACGGAACCGCATACGGACGCTGGGGGAAGTTTTGTACAGAGGTGGGGAGAGGAGGCTAGGGTTTCTGTTTTGGGATTGTTTTCTGTTTCTTTTTCATACTGTTATTTGCGCTTGTACTTAGGTTAGGGTTGAGAGGGAGGACTTATCCTCACTCTCAACTCGGGGTCCGGAGGGGGGGGGGCATGGAACCAGACCATCATATCATTGGATTGGATCAATCATCTCACCAAGAGATTAAAGGAACTCATACCGGATACACATCCAGGTGGAAAGTTCTTAGGATTGAAGGATTGGCGATTTCACTCTCTCTCTATTTTTCTTTATCTCTTTATCTCCTTATTTCTATTTCTCATTTAAGTGCGACTTTTGGCATTCTCATCTCCTTTCAGAACAGGGAACTGTTAACTTCCAAACCTTGGGAAAATTATAGGGGAAAAACCTTTATTCTTTCCAAATCTGGGGGTCTGGCCAGGAACCAACCTTCCGTTTCTTGTCTTTCAAAGGTAACTGGGCGCGATGTCCTATTCATACCTCCCTAAAGTCGCTTCCTCTTCTTCTTCTTCTTCTCCTTCCGTTTCCGGGTCGGCGTCTCCAAACCCACTTGCATCTTCCATCCCTCCTCCTCCCCCTCCCTCTGCTTGACCCAGGTCAAGCTACGCCGTTCCCCCATTGGTCTCCAGTGACCATGAACCCACTCGTCTGGTTTGCATCCGGCCGCACGACTACCCTCACATCCAATTCAACACTGCGGATGTGGAGCGATTCATCTCAAGATACAAAGGTATTGCAGATGCGGAAGGTGCGTCAGACGCCAATACGGCCCGGATTGTTGTCCTGTTCATTATGGACGAAGAGAAGCTCCGGGATGTGGAGGAGATGGAAGGCTACGAGGATCAGGATTGGCCAAAACTGAAGGCGGAGATCCTAACGCGGTGGGGTAGGCGCAAACCTTGGTTCCTGGAAAGCAATTTCAACCGCGTGGCCTTGGAGGCAAGTGCGTGCAGAGGAGTCAGAACTTGGGTGGAGCTGGCAGATTACACCTTGACATTCGATCAGATCTATTGGTACTTGTCAAAGCACAAGGTGGTGGCGGGACAGACGGGGGCCATGAAACGCGCGTTTCTGGGCGGTTTAGGTGCTCAACTCCGGGCAAGGGCTCAGCGGCATCTTTACAATCACAAATTGGTAAAGTGGTCATTGGACGGGAGAATTGCGCTCCTTCCGGAGTTGGCTGTCATTTGCCAGGCTGTGGCGAGTGAGCTCGACTAAGAAGAGCTTATTGAGGATACCGCTAAGTTCTTCCCAGTGGGACCAAAGAAATACGCCCCCCAGGTTTTGGCTCCAGCGCAGTTTTTGGCCCCGGTTCCACCTACTTCCACGCGTTTTCCGGTTCCTCAACCCGCGCCCCCCCCTCCAGTAAGTGAATTGACGGAACTGATGAAGGATTTTAAGATCTGTATGAGCCGTATGGGCCAGCAGCAGCGGCAAGGGCCTCCACCTCACATGGTCAAAGGGTTTTGGCTGCCCGGTACCTTCGTCCCGAGGGGGTTCTGGTACTGTGGGGCAAACGGTCATTGGTGATTGGCGTGCAAGGAGCTTACAAAGGATCTCAACGCGGGATTGGTTTGACCGGCGGGGATGGGGTACATGTTCCCAATGGGCAAACAGATTCCAATGGAGACAAGCCAGCCAACCGCAATGCAGCAGGTGCACACACGGGGTCAGGAGGCGGGAACAACGGCGCAAGCGTCACTAGGCATTGTTACCGGTCCCAGATTGTGGCAGCCACCTTGGGTGGAAGCTGAGGTAAGGGTAGTGGCAATGGAAGAGAAGGTAGCAGTCTTGGATAAGATGGAGGTGGATGCAAAGGAGCAACACCCGTTGACCATTACAAAACCAGCCGCACGCTTGCCCGGAATTGAGGTGCCGGGAGCAAATCCTGTAGGGAAGAAGAAAGCGGCAGACATCGTACGTAGGGTGATGGGGAACAAGACACTGGTCCCGCTGACCTTGCGGGAACTGGCGGCTGTGTCTCCGGTGTTGGTAGACAAGATGGTGCAGGCGTTGCGGGATTGCAGTCAGGGCCGGGTACCTCAGACGGTGCAGCGGGTTCATTTGGGGCGGAAGGAGGAGGGGCTCAAGGAGTGTGAGTTGAAATTGGTTTTGACTCTACTTGCTTATGTTCCAATGGTCATAGCGGGGAGGAATTTGTGGGCTATGGTGGACAGCCGTTCAATGGTGAACCTGCTGCCATTGCGGATGGTGGATGATTTGGGGTTGGTTTGGCGGAAATGTGCAATGGGTCTCCGCGCGCTTAACAAAGGGGAGTTTCGTGTGGATGGGGTAGTTGAGGAGGAGGAGGTTGAGGTCGCAAGGGTCCGTAAGACTCTTTCTTTTCTTTTGGTTTATTTTGGGGATGTGATTTTGGGAAGGCTGTTCATGTTTGGGTTCCAAGCACAAATGGTTTTTAATTTGGAGGGGGGAATGGAGGCATTGACAGTGGATGATTTGTCCAGCGCAAGGTTCAATACAACTATCTGCAATCACAGGCAAGGAGAGCGGAGGAGAGTGTTGGAGTATGAGAAGGAACCGGACGCGGAGTTGGTCTGCGATGGGCAACCCTTGGAGGATTTTTCCTAGTCGACCAAGGAGACCACACGGAACAAGCTCCGGTTTTGTGCGGGCAGTTGACTAATGAGGAGCAGGGAGGGGGAGGAAGGAAAGTGCAGGGCGCGCACGTCGCAGAAGTAAGTCCCTTTTCTCAGTATGCATTGCCCAAGGGTACTACGCTTTGAAAACCCTATCATTGTGCCACACTCGTGAGAAAAGACAAAAGCCGCGGTTCCTTTCTGTGCAGGACCTACAGCAAAGGATGCGTACGGATGATGCGGTGCAACTCTGGCAAGTAAAATCCGGTGTGGCGGAAGGTCTGGCCAAGGAATGAGCCAATGCCCCAGGAATTGAACGGACCGCTTTGACCGATTGCTTGGTTGCAGGACCCTTGGGTCACACCAATTAAGGCTTTGGGGTGGGTTACTAGTTCGGCGCGGATCACAGAGGAGCGGATTTCAGCTTTCAATTTCGGCCCAACGGGATGGCTGAGTATGGAGGAGCGTGAGTTGCTGCTATTGGTTATGGTTCTTTGGGAAAGAGCGCTTGCGTTTGGACCTGATGAGTGGGGGCTTCTGAAAAAGGATATTGGCAACCCCTATGTCATCCCCACTGTCGATCAAGCCAGTTCCCATACCTTGGGTGGTCCAGGAGCAGTTTCTGGAGTTGGTGCGGGAATGGGTGAAGACTGGCCTTTACAAACAGTCAACGTCCAGTTACTCCAGTCCGATCTTTGCGGCAGGACGGAAAGTCGTTGAGGATTGTCCATTTTCTGCAGCGGCTCAACTACTTTACAATCCGGGACGCAGGACGGCCCCCTTGCGTTGACAAGTTCCTTGAGTCAATGGCAGGGCGCGCTTGTTACGGTTTAGTGGATGTGATGGGGGGATACAACCAGCGCAAGTTGGATCCTCGCTTGCGGCCTCTAACAGCATTTGAGACTGGTTTGGGAAGAATGCAGTTGACTTGGCTACCGCAGGGCGCAACCAATTCTGTGGCGGTGTACCAGGCGCAAATGGCTTGGATCCTGAAAGATGATCTTACGGAGGGAGTCCAAATCTTCATTGAAAACGGGGGCATCAAAGGTCCTAAATCCAATCACGGGGGGGGGGGGGGAGAGTAGAGCTGGTTGAAGTTCCCAGCGTCCAACATTTTGTGTGGGAATACGCGAAGACGTTGGAACGCATCCTGTTTTGCATCGAGGAGGCAGGACTGAAGGTTTTGGGGAAGAAGTTGGTGGTTTGTGTTCCGGTGCTTGAAGTCCTTGGCCATGTTTTTGCTTTCGATGGCCAGCGCATTGCAGAGAAAAAGTGGAACAAGGTCCTTGAATGGCGGACCCAGCGGATGGTGTCACATATCCTTCAGTTCTTGGGATTATGTAGCTATGTCCATATGTTCATCAAGAGGTTTGCAGAGGTGGCAAGCCCGCTCCAATCAACGCGGAAAGGCGTGGAGTGGAATTTGGGAGAAGAGTGCAATAGCGCTTTCCAGAAGCTCAACAAGATTGTGGGACGTGAAATTGTGCTCCGCAATCTTGACTTCAATGCAGGAGGAATTAGGCTAGCGGTCAATTCCAGCAAATTCGGCGCGGGGGGGTTCTCACTCAAGAGGATGACGGTAAGGATAGGCCGGTGCTTTACGAGTTGTTCACCTTCACTCCAACAGAAAGCCGGTACTCTCAGCCGAAGTTGGAGTTGTGCGGGGTTGCCAAGGTCGTGCGGCGGCTTCAGTATCTTTTGTGTGGGGTTCACTTTGAGCTTTTGGTGGATGCAGAGGTGCTGGCGCAGATGATCAATTCTCCAGCTTTTCCCAATGCTCCCATGACCAGGTGGGTGGCCTTTCTTCAACTTTTTTCCTTTGCTGTTGTTCATGTTCCGGGGAAAGCATTCACTATGCCCAACGCATTGTTGCGGTATCCGAGGGACAACCCGTTTGAGGACGCAGAACTGCTCAATGTGGAGACCCCGGTTGTCAAGGTAGGGGTTGTGGAGGCAGGCGTTCAGCTGCCGCTCCGGCAGACTGGGCCGTACGCAATTCTTTGTGATTACTTGAAGGACCTTTGTTTTCCCAACGGAACTACGGACAAGCACATGCAATGGGCAAGGCGGAGAGCGGGAAACTTCTATGTACAGGAGGGGCAGCTTTGGCGGCGGAAGACTCCGGTTCCTCTTGTGGTTACCACTTCAAGGGCGGATCAGGAAGCTATCCTCCGAAGCCTTCACAACAATCTCGGCCATCAAGGGGAGGTGGAAACGCAGAGGCGGGTGAAAGAGCGGTTCTGGTGGCCGGGGGTAGTGCGTGCGGTACGGGAATGGTTGGCATCCTGCAAAGCCTTTCAACGGCAGAGCGCAAGATTGCCTAAGGAATTTGGAAACCCCACAGGGGAAGACACCCTCTTTGGTCAATTCTTGCTTGATGTTGTCCACACCAAGGCCAGTAAGTTCGCCTATCTGCTTGTCGCGCGGGACAACCTGTCTGGTTGGGCCGAAGCGCGTCTGTTGGTCAAGCTCTCAGCGGACAAAGTTGCTCTGTTTCTGGAGGAAGATTGGTTTGCGCGGTAAGGGTTGCTTTTTCTGGTTACAGTGGACGGAGGGGCTGAGTTTTGCGGCTGTTTGGTTGAGTTGGTGAAGAGTTGCGGAGCCAAGTTTGGACAAGTAACGGAGTATTATCCCAAGGGGGCTTGCATGATCAAACGCGGGCATCAACCAATCAAGCATGCCCTGGTCAAGATGTGCGGGGAGGATGGTAAGTGCTGGCAGGAGACCCTTCCAATGGTTCTGTTTGCGGATTGGATTTTGGTGAAGCGGTTGACAGGCTACACGCCGTACGAGTTACTTTTCGGAAAGCGCCCCGTGCTTCCAGTGGACATTGAGTTGGAGACATTCCTGGGGGTTTACTGGTGGAAGGTGAAGACCTCTGCCAAATTTCTTGAGGCTCGCGCCAAACAGCTCCTTTGACAGGACAGGATGCTTGCCAAGGCCGCGGACCAGCTGAAGAAGACTCTGACGGCATCAGTGCGCTATTGGGACAAGCGCTGCTTGCATTGTCTCCAGGATCCCTTGTGGAAGGGGGATTTGGTGCTCCTGTAAAACCGGAGTCTGCAGTCTCAGTGGGGGAAGTTTTTTTCTAACCGGTGGAACGGCCCTTTCCGCATGTTGTCCAAGTTTGAGGGCGGCAGCTATCAGTTGGAGGAATTAGAAGGTACTCCGCTGAAACAGAAGGTGGCAGCTTTGCATGTCAAGCGCTTCTTTGCGCAAGGATCTACCTTGTTTGACAAGACAGCAAAAGGGGGTGACAGATCAGATGAGGGGAGTGTGGAGCGCGGAGATGGTTTAGGAACGCAATCTGGGGATTTTTCTTTGGGCGGAGAAGCGGAAAACATGCTGTAGAAAAGGAGTAGGCGGTTGCGACCAGCTGGGGACAGTGGCCAAGTTGGGGGGGGAGGTGGTGGGGGTAGGGGATAAGTTTTTATTTGGTGAGGGGGTGATCTAGCTGGTTCACAGCCGGAACAACTAGACACCCCAGAATGTTTGTTTCTCTATGTTTCTTTCTTATCTGGATTGTGGGGTCTTTGCTGGCTTGGGGTTTTTGCAGGAAACGCGGGCGCGGCACAAAGCCGCGTCTGTGAACACAAGGACAAGTCCCGCGGAACCGGGACGCAAGGACAATGCCGTGGATGGGGGAAGCAGGATGAAGAGCAATTTGCGGGCGGTCTACAGGCGTTGCGCAAAAAAAAAAAATTATGTGTTCTTTTCTATTTTTCATCTCTGTTGGTTTCTTTTTCTCTTTTTCTTTTCTCTCAGGATATCTTGAGGATGGGTGGTTGGTATGGGAATAAGCTTGATTTGGTGAGGGGGTGCTCTAGCCGGTTCACAGCCGGGACAACTAGGCACCCCAGAATGTCCGTTCTGTTACTCTCTCTCTCTATCTTCCCTTACGGTGGCGCGCGCTGGTGTTTGGTTGTTGTGTTTGTTACAGGAGGGGTACGGGGAACTGTGTGGCAGTCCGTCTGGGGCGGTCCAGGTACCTTTGCGGAGCACTGGAAGGCGACTTTGCGGAATGCGCAGATCTCGTGCGCGGACCTACTCCGGCTCTGCCCTCTCTTTTCTCAACTTAGATTTTTCTCAATTTTTACTCGCGGGGTCTCTTACTTTTACTTAGGCCCCTCACTGGCTCACTTGGAAGTGGTAAGCGCAATGGCTAATCGATTTCAAGCGCAGAATGATGAGAAGAAAAGGTACAACAAGAGTTTGAAGGAAAGGAAAAGGAAAAGAAAGGAAAGAGGGCCCCCGCCTAATCTGCCTCCATCTCCCGGAACATTCCATTCCTTGCGTCCTCCAGGAGCGCCCGGAATTGCCGCAATAATTTGCGCCGGGAATCCGTTCCGTGGGCCCTTGGGATCGAGAGGAAGCCACAAAGTAGCTCAACCAATTCGTCCGCAAACCAATCAAATCCAACCTTGGGTAGCATGCAGCCAATCGGAATCTCTGGGACCTCGGGAGACGTCCAACCAGGGGCAGGTGGGGCGGGGGGAGTTGAGGACAATATAACCACCCTCTCCTGTGAGGGGGCTGGCGAGGGGGAGGACAAAGGGGTAGTGGAAGTAGCGGTGGTGGTAGTGTGGTGAAGCAATGGAAGACTTCTGGGGACAGAACTCAAGTTGGGGGGGATGTGGTGTCAATTTATAGACACAGATTGGGAACTGCTTCGCGGCTGCGTGCTCAGCATTGGAGGCAAGCAGGATCAGCATTAGGGTATGCGGAGTTCTCAGCAGCAGCAGCTGCTGGATCATAAGCAGCCGCTGCTTGGCTCCACACCTAGTGGATGGGTTGGGCTCAGCATTGAATGCGGCGTGGGCGGCAATCCACGCCGGAGATCAGATTTGGAAGGTAGTGCGCTCGACAAGGACCGCAGGCGCGCCAGTTTGGATACGTAGGAGCAGAGCAATCCGTGGGCTATAAAGGAACGGATGGAGCGCGCGTGCAAGCGCGCGGATCACGCCAGATAATACGGGACATCCACAAAGGGCGCGGAAAAACGGATACGGACAGGCGCGGGGGGCTCCAAGTAGGGTGCGGTGCAAGAACCGCGTCATGAGAAGGACAAACTGGATGGACGGAACGGTGTACGGACGTTGGGGGAAGTTTGGTACAGAGGTGGGGAGAGGAGGCTAGGGTTTCTGTTTTGGGATTGTTTTCTGTTTCTTTGTCATACTGTTATTTGCGCTTGAACTTAGGTTAGGGTTGAGAGGGAGGACTTATCCTCACTCTCAACTCCGGGTCCGGAGGGGGGGCGGGGCATGGAACCAGACCATAATATCATTGGATTGGATCAATCATCTCACACCAGAACATAATATCATTGGATTGGATCAATCATCTCACCAAGAGATTAAGGGAATTCATACCGGATACACATCCAGGTGGAAAGTTCTTAGGATTGAAGCATTGGCAATTTCACACTCTCTCTATTTTTCTTTATCTCTTTATCTCCTTATTTCTATTTCTCATTTTAGTGCGACTTTGGGCATCCTCATCTCCTTTCAGACGCAGGGAAGCCTTAACTTCCAAACCTTGGGACAATTATAGGGGGAAAACCTTTATTCTTTCCACAGCGCGGGTGCATTGGCTGCCGCAGCTGCATGCAGGAATTGTGACAAAACACATTTCCGCCCGTAACTCCTAAAATATACACAACACCTCAATTCTGATTGAATTTTAGGTGTGAAACCTATACGTGACAATATGTGTGAAATATTTAATTGGCCAAAAAGCTCAATAATGGAGCCATTGTATTTTGGTTTTTCTTTCCTTAATTGTTTAAAAATATAAGGAGTTGTATTTCAAAGGTGGTGTCATTGAGTGACCCTACCTTATTTTGGGTGGAGAATCCATTTCTGTATCAATATTTATGGTTTTCCCAATCCTTCTTAGGTTAATTGTATTATTATTATTTTTATGTTATTTTTGTTACTTTTGTAGCTTGCTCTGTAATTGTAGCAAGCTGACACTTCCTTCTTTTATTCTTTCTTCTTCTCATCTTCTTTATTTCTTCTTTCTTTCTTTTCCTCAAATCATCAATACACCAACCAACTTGAATCAACACAAACTCCACTTCTCAAGTTCTCCTTTCTACACAAACTGACTAGTAAGATCAGAACTCATTTCTATCTAAACCTCATTCTTCAAAGTCTGAGTTTTCATTTAAACTTCTTCCAAAAGTTATTCACCGCCGCCTGCTTGTGACTCATCTTGACCAGAAACCTGAAAACTCATATTCTTGTTGATTGTCTTGTTTCATTCAGTTGCTGGATGTTGGTTTCTTTCCTTCTTAATTTCTTTTATTTCCTTTATCTCACATTCTCTAAACTGATGTCTTGTTTGGCTTAGCCCTCTATGCTCATCATTTCTTAATTCATCTATGGTCATTCAACAGAACTGATGAAAGAAGTGGCATTCTTTGTTTCATTTTGTTTTGCTTTATGGAAGTTGTGGGATCTCCATATCCATCCATCTATCTTGATCATATTCAAAACTTGAATGGATTGAAACCCCAGCCAATTCATTTTGAGAACCAAATGAAACTGATCCCCTTCCAGGTTCTTTAATTTTTGTATTCCTCTTACAAATCTTAGTCCATCTCCTTCTCTCTGGTCTTGGAATTTTTACAGGAAAGCTAAGAGATGTTATTGACAATAGACAATACAGAAAATTCATAGATATACAAGAATGTCAAATAGGCTTTGTTTGTACCTAAGCAAAAGGGCAATGTATGGAACAACGTGCAAGGCTTGAGGAGATATGAAAGGAGAAGAAAGAAAAAGAGGAAAACAATGGAAGAAGAAGAATGAAGAAAGAATAATAAGTGGTAAGAAATTCAAGGAAGTGAGGATCAAATTGCAAGTCCCAGAAGCTGATGCTGGTGTAGGAGTTGAAGGGCTTGAGTCCTGGGTGCTAGTGAGAGAAGATTTACATTTTACTTTGATTCAGTTTGCTTTTGGGGAATGGATGGCAATAATGCTCAGGCCAAGAGATGGAGAATGTGAGATGAAGAGGTCAAGATTAAACATACTTGTTGTTGCAGTTTAATGAGCGCCAGAGTTGGGGACACCATCCACAGTTATGGCAGGTGGTTGCTAGTTGATAGTTGGCTGATGACGTCCAGGGTAGTGTTTTGAGCTGCAGTGGACAGGTTCAAGTTTCAGCGCCTTTGCCAGGGCATGGTTTACAATATCTAGGACATGTTTGGGTTGCAACCCCAGTGTTCTTACCCTGAATCAGCCCGTCTCCAGGTGTACCTATTTCTTCAAGAGAATTGGCACTGCCTATCTTTATTGGAAGCAATAAAATCTGTTGTTTATGCGCATAGTTCTGACATCTGGGGCTCAAAGCTTGATTGATCTACATGAAATATACTCATCATCCATTCTCAAACCAAATGCATTAAACCAATTGTTCCTCTAGCTGATAGTCCTTGGTCCAATCAAGCTTCCATGGAGCCATACAATCATGCCAACAAGACCTGCTTCTCCACCGCCAGGTAATTCTCCCAATTGGAAGTTTTACATGATCATCATCATTCTGCTTCCACCCTAGACTTACCCCTTCCATCATCCATCTCAAACCTTGTACCATTTCTGATTGGATTCTCACAACTCTCCATTATTCAAAGACCATCATACAAGGAACCAAGGCCCAACTGGGAATTCTCCTTGTTGATTGATGGAGAAGGTAGTTGGTAGAAGTTACTACGCTTTTGTGGTGTGGGAGATACTTTGGGAATGTTAAATGGGATGGGTTGGTCCACAATGATATGGTTGACATCTTTTGAGAAGAATTGATCAACGCGCTAGAGGGGATATGAGAGGACAGGACAAGAGTTAGAATCAAGGAATGAGAGATGGGGGAATTAGTTCAGAGGAGATAGAGAGAGAAAAGACTGACGGCGCTCCAGGATCAGATCTTTGAGCTCAGATTGACTGTAGTCTGCTGATGGAGACGGTTGAGGTAGAAGACAAAGTATTTGATGGAGATTCAATAATTTTCTTGCCATTGGACCATCTCCTGTTTGATTTCATCCTTATCCTTTGGGCGTTGTTTCTATCTTAGTTTCAAACAAGGATCCTTGGGTTTTGTTGAGTTGAGAGGATTGGGATTGAGATGGCATCATAGGACAATCTTACAAGAGATCATCAAATTGTTGCGCCCAGAATCTTGGACTGGTGCCTCTTTCAAACAATTATTGCTGAAATGGTGGGGCTTCAAAAAAGAGTTCACTGGTGAGGATATTGTCTTATCATAATCTGATCATCAGGATCAACATAGAATTTGAACAATTGGGTAGTTGTATTCTCTTACAGTCCATGTGTGACCAAAACCAATTGAATCATTCAAATGGTAGGATCACCGTCAGATACCTCACTCAGAAGACTATTTAAGAGCTGTCTAGCTTGAGGAAGATTGATGCAGGCTTTTGTGTGTGCACACTCCCTCTTGTTGTTTTACAGGCCAAAGCTGAAAAATTATCTGATCCCCAGCTCCCACCATGTCAATTGCTTGCCATCTCAAGAACCGGCTTTGGTTTACTAAACAAGCTCATCCAAAGAAATCCCACCACCAGGTGGCCTTCCCAAGCTTTTTGGTTTATCCTTTTACCAGCCAAAGCTGATGAGAGTGAGACAGACTCTGAGAGTGATAGAAGTCCATCTGGTGAGGGTAGTTTGATTGTTTCACTCAATTCATCCAATTTGACAGGCGGTTGGCCTTCTACAGCTTTCAGTGGGACGGGTTTTGCAGTTGGCAGTGGACCGGCCAACTTGATGAAGCTTTCCACTGTCACCAGCAAATCCAGTTGTTGGGGCGGGGAAAGAGAAAATTTGCTGGGGACAGCGGACAGCTTTATCAAGCCGTCCTGTCCGCTGTCATCAGCCAATCCTGTTGTTGGGGTGGTGCAAGAGAAAATTGGCTCACTATTTGCTGGTGACAGAGGACAGGAAAAATCAATGCAGATGTCTGCTGTCACCAGTGAATCCAGTCATTGCGGCGGCGTGAGAGGAAATCCATTTGCTATCACTGGTGACAGCGGACAGCTTCACCAAGCCATCCTGTACACCTTCATCAGAAAATCAAATTTGGTTCTGCTACAGCGTCTGAGCTGTACCCCTTTGCTCTGCTGACCATGCACCTGCCGCTGTATCCTGAAACACCAAAGCAGTCACAGCTTTGCAGCCAGATTTCAGAATTTCCCCTTTAGTCATGCTGAAACCCGGCTCACAGGGGCCAGCCAATTATGAATGCTCCCACAGGCTGGTGTAACCCATTGAAATTAATATAAAAGCCTGCATCTATTTGCTTTTCTTCTTAGCAAAATTGTCCCCCACAACAATTTAAATTTGAAAATGAACAATCCATCCAGAACTCTTTTGAAAAAATTGAATAACCCAGTGTAGAGACTCCAAGGAATAATGGGATTATTTAGCAAATAGCTTGCTGGCAGTCACTAGGAGGGGATTTTATTTTACTACTACTCTTTAAAAGATAGAGGTAAGCTAAGGTGTTTTTGAATTGCCTGCCCTTCTGAACTATAATAAGTCTGCACAATAATTTTTTAATTAGTGGCTGGTTTCTTTGAGACTTAAAATAGGCCTCTAATCAGAACTCAATTAATTATTAATAGAGATTTTTAGGAATTGCAAGACTATTCAAGGTTGGATTGGATTATTGGCAAGCTCCCACAAATTAATAATCAAGAATTTTTGACTTTTCCTGACTATTTTCAAATTCCAATTAAAGGATTTAAGGGTTGACTAAAAGTGGTTTAACTACTAGGAGGACCCAAAGATGGGTTTGCCCCCAGGGAGCTGGGCGGAAAAAAAATCTTGGTTGGTTTTTCTGTTGTGCTCTTCCTTTTTTAGAGCATTACTAATCAAAAATAAAGGTTTTCCCTTTTAAAAATAGGTTCTGAATATCAGGCCTTTTCTCAAGAACCCTTCTTCAAAAGCACCAGGAGTTTGGTCAAATTTTCAATGATAATTTCATTTTTGATCTTTTATTTCTTTTTCACTTGATTCTGGTTCAATAAAAAGCTGGTACTTATCAGGAAGAGTCCATAGATCTTAGGGGTCATATATCATGTTTGGGGGCTGAGGCCATACTCTGGCACTGATGAAATATGCTGGACAACTTGGATAGGGCAAAAAGAGCCCACCTTAAATTGACAAATAATTCCTCATGGGATGCTCAGGGCTACCCTGAGTGCGGTTCTGAGCCTTTCTCTGCACTGTTGCAGCACAGGAGGGTACAGTTACATGAGACAAATGAATGTGGTGAAAAAACATGTTAATCAGACTGAGAGATAACTGTATTTTTTAGTTTAATTTATGATAGTCAGGCTAAGATATGAGATAAGAGATAAGAATGGTGTGATATGGACGCTTTGTATTGCTTATCTTGTATATAAAATTTATGCAGAAGTTCCCTGTAGGCTGAGTTAATTTTGCTGGTTGGGAAGGCATGAAACATGCTTGGCAGCTGCAAGCCCTCTTTGGTAGCTTGAATGGTGTGACCTGCATGGGTTTGGTGGTGGAAATTCATGTGCTGGGTGTTTCTGAGGACGCTTCTGAGCCCTTATCATGTATAAAATGTTGCAAGAACTACCTGAATGCTGTTTCAATGGAATTAGTTGTAGAGATATGAGGTATGCTGTTTTACTGCATGCCCCCTTGGGTAGCTTGAGAGTGTGGCTTGTAGGTGCTGTGTGGTTGATATGGTGAAAAACTGAGAATCAGAGTGCTTGCGAGGATACTTTGGAGCTCTTATCTGGTGGTGAAAGTTCCATAAAAGTCATGTGTACTGAGTTGTTATTGCTGGTTGGTGAGAATTGAGATATACTTGGCTGCATGAGCCCCTACTTCTGTTGGTGCATGTGTGTGTGTTGTATGGTTGGAATGGTGGAAAACAGAGTATCAGAGTGCTTGAGAGGACGCTTCAGAGCTCTTATCTGGTGGTGAAAGCTCCAGAAAATTCATGTGTACTTGGTTTCATAGTACTGGTTGTAGTGTAACATTGATACTGATATAGCTTAAGTCCTGCTGGTAAGGGGTATTCTGTTTTGTTGTGTGGTTATTTTAAGCATAATATTTTTCACCAGATATTCAATTAAGTCTTTTTTATTAATTCATGTGAAATAATCCAGTCTGTGTTAGGTTTTGGGTTGTTTGTGACAGGTAATTGTTATGGTTGAAGGGGGGCTATCTGGTGATTGATTTGATTTTCAGGTTGGTTCAAGTTTAGAGAATAGTTTATGAGGGTTTTGAAATTTATTTTTGAGTTTAATTTGATAAAAAGAATAATAATTAATAAGATAAAATGAGTATGATGGCTATAGGAAAGGTTTGGTTTACCACACCAGTCCTTCACTTATTCCTTGTTTCCCTGGAAGGTGCTTTGGTTTTTCAACCAAAGCATGCCAGAGATTGAATTCCTTGCATAAATGCGTCAATGAAGGAAACCCTGCAAAGTTCTTTCTAATCAATGATGGTATTTCATTGATTGGGCTGTGGCAGTGCCATGCCTTAAACATTGAACCTTTCCTTAATTTTCCCCTTGGTTTTCCTAATATCACCCATCTCATTCTGATAAAATAATTCTGAAAGGCACTTGAAGAACACTTATTCACATTCCTTTCTTGATTTTCAGAAAAAAGAATGTCATTGCTCAGTAGCAGCCCTTGAACGCTGGGCCCTGAGACTTCAAGAAAAGGATGAAATGCAGAGGATTATGAAAGAAAGTCAAGCTCAGCATCACATCCATGTCCACTCCATGGGGGTGCATCCACCATGGATAAACTCTACAAAACATTTCATGGCAACACCATTCCCTGAGAATAGGTACAATCATGGGAACCAAAAGAAATTGTGTAAAAGGGCCTCAATCAAAATGCTACAGCACTTACCGGGATTATTGTTTTCTTGCAACCAACCCAACAACCTGGGTTCAATTTAATTTCCAGATGTGCATTCCATCCACCATACACAGGAGGTAATCCAATGTTACGGGTATCTCAGGCCACCATGGCCTGCTGTTTTTCATGTGAATGGAAAAAAGGAAATTGGCCTAGAAGTGAAATTTACTCAATAGAGGGTTATGAGTCCAGGGGAATATGCTGACCTCCGCTTTTTCACCACCACTCTTGTCCAGTTGAGATCTTTCTATGGAAAACAGAAAAATGGCTCCTTCTTGTCAGGGATCATGAGAGCGTATGGTTGGTGTCTATTGTATGGCTATCATGGGGAAAACTCTGGTAAATTTCAAATCCTTGTAATTGGATATATCATATTGACTGACAAACAATTGTCCCAGGCCAGTATGTGCCAGTGCCTGCCTCAGTAAACACAACCCAGAAACATGTGCATTGGATCAACCTTGTGAACTGTCTACCAAGTATTGAACAAATATTGGGGAAATGATTAAAAACCATGGGGCCAGGTTTCCCCCACAATCCATTGATCAAATGCATCAATTTTCAATACCAGGATTTGCATCTAGAGAATATGGGTCTGCCTGTGAAGAAGTTTTTTCTGGCAATTTAACTGCCACTTGGAATGAATTTTATAATTCAGCCCATGTTGATAATGACATCAGTGGTATGGCTTATGGTGGATTCTGCAGTATTTTGAAGGAGAAAGGGGAAACTGCCCATAGAAACTAGTGCTTTGATGTTTGATATGGACAATTTTCCTTGCCTGGGATTCAGACTTATATTGACTTTAAATGCAATGAAGGTTGGACTGATGTAATCTGGGCTTCATATTATATGTTCCATGAGAAAGTCCAATTGCTGAGACCCCTGGCAGTCCTTTCACAGGCTTAGGAGTCTCAGTCCAAATTAAAAAAAACCTGGCTGAGGTTTGCAAGAAGGCACAAGTAACAGGTTCAGGAAATTTTGGTGGACATAGTGCAAGGTAGGAAATTGTTATCAATTGTCTTGCTTCTTCATCAAGATTTTAGTTTTTCCATCTATCTTGATTGCCACACCTTGTTTCTATTAAAAAATTATCCACACATGTAAATTTTATGTTGCCATCATGGAAATCTCACAATTGATCAGTCACAATGCATTGCATGCTTGGATGTGACTTGTGTGAATCAGAAACATGCATATTCTAAATGCTTGCCTGTAAATCTGCTTTCCCACAAACTACAGTTTTTTTCTTCACTCGGTTCCCATGCTTGCCTTAAATACCAGGATCCAGTGGATCTCCCATTCCTTCCTCATCCAAATTTCCCCCCTTTCCTGTGTGCCATATATTTATTATATAAGGCACTTGTGTTTCAGACAATGTCCTTTCCCCCCAACAATAGAAATCCCTCTCCTCACCTTTGTGATCTATTTGATCCTGAAACAAATGATCTCCTATCTAGTGACCTTACCCATCCAGTTTGCTTGACCCAAATCCCAGAAATTAACCCTGCTCATGCCAAATGGAATGACCTTTTTTCTTACAATTCATGATTAATTTGAATCAGTTGACCTCTTCAATGCCCCAAACACTGCTCCTTTGAATCCATCATCAAATCTTGTCTTCCCACCTACCATGCCAATTTTGGCAAACGAAAAATCCCAACCACTATCATCAACAGCCCAACAAAATCCAACGTCTACGAACCTTCCTGCACCCCACTGGCCACAACCAGAAGCACAACAAAGATCCAATCTTGAGACTTTT
This sequence comes from Puccinia polysora, assembly GCA_025617555.3. Taxonomy (NCBI): domain Eukaryota; kingdom Fungi; phylum Basidiomycota; class Pucciniomycetes; order Pucciniales; family Pucciniaceae; genus Puccinia; species Puccinia polysora. The sequence continues at coordinate 4,434,771 of CM062630.1, read as the reverse complement.
ACAGCCCCCCCTACCTCCATCAATGACCGGGACCTTCCTAGATGAGTCTGAGATCTCTGTAGTTCCCTGGGAAGAGTTTCTTGAAAATATCCAACAAATGCAACACAACTTTGAAAAAGCCCACAATGATAAGACCTTGCCCAATTCATTTTGTGACCATGCACAGATAGCTATGGATGCCATAGATGAATCCAATAGAGGTCAGCACATTTATTGAAATCCATTTCTCTCCAATCATCCTATGATAGCAAATAATTTTTGATTTTAAAAGTTGTGTCAAGTGGTCAAGATCTGAAAGTTGAAGAGCAGATGAAGATATGGTCTGGAAATCTGATATGTAAAAGCTCTCATCAATCCAAATATACTCTCTGGACTTCCAAAAGACGGCATTGTTTAACATCAAATTCCAGCGCAAAAAATGAAGATATCATTTTTCCTGAAAGCCAGCAGATCACAGCTGATGACAATCCCAAACCCAGTGTCCAATTTTTTGATTTTGAGGCATCCTTCCCATCCAACTTTCAAAGCTCTACCCCAAATGAATTTTGGCCTCCCCAACCACCTGAAACCATCTATCCTGATATGCTCCAACTTCCCAGTGAAGTCCCCCATCAGCCCCAGCCTCAAAATATTCCCCCTGCAACATCTGATCCTTTGTTGGAAATACCAACAGCTATTTCTGAAAACAAAACAAACCAACATTACCAGTTCCAATCTGCATGCATGTCTCAGCCCAATCCACCTCAAAAAGCCAATGCTCTATCTGCAACACTGCCAGGGTTTTCAAAAGTCCAACCTAGCCAACAATTCAATTCATAAACCATATTTATGAAACAGGCCAAGGCAATCTTTCATATAATTCAACTTCACTCTTCAACACTCCTCTATGATGCTTATTCCATGGAACATGAATCTGTTGTCAAGGTTCACATCATTCAAATAAATAAAATCCAGCCAATGAGCAGCTGAACTGATACCCTGCCATCAATGATTTGATTCTGTACACTGACTAACACTGGTATCAAACAGTGGTTGAAGAAGATGCTGGATGATGGTTTCTTGAACCTTTACTTTTGAATCAAATCCTCAATTTTGATTTGAATTATTTTTTGTTTTGATTCCAAACAGGAATCAATATCTTCAAACCATTTTTAAATGAAGCACTATTGAGACCAGATGTTTGGAACGTTCCCACAATAGAAAATCACACTGCTCCATCAAATTTACTGGTTCATGAATTAATTAAACTACTCAATATGTTGTTCCATCTTACCAAGAATGAACAGAACAATTGGTAAAAAATCTTTTTCCAGTCCATTGCACTTGTTGATAAGGATATCACACCTTTACCAGAATCTGAAGCTCTACTCAACCCCAATGATGACTTGGCACAAGAGATAGCAATGATACACTATTTCTTAAAATCTCTTACCAGCCATAGCATCACTTCCAAAAATCACTGATTCCACTGCATCATCCAATGAAAAAAGTATCAAACTCAATTTAAAGGCTGTAGACATGCTGGTTGATAATTTGTACCATCTATTGATTTCATTTTCCATATAAAAATCTAGTTGAAAAATCAATTGGTCAGAACAATGTCTTTAGCATTTTGCCTCCCAATTTGATCAACTTACCAAGGAGTACACTTCAAGGCCATGTTATTCCCTCTTTGCTGCTTATTTTTTTCATGAATTCGTGGGATTCTATTTGAATTGTAGTGATTATAGAAATTTCTTAGCCTCCAGTTTTCTTTAACTAATTTCCATTGTATGCAAGCTGAATAAACTTGAAGCAAAAAACATTGATGAACCCATATGGAAAAGAACCAAAACATACATCTGCTCCATAATTCAAAAGAATTTCTTTTCTGAAGATGGATTTTGTTCCTTGCTGTGTAAAAAGATTTGATCTTTCCAATTTAATTGTGCTTGACTTTGGTGAATATTTTCTGAATTCTCATCCCAATGGAGACCAATTTTTAGATCTTCCAAGAGGGGCTCATATTACTCATTTAACAATTCAAACACTATGATTTGTTTTCTGTCCTATTTTTTTTAATTGTGGATAACTATTTGTAATTTAAAATTTTGAAGCTTCTTGTGAAACATGTTTCAAACCTGCACCAAAACCCCTGCTTGATCAGTTCCAAGACTCATCCACTTGATTTTGGTTACAATTTTGAGATGAAATTGCTTACTGAAATTACTCAGGAAACTTCTATATAAGATTTCTACTTTGTCTAATTTAATCTGCGTATTAAGGTCATTTGAATTACCATTTGAAAATAAAATACACCCAACACTAGTAAGAACTATTTATTATCATGTAACCATCCCAAAAAAAGCACATCATCTACCAATGAGATGATTGTAATTCCAAGACCCACATGACAATTCATGGGATAAGACCTGGGTTGGCTTTTTCGACTGCCCAGTATCAACATCACATAGCAAGAAGAGAAAAAAACAGAATCACTCCACCCAGGAATTAATCAAATGAGAAATATATTCTGAAATTTCCTGCAGTGCACCAAGGTCATCCAAACCAAAAAAATTTCAGAGCACCTCTGCTTCAGCTTTTCATTTGTCTGAATCTCATTCAGCTTCAGTCATCTTTGATACATCAAATTATTCTCAAATCCCTTGGAGACTCAATCAAAGACCATTTTTGCTCTCTCTAGTGATATCAGCTATTTGAATCTTGAACATTGTATCATCAGGGATGCATCCAGATTTCTGTTTTTTTCATTGAATTTGCACAAGCAGACCATTCTAAATCACTCTCCAAATATTCAATTAACAAACCCCCTAAATATGGATACTGTTTTTGAATACCTGAATGTCAACCCCACCTTGAATATATATACTTGCTGTCCAGAATGTTTTTTTCTCCCTGAATTGATGAAGGACATCAAGAATGAAAAAATCAAGTAAAATCGACATCTAAATTATGGCCAATTCATGCCAGAATGTACAGAATCAATTGCAAAAATGAATAAATCATCAAACAAAAATCCAAAAAATGAAAGAAATTATTGAATAACAGTTCTCCCCTAGGAAGACATTTGTGTACCAATCTTTTAAGGCATGGCTAGGAAGTTTTTTGCAGCACAATGTAATTGAAAAGGATCTTTCTGCTCATCTGGAAAGATCACAAAGGGATATCATGACTAATATTTGGGATGGTTTTGTTTGGAAAAAATTCAGGGGAATGGGTGAATCAGAATTCTTCCTTACAAAAAAGGAACATTTGGCATTTACAATTCACATTGATTGGTTCAATGCATTTGGAAAATCAAGCAGGCATCTAAGCTTGGGATCAATATTATTGGTTTTTCTCAATCTTCCTCCTGAAAAATGTCACAAAACAGAAAATTTATACATTTCTGGAATCATACCTGGACCCAAGGAGCCTACTGGACCCCATTTGAACTATCTCTTACAAAACCTTTTTGAATAACTAAAAGAACTTTGGAATGGTATTTTATTCTCACAAAAAGCTCTAAATAAAAAAAGATCCTTCATCAGAGTTGCCATTTTGACTGTAGTTGCTGATGTTGTAGCTATGAAGAAGCTCACTGGTTTCACAAGTCATGCAGAAACCAAGTTTTGAAATTTCTGCCATATTGAGAAATCCCAAATGGATGTTGTTCAGCCATTCCTGTGCCCATTTGAAACTTGAAGGACCACAAGGAAAGTTTCCAGAAATGGCTTCAGGCACCCTCAATTAATGCATGTGACAAAGTATTTTGAAAAACAGGTGTGAAATATTCAATCCTTGAAGAGATGCCCTATTGGGATGCAACCAAGATGATAAATCTTTTTTATGCACAATTTGGTCCTTGGAGATTTGAAAGATCATGAAAAAGATAAACTCTGCCTTCCAGAATAAAAGTGGAAGAAGAACAAGAGAAAAAAGGAACTTTTTTCCAGTAGTGACACACTCTTGACAAGTGATAGTGAAAATGAATATTACATACTAAATAAAGACATTGACTCAAGAGAGGTGAGATATCTGAGGAGGGAGGCCATTGCAGATCTTCAGAGCATACCCAAAAACCTCCGCAAAAATACTTTCACAATTGGAAGAATACCACCACTCCCTATTCAGAAAGGAGTGCCCACTTTCTTCACACCTCAGGACCCAGTAATCAGTATAATGATTATTTGGACTATGTTCCAATATCAAGCATCACTAGCTATGATTTTCATTCTGAAAGGGTTGATGGAAAAATCATTCCAACATTTACATTTGAATAACAAACTCTGAGCAAAATCAAAAACTTGATTGAAAGGACACCCATTACGTCCAATTGGACTAGGATTCCATAGAATCTTGGTGTGGCCACTCATGGAAGTTTGAAAGCTGCAGAATGGCTCTTGATATATAAAATTGATCTTCCCTTTTTATTTATAACAAGCAACAAAGGGGGAAATCCACTTCCTGCAGAGATTGTTGAAAACACTTTTCACCTTGTGAGCGGACTCAAAATAGCTACCAGCTGGGTTGTTACTCAACATTCTTCTCCAGACTAATGAAAATACTATTGGTTAAGAAACGAAGACCACAGTGGATTACCAAATGGAAAAAGAATCAGAAAAGAAATTTGAGAAACAAGATTCATCAGACAGAAAGAAGGTTAAAAACAACACCAACGGAAGTCTTTCAGGAGACAGTTGGAAAGCAACCAGCAACGAGGAAAAGATGAGATAACCGGAGAAGCGCCGTGAACAATCTGTAAGGAAGAGTTATTTTGTATAATAAACCTATGGAGTCTGGATTGTCCTTACTTTTATTGAGCTGGCTGCAGGCGGTTGATTGATGAGACAGTTGAGAGGTTCAAAATTGGCGAGTTGGTGAGTGGTTCCCATGAGATTCCTGAGGAAGTTTTCTGGACTTTGGATGGGATTTAGAGAAGGTCGCGCCCAGGCTGTTCACCTAGATTTTAAGTATAAGCACCCAGTACAACATAGTAATAGCAACAAAGAGCAAAAAGGAAAAGAAGGTAAACACAAAAAAAGACAAAGACAGGAATAACAGAAACAAGTAAAGAGACAAAAACAAGGAATAAGAAGTGGGTAAGATGTGAAAAGAGATCACATCAGCAGCAGTACTACTTCAACTCAACACTCCCCCTTGACTCAGAGGTTGATGATATGGAAGAGTTAATTAAACAGAGCAAAAAAACTAGTTATTAGCCGGCAATTTGAGATCTTGTTAGAAGCCTTGGTCAAAGCGTTGGAGGCCATGGATTGCAAAGTTATGAGCATAACATTGATAGTCCCTTTCTCATAATTGTCCCAGAGACTTTTCACTTTAATGTTGATATTTTTTGCTTTGGAATTGGTGCCAAATTTCTTAATCTTGTTGTCAAGGCCCTTTTTGTCGATGAGATGAAGCAGACATATGAATTTTTCCCAATAGATTTCCAAAATAGTTGGTGGAGCCACCTTCCCTCAAGGTGACAACTGGATAAGGCTACGCACTTGGATTCAGTAGAGGAGTGAGTAATGTTTTGCTGTTGATGGCTCGTCCAATAAAGGGGACTGCCTTTGAAAGAACAGATGAAACCAGTCTGAGAGGTCCTGTTGTCAGGATTGTCCCCCCAGGTGGCGTCACTGTAGCAGATAAGTCTATTCAAAACGGATTGAGGACCAAGCTTTAAGGAAATGTGTTTGGTGGCTGACAAGTATCTCCACACGTGTATTACCTCCAACCAGTGAGAGTACCCAGGTTTTTTGGAAAATCTGGCCAGACTAGACACAGCGTAGCTGATGTCCGGTCTTTCCAATCTGGTAATGAAGTTAAGTCTGCCAATTGGCGATTGATAATTCACCTTCAGATCTAAGAATCTTGATGGTCTTCATCTGTTGCCGGAGAGAGATGTAGGCCTGGAGTCCTTGGAGTAGTAACCGGTTTGCAGTTGGTTAGGTTCATAGAAGCCAACCCTTTTTCAATATGTAGAGGTAGGCTTAGGTGCATTAGGTCTTTTTCTCTCGTCACCTTCATTCCAAGCAGGGTATTATGGGAATGAGCTGTAGAATTCTTGAATTGCTTTAGAAATTTCTGTTGAAAGTCCGCAGTGTTTCCAGCAACTATGAGATTGTCCACGTGAAAGAAGAGAGCCAAAGAGTTCTTTTCACACAGGAAAAGACATGGATTGCAAGTCAATTTTTTAAAACCCTGACTTTTGATCCATGAGGTTAGCGTTTTTTACCAATTACGGGGCGCTTGTTTTAGCCCGTACAGTGACTTTTTTAATTTGAGATATTTTGCGCTTCGACCAGATCTGGCAGGGTTTACAATGAAAACCTCTTCGTCAAGGTCAGCATGTAAGAAAGCTCCCTTGACGTCGAGCTGAAGGAGATCCAGATTTCTGTCTACTTTGAAGGTAAGAAGTGCTCGGAGAGAAGAGATTCTTCCGGTGGGGGAATAGGTTTCAAAAAAATCCAAGCCGTAACACTGGTTGAAACCTTGGACGCACAATTGAGTTTTGTAGGTAGGATCTTTGTCCTGGGTGTTGTGCTTTACTTTGAAAACCTCTACCGTCTTAAGGGGATTTGTCACCAGTTTTTTTTTGACTTCTTCCCACACGTTCTGATCATCAATGGAATTGAATTCCTTCAAAGCCGATTCCCTCCACACTGGAATGGTTAAAGCTTCTTCTATGGACTTTGGCAGACTCTCAGCGTGATAGCCTTATCTATTGGGTTTGTTTAAACATTCCCTGTTTCTTAGATTTGGTCTCAGACTGGAGGACACTTCTTCATCTTCATCGGTACTACTGCTAATGGCGTTGGAGGTTTCTTCCTGTTTTATGGATTCGGAAGTAAGTTTGTCTTCAGGGTCTTGAGGTTGGTTGACGGACAGATTAAGAGGCATGGGAGGTGCCTGGACAGCTGGATCAGTCGATGAATCAAGATCTATATGACTTTCCGTCTTTATAGAATTGTTAGAGGTTGATTTGGAAAAGATTACGTGCTTAGTATTGATAATTTTTCCTGAGGCTGAAAGGAACTTGTATGAGAGCAGTGCTGGGTTGAAGCCTAGAAGTTTACTGGATTCCCCTTTTTCAACTAGTTTAGACAGGATCTGGGTGTTGTTGAGTCAATACGTGAGATTGGTACCTACAGGTCTCAGGTAACCTGCCAGAAGCTCTTTGCCATGCATAAGTTTCCAGGGTGAAGCCAATCCTTTTTCTTTAGGTATTTGGTTGAGTAACACGCAGCAACTGCAAAATACTTTTTGCCAATAGGATTTTGGAATTTGACCTTTGGAGAATATTGCTTGAGTTGATTCCATGACTGTCCTGTTGGATCTTTCTATCCGTCCATTGTGTTGAGAATGGTATGGTTCTGAAACAATGTGATTGATATGGCGCCCTTTAAAATATGCAGTCAATTTTTTATTAATAAACTCACCTCCTCCATCTGAACACACTTCCATGGGATACCGACAATGTTTTCTATGTTCATTTTCTAGCACAAAGATTAACGTGTTGTGGGCCTCGTCTTTGGTTTTGAGCGGGAAGCAAGCAAGATAACCCAAAAAGGAATTGATGAGGTTGAGAAAGAATTTGAAACCACCTTTGGCAGTAGGGTTAAGAGGTCCCATCAGATCCACATGGATTTTATCCAACACTCTTGATGCCGCTTGATGGATTTTGGAAAAGTTGGACTTTGTAATCTTGGATTTATTGCAATTCAGACATTTGAAGTCGGCCTTGTCCTTGAGAGAGATGGTTTCATTCATAAATTTTTCCATTTTTCCAAGAGAAGCATGGCCAAGAGTTCTGTGGATTTTGGGTAGGTCCTTGCTGGAGTATAGAGCGGTGTCAGATCTTTTTTTCATGTCAATGACAAATAGGTTGTTTGATATCCTTCCGGAGAATAATTCCTTATTCTTGGAAAACAAGGAAAAGGTACAAGGCGACACTGTTTAGTTGATTTTCAAAGCCGCTCCTTTTGCTACCAGTGCTCCAAGGGATATGAGGTTGAAAGTCCATTTAGGAACCCAGGCTGAATTACTGAGACGGATTTTGCTTTTTTTCAAAAGGAATGGAGGCTGTACCAATCCCATTGATTTTGATCTCGGCCTCCCTCTTTCCTGTTTGAATCTTGCCTTCACAGTCAGAGCACGTGAGAGATTGGAATAGATTCTTGTCGGTTATCATATGAATAGAACATGCGGAATCAAGTATGCATTGGCTGGGGATTAGTTTCTCTTGACACGTTGAGTTCAGTCCACAAAAGAATGAATAATAGTGGGCCTCTTTCACAATCTTCTTTTTATTCTTGTTTCCTCAATAGTGGTTATTTTCTGGTTTGAGTTTGGGGAATTTGATCCAACAGTTTTTTGCAGGATGGGTAGTTACGGCAGCGTTATGTTTTCCATTTTCGCATCTTGGTCCATTATACAAGGCCACGTTGACTGGTTTGTTGAGAGTTTCTTGTGCGCTGATTTTGTTTTTTTGTTGGATGAGATGATCTAAAACATTTTCAATCCTCATTTCCGTAGTTGAGTGCATAATTTGCGTCTTCATACCTTGCATTGAGGCGGGAAATTTAAATAGAACTAGATAGGCTATTATATCTTATGGAAGTTTGATACCAACCTCTGTCAGTTGCTTGAGATACGTTTTGACGGTAGTAACAAATGCCTTGATGTTGGAAGACATAGAAAGATGAAGGAACCCGTTGAAAATTCGCGCCCTGTTTGCTGATTGAGATTAAGCAAAATGAGTTTGTGTTGCCGCCCATATCAGGTTGGAATTATCTTCGTTAAAATCATCAATAATGTTATTGTAGGTGTTTTATTAGAGTTTGGCGATCAAGTAGGCTACCATCTCTTGGTTGGTCTCTTTGTCCAATGGTGGTAGTTTGCCTGGTGAATTCATGATTTGAAAAATTCCCCTGAGTTTAAAGAGTTTCTCCATCTTCTTACGCCACATGCTGTAGTTTTCTTTGTTCAGTAGAGGTGCAGATTAGATGAGCACTTTTAGGGCGTGATATTTGAAATTCATGGGGTCCCCCCCTGGTCCTGGTGTTGACGATGATCCTGGCTTGGGCCTTTTGCTAGTGACCAGTCGGTGGAGTTGTTTCGGCTTTTAACCGTGATGAAAATACTATTGGTTAAGAAACCAAGACCAGACTGGATTACCAAATGGAAAAAGAATCAGAAAATAAATTTGAGAAACAAGATTCATCAGCCAGAAAGAAGGGTAAAAACAACACCAACGGAAGTCTTTCAGGAGACAGTTGGAAAGCAACCAGCTATGAGGAAAAGATGAGATAACCGGAGAAGCGCCTTGAACAATCTGTAAGGAAGAGTTAGTTTTTATCATAAACCTATGGAGTCGGGATTGTCCTGAATTCAATTGAGCTGGCTGCAGGGGGTTGATTGATGAGACAGTTGAGAGGTTCAAAATTGGCGAGTTGGTGAGTGGTTCCCAGGAGATTCCTGAGGAAGTTTGCTGGACGTTGGATGGGATTTAGAGAAGGTTGCGCTCAGTGTGTTCACTCTAGATTTAAATTATAAGCACCCAGTACAACCTAGTAATAGCAACAAATAGCAAAAAGGAAAAGAAGGTAAACATAAAAAAAGACAATGACAGGTATAACAGAAAAAAGTAAAGAGACAAAAACAAGGAATAAGAAGTGGGTAAGATGTGAAAAGAGATCACATCAGCAGCAGTGCTACTTCAACTCAACACAGACTTTACCAAGCATTGGACAAAATATGCAAATAGTTTTCAGAAGCTTTTTCCTGAATGCAAATACAAACCAAAAAAACACCTTCACAAACATATACCTGAGATCCTAATGCTATGGGGTCCTGCTCCTTGTTCTTCCACATGGGCATCTGAAAGAATAAATGGGCTTTTTTCCCGTATGAAACATCAAAATTCAAAAGGTAAAAGATAAGCTCAAATTTTGATTCATATTAATTATGAAAAACTAATTTTAATTTTTTTTCTGATTGCAGCAAATATACCCTTGAGTCTTTTGCAGAGATTCTCCAAATCTAACAACTTGAAGAAAATTTTGAAAGACCCTGAAGCCCCCACAGAAGTAAGAATTATGACATCATATTTCAGAAGCAAAGATGCAAATGACAATCAGATTAATTCAAAACAAAATCTGGCAGAAAGGAAAGATTATACTGATTTCCTTGATCATTTGAGGAAGGTAAAACCACATATTAACTGGATTGATCATGATTTTCCAACTAATTCATGTGACTCTTAGAACATCATTATGTCCCCATGGTGGAGATACCACCATCATCTTGACTATAAGAATTCAACCTTCACCACACACAATAAGAATATGGGCAATAGCATTGTTTGTTTTTTTGAAGATAATACTCCACATTTTGGTAAGATTACAAAAATTATCAACATTTTGGATTCTGTTCATGATTTCCCTGATTTTTATATTTTTATCAATTTGTTTCAAACAAATACACAGTTTCTTTCACGTTGGGAACATCCAAATGTTTTTCAAGTGAGATCAACCAATAATTGGCAAATTATAACTTGTGCTGATATTGATTTTCATTCTGCACTGTCTGAACAAGATGGCCTGTCTATATTAGTACGGCTCCACTCAACATATTTGGAATTATAAAAAGAATTTTGATATTTTTATAGGAATACCAAAATCATTGCAATATTTATGAAATAACCAAAATCAGGTGAAAAACACCTTGAATTCACATGATTTTCCTGTGAAAGTGAGCTTGCATGTGCAAACAGTTGTGTGAAAATTAAAATTTCACCCTGTGAAAAGTCCACTGTTTGTTTGGGGGGGGGGGGTGACATTCATTTATAAGTAAATGACAATAAAATTGAATAAAACTGCGCATTCAATTACCCATAAAAGAGGTACAATTTTGAACATATTCAAATTTATTACTTTTTTCTGGTGATGTGATCCTGAAAACAAAGTTGATCATCGGGTAAATCAGTTTGACTTTCATTTTCCTCAAAGGTGAAACCAGACTGACCTCCAAGGTGAAAACCAGTTGAATTTTATTTACCATCAAGGTGAAATCCACAATCAACCTGGAATAAGTTATGGTGAATCACAGAATCCATCATTTCCTTTTCTTATTGGAACTTTTGACACTTATTTGAGACAACATTGGTCACATATAGTGACTTCATGTCACTATTCAGCCAGAGACCCCAATTGGGCCCTGGTGCTACTATGTGGGACATTTTTTACATACGTGGTATATCCCCTTCTAGGTAGTAACAACTCGAGGTGTTACTTCATATCTCAAGCTTTCAGATGTCAATTCAGTCCATAGTCCTGCTGCTGCAGGTTAGTCAGTTTCCTTGGACTGCGTACCCACCCCTGAGTCTGCGTAAAAAGCGCAGCTGTTCAGCCGCGCAGGACACTCAGCTGTCACAGCTGCGTGAGGGAATTGTGATAGGACACTTTTCTGCAGGTAACTACTCAAATCCACAGAATTTTCAAATTCTGACTTCATTTTTACTTTGAAACCTATGATTGGGCTTCACATGAAATATTAAAATTGCCACAATTACATAGCCTTTTTTCCTCTACTCTTTTATTCATTATTTAAAAATAAAGGAGTCAGAATTCAAGTTAGGGGTCAGTGAGTGACACTCCCTTCATTGAGATGGGGAATCTCAATTTGCAATACTATTTTTGTATTTTCTAGTGCTTAAACTTGTTGCTTCATTATTTCTCTTATTTTGCAGTTTGCTCTGGAATATTAGCCAGCTGAAAAATGGGGATATTTACAGACAGAAAACCTCTCTCCAAGGGGTCTCCTTGGGAAGTTTAAGAACCTTGGAATGATGATGGGTCCCTTCTAAGGACTTATACGCTAATATTGCCTGGCAAAACAGCACTCAGGCCAAGGCAGGAAGGAAACAACTCAATCTGAGCAAAAATTTGATAGAAATCCAGTAAAGATTCAGATTAAGGGTTTCAGAGCAGATGGGGTTGATTGCTTGACTTATACTTCAATGAATCAGGTTGATTGGTTTTGGGAAATAATAATAATACTGCAGACAAAGTCATAAATCTTTTTATTATCTGTGTATAAGAACTTGATCAACAATTAAAAGGTGTATGATTGATAATAATAAATTCCTGGTAAACTGATGGAGAAAAATAGGTCCAAACAGATCTTTATAAATACCTTTTGGGGTGATAAAGAGCTTCTCAGGGCACCTAGAGAGGGTTCTGCTCATGTTATGACGGTAGGAGGCCAGACAGGGAAGTTTTTGAACGTCCACTTGGTAATGTCAATCAGCTTATCTCAGATCTGCTGGTTTTCTGTACTTTTTTAGCCACAGGATCTCTTAATCTGTTAATTATGTTATTTTGATCATTCTGCTTTTATATTTTATTTTTAATATTAAAATTGAGCCATATTGGTCAGATTTGAAATTTTATTGATCATCCATAATATTGTGATCATATATTTAATTTCTAATAATTTTTAAGGCCAATCCTTGAAGTGTTTTGTGGCCTTCAAAGCTTAGGATCTGTCTGTGTTTTGGTAATCCTTAATATTTGATTTTGTAATTTAAAATAATTGAAAATTAATCTATAAATATAAAAATATTGAAAAACTTCCCACTCCTCAGCCAGTTTTGATGTTCTTGGTTTTGTATTCATTTTTCAAGGTATTTATGCACCTCTTGCATTGATAATGGGCAAATTCAATACTGCACCAGGCAAAGCCCATACTGCACCCAGCAAATGTCATGCCTCTCCGAATTTGGGGTAATGATACAATAGTTATTAAATAATTTTATGTAGGTTTTAAGTCTTTTAAAATATTTTTCATGCATATTTCACACTATTACATATACCAGGTAAGTCTTACTAGGTTGTAGCTCTTATCAGTGGTACCTGTGGTCAGATTTTTCACGACAGATCCTGATGCAGGAATAAGTCCATTGAAATGCATGCGGGGTAAGATCTGCTGTTTGCATGGCAATATTAGCTGCGCGCGGGACTTCTATACGTTGGAATATGATGCTACTAGCACACATGGGTTGTATGGGGATGCAGGACTGTGCGCCGCAATTGTGACATAACACATTTCCGCGTGTAACTACTAAAATATACACAACACCTCATTTTTGAGTGAATTTTAGGTCTGAAAACTATAGGTATAGACATTTTTGAAATATTAATTTGGCCAAAAGGAACCATAATGGTGCTGTGATTTTTGTTCAACTTTTATTTCATTTATTTAAAATATGAAGGAGTCTGCCAAGGCCAATACCCAAACTTTACCTGATATCTTTGAGGGGGCAGCAATGGATGGCCCCCCCTGCCCTTATCTCAAACCTGAATAAACCTCCTGATTGTAAAAAAGTTGTTGGTGAAAAATAAAATGCAGCCAAACCACTCCCACCCCCTCCTCCATCCAAGACTGGTGGATTCCTCAACAATTCAGAATTCTCTCTCATATCACGCTGGGGAAAGAGATTGTGTATTTGGGAAATTCCCTGCAAAAATATAAAATTCTCCGCAACAATCTTGCTCCTAGTTCTGGAAAGCCCACTATCCCTTGATTCACACTTGGCCTGTACCTTGTCCCTAATCAAACTCCGCTTCTGCACCCAAGCTGGAAACTAGTAAAGCTAACTTGCAATGAAATAATAGTAAATAAACAATTATGACTCCCCAAAAAGCTCTGCAATTGAACTATTTAACTCACTGTGACCTCTGAGAACTCTTGCTTGTTATTAAACTCCAAAGTAGCGGAATAAAAAGAATAAAGCTGTAATTGGCCACAAAAATCTCCAATGATAATGTGATTTCCAATAATTGTAAACTCAAATGATGATTATAATTTCCAATGATGATGATAATTTTAAATGATGATAAAATCCAATGATAAACTCCTCTCCCCTGGTAAACTCCTCCGTTAATCCATGCCCCCCTCCCTTCATACAATAAAAGAAAAGCTTCCTAATATATACAAAAAATAACAAATGAATGTAAACTGGTAAAGAAAGACTCCATTTCCCACCACCTCCATGCAATCTTCACTGATCCTCCTAACTAATAGTCTAATCCTTACCCAATCCCATGATCTGAAGCAGATTCAATGATCTTATTGCCAATTTCACCTAGCAGTTGAGTTGCACCAATGCATAAATAACAACAGATCCTCATTGATCTTCCCTAGCCGATCACTCCCAATCCTGCATGCATCATAACTACAGATTCCCAACAACCCGCATGCCGCCTCCTCAACTTTAGGGTTCATTGACCCACAGCGCTCCGCAATCTCAGTGCATATCCCATAATTGGCCTAATCCATACTACTTAGCTTCAATCACTTGCTTCCACATTAGTAAACCCACCTCTGCGGAGGGAAAGTTATGCTCAACCATGCAAAGTATCCAAAAGGCAAAAAATCCAGCCCATTATTTTCATTTTGCTTGCAAAAAGTGCGCGCCACACCAATGCCAAGCTCTCAGCTAATGTACTCCGGAATACAAAGTCCACTGATGGGTTTTTCCAAGCCTATTGTACTGAGGACTACCACCCACAGCTGAGTCGCTCCAAGTCAAATTTCCAGTTGTAATCCTACTTGCCTCCTTTTCTTTAATTAAACACCACAACACCAGGAATTGTAAGAAACTAAAATGTGAACAATTGGAAAAAAATCAAATTAAAAAACAGCCAGCCCTATCCTGGTGATATTTCTTGTCAAGTAATTGAAGCCTGTGACAAACATGATACCAGTAATTCATTTCCACTAAAATTCAATATTGAACCCTGTTGACTATTGTGTTTTGTATCAATTGTATCAAAGGGTGAAGAATTACTTGAAGAAGTGGTCAAAATTGGTAGGGGCAACCTCCTAAAGAATCAATTGGCCTCTCACTCATCCTTCAATAGACCTGCAAAGAAACAGGACGTATTTTTTGAAAAATTCATGAGGAAGAAGATGAAATAAAAATGTCTGCACCACCCAATACAGGAAAACAACATGATTCTGCTGAAGTCCCCAATGATGAAACAGAGATAAATCCAGCTGGGGGAAAATCTCAAATATTGGCTCCTCTTCACAAACATCTGCTCAATCAACTCAAAATCTCCAGCTCTCTAAGAGCATCTAAAACCCAGCTCCTGGTAAGGAACATGTATTTATTCATTATTAACTGATAACAAAACTAATGTTTAAATTATTCTCATTTTTTTCAAGATGGGATGCCTTGTCTCAAGAAGTATCATTCAGAAGCTCAGCTGATTCTCTCATTATTTTCTACCTCCCTCACCCTTTCAGCATATGATTTGGCAGTTTCATTCACAATTAATCTCTTGAGGCTGGTTTGAAAGACATCAAACCCTTCAAATTTTACCCCTGAACTCTGAGGCAGTCCATCCAACTTAAAAACTGTTACACTGGTTTGAAGGAGTGGTTCAAGCAGTTGAAAAATAGTGATAAATCAATTTTAATGTTGGTATACATGTTTTCAAGGCTGAACTGGTTTTTTTTCTGCCTTCAGATTCCACACCACTTAAAGCTCAAGTAAATGAGCCATTCTAATACCAAGAATTTATCAACATCCCCTCCCCACCAACCAACCTCCCAAAAAAGGGCATTTACTGCCCTGAGAATTTGATTCAATTACTTTTGTTTCCTACTGAGTACTTCAAATGCAACTAGGCTCACATCTGGTTCCAATCAATGTTGTTGATTTCTCAGGAAGTCACTCTTGCCCCCAAATTTGAGAATCCAGTTGATCCGGAGGATAAAATTTCAGGGGAAATATTTGAAATTCAGTACTTCATCAATTGCATCATATCTTGACAAAAAAACCAGCAATCACAAAGTCTGGAGAAAATGATCCATCCAAAATGCCTGCTAGCAACTTCAAAGCAGTATATAATGTGGTAAATAAAATTTACTATATGCTCATGGCTTTCTCCATTCTTTGGGAAAAACATAAAATCAACAGGGAAATAACCAATCCTGCTCAATATACTCCTGCTTTTTCCAAACTTCTTCAACAATTCACCAAATGTCCTTCATATCACCTTCTAGCAGAATATATGGTTTCTGGAATATTTTTTTTCCTTCTTTTTCCAGATGATCAGAAGAGTTTCAAAGTGCCAATTTCTCTCAATCTTATATCATTAATCTCTAAAATAAATAAGGTTGATCCAAAAGAAATAAATTAAAAATTATGGAAAAGAACCAATTCATATGCTGTATCTATGATTCATCAGTCCTTTTTTGATAATAAAGCCTTTTCTTGCCCTTTTACTTCACAATTGACTCTTTCTAAATGTCTTGTACTTGATTTCATTGAGTTTTGGCTTCAATCTATGAATACTAAAGAGGATTTTGTATATAGTTTTCCACGTAAAGCCCATGTTGGATCAATTACAATTCATTAATATTTTTTCTTGATCTTCATAATTCCCCTTCCAATTATCATGATAATTGTACTTATTATAATATAACCAAAAAACGGTGATTCCTTCATACTGGAAATGAAATTCAATGGAAACAATCAATTCTCCTCAATCAGAAATACGCACCTAAAAATTCTACAAAAGTCTCACTCTTAGGGTAATGCATCATGGGAAAAAAATCCATGTAAAAAAATTTTTTTGATAAATAATGAAATTCAAAATATCAAAATAATCCTTGAAATATTTCATTATAAGCCTTCAAATTATTCATGATAAGCCTCTATTTTTTCATGATAGGGAATCAACTTCTTCATGATAAGCCATCAAGTGTTTTATGATTTGAAGAAAATATTCCTTGCAAGTTCCTGAATCATGTCTGATGGAATCAATTTGAATGTTTCAAGTTAATCACTCAATTTTCTTTCATCTTAATAAGCCAAATGAGTGACTGAGAGGAGGAAAACAAAAAAAATTTACCTGAAACCTATTTTGCGGGAGTTTTTGCATATAAACAGACACTTTTCTCCTCCATCATTTATTATTCCACTCATCAATAACTTGGAGAAAAATGGCCCCCAAAAATAGGTACTTTATTGTTTCCTGTTTGAAAATTTCTCCAGAAAAACTCATATGACTCCCAATGGGATAAAGAAATTCATAGCAGGGATAAAGCAATTCATAGCAGGGATAAAGCAATTCATAGCAGGGATAAAGCAATTGATAGCATTCACCCCTTCTGGATATGCTGAGCATCAGAAAATTACCACAAGTCCTTTTTCCACTCAGTTTTCTCCACAAGCACTTCCCCCAAAAACCATAGGTATCCATTAGGTAATAACAATACAAACATGGCTCAATCTCAAGATGATATCTCTTTAATTTTACCTCCAGCTGTTGTTCCCATATTTGAAACTCCAGACTTTGTCCTATTACCCTTGATAAAAAGCCAACTCCATATCATCCTTCCAATGGTGATCACAGCCATCATTAATGTGCATCATCAAATCAGTACAGAGGCATCAAGTTTTCTGCTTTGTGCTTTCAATATTCAATTTTTCTTTTCAAAAATACTCTTCAAAAACATCATCACAATAAAAGCTCAAAGATTCCCCTCAGAATTTTGACTATCTTCAAGAATCAAAACCTGGATGCTTCACTGGATATATATTTCTGTTTTCCAGAGTGCTTCTTCTTGGTTGACCAAGATAAGAAGTTCACACACCCTAGTATCAAATGCACAAAAAATTTAAAAAGATTTGACTAGGGTCCACCTTTCTCATCCACCTTGGGATCTATGAAGACTCCCATTGACTCAATGACTAGAAGAAAAAATTTACAAGATTCAAAATTCTCTGCAAGCAAACATTTGATTGACCAACCATTTCAAAAATGGCTGGCAACATTTTTGAACCATCCAGGGATTGAGCAAGAACTGCTCAAACATCTCCAAAACAAACCCCCTGATATAGTAAAAGATATCTGGGATTGGATTGTTTGGCAAAGATTCAAGGGCCCAAATTAAAATTCTCCTTTTTTTTCCAAGCATGGGAACTTGGAATTCACCCTATATGTTTGCTGTTTTTATGCTTTACAAAATTCTAGTCATCATGCCCCTCTTGGAACCATTGCCATGGTATGCCTGAACCTTCCATCTGAAATACTTCTGAGAGCAGAAACAATTTATTTGGTGGGATTCACACCTGGCCCCAAGGAGCTTAATGTTCATCAACTGAAACATATACTCAACCCCCTATTCAGAGAACTTCAGATTCAAAACCATCATCACAATAACAGCTTAAAGATTCCCCTCAGAATTTTGACTATCTTCAAGCATCACAACCTGGATGCTTCACTGGATATATATTTCTTTTTTCCAGAGTGCTTTTTCTTGGTTTACCAAGAAAAGAATTTCACACAACCTAGTATCAAATGCACAAAAAATTTAAAAATATTTGACTAGGGTCCACCTTTCTCATCCACCTTGGGATCTATGAAGACTTCCATTGACTCAATGCCTAGAAGAAAAAATTTACAAGATTCAAAATTCTCTGCAAGCAAACGTTTGATTGACCAACCATTTCAAAAATGGCTGGCAACATTTTTGAACCGTCCAGGGATTGGGCAAGAACTTCTCAAACATCTCCAAAACAAACCCTCTGATATAGTGAAAGATATCTGGGATTGGATTTTTTGGAAAAGATTCAAGGGCCCAAATTAAAATTCTCCCTTTTTGTCCAAGCATGGGAACTTGGCATTCACCCTATCTGTTGGCTGGTTTTATGCTTTAGGAAATTCTAGTCATCATGCCTCTCTTGGAACCATTGCCATGGTATGCCTGAATCTTCCATCTGAAATACTTCTGAGAGCAGAAACAATTTATTTGGTGGGATTCATACCTGGCCCCAAGGAGCCTACTGTTCCTCAACTGAAACATATACTCAACCCCCTATTCAGAGAACTTCAGAAAATTTGAAATGGTTCCCACTTCTCCAAGACCTATAATGATCCTTCAGGATTTACCATCAGAGGTGCTATATTCCCTGTCATAGCATGCGCAAGATCATAGGATTTACTAGTCATTGATAAAAAAACCTTCTTCAAATTCTGTTCAATTGAAAATTCTGAGATAAATTAAATTGAGCCTTTCAATTGGGCCCCAAGTAATTTATCAGAGCACAAAATTCAAGTAAATTCATGGTTACATGAAAATCAATCACACAGAGACCATCTCATCAAAGAGAATTGTGTCTGTTCCTCAATATTAGAAGAACTCCCTTATAGGTATGCCGCATAAATGGCCAACGTTGACATAATTCATCACAATATGATTCTTGGATCCTTGAAAGATCATCCTTTTAAGAAATGAAACCGTCCCCAATCCTTTTCGAAAAAGATACAGAAAAAGGCAAAATACTCATCAGATGATGAATCAAATGATGATGAGAATGGAAGTGGAGACAATGAAGATTCCGCTGAAAAAAAAATTGATTGTAGAGAATTCTGTTACTTGAAAAGAGATTCCAAGCAAGAAATTAAAACTATAACAAAATCTAAAGGCAAAGGTAGAGAACAACCTCTGGCTCTGACTAACAAGGAATTCATGGGGGCATCTTCTTTATTCTCTGATTTAGATTCTGTACCTGTTTAATTTTTGTATCCAAGCACTAGCAATATCCCTGAGCAAAGCCCTCCAATTTTATCAATAAGTTTGATTCTGTTCTTCTGAATAATATTCAACAATTCATCTAAATTACTCTAATCCCATCTGATTGGAAAAGAGTAAAAAAAATTGGAGCAGAAATCCATGCAAGTCTCAAAGCTGCAGAGTGTTCTTTTCTTTATAAAGTCTACATTCCCAATTTCATCATTGGAATGTAATTTGAGGAATGTCCATTCCCAGAAATATTTGTTTAAAATAACTTCCATTTAGTGACCTGTTTGAACATTTCAACTAGCTAGAATAACATCTCCATAAATGTTTCTGACTTCACCAGGCACTGGGCAACATACCAACAACTTTGTTGGAAGCTCTTTCCAGAGAAAAATCAAAAGCCAAATCATCATCTTGCATCCCATATACCTGAGCTATCACAAAGGTGGGGGCCTGGCCCACATGTGCTACCTGGGCCTATGAGTGATTAAATGGACTATTTTTCCAGTTCAACAGAAACAATGTTTTGGTTTTTTGAATTACTTTGAATCAAAGATATACAGAATAAAAAAAAATGCTGACTATGATTTAAATTAAAATCAGATGAGATAGCGCCTACTATAGCTCAAAAGCTCTCCAGACTTTCCAATTAGAATTCCCTGATCAACTCACCAAGTGCAACACCGGAGAAAAATAAAATTTCCAGAATTCTTGCATCATCTACCAGGGAAAATTTTAACTCACACCTAAATCCTGTCAATGAAAATCCAGAATATTATTACAAACTTTTCAATTATAGCAGCTCAGGAAATCTATTTCTTCTACAAGTTGGCAAGATTTCAATCAAATCAATAGTGCAAATGAACCAAACACTTTTACTCTCTCACCATGGTGGAACTATCAGAATCATCTCCATTGTAATAAAATGGAATTATCCACAACAGAATAAAATGCTGGAAACAGAACTGTGTCATATAATCTGGGTAAAGTCTCCTTCTTGGGTCAGATAAAAACCATATTCAGTGTGGTGCATTGATATGAGAGAATACCAGGTTACTTTGTGGAAGTGACCCCATTTAAAATTTAGATGAATCTTTTAGTTTTTTAAAATCATCTTAATGTGTACAAATTTAAACATGGGATTGAACAAAAAATAATTTATTGTGATGCTGTTGATGGCCAGTGTGCATATTTCTCTCAAAATGGAATGATAATAGTCACAAAATTTTATCTTCCTGAAAGTGAAATTGAAAAATTATGGAATATTCCAAGAGTTATGTATGAGAATTAGAGTTAAAAACCAGGACCACTGGGTTTTTTCATTTCATTTAGAGTCATCAGGCGAAATAGAATATAAGAATGAGCACAAGGATAAGAAGAAATGAATAGAAGATGACAGATAGGAAAAGCAACCAACGTGGGCATTGAAGGCTTGAGGCCTAGGAATCTTTTTGAGTTGTGGTCAAGAATCAATAAGGAGACATGGAGACTGAGTTAATTGTGAGAAGTAATAAGATTGCCAGGTGATGAGAAATTTTGATGAGTAAAAAGGAAACAGGACTTGAGTTGATATCTGGGAGATTTGAAAGGTCAGTTTGAGTTGACTTGATATCAAACCAACTCATCATAATGGAGATTTTGGTCATCTGGACATGTTGGTGTTGCTTGAGTATTGAGGTGTTTGATTAAGTTGAGAGGTTGGCCGGTGTTGAGAGGTTGGCTATATGAGTGAATAAGAATAAATCAGAAGGAATGAAATGGAAAGAAAAATAAAAAGGATAGAAATGAGGATCCTAAAATAAGAATCCGCCGGTTGATTTTCTTCTGTGATCAAAGGAGAAAGAGGGACGGTTTGGTGACCAAATCTGGACACCCTGGACCAGATGCAAAAAATTCAAAATTTTTTACAATGCTTTTATTTAGGTGTCATTCAAAAAAAAAAAAATCCGATTTTTTTTTTGTATCAGTATCACTCCTCCAATTTCCTCAATCTGCCAAGCATTCCTCTGTCCCAGTGGTCTAGGACAGGTCTCTCTTGGTCTCATCACCTAGGCATTGCATTTTATTCCTCCTCTCTTTGTTCCCCCCTTCCTTTTGGCCAAATGCACGGGCCGTGGCCTGCTTGGCCCAAGATATCCCCACCATCCAATCCATCATCTCATCCCATCAGCAACCCAGCCCCAGCCCCAGCCTCTCCAATCTGGCTTCTGGTGACAAGCCAACCCAAATCAGGTGGCCCCAACCGGCGTCGTTGGATGTGGGATTGCTTAGTGAGATCAAAGGCGTGTATGCCTGAGTTCTATCCAACTCTAATTGGTTGACCATATCCGGTATGAGTTCCTTTAATCTCTTGGTGAGATTATTGATCCAATCCAATGATTTGATAGTCTGATTCCATGCCCCCCCCCTAACCCGGAGTTGAGAGTGAGGATAAGTCCTCCCTCTCAACCCTAACCTAAGTACGCGCGCAAATAAAAGTATGACAACAAAACAAAAAACAATCCCAAAACAGAAACCCTAGCCTCCTCTCCCCACCTCCGTACCAAACTCCCCCCCCAACGTCCGTACGCCGTTCCGTTCATCCGTTTTGTCCTTCTCATGATGCGGTCCTTGCACCGCGCCCTACTCGGAGCCCCCCGCGCCTGTCCGTATCCGTTTGTCCGCGCCCGTTGTGGATGTCTGGTATTATCCGGCATGATCATCCTCATTGGCTGCTCCACCGGAGTCATTCCCTTGCCGGCCAATCCCATCCTGGGCTGCAGCCAATGACCATTGCTCAAAGATCTGTCCTCCTATCCTTTGGATGCCGGGAGCAGATGTACTCCTAGGGTGAAAGGAGTCAAGATGGGCTTGCTGTTGGTCATGTTGAGGTCTTCAAGACCCTGGGAAATGTGTGATGGCAGAGACAGGGAGATATAATCTTGTTCTCAATCCACTTTCATGCTAAAAATTGAGTTGGGTTTGGGGCTGGCTGAGTTAGGAAACTTCTTTAGTAATTTTTATTTTAATTCTTTTGCATTGCCAACTACCAATAGGTTGTCCACATAGAAGAAAAAATATTATGTTTTACTAGTGTGATTGTAGAGGCATGGATCAGATTCAGAAGCTTGATATCCTAGAGATTTGATCCATTGGCTGAGCGTTCTGTACCAGTTTCTGGGCGCCCGCTTGAGACTGTAGAGCAACCTTTTTAGCTTCAGAATAGGAATTTTTCTATTGCTTCCTTTGGGCCTTCAAATTTAAACTTCCTCTTCTATCTTTTTGTGTAGGAAAGAGCCCTTGACATCCAGTTGAAGTATTGGAAGTTTCTTATTTAGAGAAAATAATAGAAGAGCTCAAAGAGAGGTGGTCTTACCGGTTGGTGCGTAGGTCTCAAAGTAGTCTATGCCAAATTTTTGGTTGAATCCTTGAACACAGAAAAGTCTTTCAGATTGGAGGTTTGCCGTGGGCATTCTCCTTGATCTTGAAGACATAATTTTTGTTCAGTAAATTAGCTGGTGTGGGTCCAAAGTGATTTTCCCAAACCTGTAAATCCTTTCAGGTTTCAAGTTCTTTGTTCACAGAGTTTGCCCATGGTGGAGAGCTTAGAGATTCTTCAATGCTTTGGGGCACAAACGTAGAAACAAAGCCAAATCAATTGGGCTTCTTAAGGGTGTTCCTGTTTCTGAGAGAATGACTGTTGTTGGAGATGGTCAGAATTTCATTGATCTGTTCCTCATCATTTTCTTCATCAGAAGACATGAGAGGAGTTGAGGTCTCTTCAGTTTTTATTGTGGTACCTTTTTGGTCAAACTCAGGTTCTTGTTCAGGTTTATCAGTGTCAAGTCTGAGAGTTTGACCTCCTAGAGTAGGGTCTGATTGGAATGGCTCTTTGATGACGTCGATTTTGTCAGATTTTGATTTTACGGCGGTTCCATGCTTTTGCAGAACTTGACATTCTTGGAATGGATGATTGCTCCTGAGTCGTTGATGATCTTGTAGGATAATAAGTGCGGTATGTACCCAATGGTTTTTCCAGAAATCCCTATTTTGTCAAATTGTTGGAGGACAGGTTTTTCTTTCAGATTCAGGTAAACTACAGGAGTTCCCAGTGGTTGAAGATAGTTGTTAGGTAGTTTGGACCCATGAATTATCTCCCAAGGAGATGTCTCATCATTGTTCCTTGGGATCTGATTAAGTGCTACAGAGAATCCTTTTCTGGTTTTGTGCCATAAGTTCAGGGGTAACTTGGAGGTTGAATGAGTTGCAAGCACTGATTCTGAAATTGTTCTATTTGCTCTTTCAGCGCGTCTGTTGTGTTCAGGGTGATAGGGTTCACAGAATATTCTTTGTATGCAGTTTTCCTTGAGAAATTTGGTCAAGGCCTGATTGATGAACTCCCCTCCTCCATTGCAACAGAATTTGTGGGGGTAGTAGCCTCGCTTGTGGTGTTTTTTTTTGATGATGAATTTGATCACATTGACGGCGTTGTTCTTAGCGCGCAAGGGGAACACGGCAATATAGGAGGAGTAGTTATCTACCAGAGTAAGAGAGAAAAAATCATGAACTTTTGACATGGTAGAGATTGGTCCCATGAGGTCAACATTGATTTGCTCAAATACCTTGGATGCAGTGGTGGCTTGTTGAGTAATGGGGGATTTTGCAATCTTGCTGAGGTCGCATCCAGAGCAGGAAAATTTATCTTTGACTTTGACATTTATTGATTTGCCCAGGTATTTTTCAATTTTTCCCACACTAGCATGACCTCAATTGCAATGTAGAATTTCTACCTTGTCCAAACTCATGATATAAATTGACTCCTTTTCAGGGGTATTCAGAACAATTAGATTGTTTAGGATCAATCAGTGTAGTAAAGGTTTTGTGTGCCATTTCATTTTGAATTGAGGAGGTTGTGAGGAGTTGTGCGTCGAGATCCAACAATCATCCTGAAGGAAATTCCCAAAAGAGAGAAGATTCAGTGTGGCTTCTGGTACGTAGTAGGCATTGGTCAGCTTGAGACTGATTTTGCCAAATTTGAGGAGAGCTGTTCCTCTGCCTAATATCCTTAGTCCTGCGCCAGGTTTTCCATTTTTTATGTGTTCTGAACCTTTGAGTGTCTCTAGTTGGGTGAAGTATTTCTTTGAGTTGAGGAGATGAACTGAGAACCCCAAATTAAGGATGAAAGAAGACTTTGTTAGAGGGTTAATTGTGCTAGCCGCGCAATAGAAGGTAGAGAAGTGAGCAAGTTAATTGTCTTTCTTCTCTACTTTCTTCCCTTTTTGGTTGGTAGGTCTGAGATGAGGTAATTCTGCACAACACTGTTTGCGTTTATGGTTCTTCACTCTTTCATTATGCACTCCGTTTGCAAATCAAGGATAGGAGACATTTACTATGCTGAGATTGGTCTTTGATTCTTATTTAGTTGCTCAAAATTTGTTCTTGTGTTGGATCAGATGGTTGAGGACTCAAAAGTGATGGTTTGGATTCCGTGCATTATTTGGGATTGCATTGATTTAAGTGATGAAGGAAACTTGAACAGGACCAGGTAGGCTAACATGTCCAAAGGTAGCTCTATTCCCACTTCTGAGAGTTTATTCAGGTGAATCCAAATGGTGGTTACAAATTTTTCAATGTGCTGTTTGTTGAACAAGAGGTACAGAAAATTTTTGAACAATCAAGCTTGATTAGCATACTGAGATCAAGCAAAGTGCGTTTTAGCCGCAATCCAGATCCCACTAGCACCATTTTTGTTCTCTGATGTGATGATGTTGGAGTGTGGGGATGCCTCTAGTCTATAGGGTAAGTAAGCAGCAATCTCTTGGTTGAGCTCCTTGTCAAGTTCAACAGTCTCATCTTCTAGGTTCATTATAGTCATTATTTTGCGCAATCAGAATAAGTTTTTGAATTTAGAACGCCAGATTGAGTATTAATCTCATGAAGAACAGGGATGGATTTGTAGATTCCTTTGAGAGCCAAAGCCTTGGAAAATTCTCCCGCCGGTCCTGGTGTTGAAGAAGCCATCTTGCAGTCTGGTTGATGGAGCTTTGGCTTTGAAGTGTATGAGAATTGGAGCTAAAAACTAGGACCAACGGTGTTTTCCATTTCATTTAGAGTCATCAGGCGCGATAGAATATAAGAATGAGCACAAGGATTAGAAGAAATGAATAGAAGATGAAAGATAGGAAAAGCAACCAACGTGGGCGCTGAAGGCTTGAGGCCTAGGAATCTTGTTGAGTTGTTGTTGAGAATTGATGAGGAGACATGGAGGCTGAGGTAATGGTGAGACTTAATAAGATGATGAGGTGATGAGAAAGTTTGATGAGTTCAAAGGAAACAGGACTTGAGTCAATATCTGGGAGATCATAAAAGTTAGCTTGAGTTGACTTGATATCAAACCAACTCATTGTACTGGAGGTTTGGGTCATCTGGACATCTTGGTTTTGCTTGAGTATTGAGGTGTTTTATTGTGTTGAGAGGTTTGCCAGTGTTGAGAGATTGGCTGTATGAGTGAATAAGAATAAATGAAAAGGAATGAAATGGAAAGAAAAATAAAAAGGATGGAAATGAGAATCCTAAAATAAGAATCCGCCGGTTGATTGTCTTCTGTGATCCAAGAGAAGGAGGGATGGGCGGTACTCTATTAGTGAAGTGTTCACAGTGGTCTAGTACTCTTATTATTCTTAAATTATGATTTGTTTCAATTTTTTTTCTTTCAATTACTTCTGGAGTGAATTCTAATTAAATGTATCAAGCATTACCCGTAGATAGAAAAGAAATTTCATTGGAGAACAAATTTTATCAATGATAAGGATAACTTTTGTTCAAAAAATGATTTTATTTCATTTCAGAAAATTAGGAGGCACTATTCAAATAGGTGGAAAAATGGAAAATTGTGGGAAATCAGGGAGAAATAAGGGAGAAATCAGCAAGCAATCAGTTGGAAATTGGCAAGAAATCAGTGAGAAATCAGCTAGAAATAAGGGAGAAATGAGGGAGGAAAAAATTGGAAAACACATGGAATCTGGGAGGAAGTAAAATAAAAACCTTGAGAAATGCCAATTGGAATAATAATTAAGACAAGAAAAAAAGAAGGAGAAAGCTAAGATATCAAAAGGGGAAATAAAACAGAATGAAATCAGAAAAAAATGTGATTAATTTGAGAAATTTTGAAGAAAACAATTTTAAACTGGGGGTTAGCTGTGTTTCCAAATCATTGAAACATTGTAGAAATCAATTGAAGGCAACCATTTCATCCAAATTATGTTATTTAACTGGCTGACCAGGTCCACCTGATTTTCACTGGTGAATTATGAAAAAAATACATCTAAATTCTTCCCATATTTCAAATTGAATGATATTTTCAAACTGTCCCTCTTATCTACGGGAAATGATGAACTGGATGAAGCTTTATTTTTCTGAACTTTGAACCCAAAACTGTGTTTGACCCTACCTGTCAGCTTTCCACTTTTATGGAAGCAACCTTCAAAGTAGGATATAAAAAAAATATATTATAAATTACAAAATGAGTGCAAAATTTCAAAATATTATTAGAGATTTTGATTCCCACCCAAAATATGGTAGGGTCACTCACCAACCCCACCATTAAATTCTGATTCCTTATTTTTTTAAATAAACTTACAAGAAAATTACCCAAAACCACAAAACTAGTACAACTGATTTTTTTGGAATTTTAATATTCTGCGTGTATGGTGAGGTGTAGGTTTCACTCCTAAAATTTACTCCAAATATGAGTATTGTGTATAGTTTAGGCTGTGTTCAGCAACCACAGGAATGTATCTGTACGTGTTTCTGGGGGCAGACGCAGCCAAAAAAAAATTCCCCAAAAAATAAACACCTTGGGGTTGCAACATAAACCCCCATTTTCAAATTTTTGTTTAACCACAGCCAACTTGGAAAAACTAACAGCAAAGATCTCAATTTCTCAACAAAAAAAACTCAAAGCCTCCAGAAAGTTCATCCCACTCTGGCCTCATCTCTGCCTCATGCAAAACGCCCCAATTCCCATCAAATCTCCACCATGCCCCCATCTCTTATCACCCAACCCCACCACCTCAATTGAAACGCCCGGTCACAACATTAAAATCACTGTTTACTAATCTTAATTCACAGCCTCATGGCTTTGAATGTACAAAATCTCTACATTCAAACTATGATGAAGGAGTCAAACTCTAGAATTCCAAAAAATTTCTCCTCCCTTTATGGATCTACTTTGATTCAATAATTTATTGAAAATGAACATCCCCTGCCTATATATGAAAATTATGGAATGAAAAAAGAATGTTTTATATCACTTTAAAAATTACTGGTTGATAAAAAATTAATCAGCCCCTCTAGATATGTTTCTACCTCAGGGAAACTTGGAATTCTTCTTTATTTCTTGGTGACTTGCAATGAAAATAGAAAAATTCAGAAAAGATTCCAAAGATCAGCCTCCACCACCTCAATGTAAGATTTTTTTCCAAATTTTTCCTATTAATTCTAATATTTTTTTATCATAATAAAAAAATTTCAATCTTTTTCTGTGAACTCTGATGATCTTTAATCATAAAAAAAACAACTTGGATTATTTTCCTGGATGATTTCCCACGCAACTAGAGGCTTGACTCATCCCAATATCTTTACTGCTGCTCCTCCCTCTCCATTCATCAAGAAAAAACTCACCTTCAAACCAGACAGAACAGCTTCAACCAACCACAAAAAAACAAAGTACAAAAGGCTCAAAAAACAGCCTGATCAAATGGATAAACAAAAAAACTAACCCTACAACCATTCTCTAGAGAAGCCAAATTATCAGCCAAACCCAAGACCCCCATCAGACAAGTATACAGGTATATAAAAGAAATGAGAGGAAGAAAAAGGAAGATAGAAGGGAAAAAACTGATCACTAAGACAGCCAGACAGACCCAAAACAAGACCTAGAAAGACCAGGAGAATCAAAAAATTTCTTCTAGACCTTCTTGGAAGATGTTCTTTATCCAATCATCTGTGAATTGACATGAATTCCTAGAAATATATCATTTTTTATCATAGTTCTGTTGTGCTAGATCTGTTACCTCATGTGTTTTTAGGCCAAACCACATTAGCATTGCTGGTTTAAAAATAGTAATAAAAAGAAAAATTGAGGATCAGTAGCTCTTACTTGAAAAGTTCCAATGTTTCATTATTCAAGAAGAGTGGTTCTGTTTCTTGGAAAAGTATCAAGTATTTCAGCCTAACCCACTCATGACCTACTTGGCTAGCCCAGGGACAGAATCAAGGTTGAATCTTCCCTTACCACTTTGCATACATGGGCTACATGCTTTGGAAGTCTGTTGCAACTTGAAAAACAGCATTAGAGGTTCTTCAAGTCATGAATATTTGGTTTTAAACTTTTGGCCTACAATTTATGAGACTTAATATTATTATTGAAGACTTGATGACCCTGGAAAATGGGATAACTGCATGAGGTTTTATCATGTTTATCTGAAGAGTCAACTGTTTTAATTGATACAAAATTTAAAAATTTCACCTATGTGAAGTTTTTTTTGAGCTGGAATTTCGGAATTTGTGATATAATTTAGCACAAGGTAGTAACTATTCTGGCACCAAACCAGCAGTTTCCATACAATTCAATCAATAATTCCTCTCCAGAATTTCCACCACACACAAAAACTGTTACAATGCATCAATAAAAACAGAAAAGCAAACTTCCAAGATTCAAGTTCATCAATCCAATCAAGGTTGGAATAATTTTCACATGGGTCCTCTCCCTCAGAAATGAAATAATGCTTGTGAAAATAATGAAGCCAAAAAGATCTCATTCCAGTAACACCTGGATAATTGAAAATATTTATACTTTAATTGTTTCCAAACACACATATATTTCATCAAAAAAATGCAGTGATTTGTTGATATGATATTAAAACTAAACAAAAATAAGAATTGGGATCATTCCTTTATGGGAATAAATTATTGGGTTTATCAATCAAGCCTTTGAAGTAATGGAAAAAAATAATTGGCCTACTATTTAGTGGAAATTGTCACAAAAAAAATCTTGAAAAAATAAAATAAGATGTCCCCTAGATGTACTGGCAAGGGCCAAGGGAATTTGTGTCAACACAACTCAAAATAAAGAGAAGAGAGTGTCCCACAAACCAATTTTTTTTTTACTCTGATATCACCTATAGAGAATAAATAAATTTTTTGAATTGAGTGTTCTTACCTTAGCATATGAACCCTCAAGAAAACCTGCAATGAAAATGTAAAATCAATGGATTCCATGATGAAGGACTGGTCTTTTAATGAACTCCACTAAACACTTTATGGGCAGTGCATATAAATATTTAATTTATACCACATTGAATTGAGTAAATTGTACATTTAAATCCATTTTATCATTTTTTTCCCTCAATTTTTTGCTACCAATGTAAAAGTGACTTTATTTTTTAGTGTTCCTGCACTTCTCAACAACTAAGAATAATATCTTCATGGATTTAAAAATAGTTCTATATAATAAAGCAAAACTAATTCTCCTAAAATTTTTAGTTTATTAAAACTCCTTGATTGATTCAATATTTATAAAATTCTCCGCAGAAGAATTTTTTTTCAATTTTTTTTTTCAAGATGAAACCTGTGTTTTTTTTTTATTTTCATGAAAAAATAGTTCTTGAAAATTTAAACCACAAAAATCTGCATTTCAGTTTCTAGAAAGTGCTGTCAAGAGCTCATGCCCAATGTATTACCAAGCTCAGGTAATGCTCTGGCCAAGCTCAGTTCAAAATTTAACCAAAATTCAATGCACAGTGACTGTGCATTGTGCACAGCTACTGGGCATTGTGCACAGCTACTGTCAACCAAAAACTGCTTAGAGCATGAACATACCTTCAACTAGTGATTTGAGAGAGCTTCAATCAGAGCTTTCTTGATGGCACTTTCTAGCAAGTGCCATCACTTTTTTTGTGGTGTTAGTTTTGTTGAAATCAGCTAATTAATTTTTTTCCCCAAATCTTTCACTCTATTACACTTTAATGTGAGTGTATATTCATGCATGCTAGATAATTCCGCAGGACCACGTTATTTTTAAAAATTTTAGTTCCTGAGTTTCATAAATGTTGACCCTTTTCTGATTAGCGTCTGAACTACAGAAAATTTCTAATATACTGATTGATAATATGATGCATTGTTTACATAATGTAAACGATATTTGGGAACTTTAGTTTCTTTTCTTGTAGAATTCAAAAGCATTTAACGCGTTCGTTTTCTCCCTGTTAATTTTTGTCGGATGGGATGTCTACAAAAGGCAGTTACTCGTCAAGATTTCTTCAGTCAGGGAAATAGAACGGCGTAATTTGTATCGGCGAACCTGTTTCTCAGGCAGCTCTTGCCGTGTCACTTTTCAGACAATCACTTGAGCTACTGAGAGTCACCCTGAAGTACGACTCCCAATTAGGTGCACCATAGCATTGGTTGCTAAATACGTACAGAGCTAATAGGATCGATTGAACGTGCATCGTCTGAAAAACTGAATTAAAGGACTGGATGAATTTGTATGCGTCTGATAATCTTGAATATCACGTTCTCGTAGATGATTCTACAACAAATTTGCTTGACATAAGACAATTGAGGGCGGCGGGATATAAGGTCTGATGACTGAGCCTTAAATAAAGTCGTCGGCCCTAAGCCTCGGCGCGATCTGAGCGGTCAAATGGTGGCATTGTCAGAGATCTTGGTCATGTCGGTACACACGTTTCTGTGGGTAAACTATCCAGCAACCATTGAGCATGAATTGCTTGATTTTTTTAGCGGGTTCGGATTGACATATTTTGGGTTATCGATAAGCCTACACAAGAGTTTGGGTCATGATCAGCATCATGCTAAAAGAAGCCAAGCCAATCTGCAACAGGCAGCTTGAGGTACCCAGTGAATTGGGAGGAGGGGACAACATGCTGCGGCGAGTGGGAAGATTTCCAAAGACAGGTCAAGGCAACATACATAACGTCAAGGCAGCTTGATTGCAGTCTTTCTCCTCGGAATAGCCACCGATTGATGCCTAGGACTGTACCATAGATACTTTGAAAGCTGTTTCAATTTGGTAAAACGAGACTTCTTTTTTTCCTGCAAGTAAAATTTTGCCCCCTCAGAAGCTGATCTGTGTTTAGCGGGGATGAGATGTGGGTAGACCGTAGCATTAATGCGACTGTGATCGTAAATTTGTCGCGGAAATGAACGTTCAAACCCGGCAACTTACGATGACCTCGCGTACATGCCACGATACACGAAAGTCGTTCCACGTCATTTTATGAATCATGGCTTTTGTGAAACACCTTTTTTTTTCAAGTGTGATTTCGCGGGTCGCATTGCACACTATATATGACAAATGAATATGACAAAACATTTACTGCCTCCGCAGGCCGGTGGGGAGTGAATAATGCTAAGCTGGCCGCAGGGGGGGAGGGGGGGGGTACAACAGTGACCAGGTCCTTCCACTTGTGTCATGAACGGATCTGTTATCTACTCTGGCAAGAAAGAGACCCAACCGTGGTGGGTGGGTCGTTGGTATGGCAGGTGTATATAGATGTTTACAAACTCATAGTGAGCAATGCGTAGGCGAAATTTCGCTTAAAAAAATCTATCTAATGAGAGCATCTCCAATCGTCTCGGTAAACCCGCTCGTCAGAGTTTCCCGAGCGATTTTCACAATCCTGCCAAAATAAGACCTCCCTAGCAAGCCCATGGCCAGCTCCGCAAGTTCGCCGGGTTTTCCATAAAGTTCTGAAAATCTAGCAAGCTTGCTAGGGTCCACCCTCCATATCTCCCCCTCCACATCCCTTCACTAATGATTGACATGTCAGCAGCTCCATCCCTTGAGCTTGGTGCTGGTCTGCATGCAGCCTCCCGGCCCCACGCAACAGCTGCTTGCTCACCAATCATTGTGACCTGGAAGCACCACCCAGGTTGTTCGTGCGCGCTCATCAGCTCTCCCCCCACTCCACTTGTCTCTCTCACATGAGATCGTTGGGACTGCTCAATCCCTTTCATCACCTGGCCCCCTGATGACCTTTTGTGAAAAAAGCATGGGGTCAAAAATTGATGGATGGGCTGGGTGTCAACAAGTTTCAAAAATGAAGCAGTCCTAGCTAGAAACCCCCTAATGTGGAAAACAATTTTGCATTTTGGTCGCTAGCTATTGAATGCAGCCTTGTGGATTGCAAAATTGCAAAACACGCACAATAAGTTCCTTTCTAGCTATTTTTTTTGGCTAACAAGTTGCTACCTAACAAACCAAGCCCACCAAAAATTGCAGATACTCTAATAATGTATAATATTTAGTAGGAAAATAGAAATCAAAAGTATCAAATCCAGAGAAATTTGATGGTACCCAGCTCTGTACCACATTGGTTCCAACTCATTTTTGCACTACTAGCACTTCCTATGCTCAAAATACTCTCTCCATCCCCCTTTCTTCTGTCACAAGGCCCTCTATCTCCCATTCACTTGATCCATTAAGATTATACAAAAAATAAACATAAAAGAAAATAGATATATAAACCACATCATACTAAAATATATTAGGACATTCTGATTAAGTGCTTATGAAATGAGAATATCCAAAATTTTTGTTGGTAAATTTTTGTGAGATAAGCCATTTCTAGCTAAAAAAAGTAGAAAGCAAGGGCTCCAGAAATTGCAAAACACAATTGTCCTTGTTAGGACCCTGTGCAAGCTAGCAAGAAATGCTTAACCCAAAATTATCCACCCCTCCATAATACATTGGCATTTTTTGAGCGGGAAAGGGGAAAAGGGGGGATGGATGATATGGAAAGATTTGATAATGTGATGGAAACTTGCCTTTCTGGTGTAATGACATGATTTTTTTTATCAATGGTTACTCTTTGATGGTGTGAATTGGGGAGTTATGGATTTTATGGAAACTTCTGGCAAGGTTTGGTGCTAGTGAGCCCCATAACCATTATTGGAAACAAGAATTCTCCATTCATGTAAATAATTCATCATCTGCTTTTCTTTCTGTTTCCCTCCCTTTCTTGTTTTTCTCTCCTCAGAAAACTTTCCATTCTTTCCTCAATCTCAAATTGTCTACCTTATATGAAATTCCTCCAACACCAACCGTGCTTTCCTCATCTCCAGTACCCTACCCCTCCCCCCCACCATCTTAAATAACTTTCCCCTTCCCCCCCATCTTTCACTGTTTCTTCACCTTGTGCTTGTACCACTTCACAAAGGTCTGCTGCACCCCCCTTTTCAGTTCATGCCCCTCTTCCCATCCCTTGGTTCCTAAGTATCTACATGGTTCCAAAGTTATTTTTCCATCCCAGTCTTCTGGTCCTATTTATTCTCTTTCCATTTCTTATTTCCCATCTTTATTCCACTTAACTCAAACCCATGGAATTAACACCCCTTGTGCTTGTCCCACCTCAAAAAGGTCTGCTGCCCCCCCTTGTTGATATTGGAGTCAAATCTGCTCTTATTCAAACTGCCACCCAAGCATTCTAAGTCTTGGTAATGAAAGCCTGAACAGCATTTTCAAGCAACAAATCAGGTCTTTACAGCTGAACCCAAGCAAACCCTTGTGTAGTGGACAGGCAAAATGGCCCATCCAGCAATGGCGCACTTAGCTTTGTGGTTTAAGCATCACTCATGAATGTTGAGGTCATGGGTTCAAATCCCATAGTGCACAACTACATTTTGGATTCTAACAGTTTATTCCGGCCCCTATTCCTGTCCCCTGGTTCCTAACCATATAGGTGGTTCCAAAGTTCTATCAATTCTAAAGATTATGAGACCAGTTTAGTTTCTCCCAGTACCCCTAGCCATCACAAATCTCCAACATGGTAAAAATCACATTTAATTATCAAGAAATGTGAGATTGAAAAAAGGACTCACTCCCTCAAGGAAACCCTTGAGGAACTGAGGTTCTAAATCCATAAAACTCTGAGAAATACAATTAAGCCAAAGCACTTGCCGCAAAATGCAAGCCTTAATGCTCCAATTAGCCCAGATGCACCAATGGAATCCACAATCCCCCCACCAAACATCCAGAGTTGGAGTGCAGTAAACTCAAAAATAGAAACAAGGCCAAGATTTTCAAGTCACTGGTCACTGCCTTCTTCACATCCCACTCTGAAATCATCCTGGACTCCAGAGCCTTGCCTCCATGTTGAACTCCCTTCACCTCTTCACTAAACTCAAACCCACTAAAAAGCTGGTATACCTAGCCAATGGAAAATTCATCCAAGCCACTGGGAAGGGAAAAATCACCATTGATCTACCACTCATGCAACTCTCCCTGAAGAATTTCCCGCTAGTTCCAAAAATTTCCAACAACCTCATCTGTATGGGATTGTTACTCAGAAAAAATCACTCAACCAAGTCTGGCAGTAACAAGGAATTTATTGTCTAAGACAACCAAAATCATAAAATCCTAACTGGTTCCTTCAAATCCATCAATTTTTTCAGCCGCCAAGGACCAAAAATGACCTTTTCCACTGTCACCAACCCCACCTCACAAGCCATGAGCCTCCAGCAGGCGGCTGTAAAATAACTCTCTGGAAGATTCCAGGGAAATGTTTCCCCCAATAAAAGACCCCCTCTCCACCTGCACCATCTGTGGAATCAGAAATAGTCATAAATTTCCCTTCCTTGTAAACTTCCCCACCCCATCAAAAATAATTGAGTATGTCCATTTGGACCTCTGCCGCCCCATCTCCCCTCCCTCCCAATCAGGAAAGAGAGACTTTCTGCAACTGGTTTCCAGTTTCTCCCACTATGTTTGGATCAAATTCCTAGCCCTCCAATCAGACACCATTGCCGCCCTTCAGGATACCCTAAAGGAAATCTGCACCAAGTCAAAGGAGGACATCACATAACTTCTATCTAACAACAGAAAAAAATTCAAGAATTCATCCCTGAGAAAGTTCTACTTGGAGCTGGGAATTCAAAACCTAAAAACTGCGCCTTAACACCCCAAGAATAATTCACTGGCCAAACAAGGGAAACAGACCACCGTTTCCAAGACCCAATTCCTCCTGAAAGACTCTGGCCTGCCCATGTTGTACTGGGCTGAATCCTCCCCCACTGCTCTGTACCCAGAGAACTGCATGCTCTGCCAAACTATAGTTTTCATTGCCCCCCAAAAAAATGGTTTGGAAAATCCCCCTCCCTCTCACACATCTACCCCTTTGGATTTCATACCATTTATCATCTTGATTAACCAACAGGGAACTTTGGGGACAAAGGGGAAGCATGGATCTTCTTGGGGTATGCAAACGGGAACCAGAACTACCAAGTACTGGACAAGGACACAGGTAATGTCATAATGACTCACCACTTCAAATTCCACAACACAATCTTTCCCTTGTCAAACTTGCCACTCCCACCACAACACCTTCCTCTTACTTTGTTCTTTCTTTCCCTACCCACCTCCCCCCCATCCCTGAACCTTCATCAACCTCTTAGAAGTCATCTCAATCCAAGGAAAATGACATCCCAACATTAGAACTCATCCTGTCCCTGCCCCTCCCCCCCACCATGCATCAGGACCCTCACCCAATGGATTCTCCCACCCCCACCCCCCAGTGGAAAACAATATGAATGGACCACTGACTCTCCCCGTGACAAATATGTAGGCTCCATAGATCCCAGGAATATCTTGAAGTTCTCCCAACAAACCCACTTGGCCAATGCCATTGCCTATCTCACCCAAGACCACAAGACCTACATAGAGGCCATCACTGGCCCCAACGCACACTGCTTGATCAAGGAAATCAAAACCAAGCTGGTTAACAGGGAGAGGCACAACTTCTGGG
Organism: Puccinia polysora; assembly: GCA_025617555.3. Lineage (NCBI taxonomy): Eukaryota > Fungi > Basidiomycota > Pucciniomycetes > Pucciniales > Pucciniaceae > Puccinia > Puccinia polysora. Next base: position 4,398,385 of record CM062630.1, on the reverse strand, counting down.
CTCCATACATATCCTGCCCCTTGGAATACATCCATAATCTTAGTAACACCTGGGTATTCCAAAGAAAAACTGAAGCCAATGGCAACCTTACCAAATTCAAGGCCCAACTATGCATGCGTGGCTTTTGGAAATAGGAAGGTCTGCACTATTCAAGTGTATTCTCTTCCATCAGAGGCCTCACCTCCCCCAAACTTCTTTTCTCACTCTGCACCTCCCAACACTACCAAGTCCACCAGATGAATGTAAAGTGTGCATTCCTCAAAGGTACCCCTGAGGAAAATCTCTTCGGTTCTTGTCCTGAAGGAAACTCTCCCCCCCCATTGGCAATACCCTGGTGCTCCATAAGTCCCTCTATGGCCTGAAAAAGAGCCACCAATTCTGGCACGCCGCCGTCATTCTCAGCTTACTGATACCAGGAAATTTGCAGTCCTTTAGCTACACCAATTGATATTGGTGTTGTAACAACAATAATTCCAAGAAAACATGTAGAGGTGCAAAGTAAAAGGTCCATGCGGAGAGTCAACTAACAAATACCGCCAGTGACAGAGATTGAGTTTTTAGGTGTTTGGAACCCTGGTAAGCCAAGGCTTAGAGAGTACTCAATAAATAAAAAATAAAAGAAAGGAGATGCAACTAATAAAATCATTGTTCTTTGTAGTACTACCACAATTCCATAAATACACCAATAATACACCTCTGACGCCCCCAAAATATATTGGGTTGATTGGGTTCAAAGTGCAAATTTTAGTGCAGGCTGAGGAACCACAGATATTCAAAGAAGCCAGAGGAGAAGGAAAAACGGCTGAAAAGGAGGCAGGAATGAAAGAAAGGGAGGAAAATGAAGGGGAAGGAAACAAGATAGAAGGAAGGAGTGGGATGGAAGGGGAGGTGGAGGAGCGGAATGGAAGCAAAAGGGATGACATTGAGGGCCAAGATGAGGAGGACTGGGTGCAAGTCAAAGGGCCTGTCAAAACTGATGCAAGGAAATTGACTGGCAATGTTGGAAAAGGTCCTTCAAGGGGCCAAAGTAAGGGAGCTCAGGAGGAACTCATGGGGGAAGGTGGATGGAATACCCAACCAAAGAGAGCTTGGACTGCAAAGTGCAAGGATATCTTCAAGAGACATCTGGTGGTGCAAGTGATGATCTTAAAAAGGCAGTCTTCTTTGGTTGAAAAAGAAGATTTACAAGAATTTAGGTCAATGGTAGAGGAATTGAACAAGAATTGGGAGGAAGCGGAGAGGGAAATAAATTATTATTTATGAAAATGTATTTGGTAATCTTATTTTAGTATAATATGTATATATTATTATTATTATTATTATTATTAGTATTATTATTATTATTATTAGTATTATTATTATTATTATTATTATTATTATTATTATTATTATTATTATTATTATTATTATTATTATTATTATTATTATTATTATTATTATTATTATTATTATTATTATTATTATTATTATTATTATTATTATTATTATTATTATTATTATTATTATTATTATTATTATTATTATTATTATTATTATTATTATTATTATTATTATTATTATTATTATTATTATTATTATTATTATTATTATTATTATTATTATTATTATTATTATTATTATTATTATTATTATTATTATTATTATTATTATTATTATTATTATTATTATTATTATTATTATTAGTATTATTATTAGTATTATTATTAGTATTATTATTATTATTATTATTATTATTATTATTATTATTATTATTATTATTATTATTATTATTATTATTATTATTATTATTATTATTATTATTATTATTATTATTATTATTATTATTATTATTATTATTATTATTATTATTATTATTATTATTATTATTATTATTATTATTATTATTATTATTATTATTATTATTATTATTATTATTATTATTATTATTATTATTATTATTATTATTATTATTATTATTATTATTATTATTATTATTATTATTATTATTATTATTATTATTATTATTATTATTATTATTATTATTATTATTATTATTATTATTATTATTATTATTATTATTATTATTATTATTATTATTATTATTATTATTATTATTATTATTATTATTATTATTATTATTATTATTATTATTATTATTATTATTATTATTATTATTATTATTATTATTATTATTATTATTATTATTATTATTATTATTATTATTATTATTATTATTATTATTATTATTATTATTATTATTATTATTATTATTATTATTATTATTATTATTATTATTATTATTATTATTATTATTATTATTATTATTATTATTATTATTATTATTATTATTTTTCTCAAGAAAATTAGGATTCTTATTTTGAAATAAAATAAACATGAAGTTATAAAGATTGTGAAAAGAAAAAAGGGGATAAGTTTTGAGAAAGGGAAAGGAAGTAGAATAAGGGAATAGGATTAGATTAATGGGAAGGAATGGCATGGAAATGTGGAATTGGACTGAAGGAATGGAATGGAATGGGAGCTATGATTGGCAAGGTTTCCAAGGTTAACTTGCATGGAAGTCTCAAACCAAATCAGGAGATTTGCAAAGTTGATGGGCTGGTTCCCACAAAGTTCAATCTTTGTTGTACTGGAAGCCAGTCCATTCAAAAAGGTATTGAATCTTTCCTTGGCATAAACTGGAATACAGGATAAGGCTTACTTCCCAATCTGACTGATCTTGGGCGCTGACCAGTTCAGGAAGAGGATGAGTCTTGCCTGGGTATAGGACTTGACCTGGCTCTAGGAGAGACACGTGAAAGAACGTGTGGATACCTCTCCATTTTGCAGGTAATGTGAGTTTAAAGGTGTTAGGGGAGACAATTGATTTGACTTTGAAGGGGCCAAGCTTTCTTTCAAAGAGTTTTTGAGTTGGGCAAGTACTGCAAATATTGCAAGCATCAAGCCATACCCAATCTCCTACTGCAAAGGTTGGGGCCAAAGTGCAAAGCCGATTTGCTTGTTCCTTGTAGCGCTGGTTTTCTGCTTCAAGTTTGGTTTGAATTTGCATTTGAAGGGATTGGATTTGATTAAGGTAATTGGTAGCAGGTTGAGAAGGTTCTAAGTGAAGGGAAGAGAAATTCAGATTTCTAGCATAAAGAGCCTGGAAGGGCAGCTGTTTGGTAGAGGAATGATTCAATTTTTTGTAGGCAAATGGGGCTAATGAGAGCCATTGCAACCAGTTGTCCTGTTGGTAGGAGACGTACATTTGGAGATACTGTTTGAGGATCTGATTGAATTTCTTGGTTTGCCCATCATTTTCTGGGTGGTAAGCCGTTGATAAATTGCAAGTGATCTTCAAATGATGGCACAGAAAGGTCCAGAAGATAGATTAAAACAAAGATCCACAATCAATAAATATGTTTTTAGGGAGGCCATGCTTCAAAAATAAATATTGTATGAATAAATTAGCTAAGTCTTCAGAAGAGGCCATCATATTACTGCAAACAAATAAAGCCATCTTTGAGAAGCAATCTACTACCACTAAAATAGCATCATAACCACTAGAAATAGGTAATTGCAAAATGAAATCCATAGAAAGCAAGTGCCAAGGAATTAGCAGAATTGGAAGTGTCTTGAGCAGCCCATACTTCCAATGTTTTGAGGGCTTGTTCCAATTGAAATCATAGCACGCATTAACATATTCTTTTACTTCATTGGTCATACCAGGCTAATAGAAGTCTTGTGCAATCAATTGGTAGGTTTAGTCCTTCCCATAATGACCAGAAAACGCATAATCATGCCTTGACTCAAAGATATCTAACTTAATGCAAGGATTATCTGGTACTACTATACAATCTTTATAAACTAAATAATCATTTTTGTCAATACTATAAAAACTATATAATAAGTTTGCATTCTTGAAAAGTTTGCTACACTTGAGTTCATTTAGTTGAGCTTGTTTTAGTTCCAAAGCTAGGTCATAAAGGTGACTGATGATCAAACTGAGTTTGGCAGATTGGGTGGAGAAAAGTGTCCTAATGTTTTCAGGTTATTGTTGGAAAAGGTGCTCCCCCCTCCTGGGTAAACATTGTCCCAACATGATAAAGCATCAGGGACTACCACTTCATTCCCAGGACAGTACATGATCATCAAGTTGAGATCAGAGATGTATTTGTCCCAACGTGCCTGTCTGCATGTAAGGACTTTTGAGCTCATGAAATATTTCAAAGAAGTGTGATTGGTTAAGACCTAAAAAAGCTTCCATAAGCCTCAAAAGGTATGAACACAATTTCTTCAAGCTATAAACAATTGCAAGAAGTTCCTTGTTATGAATAATGTAATTGAGCTTCGCAACAAGCAATTTGCAAGACTCAAAAGCTACGGGATGAAAGAGAGAAGAAACTGCAAGATTACTCCTGCAATTGCATGGTTGCTTGCATCTGTTTAAACAATAGTGCAAGCTAGCTCATTTAAGTGAGAAAGTATTGGAGCAGTTGTAAATGCTTTTTTCAGAGCTTTGAACTCCAAAGAAGCTTTTTCTGTAAAATCAAAATGAGTGTCTTTTTGAAGAAGGTTAGTAAGGTTTACAAATCTCTTGGCATAATGCTCAATAAACCTCCTGTAAAAATTACTGAGGCCAAGGAAAACTTGAAGGGACTTATCAGAAGAAGGTGGGGGCCAGTTCAATATGCGCTGGCTATTGGCCGGATCCATCAATAATTGTTGCTGAAAGAATATGAAACCTAGAAATCGGAGAGAAGTAGTATGAAATTTTCACTTAGAAGCTTTTGAAAACAGGTCATTCTTGCAAATTTGCTCATGCAGAGCCTCTTGCAAATGTGCAATGTGATCCACATGATCCTCAAGAGTCTTTCAGTAGAATAGTATATTGTCAAGATACACTGTGAGGTATTTCTCCACAAGGTCAGAAAAAATGTCATTGACAAAATGTTCAAAAGTGGAAGGAGCATTTTAGAGGCCAAAAGGCATGACGGTATACTCATAACTGCCAAACTGTGTTCTAATTGCGGTCAAATACTCATGAAATTTGGAAATGCAAACTAGGTTATAGGCGCCTTGCAGGTCTAACTTTGAGAAATAAGCAGCTCCATGGAAGAGAGTGAGGAGGTGTGACATAGGCAGTAATGGGTAGGCATTCTTCTGGGTTACCTGGTTCAGTTTCCTATATTTGACACAAAGGCAAAGTCCACCAGCTTTCTTTGGGAAAAATAAGACAGGTGATCCAGTGTTTGAATTTCTTGGTTGAAGAAATCCTTTTGATACATTTTCTGCAATGTATTCTTGAAGCGCGGTCAATTCCTGCTTTGAGAGAGAGTATACTGTTCCGTGGGCCGGTGGTGGACCAGTAAGTTTGATCTTATGATTGCAAGAACAGGATGGAGGAAGTTTATCTGCCTTTACAGCTGAAAAGACGTCAGCAGATTCATGATAAACAGGGGGTAAAGACTCTCTAATGATTTCTAAATATTCAATCTTGTCATCTTCAAGCAGGGGGTTTGAAATGCTTGCATGATTTAAGAGGATTAGGGCGCTCAACATACACTGTTTGGTGGGTGCCTGTTTCTCTTCAAAAAAACAAGGAAGAGGTAATTTGGAAAAATAAGCAATAAATCCTAAATCTGAAGAGGGAACTTGCTAATGAAGGTCAGGATATTGCAAATCTCCTGGCGGAAAAGTATAATCCAACTCAATGAAAGTGTCAGGTAGGCTGTTTAATTCCTGTTTGACGCAAGGGTTAGTTTCCTGGGGTTGAAAGGTTTGAAGTTTAATTAATTCTTCTTGCCAATTCACATCTGGATTCCAGTGGACTGGGAAATCATGTCTTAGAATGGTATCATCCATTCTGGGGATAGCCAAGACAAATAAATCCCATTCAAATCTGGGAAAATTAGAAAATGCAAATGTGCATTTTTCCTTTGGGGAAACCCAATGAGACGGATCAATGGCACTATTTACTAAATAGATAGGTAATCTATCTATCTCAGAACGCGTAAGATTTTTAGAAGTGGCAAAAGATTCACTTATAAAAGAAACATTAGCTCCAGAATCAAGTATAACTCAATAATGGGAGTTGTTGGAATGGAAAAGGACAAATCTAAAACTTGGAGCACCTGTTGACTCACAAGTGCAAAAATTGAGTTTTAGTAATTTAGATCATGTGTAGTCTTCCTTGCAAGTGTCAGGAAAACTACAAGCTAATTTTTTAACTTTTTAGCCACTTCACACGCTAGCCGCTTTGCAAAACTATTGACATCATGTTTACCTCCACAATACATACATAACCCATTCTTCTCCATCCTAAGCCACTCCTTGTTCCGGAGAATCCCAGTTTCTTTGTCCAGAAAATTTTTAGTTTTGGAAACAGGCTTTCCTTTTGAGTTGGAGTACAAGGTTTGATTTGATTTGGATTGCTTTGGATTCTTCAAGGTTTGTTTCAAGGAGTTGTCCATCTTTTGAGCCAAGGTTGACAGTCCATGGTTGTTTTGTTGATAGCAGTTCTTGTTGTGATAACCATTATCAAGCTCAATCACCGGTCAATTAACTGCTGAAGGGAGGTTGTCTTATGTCCCACAACTTAAAGTTGTTCAATTAGGCGTGCTGGTAAACCTTTTTGAAAATGAAATGGGAGGGCTGCCTTGTTACATTGGATGCAATACTACAGGGTTCAAAGATTGGAAATGTAAATGGAGTGACTAGATTATTGAGTTTGTATTCTGCATTTCAAACTTCATTAGGGTTTCCAAACAGGGTGAACAGCTGTTTCTCAAACTTTTCCCAGTTGTTGCAAATACAGATAACTCTAGGTCTATCAGAAGGGAAATTGTGAGGATTGTTTGAAAAAATGATTTTGCAGGACTGTAGGTAGGATCTAAGCTTATGAGGGGGTTCCCCAGTAAACCAATCAGGCTGCTTCCTGCCCAGGGTGCAAAAACTAGGACCACTTGAACCAGATCACAAGGAAGTGGGGTTAAGCGCCTGGATCAGGGTCAAGAGTAAGGTCAAAGCATCAGGTTGCGAGCATTAGTGCAAGCCCTCAAACTGCCATGAGTCAAGGTTTCATTGGAAGAGTCTTTGATTTCTTAGAGAGGGTCCACTAATTCCTGAGAGGGAGAAAGGGGAAAATCAAGAGTTTTGACCAAAGGAGATTTAGAAGAAGGGACAGGATCTAAAGGTTGTTGGGCCCGAGAAACGCTGGATCTCCCTACCCAATGGATATCATCATTTTAAGGGGTGAGGGAAGCGTTCCCCATTGAGCAAGTATTTAAAATTGTAAAATAAATCTATTATAGGTTGGCAAGCTACAATATATGAGTTGAGTTAGTTAATTTACTGTCACACGACCAACCCACGTACTATAGGGCAATCTTAGATGATCATGAGCGCAAGGGAGAAGCTGAGTGCAAGGGCAAGTGCAAGGCAGTGAGGGCTAACTGTGAAGTTCAAATTATGGTGGAGTAACTCAACACACAGAAACAGGGATGAATGTTCGAATGGAAGGGAAACAAACCCAAGCCCAGTGTTATGACTGGATTTAGCAAATGCAAGAATGTATGAAATTAACTAACTGAGGAGAAAATCCCCAGGCATGTGGCGTAGCTTTTATTAGTTAATCCAAAATGACTTGATACAACCTCATGGACGGTCAACTACAGTTACAAGTGATTAGGCAATGAATGAAATGAATGGAGTGCAAAATAAAATAACAGTATGAATGTTTCCAAGGTCTTAGCGTAAGTGAAAGACAATAGAGGTAAAATTTATTGGAGTGTAACAGTTGAGGCATGAGGGAGTGACATCAGAGGAAATGCAAATATGAAGATGTATTCTATGCAGGTTAAGGGACTAGTCCATTTGCAAACTATGCAGTTGAGGTGGGTTGACTAGCATGGGTGCAAACTGTTATTCTTATCTAGCTCCTCCAACGGCACAACCCAATCAACCCCAGTGCGGCCACTCCGTTTTTGAACTCTCTCTTGTCCCATCTTGATTTGTGACATTCAAATGGCCCAACATCACAGTTGGGTTCCAACCTCAATCACCTTCTTTCTGTCCTTGCCTTTTCCTCTCCTTCCTTCTTGATCCTGGTCCCTCTCCTTACACTTCCTTCTCCTCACTTTTCCTTCTTCTTCTCACACTTCCTTCTCCTCTCATCTTTCACCCTCTCTATCTCTTAGCCGACATCACTCATACTTCCTCATCTCATCTTCCTTCCAACTCCCTCAAAAGACACTTTCTCTGCCAATGATCAACAAAATCAAGTCCGTCACCAACTGCCTTGGCTGCCTCGCTTGATCATTCTTCCTCTAACACAATCATCATACACCATATTCATCTTGCTCAATCAATCTGCCTCCAGCTCAATCATCAATTCCTCAAAGTCCTCAAGATTGCTGATCAAATGTGAGGTTTTAAGACCAACTCCTCAGCTCTACTCTTCCAATGCCCTCATGCTCATGCTTGTTCTCTTCAGACCCCTCATGCTTCTCATCTCCTTTATATTCTACTCGTCATCCCAACATCTTCAGTGTGTCTGTCTGTACTTAAACTGATTGAAGCTGTTGTGGGTAAGACATTTAAATTCACTTGTCATTCTTTTGTTCATCATCCTAAGTCAACCTCAACGTTTTTTTAATTTTTTTGTGTTCCAGAGTCATTGGTCCTGTTTTGAAATACATTCAAGTCTTAGTTCAAAACTTATCATTGTTAAAAGCCAAAAGTTCCATCAACTGAAACAACCTGGAAACAAAGGACCAATGGATACCACACAATCTCTACTCAAAACTCTCACCGACTACATCCCAAGCCTCTCCAATTCCAACTTCTCCCTCTGGCAATCCAAAATTCATACTATTCTGTGCCTCAAAGGAGTTGGCCACTGGCTTAATTCAACAGAACCAGAAAAATTCTCCCCTGAAGTCAAACTTGAGATTGAGGGATAAATTCTTGCCAAGCTCAATAACCAAACCTACATCAACTGTGTAAAGGACCATCTCCTCACCAATGGTATTGAACTCTGGAAATCCATTAACAAATACTATGCCTCATCACAAACAGCAAATTGATAAAGAGTTTTTGTTAACTTCCTTAATCTTAAATTTGATCCAAAGAGATTAGAAAAGTACATCATAGACCCGAGGGCCTGCCTTCTTCAAATAACTGAAATTGCAATACAAATGGACAATGACATTGCGGCATATCTTCTCCTCTACAAGTTCCTCCCTCAGCTTGACCACCTCAAGACCACAATTACTCACTCGCTTGGTGAAGCCAGGATTGATGCTGAACTGTTTCTGCGACATCTGAATCAATTCAAAAACAAAGTGATTGCCAGATCATATGCCTCAGCCACGGTGAACAAGACCGAGGTCATCAAATGTTGCCCCACCTGGCATAATCCTCAAGCAAATCATGATTGCAGCAAGTGCTGGTGGCTTTATCTCCACCTACGCCCTAACTCTAATCACTCATTGAGTTTGGGATCCAGTTCTCAAGGTACCTTGCTGTCCAACTCTCAACAATCTCCCTCCACTCACCTTGCCTATAACTTTGCCAAGGTTACCTCACAATCTCTAAGTCAAAATCACATCTTGCTTGACTCTGGAGCCTTGAATTGCATGTTCAACAACCCTGACTTCTTCAGTCACATTGGTCCCAACAACACTGAGATACAAACTGGAAATCCCTTGGCTCCTATTCCATCGCTGGAATGTGGAACCGCCACACTTACCACCTCCGTTGCTACATTGAATCTCAAGCAATGACTATTTGTCCCTGATGTGGTAGACCAAACCTGTCCTATAGCCATCAGACTCACTTTTATAGTGTAACAACAGCTCCAACCCTCAAAGCAACCTCAGAAATGGATTCTAAATCACAAATAACCTATAGTCACTCAGCCAAAGTACCCCTCTATCTCTCATGGATTAGAAGATACAGCCCAAGAACCCTTCAACTGTGGCAAACTCATACCCAAACAGGTGTCACAGCTCTGTGGAAGGCATAAAGACATACCTTTCAAACCCTCAAGTACATACTAGTAACAGACCACCCTCAACACCAGAACCATACACCAACCCTGTCACCTTAGCCAGAATACAGCAATACAGGTACAGGAGGCAGTGCAACTAGTTCAGATCCTGTCACCTCTCCCAGGATGCATTCAAATACACATACACAAGGCTATGAAGAAGTATAAAGGACATTATAGGCAGGAGGAAGTGAAACCGGTCTCAAACAGATCCAAAAAAAAAAGCAAATAAACATACACAAGACTATGCAAAATTATACAGGACAGTATAGGAAGGAGGAAGTGGAACCAGTCTCAATAAGATACAAACAAACAAGCAAATAAACATACACAAGAATATGCAGAATTATTCAGGACAGTATAGGAAGGAGGAACTGGAACCAGTCTCAACCAGATCCAAACAAGCAAGCAAATACACATACACAAGACTATGCAGGAGTATAAAGGACAGTATAGGCAGGAGGAAGTGAATCCATTCTCAACCAGAACCATGCAGTACCGAAAACTCAGAACCTCACAGCAATCTATGTAGGCACAAGCATGTGATACCAAACAACCCACCAGTACAAGTACCACAGGGCTACCCAGCAATACATGCAGGAAGTCAAGACCATGCAGCACCAAACAAACCACCAGTGGATGCACAGCAACACATGTAGGAAGTATCAAGTAGAACCAAACCAACCACCAGTAATGCACAGGAGTATATTTTTTTTCTGCACTTCACAGCAGTTAATGCAGGGCTGTGCATGCAGGAAACACCTGTAAAAGCCTTTTCCAACCAGCAGAATTGCCTCAGTTTCATGCAGTGTCTTTTTTCCAACCAGAAAAATTGCCTCAGTTTCATGCAGTGTCTTTTGTCCAACCAGCAGAATTCCCTCAGATTCATGCAATGTCTTTTTCCAACCAGCTAAAATTTCTCATGTACCTGTATCCCACTGTAACAGGGGAAGCCCCAGGGCACCCTCAGGGGCAGCCCTGAGCATCCCCTGGGGACCAGATTGTCTATTTAAGGAGGGCCTCTCTGCCCTATCCAAGTTTTATCCTCATAACACCCCAGCTCACTCCACTCTATCAGTACCCATCTGTGGTACCTACCCAGATAAAATATCAGTGAACCAATTATAAAGGAAAAAGGAAATCAGAAACCAAGTTATAAAACACCTTTAACCAATTAAACCACCCAACAGGTGCTTGAATAAGGGTTCTTCTGTGACCTAAATATTCAGCACCAAATTAAAGAAGAACCACCCTTCAATTCATAAATAACCCTTACAAAGAAAGAGAGCTCAAACAAAAGCAACCGCCAACCTTTTCCTCTACCCAGCCCCCTGTGGGTAAACCCATCCTTGGGTCCTCTCCTGAACCACCCCTTTGATAAACCCTTGAACCCTTTAATATTGGGATATTGGTTAAGATCAAATATATCTGATCAGTAAATAACCCATAATCCAATACATCTGGTCCATTCTTCAACAAACCCTACCAATAACAATTCATAACTAATCTAGGTCTGATCTGAGACCTATATTCAGTCTCAAAGAAACCAGGAATTAATTTAAATAAATTATTGTGCAGACTTACTATAGCACTAGAAGGGAAGGCAATTCAAAACCACTCTTAGTATATACTAATACTCCAAAGGAGTAGAAGTAATACTAAATTCCCCTTCCAGGACTGCCAGCAAGCTATTTTCTACTTTTATTTATATAATCCCACAGGAGTCTCTACACCGACCTAGCCATTAATCTAATCTCACTTGGCCAACTTTTCCAGAAGGGCTGTTCACTGTTCCTGAAATCCCCTAACAGATTCATGGTTGTCTTTTGCTTTTTCTCTATTCTCACAGGCACAATCAAGGACAATCTCCTTTTCATTGATGCAGACAAATCCTGCACAACTCCTATCTCGTACTCCTTTGTCTCATTGTAAACCATCCATCAACGCTTCTGTAATCCTCACCTAGGGAGAACCCAAGGGCTTTCAAAGGAATTCACATATCTGCGCTGGGATAAGTTCAACTGCATCTCCTGTGCCAAAGAAAATTTTGGTTGTCAACTGTTTTGCGGAAAAGTTCCCAGCAGTAAGACCACCTTTGAACATATTTGTGCAGACGTCTGTGGACCAATTCATCCTTACTTAATTTCAGGATACACATACTTCCTCCTTCTCACAGACAACTTCTCCAAATTCAAAACTTGCATTCCCCTGCGCCTCAAATATGATGTCCCGGATGAAGTAATCAAATTCATGCAACTTCACACAAATCAATTTGGAAATTTGGTTAAAAACTTCCATTCGGAAAATGGGGGCCATTTTTTGAATAATTGTCTCTCCCTGTTCTTCTCTTAAAACAGCATCAAACACACTACCTCTGAACCCTACACTCCTCAAAATAATCCCATTGCCAAACAAGGAAACCGCACCGTTCTTGAAGCTACCAGGACTGCCATGATTATCATGAACATTCCTTCCTTTCTCTGGGATGAAATACTGGTTAGCGCCTGTCAAATTCTCAACCACATACCTTCACCTCCCACCAAAAACTCCGCCCACAAACTATGGACACAGAAACCTCCAAAGCTTCACCTAATTCAAACTCTGGGCTCAAAAGCTGTCATCTTAAAACAATCATTCAGTTCTGAAAAATTTGAAGGAAAAGGCAAGGAGAGAATTCTGGTTGGGTTCAACTTTGACCTCAATTCTTACCAAATTTACCTTCCCAACTTCAAGAACATAGTTTGTTCCAAACATTTCAAAATATTTTGAAACATTCCCCACTCACACATCTCTGATCCTTCCTCTCCCATTGACTCTCTGTTTGAACCTATCCTTGCTGACAATACCTCTCTCACTGATCTTCTGAACTCCACATCTCCTCCACCTTTTCAAATCAATTCTTCATCAAACTCCTCTTCATCCTCCTCTTTTTCCAATTCCTCCTCCACTGACAACCCTTCCTATCAATCTCCCATCCCAAATGCTTCTTCACCTCCTCAAAAGACCAATTACTCCAACTCCCTTTCCTCCTCAACCAAGAAGCTAGAAATTTCAAATCAACTTGTCTCCAATTCATCCCGAACTCTTTGTGATTGTTCCTCTCTTCAAAAGCCTCAAAGATACGGATTTGTAGCCCAATTGGTACCAAAAAGCTACTTCAAAGCCACCCACTGTGACAACAAGGAGTTTTGGATTGAATCTATGAAGTCCAAGCTTCAGAGAATTGAACTGATGAAGGTGTGGGAGGGCTGTCACAAGCTGCCCAACAGCAAAAATGCTCTCACAAACTTATGGGTTTAACGTATTAAGGACAAACCAAAAAACAGCAAAGTCAAATTCAAGTCTTGATTATGTGTCCAGGGATTTAAAAAATCCAATTCTTTGACTACGGTGAAACCTACACCCCTACTGGATCTATCACCACACTTTGTGTTCTTCTGGTCTAGGCTCTACACCACAAGCTCAGCTTGTGGCAAATGGAAATTAAGTCCACCTTCCTTCACGGAACTCTCAAAGAAGATATTTTAATCAAAGCTCCCTCCGGCTAAAACTCTAAATTTACCTATTTTAAATTAAACAAGGCTCCCTATGGACTCAAACAGGCCCCCAAGAGCTGGTATGAAACACTCAAGACATGGCTGGTTGAAGAAAACTTTACAATCTCAAGTTCCGACCCTTGTCTGTACATCAATCACAAGAAATGCCTTTGTTTTTTTGTATATGTTGATGATCTCCTCATTTTTGGTAACTTGGTTGAATTCAGGGAGCATTTGAAGGCAAGATTTAGTATCTCCGCCAATGGACCACTCTCCAAGATTCTGGGAAATCTCATTGTGGAAACAAAAAACCAAACCACAATGCAACAACCTAATCAAATTGACACTGCTCTCAAGGAACTTGGAATTGCCGACTGCAGACCCATCTCCACTCCCATCAAACCAAACATAAAACTCAACCCCGCTGCCGAAAAAGACCACAACTCTTTCATCAATCTCAACATCAACTTTCTTCCCTCCACCGGATTCCTGAAATTTATTGCAAGCAGAACCAGACCGGAAATCTTTTACACCGTCTCCTGCCTCTCACGTTTCAACAACAAACCTGAGATGAATCACTGGATTGAATCAAAACATTTCTGGCGCTACTTAAAACAATCAAAAAATTTTTCCCACCGACTACGCAATGACTCATTTGAGTACAATATTGAATCTTAAAGTGACTCTGACGGAGGAAACAACCCTTAATCTCAAATAAGTCATACTGGGTATGTCATAATATTGTATGGCTTTGATGTCTCCTGGCACAGCAAGCTAAAATTAACTGTCTCCCTATTATCCACCAAAGCCAAATTGAAAGCACTTGTCCTGGCCACTCAAGAGGAGATTAGGCTTTCAAACTTAATTCAAGAAATAAATCCCTCACTCAAACTAACTCACTGCGCTATGATTCACAACAAAGCCCTCAACAATCTTGTGAACCAGGAGTCACATCATGGAGCTCTCAAGAATTTTGACACTCAGATCAAATGGCTTCATGAGCAACGTGACAGCCATTCTCTCATCACCTTCCTGGTTCCTTCAAATCAAATGCTAGCTGACTCTCTGACAAAACCTGAACTCCGCTCTTCCACAGCTCACTTAGTCTCCTCCATCCTAACACCTCTCATTTGATCACAGGGGTGTTTTATTCTAATCTAGCTCCTCGGAAAGCACAACCCAATAAACCCTAGTGGGGCCACGCCATTTTAAAACTCTCCCTTGTCCCATCTTGATTTGTGACATTCAAATGGCCCAAAATCACGGTTGGGTTCCTACCTCAATCATCTTCTTTCTTTCCTTGCCTTTTCATCTCCTTCCTGATTGATCCTGGTCCCTCTCCTTACACTTCCTTCTCCTCACATTTTGTTCTTCTCACACTTCCTTCTCCTCTCATTTCTTGCCCTCTCTCTCTCTTGACCAACATCACTCATACTTCCTTGTCTCATCTTCCTTGCAACTCCCTCAACAGACACTTTCTCTGCCAATGATCAAAAAAATCAACTCCATCACCAACTGCCTTGGCTGCATCGCTTGATCATTCTTCCTCTAACCCCATCATCAATCACCATATTCATCTTGCTCAATCAATCTGCCTCCAGCTCAATCATCAATTGCTCAAATTCCTCAAGATTGCTGATCAAATGTGAGGTGTTAAGACCAACTCCTCAGCTCTACTCTTCCAATTCCCTCATGCTCATGCTTTTTCTCTTCAGACCCCTCATGCTTCTCATCTCCTTTATATTATAATTGTCATCCCAACATCTTCATTGTGTCTGTCTGTACTTAAACTGATTGAAGCTGTTGTGGGCAAGAAATTTAAATTCACTTGTCATTCTTTTGTTCATCATCCTAAGTCAACCTCAACGTTTTTTTAATCTTTTTGTGTTCCAGAGTCATTGGTCCTGTTTTGAAATACATTCAAGTCTTAGTTCAAAACTTATCACAAACTAGCAAGAGTATGTGACCAGGAATGGCAACCCAAGGTTTATTGATACCCAGGGTGAAAGAGCAGAAAAAAAATAGGTGGTTGAATGAGGTAGAGTTGACTGCAAGGTTTGCAAGTGGGTGCTGAGTCAGTTGCCAAGGATGTAAGGTCATTATACAAGCCAGAGTTGGTGATCCCAGGGCACCATTGATATTGTGCTTCTATTTTTTCACGCTTATTGACTGAGGTAGATGTTACTGAGGAAATGGTATGTCAAAGTGGGAGTACAATAACCCTTAAGCTTGAACCATTACACACATATAGACAATCTCCTGTTTGGTGTTTCCTGGGTAGTCAAATTCAAGGCAGGGATCAATGCAAAATTCAACATGGAAGACCTGGGCCTTGAAATTTATTCCCTGGGAATCCACTTCCAACAGGAGGATTGATAAATCTTCCTGATTGAAAAAAAATACATTAAAGGAATTCTTCTTGAATTTGGACCTGCCAACCACCGCAATACCCCACCCTGCTACAAAAAAATTAAAGAGCTCTGAAAGAAAATATCTCTGACTCACCCTCACACCACCCCTTCAACTACCAAAATGCCATGGGGTTCATCCAATACCTCACTCAATGCACCCATCCCAACCTGGCGTTTGCATGTGTGTTTTTGTCTCAATTCCTCAAACAACCAACTGCTCCTCACTTATGGGACATCAATACATTCTTTGATACATCTCATGCTGAAAGAGTCTCTGTCTCACCATTAGAACTCCCCAACTCCCCTTGAACAAGCTGACAGGTTTCTGAAATGCAGATCATGGGGACACCAGTGAGTGGCAATATTTCTCTGGGTGCCTGATCCAGTACAACCATTTAATTGGCTGGATAGGCTGCTAAAAAAGAGTAGTGTCTCTGTCTTCCGCCAAAGCCAAGTTCAATGCACTCATGGAAAGGTTTCAAGACCTCCTCTGGGTAGCCAACATGATGGAGGAAGTCTTAGGAACCAGCCATGTCCCCACTCTCCACACCAACAGCGCAAGTGCCAAAGCCATTGCCTCCAACCTGGTATACCATCAAGGCACACCCCATATTAATTTCTGGCTATACTTCATCCAAGACCTAGTCCTCTCCAAAAAACTCTTTCTGAAATTCATCCCAACCCACCAACTACCAGCCAATGTGCTCACCAAAAAACTCACCAGCCTTTATGTCCAACTCCACATATTCAACTCCCCCTTAAAGTTCTGGTTTGATTAAAGTGATGAGGAATATTGGAAAAAAGAATTCTCTGTTCATGTAAATAGTTCATCATGCAATTTTTTTACTGTTTTCCCTACCTGCCCCATTTTTCTCTCCCGTCAAACCTGTCCATTCTTTCCCCAATCTTAAATTGTCTACCTTATTTGTAATTCCTCCAAAACCAACTGCGCTGTCTTCATCTCCAGTACCCTACCCCTCCCCACCACCATCTTAAATACCTTTCCCTTTCCCCCCATTGTTCACAATTTGTTCACCTTGTGCTTTTCCCACTTCAAAAATGTCTGCTACCCCCCTTGTTGATTCCTGGCCCTCTTCCCATCCGCTTGTTACTAACCATTTACATTGTTAAGAAGGCATTGTTCCATCCCAGTCTCCCGTTCATTTTTATTGTCTTGCCATTTCTTATTTTTCATCTTTATTCCATTTAACTCAAATCAATGGAATTAACACCATCTTGTACTTTTCCCATCTCAAAATGGTCTGCTGCCCCCGCTTCATGTTAATTCTTTGCAGTTTTCCCATCCTCTTGTTCCTAACCATCTACGTAGTTCCAAAGGTCTGCTTCCCCTCCCCCACTTGTTGATTCCTGCCCCCTTCCCATCCCCTGTTTCCTAAGCATCTATGTGGTAGCAAAGTTCTCTACGTTCCACAAACTTTCATATATTTTCTAATTTTGTGAAAGAGGGTGAGCAGGCTGAGATCTTTGTGGGTGGCTGAGAATTTTGCTTGGCTATGTGGTGCTTGGAAGAAGGAGATATGAGTTTGATTGCACTATGAATTCTGTTTATGTAAGATTGCTACTATTTCAGAGCAACTTAACAAGTAGCAAATGTCATTCAAAAAGGAATAGTAGCATTATAGAACAAAAAAATTGGTTTAATCATAGAAAGAAAAGAAAGAGTTAATTTAAAATCTCTAAAATCAATAGAATCATTGATTTCAGCTTGTCACTATTTACAGAGCAACCTGCAAAGTACCAAAAATAATAAACTGTAAAAATTAATATTTTATTGACTTAAGAAGAAGTGAGAAATCCATCAATGTTATTGCAGATTTAGATTCCCCACCCAAAATTGGGTAGGGTCACTCACTGAACCCACCTTTGAATTCCAACTCCTTCCCAGCTATAATAAACTACCAGAATTAATCCAAAAATCACAAAACCCAATGGTGGCCCTTTTTGGCTACATGAACATTTCACATTCATTGTAACAGATAGGTTTCACACCTAAAATTCAGTCAGAATTGAGTTGTTATGTATATTTTAGGAGTTATGGACGGATATGTGTCTTGTCAACATTCCCGCATGCATTCCCGCGTCCCTCTCCCTGCTGACCTGACTCCTGCGCGCGCCAGACTTCAGAATAGGCAAAACAGCTGGCAGGTACTGCACGTACTGCCTACAACTATGACAGAGAGTAGCTTCATATGTAACAATGTGACGTATGAATAGTATCTATTCTAAAAATGAAAATTTTCAAATAAAAATGACAAAATTCCAAATACAAAGCATTTAAAATTGAAATACAAATAATGAGAAATGCCATAAAAAGGAGTAATCTTTATTTTCAAAATTCCGAAAAAATATTAAAATGTTGTCATAAAAATAATTAAAAATTGTCAAAATGATCAGCGGGTGTTATAAAATCCACTAAATCCCGCCATTAGTCAAAGTAATCAAAAAAAAGTTGTACAAAGAATGGAAATAACCAAAAATGACAAAATGACAAATTGACAACTTCAAGGACCACAATACACATCAAGAAGTTGCCATAAAAATTATTAAGAATTATAAAACTAATCAGCAAGTTCCAGAAAATCAGTCAGCACCCGCCTCAATGCATAAAATTGAAATGAGGCTATTCAAATAAATGAATTAGTCAAAAATTACAAATTAAAAAATTTTTACTCTGACAGCTTCTGCAGCTAAAAACTGAAACAACGGAAAACAGCTGATTTACAGAATTATGAGGACGGGCTAAACTGCCCCTAGCTAGGCTACAAGCCTCAGCACACAAGCACAACCCTCTCTATGTGCCCTGAGAAGGTCTTATTTCCCTAGTAAGGTACATAAACAGCCCCTTTTTAGATGTTTTGAACACCAGTAATTTTTAAGTAATCAATCCAGACCCCTTGCCATCCGTGATCAAGTGTTTATTCAAGATAAACAAGTAATTTATGCCCTCAGCCTGATAGTATAATTATTAACTCTAAACCACTGTTAATTACATTGAAGAAAATCAGCAATAATCCCCAAAAATTGTCCTGAGACCCTTTCAACCATGAATTTCTGCAAGTTTCTTGGAGTGTCTGGTTAAATTATTAATTTATCTCCTCCTTGCCTCCAGGCATAAGCGCTGTGAGTCAGGAAGTCCACCCAATCCCCTTGAGTGACCCCTTTTGATTAATCACTTAGGACCTCATTGTCCCAAGGTCTTTACACAGTTTAAAAGAGCCCCTTGAACAGAGGTTGTTATCCAATAAAGATCCCCTTTTTGCATAAACTGTGGTTCCTCTTGAAAAATATATTCAAACCAATTTAATCCAAACAAAAACACTCAAACTTTTCACTTGCTTCTAAATCAATCATTTGAGAATTTCACATAATTTTCTTGGAATTATTATTCCAACACCAATATCACTTTCTGTAGCTAAAGGACTGCAAAGTTCCTGGTATCAGTAAGCTAAAATTTTAATTTCTAACAATGTCAAAACAGTAGTTTCTGGTATATAATTGGATGGAGTTATTTACAAATCCTGACAAGCTTTTAAGTTTTATTTTGAAAAGAAATATATTTTGAATCCTATAATGAATTTTAAGAATCATGATTTTTTGATTTCCAACTCAAATCCAGGATGAATCAACAAAGAAAAAAACAGGACCCCTTTTGTTTTGGGATTTCAACTATTTTTCATCCAAATCTGTCAGGAATTTTTTTGCTTTCCATTCTTTTCCTGTACCACTAATTTCAGACTCTCACTAATTCCTAAACACAAGTATTCAAGTGAAATATCTTTCATTTTGCTGGTCATGTCATATTGCTATATGTCAATAAACTTTCAAAATTTACCTTGTCTACATGCCTGCTTCATCTATCCACATGACTTTCTTGGCTGTCTTTCCTTGCGCGTGTCTCTTTCCCAGAAAATTTGGAGTAACCCCCAAAGGTTCATTGGAGTCTCAAAACCAACAGCCAACCCCTCTGAGTCAATTCATTTGGCAAATTACAAAGTTTAATCCCTATAACTGATCCAACTGAGTATCAGACTAAAAAATTGACATACTCAAACTTCCAAAAACCAACTCTTCCAGTCCGTGAATTTATCAGGCTATTTTCTGAAGCTTCAAGTATTCTAATTAGTCTATTTAGAGGCCAGAATCAGATCTATTTAGAGGCCAGAATCAGAAATTTTGAGGAAAGCAGAATTCATGACCTTTTTTTTCTTTTTCTTTTATCATATTAGCTATTCTTGTTTTCAGAGATCCCTAACTATTGTTTCTATTCTTGAAATTCAGGCCGGGTTATGTTTTCCAAATAATTTTTGTTCTCTACAAATTTAAAAGCCAAGATGGATCCCTTTAGCTAAACCAGACGCTTAAAACCCCTGAAACACCTTGACCAGCAAGCAAATGAAATTTCATAGCACTAGCCCTCAACTCCCCCATGGAATCCACTCCAATTCTCACAAAATCAAATTATTCTATATGGAAGAAGAAGATTGAGAAAATTTTCAAGATGTGTGGTATCCTAAATCCAATAACCTCACTAGAATTCACTAAAGGAAATTCTGGAAGGGAAAAAAATAGTGGTTTACCAGATGTCCAAACTGGATCCAACCACTCACACCAACATTATTAATTTCAAAAATTAATACTAATTCAAAATCATCTGGATAGTTGGCAAGAATCACTTTTCTTCAAAGAAAGCTGCTAACAGGGAAATAATGTTCCTTACAATCTTGTACATGGAATTAAATCAAGATAAAATTGTTTGTTCTTTAACTACTGTGAAACTCCATCTTTTCAAACTTGACACATTGGGCATTCCTCTCCCTAGCAACATCCTCAGCTAATTGATCCTGTTTAAAATTCCCAACCCCATGAAGGCCAGTTGGTCCCAAAGGATGAATTCAGGCATTGATCTAACTTTCTCTGTAGTCCTAAGCCATCTGGTAAAACACAATAAAAAACTGAAATCCCAAGTTCAAGATCAGTCTGACACCAACTCTGCCCTCTATTAACACAACAACCCTTTTTCAGACCATACCTACGCAAGATGAAAAATTGGAAAAAATAATCCTGCAGTCCCCAATCATCCAAAAACCTCCTCCTGGGTAAAACCCAAGCAACCACCAAATAAAGGGAAAAAAAATTCCCAAAGAAATCCCCCAAATTGCATTTATACTCCTTGTTTTGTGGCTTCAATCAGCTAGAGGAACTCAATGAAAATTGGTACCAATAATCAAAGGCGGATGTTCCATTCACATGATCAAAGACCAGAGATCCTTTCTTACCCTAAAAGATCAATCTGGAAAGAAAACCATCAAAAATGGGAAATCCAGCGCTGGAATCCCCATCAGAGACCCAGGCACTGCCATCACCAGATGTGGTGACAGCTTGAAAAAGCTTGAAAATGCAGCCTGGTTACCCAAATCCACTGTAAATGTCATCTTCATGAGTACCATTCTCATCAAGGGCTGAAATCTTCAATTCAATCTTCAAACCAAACCTTCTCAGATTAACATAAAACTTAAGGGCCAGCAGCTTCCGCAAGGAACAATCTGAAAAAATTTTCTGATCATTGCCATGTCACACTTTTCTTCAGCCACATTCAACCAGTTACTTTTGATCTCAAACTCCTCCATCAAACACTTGGCCATGCTGCGATCAACAAAAAGGAGAGTTTCCTAGGGAATAACATCATTGCAGAGATCAAATCCAACTTTGAATGCACCTCCTGAAAAAACATCAAAATTGCTCAAGCCCCCTTCAAGGAAGGGCAGAAGCCAAAACATTGGGCTTTTTGCTGCCTAAACCTTGATCTGAATTTCCCTCTGAATCCCACCAGAAATAAAGGAAACCTTTACTCACTCACAATGTTTGGGACAAATCCAGCTACTTAGAATCATTTCTTATAGCTGGAAAAGACGCCAATGCTAATACAATCATCTTATCAATATAAAAAAAGATAAAAACCAATTTTGATATCCAGTAGAAGTTTTGACTTGAGGGGGTTGAGAATTTTTAAACAAAAAAATTTCTTTTTTCTTCAATTCCAAGTCCATCAAAAACATGGTAGGCCAACCACATCACCCTCAACATAATGGAAAAGCTGAGCAGGCCAACCGTACCATCCTTGAGTCCATGCAAGCCCTTTCAGTTTCACACCTATTCCAAAAAAAAAATTGCACATCATCATCAAAAGCTTCTGCCTATCAATTGGAAAAATACCTGAAAAAAAGGGAGAGAAATCTGCCTACAAGCTCCTGCAAAAAAATAAAACACCTGCCAATTACCTCAAGCCCATTGGGTAACCAGTGATCTACCTTCTCAAAAAAACCAAAACAGCCTATAAACTTAGTGAAAATGGGGAATATGGATTCCTGATTGGCTTTGATTCAAGGCTTATATTTTATAAACTGTCAAATCCTCTTCCTAAATTGTCTTACCTAACATCACTGTGACTCTACCTCTCTACTTAGTTAAGCCTGCCTTACTCTGACTGCCCGCACCTGCGCACTTACCCGCGCTCTCAGCTTGTGGCCCCTTGGCCTTACTCATAAACCCTCCCAGGATTGAACGGGGGTCTCTGCTTGTTTTTCCTTTTTCTTTCCTTTCTCAGAAGTGTGATATTTTTCTTTTCTTTCCTCCTGAATTTCTTTCCTCTTTTGTCTGCTTCATGCTTCTTTTTCCTCCCTATAAATTTCAATCTCCTCACGTCTCAACTTCATCTCTTTGATTTGAAAACAACCTCTCAGCCGCAAACTCCCAACTCATTTTCTTCAATTCAAATCTTCATTTTCCATCCAGACTAATGCTTAGTGATTCACTCAATGCTCATTGTCAATTGTCTGGTATGATTTCTGCTATCATTTTCATCTATTTTTTTCTTCAATGATCCTCTTGTTCTTTGTCTCTCAACTGAATCCAGATGTTGCTTGGATTTTGTCATGTCCCTTTTAGTCTTAACTTCTCTCATTCAATAAAATTCAGTTAACATAAACTACTATCAAAAACTGGTAACATGATTGAAACTAAAGACATTTCCTTCTTCACAAACCTGGCTGCCAATTTAACCATCAAGAGTTCTGAAAACATAAGAATTTCCAAAAAAGATGCTGGAGCCAATTCAGGCGCATCAAACTTCATTCTTGTCAAAAAAAGAAGTATCAGACTTCACCCTTCTTCCAAACTCACCTGCCCTGGCTCCTGAAGGTGTCAAGCCAATCACCAAAGCTCCAAGAAACACCAAAAGCAGCGGCAGCAGCAAGGATAGTGAATCAATGGAACTTTTTCTGAAACCCAGCTCCAGAACCTCAGCCTCATCAAACCACCTGAGCGCTAAGGCTATTTCCACACCAATCTTCAGAGGAACATACAAAAGGCACTGAAATGAACTGCTTGGGTAGCTCCATTGGAAAAGAACTGGACACTGCCAAATAATTGGGAATTTTGTAAGATGCTGGTAAAAAAAAAGTTTTAAACCCACTTGAAATGACCTGGACCCTCTGCCAAAAAGAGCAAATCCACTCAGGAGACCAGAGGCTAAATTCCTGCGTGTGCATCCAGGGATTCATCCAGCGCTAAACTATAAATTACCTTGCCAACTTTGCCCCCACTTGAAAAATAGCATTTTGCAGGGCCCTCTTAAGGTACAGTGTCAAAAGGAAAGTCCAAATCCTTAATTTCAAGGTAAAATGTGCATTTCTGCATGCTCCCTTAGGAGAAAAAATCTACATCAAAACACCTTTTCAATCCAAAATAACATCAAAATTACTTAATCTGAAAAAATCCCTTTAAGGACTCAAGCAAGCACTGCTAAATTGGTAACAAACCCTGATCAGATCCATCAAAAGTCAAGGATTTACCAAAAGAAACTGAAACCCCAGTCTCTATCTCCATCAAGACAGGGTAACTGCCTTTTTCTTTTGCATAGATGACCTAGTAATGGTAGGCAACATAGATAATTTCAAAGCTGTTTTTCTCAAACAATTCAAAGACTTTTCTGAAAAAAAATTGAAACTCTCCTTGGGATGAAAGTAGAGAATTGTGAAGGGAAAGTCCATCATTCTCTTCCACTTCACATAAAGGAAGGGCTTGAAAAACCAAATTTCACAAATTCAAAACCTCTCAATAATCCCTGTACCAACAGAATTAACTTAATGCCTGCAACAGAAAAATAAATTAGTCATTTAAAGTCACTCAAAAGAAACTAGTGATCATCCATTGGTTGTCTCAATGCAATTCCCACCCTTGAAAAAGACCCAACATCTTCAATGCCGTGTCCATTATTGCTAGATACCAAAAAATCCTGGTATTACTCACTGGAAAGAATTCATCCATGATTGGTGATACCTCTTAAAGAAAATCCACTTTAATCTAACAACATGAGGAAATTGGCTGCAAACCACCAGGTAAATCGCAGCAATGCCACCTGGGGATAAAAACCAAATCAAGAATCTCTCAAACTAGCTTCATCTCCTTCTTCAAAGGGATCCCAATGTACTGGACAAGCTGGCAACAAAAAGCCACTTCTCACCCATATACTGAATCTGAATGCAAATCTCTCTGCACAAGTCACCTAGAAGGGTGCTGGATACATGACCTCATCAATGAAATCTAGAACAAAAAGTCTGAGGCTCCATTGCATCTAATCAACAAGAAGGGCCTGAAAAAAAAATCAATAAATTTGGTTTGAAATCTCATGCCAAGCACCGTGACATGAAGGTCAAAAGTCTCCAAAATGAAATATAAAAAAACTATTTTAATCAAACTGACATCCTTGCAGGAAATTCTGGTGGAATCCCTGAAAAATTAAGCTATTACTGCTTCTGTAACCAGGTTTTTAAGATTTATTTGGAACTGATTCTATCCTTGACTCATCCTTAGTATATAAAAATATGCAAAAAAATTGATCATATTGCATTTTTGGATTGTACTTATAAAAGAAATAAGTACAACATCCCTCTATTGCATTTTTTATGAATTGATTCCAACAAAAAGAATTTTACAAAGGCTTTTTTTTTATAACAAAAGAAAAGTATGAGTTTTACAGTTGGGCGTGGTAAGACTCCAAAAGGTGCTAGGCCATGGCAGTTCTGTGGAGGGGAAAGGTGCTGTTTAGGCTGCACTCCTGAGTGCTAAAAAAATATTTCAGTGTAACCAAGATCAAGGTTCTGAACCTTTTAAGTGAGGAATCAAGTAGTAAAGGGTAAAGTTTGAAAATAGTCAGTAGCAATGGAACAGCACTATATGAGGCAAGATTATGCAGGGGATATTTAAACAAAATAAGTTAAAGTTTGTTTAAAGTTAAAAAGAACAAAGATCTTGTATGTAAACAAGTCCCACAAGCTAATAAATCTGGATTTCAGCAGAAAAATGGGGATGATCAACTTAAACCCCAACCAACCTCCAGGTTCTTGACGAACCCGCCCAACTCTCTACAATCAAGCGCTTGAAGGGTACTAGGTAACTGAGGGTGGCTGTACAAGACAAAGAACAATGTTTTTATAAGCTCTAAAAGCAAAAAGCAACTGATTTTAACAGGGATAACCTCAACACTTCTCAGGGGACTCAAGACTAGGCTGGTAGAATGCAACTTTGAAAAATAGAAGGAGTTATAACACTCCAGGTTTTAAACTTAATAAAACCTCTTCAATCAAACATGATCGGCTCCAGAAAGATGATAAAGGAAGGATCAAGACCAGTATGGTCAGAGAAAGGGATCAAAGAATGGTGTAACACACTCAAGAATTCCAACAGAAAGAATTTTCTTCAACAAGCAAGGCTATTGATTGGTGATAAGGATCAGGCCACACAGGGGCAAAGATTTAAGGATTAATGGATCAGGGGGCAATCAAGGATATACCCAGGATAATGATGATGAATTACTTTGATACTGGGGGGACATAAGCCCACACTCCAATGGATGATTGGAAAAGATATGGGAGAGCCCCTGCTTTTATGGGCAATGGTTCCCTTTTGGCTATGTACAAGTGATAACACATATCAAGAGGAAAAAATAATTGGATTTTTTTTGATGATGAAAGATAGTTAAAAAAAATCATAAAAAAATTCTAAATTTTTCTGCATTGGCCCTGAGTTGTCCAGATTTGGTCACCACATCTCTCCCCAACTTACAGAATTTCTCTAGTCTGTATCTGCGTTTGATGAAATATATATAAGAAAAAGAAGAAAGATGATTCAAACCAAAGAATGGCAATTTGATCTTTAGGTTGATTGGGAAAAGAATATCTTGATCTATCCAAAGAAAGTTCCTAGAAGTGACAGAGATAAGCAAAGGAGGAGTCCCAGGTGCTCAAGTACATGGCATACAGTAGAGTTTTAAAACAAAGATGGAGCAGATGACCCTGGTTTTGTACAATTGGGAGGACTTAATTTTGACCTAAGTTGCCTCCAAAACAATGTTAATTCTTGACTTGATCAGCAGAGAACCTCCTGGCCATCTGAGTACCATCCAGTTCTTCCAAAACTTATGATCCACCTCTGACTTGGCCAAACACCTAATAAGGACCATTCCGTCAATTAGAGAAAAGCTTTCCCCACTGAGTTTCCAAGGATTGATTATAAGCTAAAACAAGATCACCAGGATTCAAAGGGTCCCTGATCTGCTTTGAATTTTTATCTTCCCAATACTGAACCAATTTAGGGCATGACCAGGAAAATCTTGTTCCCAAAAACCAGAATCCAAGGAGCAAATGGGAATTTCAATATTCCTTCCATCAGCATCAGGGACAAGAATTCTCTCCCCAACCCAATCAGAAAAATATTTACTCCAATTCAAACTGGGACATCCTCAGCAATAACAACTAATTTGCATCACTCATTCCCTATACTATATACAGCAGAGTTAAAGCTGACCCTTGGACTGAGTTTGAGTTTGCAGGCCATGGAATCAAAAATTAAACTGAGCTGGAATCCAGAATCCACCAGAACAGAAAACATTTTAGCAGAGTCACCAAGATAGCAGGAAAGGAAACCAAGAGGACAGGAATACAAGTTGGCATCTGAAGAGGAATCTGTTCCACCAGTCCTCCATCAAATTACCAGAAGAAACTTTTAATTTGTCCGGACCAATCTCCACACGTCAACAAGAAACACATTTCTTCATCCCTTGAGCCACAGATGGAGGGATTGACAGTAGTTCAGCCACAGAAAGATCAGGAATTTTTAGATCAGAGATTTTCCTTAATACTCCTTCCACAGCTTTGGGGTGATCCTTGGAAATGCCCCTCTCAAATCAAACTTTGGGCTGGGTGGAGGGAGGATGATCAGGTTGAGAAGGTACTGGATCAGGATGAGAAGTTTGAGGAGTTTGAACAGATTGAAAAGGAGGAGGATCAGAGTGGTCCTTGAACCTTTCCATAAGTGGATCCTTTTACACTTCCATGTCTTCCACATCAGAGGAATGGGTCTCATAAGAGGATTGACGTTTGATGAGTTTTTGAAAGATTGAAGATGGAAATGGAGGATACCTGTGAGGTTTGGGTTCCTCATGGCTTTTCCTAGCTGGATCAGACTGATAAGTGCCAGAGAAGCTGGAAGAAGTGAAAGCTGGAGGATACCAAGGTTTTAGAGTGCCACAGGATGATTGAAAATCCAAGGAGACCAAAGATGCCTTCTTGGGAGTTGGTGGTTGATAAGAGGCCACTAAATGACATATTGAAAAAGATGAATCAAGAGGGAAAAAAGAACCATTAGGAAGAGAGAAATTGTTTTCCTTCTCCTCCACCAATTTTTCCTCCTTGTCCTTCTGGAGTTCAGGAATTCTCCCAGTACAATGGGTTTCCCTATGACAGTAATAGCAGACCAGAGTAGTTTTAGGAACAGAGTTAGAAGGATTAGGAGGAGCTAAAGAAGAAATTTTCTGATCAATTTTGTTTTCAAAGGCCTGAAGTAATTTAGTGATCTCATCCATGGTAGCAGTTTCCTTATTGGCCTGGGGATTTGGTTTAGGTCTACAATTTGCTTCCATCATGTTCATTATTTCATTGGACTCTTTAAAGGAAGGAGCATGCACTGGTTCAGTGACTCTTGTTTGTTCAGAAGTAAAAGCTGTTTGACCTTTCATTATTTTATCCACTGCAATCCTTAGGATCAGAAAATCAGTGAGCTAGAATCAATTATCTCTGGTAGTAATCATAGATCCAGATTTAACTCATTCATCTCTAATTCTTTCCTGCACTCCTGGAGAAAAAGACTGGAAAAAACAAACTCAAATCTTTTCCACCGTATTGATGTGTTTGTTTCTGATGAGGTAAGACTGAATAAAATCCCAAGATTTTCTAAAAGACTGATAATCAGAAGCTGAGGAGACACCACCATTGGAGATCCATTGAGAAACCAGAGAATACATGTCCTGTAAGTTAAACCTAGCCACATCTACTTTTTCCCAATAAGAAAACATAGCCTCCTTCAAGAGCCTCCAGTTATGAGTTTTAAATCCATCAAACAATTCAATCACCTCCATAACTTCATCAAAGGAGATAAAAAATTGTAACTGACAAGCCATATTGTGTTCACTTACACCATCCACTTCAGCAGCCATCTCATATCATAGGGGTCCAAGAATTGTTCAAAATTTGTTCCATTGAAGCCTAAGTTCTTGTTCTGAGGCTTGATCTTGGCCATCTTGACCCAAACAGAGTAGGGGGAGGTACCAGTAGATTCCATTTTGAAGATCAGAGTTCCTCAGCGATCCAAAGAGCAGAATTCCAACGTGGCTCACAGGTGTGTCAAGAGTAGAGTTTCACACAAAAAAAGACAAGGATCTTGCCCAGATGGTACACAATTGCAAGGTATTACTTCCAGAACAAGTTTCTTCCAGGGATCAGATCTGGATGACAAAAGAAAGAAGAAAAAAATAAAAAAATAAAAAAAGAAAAAAAGAAAAAAAGAAAAAAAGAAAAAAAGAAAAAAAGAAAAAAAGAAAAAAAGAAAAAAAGAAAAAAAGAAAAAAAGAAAAAAAGAAAAAAAGAAAAAAAGAAAAAAAGAAAAAAAGAAAAAAAGAAAAAAAGAAAAAAAGAAAAAAAGAAAAAAAGAAAAAAAGAAAAAAAGAAAAAAAGAAAAAAAGAAAAAAAGAAAAAAAGAAAAAAAGAAAAAAAGAAAAAAAGAAAAAAAGAAAAAAAGAAAAAAAGAAAAAAAGAAAAAAAGAAAAAAAGAAAAAAAGAAAAAAAGAAAAAAAGAAAAAAAGAAAAAAAGAAAAAAAGAAAAAAAGAAAAAAAGAAAAAAAGAAAAAAAGAAAAAAAGAAAAAAAGAAAAAAAGAAAAAAAGAAAAAAAGAAAAAAAGAAAAAAAGAAAAAAAGAAAAAAAGAAAAAAAGAAAAAAAGAAAAAAAGAAGAAAAGAAGAAAAGAAGAAAAGAAGAAAAGAAGAAAAGAAAAAAATAAAAAAATAAAAAAATAAAAAAATAAAAAAATAAAAAAATAAAAAAATAAAAAAATAAAAAAAGAAGAAAAGAAGAAAAGAAGAAAAGAAGAAAAGAAGAAAAGAAGAAAAGAAGAAAAGAAGAAAAGAAGAAAAGAAGAAAAGAAGAAAAGAAGAAAAGAAGAAAAAGAGAAAAGAAGAAAAGAAAAAGGATTGGATTGGATTTTGGTGTTGATTCTGTAAGTTTGGGAATGTAAATCCCAAGTTTTTGGGTTTGATAATTAAAGCTAAAAAAAAAAATTGGACTTTTTTTTTGATGATGGAAGATAGTTAAAAAAATAATAATAAAAATCTAAATTTTTCTGCACTGGCCCTGAGGTGTCCAGATTTGGTCACCACAGCGTTGAACACATTAAAGGAGTTGGCTTATGATACCAAGATGCTTCCAAAAGTCTTTGTCACGTACCATGAAAAATTTCTTATTTGTGCTATTAAACACAGTTTCCATGAGTCATCCAGACAGAGTGTACTTGGAAATTCTCTATAAACATACAAGAAAACTGTAAAGTGCCCTTCAGTAATTACAATGAAGGTTGGAAATAGTTTATGACCCTTTGCAGCAAATATGGGGCCTCTAAAACCAAGGGGGAGATACAAGAAAATGATTTAGAACTCAGACTAAGTCAATTTATTGACTATTGATATCTTTTGGGAGTCCTTACTTTGAAACTTGGATACAGTGTTTTTTGAAAGACCAGGAGCATTTCCTCAAGAATATGTAAAAAAATATTTTTCCTATCAAAGAGAAGTTTGTAATGTCTTGGACTTGTGTCTACCCAGACTTTGTAAGTAAAACAACTTCTTGGGTAGAAGGGGCCCATTCCACTTTCAAATGTTTAACGGTGAGATCCTTGGGGAAAAATTTGGATGTGTGGAAACACCTTGAAGGAACTATTTAAAGTCAAATCCAATCAGTCCATGCAGCAATCAAAGAATATTAAATAAAGTTGGGCACAGGTCTGCCAACTGAAATGTTAACTTTGGGTCAAAAATTGTCAATTGAGGCAATTAAAATCATTAAAGAAAAATTCATGAAGCTAAAGCGCAACCAGAAAGGCAAGGTGTGCCAAATTCATATTAAAATAAATGGTCTTGCTGTGTTTTTAAGCCTCCTGGATGCCAAGACCCTTGCTATCCTTTAGCTACCAGAGGTGATGGAATAAATGAAAAATATATTATTCATTAAATGCAGCAAAAATCCATAAAATATTTTTATAAAGCTATTGCAAGGTCAATTGGTTTGGTTATGATTTAATTTTATTAATCAATATTGATCAATTGATTATGAAATAATTTTAATACAGGGGCCACAATAATATTGGGGATATTTAACACCTCTCTTCAGGGAATTCATTTTGAAAACACTTATACCTGGTTACTTTGGAACCTTTAGTTGCTATTCTTAAAGAAGATATTGCCCAAAAATAATATATATATGAAATATATATATTGGAGTGGCAGGGCCTTTTACCAAAGCTTTAACAGCAGAAAAAGGATAATAAGACTCACTGGTATATTATTTAATCCTTTAGGTACCTGTTTGGGACGTGCACTGATGGGTTAAACCTATTACTGGGGTTAAAAAGGTTTTTCAGAAGTTTAAATTGATAAAAGGGTCTTGGGACGGACATTATTAATCAGATCAATATTATAAATAACGTAATTATCTCTTATAAGTATTTGATTACCTTGGCATGGTGTTTGGATGTAAATATAACTGGGTCTCTGGGTCTCAATATCCTCAAAAAAGCTCTATGTTTATAGCTTTTTGCGTCCCAATTCTGTCCTTCTGAGGGATACAGGGGCTCAAAGGAACATGTGCTGAGGCTGGAAGTGTAAACAGTGGTAGAATGTCACTTTTTTGTGGTTCTGTAGCAAGGTTAAAATCTAATTCCACAGGGTATGGGTATTATTCTACTTTTTGATTGATGTTTAGAAGCGTGAATAACACTAATCTATCCACTTGATTATTATTTAATTAATTATCTTTGGTAAATATTCCCAGGATGTTAAAAATTTTTCATATTATAAATTCCTATGGGTAATCTGATGTCAGTTAGCTCTTAATTATGTATTAGCTGATGGGAGTAAAATCATGATAATGATTTTGCTCCTTATTTTTGATATTCTTTGGATTTAGTTGAAACAATTAATTAAAAAATATAAGATATGAGAATACATGCAATATTTTCACATAATGAATTTTCTTAGTATGTCACGGAAATGCTTATGTCTTAAAGTTCTCACAATTGTTTAT
Organism: Puccinia polysora; assembly: GCA_025617555.3. NCBI lineage: Eukaryota > Fungi > Basidiomycota > Pucciniomycetes > Pucciniales > Pucciniaceae > Puccinia > Puccinia polysora. The sequence continues at coordinate 4,366,707 of CM062630.1, read as the reverse complement.
TTAAAGTTGTCAAGATATTTTACAAAAAGTAGTTATCTCATTTTAGAAATATTTGGTTGTTTATTATATTTTAAGAAAAATACGTCAAAAGTTTATTTAATTCTTTTTATATAATTTTATGTATTTTGAGGGTATCTCATATCCACAGGGACATTTATTACATATTTAGTATGTCCCCATCCTGGTTTTAGCACCTTTACATGGTACCTGGCCTTCTCAAGCCGCCTGTCATTCTGTCAGCCCATAGTCCTGCGGCTGCGTACTTGTCAGATACCCAGGGCTGCATAAATGGCTTTTCAGGGTAGGCAGACAGGGTGGCAGCGCTGCTTCTCAGCGGCGCGCAGATGTGTTGGTTGCAGCGGCTGCATGCGGGAATTGTGACAAATCACATTTCTGCCCGTAACTCCTCCAAAACCCAGAATTCTTGGATTATCAAACAAAATTCACTGTGAGAATTATGTGTGGGGTTTCATGTGAAATATTAAAATGGCCAAAATCCCAAGGCCATGTATCTTTCCAAATCTTCCTAAATTATTCAAAAATGTAAGCAGCAGGAATTTGATGTAGGTGTCAGTGAGTGACCCTATCTTGATTTTCATTTAGAATCAGAATTTGAAATAATATTTCTAATATTATTTCTCCTTTAATAATATTTTCATTTATTTATTCAATTTCTGTAATTTTGTTACTTTTGCAGCTTTCTCTGCAATAGTAGCAAGCTGACAGTGTTCCCAAATTTCAGGTGAATTACTAGCATCAAGAGGATTATTTTTTCCCAAGGATGTTCATCCTCAGTGGCACTTAGACTATGACCCTTTGAAGGAAGTAAGTGGGATTTTTTGAAGGGTAACCATTATTGGATTGACAAATTCATTATTGGGTTGACAGATTAATTATTGGATTTACAAATTGATAAATATTTTTTTTTTACACTTTGAAGCAAAAACAGGGCTTGATGAAATAACAAAAATTTTGATTAAGTGGAATTCAATGTATAGTGAACAACATAAAGAAGTTATGTTGGAGATTATAAGGTCAGCGCTTGAGAATATGGCTGCTTTGATTGCAAATCCAAGGATTGAGCCAAAGGTTTTAATTTCAAGCTGCAGTTGACCAAAATTGAAAGCAACTCATGGTGAGCTTTCAAAATTTCAGCATGTTGAAAGAGCAATCAAGAGGGAAAAAAAGGGTAAAAATGGGACCCAAGACATCAAAGACAGTAAGTAGTCTTTTATATTGAGTGAGAAATGATAATTCTTTAGGTTGAATGAACTGATGGGAAAATGATTTCTGATGTGCAAAGATGGCTCATCATCTGAATCTCATAGTTCAGAGGATGAGACTGAAGAAACACTGAAAAGGGGACCAGAAAGACCAAAGATAGTAAGTCTTTAATTTTTGAGAAATGTTCATTGTAATGGTTTAATGAGCAAATAGGGTAATTATTTCTGTAGTGCAACTGTGGCTCTTCATCTGAATTTCATAGTTCAGTGGAAGAGACTGAAATTTCATTGGTCTTGGTGCCATTGGAATCAGATTCCTTATTGAAGTATGAATCAGATGCAATGGAGGAGTCATACAAGATCTCATCTTTTGTGAGTAGTTATTCCTTTAGGTTGACATTAAATTCATGGCTCCAACAGTGTGGTAGTTGTTTAGGGCCCTTCATGGCTCAAATGTGCGCTGGGGGCCCAAAGAAAAATACAATGAGCTGTTTCAAACAGGCGCAACCCCCAGGTGGTTGTGTAGGAGCAGTGTAACCCCCGTACATGACTCAAATTGGCCGTAATTGGGGGTGCACAACCCCCCAAAGCCGTGCCAGAATTTTGGGCACCCCCTGGACCACATTTGGGTTCTGTCAACCCAAATTTGGTATTAACGCATACTTTGTGGGACTGTTGTTCCACACCTAGTGATCCCAAAGAGACATTAAAGTGAAACCCAAGTGAAATTAAAGTAAATAATCATGAATCAAAAAAAAATCTGCAAAAAATTCTTTCTCAACTCAAAAGTGAGAAAACTTTGTTTTATCAATTGAAAGTTGGATTGAATACTGAAGTATACCATTTCATTTCTTTGCATGGGAACAGTGGAAAGCCCTCCTTCTTCTGACATTTGGGTAATGAAACATTGGAAGCCCCAATTGCGTCCTCATCAAGGGTGAAAATTGAGGAAAAAAATGATTCACAAATGGACATGACTGCTGCTGGTGAGTAATGGTTTATGTTACTGGTATTTGCCTTCTGATGGGTTTATATAGCCATGAAAAAATGACTTAACCAATGAATGCTTACTAGATCCACTTGACCCACCTCCATTGAGATCTTTTTCTACTAGGGAAGAGGCACAAAATTATTGTCAAACATGGGAAATGAGGCATGGTTACGCTTTAACAGTTTTCAACTCAAAGCGTGGCCAATATGTCAATTTAGCCTGTGATAGACATGGTTCCTATTAAGGAAGTCTTCTTACCAAAAATTCTAGACAAACTCACACAAGGAAGGTTGGTTGAAAGTTTTTAATCCATGCAAGTTGCACAAAGGCAGACCCCTGGTGGCGCCTCTCCTACAAAGAAACCCAACATAACCATCAATCATCTGAGCATCCCTCTTTTCATCCTCAACGGTGGAGAATCTTGGGATGGCCTTAGAAAATCTACTAGAAGGCATGAATGATGGGCTCAATACGTTACAACTGAAGAGAAAATTGAGCAAGATTGATGGGCATATTATGTTGATGACCAAACAATCCATAACACTAAGCAGAAGGTCACACTTTCAGAATTAAAGGGAAACAAATTTATGGAGGTACTATAGAATAGCTAAAAGAAAAAAGTTGGTTTCACCTGTCAAAGTTCAGTTGAAAGGGTCGCTTGGAGGCCCTGTACTTAGCACATCCAGAGGTAGTAAAGCTTTCAAAAAAATTCCATCAAATTTCTATGTTGAATTGTACTTATAAAACAAATAAGTACAAAATTCCACTATTGCATGTTGTAGGAATGACAGCTAATCACGAAACTTTCACAAAATCTCTTTTTTTTATAACAAAAGAAACTTTTGAGTTTTCCAGTTTGTCTGTGAATGCATTAAAGGAGTTGGCTTATGATCCTGAGAGACTTCCAAAATTCTTTGTGACAGACAGTGAAAAAGCTCTGATTTGTGCAATTGAAAATAGTTTCCCAGAGTCATCCAGACAATGTTGCACTTGGCACTTGTCTAAAAACATACAAGCAAACTTTAAAGTGCAATTTTTTTAATGATGTTGAAGGATGAAAAAGCTTTTTGAATCTGTGGGAATATTATGGGGCCTCAAAGACCAAGGAGGAGGCAGAGGTCAATGATGCAGAACTCAGAGTAGGTCCAAATTACTGCTTCCTATTCTTCCTAGTTTTGGGTTCTGAAATTTTGAATTGTATAGTGTTTCTTCAAAGACTATGAGGATGTACTGAAGTATATGGAAAATGACTTTCCCTATCAAAGAGACATTTTGAACAGTGTGGACTTGTATAAACCCAGATTTTGAAAAAAAAAACAAATTCTCCGGTTGAAGAGTCCATGCAGATCTCAAAAAAATCCTTGCAAAATCTTTGGGAAACCTGTTAGATTCTTGGAAAAGCCTTGCATGAACTGGATCAATTTGATTTGAAACGGTTCCATCAAGGCTTTTCAAAACATCCAAAAGGTTTCCCAAAGAGTTTGCAAGGAATTGTTTGAGATTTGCACGGGCCCCTTCAACCCAAGAAGTTTTTTTGTTTCCAAAATCTGGGTTTATACAAGTCCACACTGTTACATTTTTTGTTTTGATAGGGAAAGTCATTTTCCTTTATACTCAAGTACATCCTAATAGTCTTTCAAGAAACACTATACAAGTCAAAAGGTCAGAACCCAAAAATAGGAAGAATGAATGATATAATTAAATAGTCTGCTTTGTTAATGATCTGGAGATTCCAAAATCATTGAATTGACTTTTTCACATAACTGAGTAATGCTTAGAATTTCATTGACATTGCACTGGAAAAATTCAAAAGGATCAACCATTAGTGAATTAGGATTCATTAATCAAAAAGCATTAATCAAAAAGCATTAATCACATAGTGATTTTAACAATCCAACTTCAGGCAACTTAAAGACCTAGAAATGCAAGGGTAATAGTCCAACCTGAAATGAGGATGAAAATCTTCAGGTACCACAAATCCTCTGAATGCTAGACAGTCACCTATTTTCTGGGAACAGGGAAAACCCATAGTCTTGAAATATGACTTGGTGTAGAATTTGCCATCATGATCACGTTTGAACTTCTCAAATTGTTCCCTAACAAGGTTGATTTCCTCTGAAGAAAATTTGTAACCCAATGGTAAAAGTTCAGGGGGAAGAACTGACCCTAACTTAATTTGAGAGTTATAAAGCAATGCATGAACTGAATTAATTTGATTTGAAACTGTTCCGTCATCACTTTATAACTCTCAAATTAAGTTAGGGGCCACTCTTCCCCCTGAACCGTTACCATTGGGTTACAAATTGTCTTTAGAGGCAATCAATCTTGTTAGGGAACAATTTGAGAAGTTCAAACGTGATCATGATTGCAAAGTCTGCACCAAGTCATATTTCAAGACTATGGGTTTGCCCTGTTCCCACCAAATAGGTGACCATGTAGCATTCAGAGGATCCATGTTACCTGAAGGTGTTCATCCTCAGTGCAGGTTGCACTATGACCCTTGCAGTTCTAGTTCTGTAAGTTGCCTTAAGTTGGATTGTTCAAATCACTATGTGATTAATGATTTTTGATTAATAAATTCTAATTCACTAATGGTTGATCCTTTTGAATTTTTCCAGTGCAGTGTCAATAAAATGCTAAGCATTACTCAGTTATGTGAAAAATTCAATAAAATGATCTTGGAATCTCCAGATCATGAGCAAAGCGGACTATTGAATTATATTGTTTGGAAGATTACAAAATATTGATCCAAGCCAAGACTTGAACCTAAAGTCTTGTGATCAAGTAGGGGCAGGCCAAAATTGACAGATAGGCGGTGAGAAACATCTTGGTTTGAGCATGTTGACAAACAAATCAAGGGGGAATTAAGCACTAGAAGGGCTCCAAAAAAGAAAAGACAAAAGATTGTAAGTCTTTTCTTTTGGGATATGTTTACTCTTTGTTTAAATGAACTTGGTTACTAACGAATGATGAATTGATAGTCAAAGTTGGAAGGATCTGCATCTGAATTTCATAGTTCAGAGGAAGAGACTGGAATTGAATTGGGATCACTTAATTTGAAATCAAAATCCTCTTCAGAGGAAGTGAACTTGCAGCAAAGCTCCACCAAAAGCTCATCTTTGGTGAGTTTTCATTTCATTGATCCAATTAAAGAAATGAATACTAATTTAGTTTTAATGATAGGAACCAAACTTGAAGAACCTCAATCAGATACACAAGAAATTCCATAAGTTCTTGGGTGAGGTTTGGGATACAATTGGAGATGGGAATTGTGGATTTAGAGTCATTGCTAAATCTCTTGGTTATGAAGAACATGTTTGGTTTAAAGTTAGGAAGGAAATGATTGAAATATTAGAGAAAAATAAAGCATGTGACATTAAGATGCTTGGTGGTTTGAAGGAGGTTGAAAAGATTAAACAAAGGCTTGATTTTGAAGTCATCAATGTTAAGTATCCAATGACAGGGAGGAGTAATAGCAGCTTCTGCGTAGGGAAAAAATCAAGGGGATGTAGACACTCCAATTCTAAAGTATGAAAACATAACTGATTAGTCTTCCTCTCTCAATTCCTGCGCACAATAGAAATGATTAGCATCACCAGATCTCACTATCTCAGAACTTGACCAGACAACAATCACAATGACCCACTCCCTCACCACTCCGCACCATCCATCAACCCCTACCTTTATTCTCTTTTCTCCTTTCTTTCATTCTGTCATTTTCTTTCATCATCTCCATCTTCTATCCCTCATACATGATCCTTGTGCCTGGTAAGATTCCTGATTATTTCATTCTTGCAATACGTCTCAATTGTGATCTCAACTTACAAGAACTCCTCATTTCCCAGTCTCATCTCACTTTATTTTCTTGATGCTTCTCTAATCCTCATTTCCACTGATGTCAAGATCCTCAAAGCCTGATTTTCCAGTTTCTGGTTCAATCAATCCCAATTATCTATTACCGTTAAAAGCCAAAGGGAAGGCTCTATCAAATGTGCAACCAATTCAATCAAGGAAACTGGAAAATGGCGGGCTCAGAAGGATTTTGAAAAGCTATGCTGAAAACTGCTCTGGATACCATTCCAAGGCTAAGCGAGGACAAATACAGCGTCTAGAAAGACAAGATGGAAGCTATACTGGATGTAAGAGGATTCCCAAAGGCCTTAAACGATGAAGTCTCAACTCTAGATGGAGAGGTGAGCAATGAGATCAGACTTCTTCTCATCTCCCGACTGGAACCATCAACTCATGACAATATTGTAACGCCAACTTACAAGAACTTGGCTAAACTACTATGGAAGGCTATCATAGAGAAATACGCATCATCCCAAGCGTCAAACAGGGCAAGAATATTTAACAATTTCCTTTATATAAAATTTAAACCAAACAAAATTGAAGAATTCATAACAAAGATTAAAGTCTGCCAAAAGAAAATGTTGGAAGTAGGAATCATACTCCCAAGTGAAGACTGGCCTACCTAATTCTTTTCAAATTTCCTGAGAATATGAAGGATTTCAAGAGACAAATCATTCACACAGACAAGGAGCTCTTGGTTGACTATGTGCTCAACCATCTCACGCAACTAAATAATGAATCAAAATCTCTAGGCTCACAAGACAGACCAAACAACAGATCAGAGATAGCCCTTGCAAAAACCAAAGCATCAACCAGCAACACCCACAGGAGAGAGAGACAAAGATGCACAGAGGGGTGGCACAACCCTAAACAAGATAAACTACATCCAGCCAACAATTGTTGGCATCTTCATCCCAACTTGGCCCCAGATTGGTGGAGAGAAGACCAATCAAAATGGAAGGCTCAAAGAAACAAAGCAACCGCCTCAGCACATTACCTGGAACTGCTCAAAACGTGGATTGACCATGGAGATCCCAAATCCAAATTCATACTCAACAGTGGATCATCATTGCACATGGTCAACAATAGCAGTTATTTCAAGGAAATGTCCCCCTGCAAAGAAGACACTATCAAGACCAGAAAGAAAGGAGCCAAGTTGGAAATTAAAGGAAAAGGTAAAGCCGTCTTTATACAGGGCAACTTTACGCTGGAACTGTTGAACGTATACTACGTACCAAGTCTAACCATAAACCTACTGAGCGTGGGTGCACTAAACAAAGGGAGATGTGTATTAAAGGGCAAGAAAAGAAAATTTCAGGTGATGAAGGATGAAAAAAGTCTGTTTGGTGGAAAAATAGTCAGCAACCTCTATGCGCTAGAAACCCCTAAATTCTCTCAACTCAAAGCTAAATCTGCACACCTGGCCGACTCTCACGAGGACAACTTGATTGAAATCCACCGAAATCATGGAAACGCCACAATCACCCGGCTCAAGGGAGTCACCAAGCATATCCAAATGGAAGTCAAAAAGAGATTTGAATTCATCCACTGCCTCAAAGGCAAAATCACAAAAGCATCCTTTAAAGAAAACTCCCAACCAGTGAACAAAGTCTTTGAAAGAATTCACCTAGACCTCATGGGACCCCTCAAGCCGCAATCAATGAGTGGACACAGCTACATCTTAACTCTAGTAGATAACGCCTCAGGCTATATTGGCGCCTTTCCAATGGGATTGAAGGACAAGATTCCAGAGATCTTAATAGACGTGATAGAAAAAGAACATTAAAGGAGAGGCTACTATCCAACCAAAGTATGTTCAGATGGAGGGTTGGAATTTTTCAATAAAAAACTCAAGCAGTTCTACAACAGTAAACACATACGCCAAATCATATCAGAACAATATCACCCGGAAGATAATGGAAGAGCAGAACGGGCCAACAGAACCTTGATTGAATCCACTAGAACCATGCTTAAGGATGGCCGCCTTCCTGCAAACCTATGGCAAAAGGTTATTAAGGCAAGTTCCCTCATGCTGAATCAGATCCACAGGGACGGACATCACGAATAACCTTGGGGGGGAATCCACAGATACTAATTTCCTCCATGCTCCTTGAAACCAATTGGGAATCCGTGCGTCTACCTCTTGTCTAGGCGGGAAAAAGGTCAAAAATTTAACTAAAAAGGGGCAGAAGGAATCCTTGTAGGCTTCAACCCTCTCCTCCGTTCATACAGAATCCTGACTAAATCCAATTCTATCATTCTCACCAAGCACATCAAATTTCTCAAGATGGCAAATCCTCACCACTCAAATCTTCTTCTCTCCAAGGACAAGGTATCAGAGAACAATAAAAAAGAGGCAAACAAGAACGCGCACACCAATCAACCTCCAGATCCTGCTCCCATCACAAATACGCCAGCATACACAGAATACAGAGATCCAGCTGAGGAATCATCCTCAGCAGAATCCGAGGACAACTCCAACTCCAATTTGGTGCCGTTGGAGGACAGCAATCCCTAATCTCAGTCAAGATGGTTGTCTGAAAGCCATCCAACAGACGGATCAGATCATCAACATCAATCCTCTCAAACAAAAACAACAGAACCAACGCAACCAACAAGGGCCCTTTGAAACCGTTCATCTCTACATCCTCTGCAAAGGTATGGATTCTTCCACTACTATGAACCAAGAAGCTACGAGGACGCTACAACATGTGAGGAAGGAGAAAGATGAATCAAGGCCATGGACACAGAACATGGTTCAATCGAATAATTAGAAGTCTTGGAAGACTATGATGGACCAAAGCCAAAGAATCCTATATGGACAGTCTGGGCGTAAAAGCTCAAAGTGAACTGCCACAGCGATCCAATCAAGTATAAGGCTAGGCTATGTGTCCAAGGCTTCAATCAAATAGAAGGTTTAGACTACTTCAAGACCTTTGATCCAATGGGGAAACCTTCTTCTCTTTGTATGCTACTGTTATACGCATTAAATTCAAAACAAAAAGTTCAACAATTTGATGTTAAGAGTGTGTCTCTACATTCAAGAATAGATGAAGAAGTGATAATCCAAACTCCAAAAGGCTCAAATTGCAAATCTTGTTTCCTCAAACTCAAAAAATTTCTGTATGGCTTGAAACAAGCCCCCAAGAACTGGTACAAGACTCTCACAGCGTGGTTCAAGGAGATTGGATTTCACAAATCAACATGAGATCCATGTCTCTATCTATTGGAGGATGGCCAATCAAGACTTTTCTTCCACGTGGATGACTTGATCCTTGTAGGAGACGGACAGGATTTTGAACAGAAATTCCTCAGAAAGTTTGACGGGTCTGAAAGCAGAAACCCCAATACACTACTAGGCATGAGAATACAAGTAGAGGAGGATAGAATTTTATTAAGTCAACCCAATCACATCCAACATGGGCTTGAAGAACTTGGACTATGTGACTGTAGAGATACAACCACACCCCTCACCCAGAACTTGCAACTCAAACCTGCAACCAACAAAGAGCATGAAGCCTTTAAAGCTCTAAATATTAACTATCAATTGGCAATTTGGATGCTCAACCACATAGTATGTTACACGCGACCAGATATCAGCTTTTCAGTATCAAGTCTAGCAAGATTCCACGTCAAGCCAGGACTTACTCATTGGAACAAACTAAAGAAAACGTGGAAGTATCTGAAGACTACCAGAAGTTGTTGCCTGACACTCACCTGTCAACCAGAATCCAATCCTCTGCAATTATACTCGGACGCATCATGGGCAGACAATCCGGAAACACGTAAATTGCAAACGGGATATCTATGTATTGTATTTGGTAGTCTTGTCTCATGGAATAGCTGCAAATAACAAAACATAACTTGGTCATCCACAGACGCAGAGCTCAACCCCCTAGTTGAATTGCACCAAAAAGCTACCTGGATAAAGGATCTCCTACATGATATATTCACTCAATCTGTCACAACTATCTCAATGAATATTGAAAATAGCCGTTTAGAAGATAAAATCAGAAATTTTGGTTCAAACTCAAAGACCAGACATCTAGATCTTAGAACAAAAGGGATGAGAGAGTAACTCAAAGCCAACAACATCAAGCTAACATTAGTGAAATCCTTGGCAATGATCCCCAACTCCTTGACTAAGTCCGCCTCTTCTCAAAGTATAGCTCTACTATCTTGTTTCTTTTTTCATTTTAATCATACTAAATAATTCTTTCATCTCATCAGGCATGGAGGAGTGTTAAGTATCCAATGACAGGGAGGAGTAATAGCAGCGTCTGCGTAGGGAAAAAATCAAGGGGATGTAAAAACTCCAATTCAAGAGTATGAAAACATAACTGAGTAGTCTTCCTCTCTCAAGTCCCGTGCACAATATAAATGATTAGCATCACAAGATCTCACTATCTCAGAACTCAACCAGACAACAATCACGACAACCCACTCCCTCACCAATCCGCACAATCCATTGACCCCTACCTTTATTCTTGTTTCTCCTTTCTTTCATTCTCTCATTTTCTTTCATCATCTCCATCTTCTATCCCTCATCCATGATCTGTGTGCCCGGTGAGATTCCTGATTATTTTATTCTTGCAATACGTCTCAATTGTGATCTCAACTTACAAGAACTCCTCATTTCCCAGTCTCATCTCACTGTATTTTCTTGATGCTTCTCTAATCCTCATGTCCACCAATGTCAAGATCCTTAAAGCCTGATTTTCCAGTTTCTGGTTCAATCAATCCCAATTATCTATTAATCAATTGAAAATATTTTGATGAAATTTCTTGGAACTGAAAACCAGCAGACTATGGTTAAGGGTTAGAGAATTGAGAAATCAAAAATAGAATCAGAGAATAGAATCAGAGAGAAGAGAATAAAGATAAACCAACAGCTTGAACTTTATATGACTGAGAGGAGAAGGATATGGCAACTCAGGGTGGATAGAGGCAAGGAGATGTAGATTGATGACTGTAAGTAGGATAACTAGATTTTCAGAATTGTCTCAGTAGTATGTTCTTGAGGACTAGGTTCTTACCAGGCAAGGGCTTCTAGACGGTAAGGCTTGATTAGATTGATGGTTGGTGAAGAGATTAGATTGGTTGTGAGAGCCTTCCCAAGAGGTAGAAGGTTTGTCCCTGGATGACCCAGAAGACTCCAAGAGCAACTGTTGGGTTAGTGGGCGGGGAGTGAGACTCCCAGAGTGACATGAGATATGTCACTTCATTCTTAACACCCCACGTGACTGGTAAGAGAATAGTCCAAGAGGTTATTTATATGGCAAGTTGAAGAATTTGTGCTGAAGAAGTGGTAGGGAGCTTAATGAAGAGGACTTTGTGAGGGAATCCACAACCATGAGGTTGCTTCGTATCAAACTGAGAGAAAACTCCTGATCACCAAGGTCTTCGCGTAAGCCCTTTGTCTTGATGTCTATGTGTCTGGACTTTGAGTGTGATCCAAATTTCTTGATCTTATTACCTAGTCCTTTGTTTTCTATGCACAAGGTAGGTTTGGGTTCAGGCAGTTTATATACGTCATTAATTAGATGCTTGATCCATTTGAGTTTGAGGTAGCAATTGAGCAACACATTTGTTTTGGATTTGGTGGAGGAGTAGGTAATATTTCTCTGCCTAGTGGAGTTCCAGAAAACAGGACTTCCGTAGTGAAGAATTATGTACCCAGTTTGAGACTTACAGAAGGTAGGGTTGTCTCCCTACGTGGCGTCACTGAAGCTAGAAAGGAAGTCCTGTTTGGGATCAAAGGCAATAACAAGTTTGAAGTCCTTTGTTGTATTTGTTAGAGTTTGAGTTTTCTTTTATGTGACTTTCACTGGAGTTCAGAGTACCATTGATTGGATTTATTTGATCTTATTATTGTTAACCTTCAAGTACTAAAACAACAGGTAAAATGTAACTGGGCTGTGTTGTAGTATTGTGATTATCAGAATGTTTAGTCATGGCTATCAGACTCTTTAGTCATAGCATTTCACTTACCATGTCACTTAAACTGCTTATGCTAATTTTACCTTATTCATTTTGTACTCAACCACTTGTCAGACTATAGTGTATTTAGTCTATATAAACTCCAGTGCTCTCAAGTGGAATTCATTATCTGTTCAGCCAACACATTAACCGGAGTGTCCTTTTCCTCCTGATCTCAGGTCCATTACGCTTGACGTTACAAGCCTCTTTCACTCATTTCTTATTGATCTTTTACTTCATTCAAGCTTAAGCTCTTTTCATTTTTACTCGGTTAAAAGCCTTTGCTCAACCTGAGCCAACCATACTCGATGCAAACTGGTCGCCTTCAATAGTCTCATCCAGAAATTGGTCTTTGACTCTTTTGGCAAGGGGGTGAGATGAGGATGAGCCTTGTCATTGACTATCAAGCTCATCCTATCCAACCACTTTGACAACAAACACTAGGACACCATCGAGTTGGAGGACAAGGAGGAAGGAGTCAACTGATACCAATACATCCATCCTCAATCACCTGATCCAAAACCCCAAACCTAAAGATCCTCCAAGCCACAGATGGATTCGACGTTTGATTTGATCCAAGATTGAGAGCGTAGGATCCAAGGATCATCATCATTTGATATTGATTGGTGGTGCTCCCTATCACATGTTGAAAAAACTCAGGTTCTTGCCTGCAATCAATCCTAGTGCAATGAATCAGCAGCTATCTCGCCTATCAATCAGTAATCATAATCAAAACTTGACTGGCCTCAGTTCTCAACCTCAATCCGCACTCGATAATTGCTTGATTCATCTCAAAAATGGAATCCGAGCAAGAGTGAAACCCTGGATGAACTCCCAACCGGCGTCAGTCCAGCTGGTGGAAAGGAAACAGAGTGGATCTAGCCACTCTTCAGCACACCATCCACCAAATTCTGGAAGCTCTAGTTCATACCAGCTTTGGCCGGTGATTGTAGATCCAGCTCATGAATTAGGTGATTCCCCCAATTGCCTGACTACCCAGTGCTCAGTCTTTGTGGGATGTCCCTTTCTGCTTCTGCTTCTGCTTCTGCTTCTGCTTCTGCTTCTCAATCCTTTGATCCGAGTCCAATCGATGGTCATAAACAGTTCATCATCCAACCATCCAGCTATGGTCTCATCCACCAGTATGATCCCAAGAATCAATTGACCGCCTTTGAATCCGGTGACTTCAAATCTTGCTCCACCCTCATCTTCATCGGTGGTCTTGGTGATGGCCTCTATGCGTTTCCTTACCTCGATTCCCTGGCTGGCGCACTAGAGGAAATCAATCTATCCCTCATCCAGGTCTTACTCTCCTCTTCCTACGCTAGTTTTGGATTCGGTAGCATCGAGCAAGACGCCAAGGAGATCCACAAGCTACTCCGCTACCTCAGAGCGATCGGAAAGACTCGATTCATCCTCCTCGGTCATTCTCCTGGTTTTCAGGATATCATCAAATTCTTCAACAGTTGTTTCGATCCCTCCGATCTCAACCCCTTTGAAGGTATCATCGCCATCATCCTCCAAACACCCTAGCGATCACAATGTACAAGCAATTCGGGTATTCAGTTTATCAGCAAGGTCACAATTACTACACCAGAAGTGGAGTCAGTCATCAGTTTCAAGAGGAAGATGCCTTTGACATGAGGAGAGCTTTATCCATTGACAAAGACAAACGAAGCGTTTGGAAAATGGAAGAGAGTTCTTGTTCGATCATCCGTCATTTTGAAAGCACCCTCTGGAGTTTTCCTGCGGCGTTCACACTTTACCTACACTTTATTTTCTTCTTCTATCATCCATCAATTTTCACAATCATTCCAGTACTCAACTCCGAAAATCAACCAACTCAATTTTATCAAATCCACACAATTAAACCCAACCTTGAACAAATTCAACACATCTTACAAGTAATTCACCATTTGAACTGAAGAATTTTCCAGCAAATAGTAGAAATCATTAAGATAGCAGTTAGAATGAGAAATTCCCCAGGAAGTTTACCAGTCATTCAGCTCATCTTATTAATCAGTCACTAACCTGTATGTAGAATTATTCCAACAGTTAGTAGAACATTATGTTCATTGAAGAAAAAGAGTTAGATTCCTTTTTAGGACAGTAACTTCCTCCAGTGCAAGTCAAGCGGGTGTGTTAGAGTTTGAGTTTTCTTTTATGTGACTTTCACTGGAGTTCAGAGTACCATTGATTGGATTGATTTGATCTTATTATTGTTAACCTTCAAGTACTAAAACAACAGGTAAAATGTAACTGGGCTGTGTTGTAGTATTGTGATTATCAGACTGTTTAGTCATGGCTATCAGACTCTTTAGTCATAGCATTTCACTTACCATGTCACTTAAACTGTTTATGCTAATTTTACCTTATTCATTTTGTACTCAACCACTTGTCAGCCTATAGTGTATTTAGTCTATATAAACTCCAGTGCTCTCAAGTGGAATTCATTATCTGTTCAGCCAACACATTTACCGGAGTGTCCTTTTCCTCCTTATCTCAGGTCCGTTATGCTTGACGTTACAAGCCTCTTTCACTCATTTCTTATTGATCTTTTACTTCATTCAATCTTAAGCTCTTTTCATTTTTACAGTATTAAAATACTTTCACACCTTTTGAACTTCTCTCCAATGATTCATGCCTGGTTTGGAGTTAAAACTGGCCAGGCTAGATACAGGGAGAGAGATTTCTGGTTGAGTTTATTGGGCTAGATGATTTAGAAGTCCAATGGCAGACCTGTAATTGATTTTCAGTTGACAGAATTCAGCATGGTTGGCGTCAGAGGCTGGTTTGAGGCAGAAGTTCTGAGTCAGAGGAGTATGGGTCTCCTTGCAAGATGAAAGTCCAAGCTCTTCCAGACCACAAGCAATATGATTGGGCTGACTCAAGAGAATCTTTTTGTCCTAGATTTCCCTGAGCATTCCAAGAATGGTGTTGGGTGGATGACATGACAAGTTTTTGAAGCATTCAAGAAAATTAGATTTGAAGAGGTTTGAATTACCCACATGAATTAAATCATCTACGTGAAAGTAGAATTTCTCCTTTTTTAGAATTGAGATAAAGACAGGGGTTGCTAGTCGATTCTTGGTATCCTTGAGACTTGATTCACCAGTTTAAAGTTTTGTACCAGTTTTTGGGAGATTGTTTGAAATTGTAGAGAGATTTTTTTAATTTTAAGTACGGAGACTTTCTATTTTAGCATTCCGGAGTTCTTATGATGCCCTTTCTTCAAGGGGGGCATGCAAAAATGCTCTTTTTACATTGAATTGAGTAAGTTTCATCTTTTTCTTTATACCATACACAAGGGCTATTCGGAGTAACCCCAGTTTTCCAGTTGGAGCCCATGTTTTGTTGTAGTCAACCCCTAAGACTTGATTTAATCCTTGGACACAGATCCAAGCTTTATATTTAATAGGATCACCATGACAGTTCTCCTTTATTTTAAAGACCCACGTTGTATTTAAGATTTTATCTGGAGTGCCATAGTATTCTTCCCAGACATGTTGAAGTTCTATAGAGTTCAGTTTTTCATTGGCAGCATTTTTCCACTTGGGCCACTCAGGACATTTTTGTGCGGCTTTGTAGGAGGATGGCTTGTAGTAGTGGTGAAAGCTATATTTTTGGGGCTTCCTTGTCTCCCCCCTAGGTCCTTGAGTGATTGTTTGAATAGGTTCTGAGGATATAGGAGGTGATTGGAGAGGTTTGGGGTCTGGAGCTGAGGAGGCCACAGATGCTGAGTCTTCCTGATCCGTCTGTCTCTGAGAGGTTGTCCTGTACTTCTCAAATGGTGTATTGCTTTTCTACCAAAGAGAAGTTGGAATCAGTCAATTCAGAGTTGATTTTGCCAAAGAGATCAATCCCCGGTGACTTGAGCAGAGGAAATTTGTGTAGAGTATGCTTGAGAAATTGGAAGTGTTTGGTTTCAATAACACATCCAGATGAGTTGAGAGTAAGATAGGAATGAAAAATGGGATTGAACCCAACTAGAACTCCTTCCAACCCCTTCTTGTCAAACTTTCTCCCTTTTTGTAGACAATTTTCAAGGAAGATGACAGAGGATCCTACGGGTTTCAAGTAGTTAGTAGGGAGTTTCTTTTCAAACGTCAGTTCCCAAGGGGATTGGTCATTACCTTCCCTAGGGACTTGATTAAGCATGAAGGAACAGCTTTTGACCACAATGTGCCAGTAACTTTTATTCAATCTTGAGGAGGAGAATGTTGCACGTGCTGAATCTATGATGGTCCAATTAGCTTTTTTGGCTCTGCCGTTATTCTGAGAGTGATACGGTTTGGAGGTCAGAAGTTTAATATGCTTGGACTTGGCAAAACCCCCAAGGTCTTGTTTGTAAATTCCATTCCTTTTTCTGAGAAGATTTCGGTTGGATAATAGACAAGCTGTTTGTATTTTGTTTCAAGAATGTTGATAATAACTTCAGGAGTTTCATCTTTGGTCATCAGAGGGAAAGCAGCAAGGTAGCCTGTAAAGTTGTCAACAAGAGTCAAAATGTAGCAGTGACCAACCTTTGATTGAGGAGTGATTTGTCCTATCAAGTCAAGGTGGATCCTTTCAAGGGGCTTAGATGAGGGCGTTGATTTTGCTGAGAAGGAAACTCTTTTGATTTTGCTTTTTATGCATCCATCACATTGAAATTTATTCAATTAGTCCTTAGAGAATCGATCCTTCAGAATAGTTTTAAGGGTAGAAATTGAGGCATGTCCATACATCCTATGGAGATCCGTCAGCGATTGAGTTTCTGTCATTGCGGAGATTGAAGATTGATTTGAGAGATTGACCAAGTGATTGTTTCCAGCAGTTTGAGGCTTCTCTATCACAAATAGAGTTTCTCGGATTAAACCCTTCAGGACCATCTCACCACCTCTGGCAATAGAGAATCAATCTTGTTCTTGAAGAGATTGCATCCCTTCTTTTCCAGGAGTCCAGGACTTATTAGATTGACCACAATTTCTGGAAAATACATGCATTCCCCAAGATTTATGATAGATTCCTTCCATTCAAGTCAAACTGTGCCTGTTCCTTGGATCTGGAGATTAGCTTCTAACTTTCCCGTCTTAATTTCTTCCAGATCTTCTTGCAGGTCAATTGAAGTGAAGTATTTCAGGTTTTTGAATATATGTATGTTAGCACCTGAGTCCAAAAGAAGGTTAGGTGAGTTGTTTGCATTGATCCAAAGGGTAAGAAGAACATTATAGTTAATTTTAGGAGTCTTCTTGGTTCTATTCTTCCATTCATTCTGTTGTTCTATCCACCATCCTGGAGCAACTTGGGGGTGTAGATGGAAGCAGGAGGATTCAGGATGCGGCGCATTTGGGTTGTGAAAGCCTTTCCTGCATCAAATCCAAACTTTTTGCTGTCCTTGGCTGCCTTGCTCTTAGTAGTGACTAATGAGACATCTGACAAGGATTTTCATGTTTTGAGTTGTGGCTTGCGTTCATTTTTATATTGGGTTAAGTGATTGAATACTACCTCCACCGTTATTAGCTTCTCCATGTGCATAATTTGCTGTTTCAGATTCTCTAAGATTGGAGGGAACTTGAAAAGTATTAGTTACGTCAATATTTCCTTTGGTAATTCTATCCCAACATTGGCCATGTGAGTGAGAGCTTTTTGAGTTTCCGTTCTGAATCCCTCCACGGCATGTTTG
The DNA here is from genome assembly GCA_025617555.3 of Puccinia polysora. Taxonomy (NCBI): domain Eukaryota; kingdom Fungi; phylum Basidiomycota; class Pucciniomycetes; order Pucciniales; family Pucciniaceae; genus Puccinia; species Puccinia polysora. The sequence goes on along the minus strand of CM062630.1, from coordinate 4,348,997 downwards.
TTGAATGGAGCGTGGATAAATTGATTAAATACGCCAGCTCTATTAGCGGTTTCTCATGAGGCAAATCATTGAGTAATCTCTGCCAAGAATAATTTGGAAGACTTGATTTTGGAGCTGTTGACCACATTGGCATGCTTTGTGCTGTTTAGTTTGGATAAAATGATTGCTCCAATTTCTTGGTCCTGTTTTATAGGTAGTTGGCCTGAGTTCCTGGTTATGGCGTCCTTGATGTATTTCAGGTCAAATAACATCATCATATTTTCTTGCTAGATGGAATATTTATCTTTGTTGAGAGGGGGAATAGCATCTACAGAGGCCTTGAGAGAAACCTGGTGGAAGTAGTCATTTGCTTCAGCTGGTTTGTTCTATTTCAATTGCATAAAGTTGTCCTTTGGCTTTTAACCGTGAAAAGATTTGGATGAAGTTTCTTGGAACTGAAAACCAGCAGACTATGGACAAGGGTTAGAGAATTGAGAAATCAACAATAGAATCAGAGAATAGATTCAGAGAGAAGAGAAGAAAGATGAAGAAACCAACAGCTTGAACTTTATATGACTGAGAGAAGAAGGATATGGCAACAAACTGTTGAAAGATTGAGGAAAAATGAGGGGTGCTATTCTTATATCCTTGGCAGAAGTAAAGATTTTGATTGAAAATAGAATTGATTCTAATGGCATCAATGTAAAAATTCCCCCTTCAGAATGGCTTTCAAATCTTAAAATGGGTGAAATAATAGCAGATATTCATGGAGGACCAATATGTTTCATTTAATTGTATTCATGCTTTTTTATAATTCTATGAAAATGGGTGTAAAAGAAAAATCACATCCTATTTTCATTTTCTTTGTTAACAATAACAATTGGGTTCAGGTTTTACTTAAGTGAGGTTTTATTTCAATCCCACCCATAGTTTCCAACCCATGTTCCATGATTTCTGAAAAAGCAGCTCACCTCAAAGATCAATGTGAGTTTTGTTCTAACTTGTAGATGAATTTAATCATTTGGGTTTGGCTTCTGATTGTGATTTTGTTATTCTATAAAGAAAAATTGTTATCTTTCAGCTTGCAACTATTTCAGAGCAACCTGACAAGTAGCAAATATTATTCACAAAAAGTAATAGTAGCATCATGGAACAAAAACATTTGTATAATTACAGAAAGACAACAAAGATTTAAGTAAAAACCTTTAAAATCAATAGAATCATTGATTTTAGCTTGCCACTATTTGCCACTATTTACAGAACAACCTGCAAAGTACCAAAAATAAAATGAATAATAACTGTAAAAATTAATATTTTATTAACTTCAGAAGAAGTGAGAAATCCATCAATATTATTGGAGATTTTTATTCCTCACCCAAAATTAGGTAGGTTCACTCACTGACCACACCCTTGAATTCCAACTCCTTCCCATTTAAAATAAATTACAAAGAATCACACAACCCAAAGGTGGCCCCTTTTGGCCATATGAATATTTCACATTCATTGTCACATATAGATTTCACACCTAAAATTCAGTCAGAATTGAGGTGTTATGTATATTTTAGTAGTAATGGACAGATATGTGTTTTTTCAACATTCCCGCATGCATTCCCGCGTCCCTCTCCCTGCTGACCTGACTCCTGCGCGCGCCAGACTTCAAAATAGGCAAAACATCTCGCAGGTACTGCACCAACTGTCTACAAATATGACAGAGAGTAGCTGCATATGTAAAAGTATGACAGATGCACAATATCTTTTATAAAAATGAAAACATTCAAAGAAAAATGACAAAATTCAAAGTACAAAGCATTTAAAATTAAAAGACAAATAATGAGAAATGCCATGAAAAGGAGTAATCTTTATTTTCAAAATTCTGGAAAATTATCAATATGTCCTCATGAAAATAATTAAAAATTATCAAAATGACAGGCAGGTGTTAGAAAGTCTAATAAGTCCAGCCATCAGTCAAAAAAATCAAAAGAAAATTGTATAACCAAAAAAGACAAAATAACAAATTGACACCTTGACAACTTCAAGGACCACAACACACATCAAGAAGTTGCCATAAAAATTATTAAAAAATTACCAAACTGATCAGCAAGTACTTTAAGATCAGCTAAAACATTCCACAAAGCATAAAATAAAAACAAAGCTATTCAAATAAATGAATTGGTGAAAAATTAAAAATTAACAAATTTTTACTCCGACAGCTTCTGCAGCTAAAAATTGACATAAAGCTGGCAGACCTGAACTCAGCTGATTTACAGCATTGGTGGGACGAGCTAAACCACCCTCATAACACAAGCACAGCCCTCTCTATGTTCCCTGAGCAGGTTTTATAACCCTAGAAATGAATAAAAAGCTCCTTTCAGATGGTTTAAACCCAAGTAATTTTCTGAATCAATACAGACCCCTTGCAATCCATGATCAAGTGTTTATTCAAGATAAAAAAATAATTTATGGCCTCAGTCTGATAGTATAATCATCAATTCAAACCCATTGTTAAATCCGTTGAAGAATATCAGAAATATCCCCAAAAATTGTCCTGAGAACCTTTCAACCATGAATTTCTGCAAGTTTCTTGGATTGTCTGCTTAAATTAGTAATTTATTTCCTCCTTTCCTCCCGGAATAAGTGCTGTGAGTCAGTCAATCCTTCCCATCCCATTGAGTAATCACCTATCAAGTAATCACTTGGGACCTCATTGTCCCAAGGTCTTTACACATTTCGAAAGAGCCCTTGAAGAGAGGTTTTTATCCAATAAAGATTCCCTGTTTGCATAAAATGTGGCCCCTCTTGAAAAATATATTTAAAAAATTTAATCCTACCAAACCACTCAAACTTTGCACTTGCTTCTAAATCAAACATTTGAGAATTTTATGTAATTTTCTTGGAATTATTATTTTTCCATAACCAATATCACTTTCTGTAGATAAAGGAGGGCAAAGTTCCTGGTACCAGTGAGCTGAAATTATCACATTTTGAACATCATTATGTTGATTGTTTTGAGTTCACATCATTATGATCATTGTTTTGAATGAGATTTTGATGGTAATTCAGTTCAACTTGGGTTGGGCTGATCCCATCATAAGGATTATTTTTACTCCTTGTGATGGGATCAGATTCACACAAGTTAAACTTGTTTTTTTTTTTGGTGTTTTTACTTTGGGCCTGGACAAAAAAATTGTATTTTTTTTCACTTTTACTTTAGGACTAGTCACAAGTTGAAATTGTATTTTTTTCCCTTTTACTTTAGGGCTTGTCAAGTTAAACTTGTAGGTTTTGGGAGTTTTACTTTGGGATAGTCAAGGTGAACTGATATTTTTTCAGGTGTTAGTCAAGTTGAACTTACTTGTATTTTTCCAGGCCTTTTTATTTTTTTCCCTTTTTTGGTATTCATATTTTTTTTGTTCATTTTTTGGTGTTGTTGTTAATAATAAATAAAAATATTGATTAATGTTTATTTGTGTTTATTTACCTTTTTATTTATTTCCATTTATTTCCATTTATTTATATTTATTTCTATTCATTTTAATTTATTTTTATCTATTTTGATTCATTATCATTCATTTTCAGTCATTTTCATTCATTTTTATTTGTTTTTATTCATTTTTACTTATTTTAATATATTTTTAATCATTTTTTTTCCAGCCTTTTTTTTATTCATATTTATTTATTTGTATTTATCTTTATTGGCTGGCCATTTATATTTAATTGAATGTCTTTCATTTTTTTTTATATTTTATATTTTTTTTTTGGAAAAGGCTAGTGAATGGCCCTTTGCAATCCTTCAGGGTTGCAAGCGGCTGTTCAAAACAAAAAATCAGATTTTGAGATCCCCTTTGTGACCAGGCCAGGTTGTGAGCCGCCAGTTGCAACCAGGCTGGGTTGCGAGCGGTTGCTGACACATGTAATAGGTTGCAAGCAGAAATTCCCAACGCAAATCAGGTTGCAAATTGCGCCACGCCACCCCTTTTGGGTGATTAATGGGGGTTGCAAGTTCTCAAATTAGAATTGGCCTTTTAAAAGTAAGGTTCATGAGAAAAATAATGCTTTGATTCTTCTTATTTTTGATTTATTTTTGCTTATATACATATATATATATTTATTTATTTATTTATCTTTTTGAATTTGTGGATTTGGGTGGAAGCCTCAAAAAAATCCCTTTAGAATTTTGATCTTTTTCCTCAAACACAAGCTCATCCAACCTACAAACCATGTTTGTGAAAGGGAAAATGTTCAATTTGCAACTTTGCAAACCCCATTCACTACCTAAAAGGGGTTGTGTGGCGTATTTTTCAACCCATTTTGGGTTGCAAACGGCCGCTTGGTACCTCAGACATTCCTTAGCATCAATTTGAAACCTAGGCTAGTCGTGAATTCCTGCTCACGACTTGATTAGGCATTGTGAACAGCATTTTGCGACCCCAAAGGCTAGCAAAAGGCCGTTCACTACCCTTTTGGAAAAAAAATTAATTAAAATTAAAATTTAAAAAAAAATACAATATAATCAAGAAAAAAATAGATAAATAAGATAAAAAATAGATAAAAATAAATAAATAAGATTGAAAATAAATTAAAATAAATTAAAATAAATAAAAAGTAATAAAAAGGAATAAATATTTTCATTTAGGCCAGCCTTTCATTTATTAACAAAAACAACAAAAAAAGAACAAAAAAAGAAAAAATATGAGCACCAAAAAAGTAATAAAATTTGAAAAGGCCTGAAAAAATACAAGTTCAACTTGACTAGCACCTGAAAAATATGAGTAGGTTCAACTTGACTAGCACCTGAAAAAATAAAATCAAGTTAAATTTGACTAGACCTAAAGTAAAATTATCAAAAAATACAAGTTAAATTTGACTAGACCTAAAGAACAAGGGCCAAAAAATATAAGTTCAAATTGTGACTAGCTCTAAAGTAAAAGTTAAAAAAAATACAAGTTTTTTGTCCAGCCCTGAATTAAAAAAACCAAAAAAAAAGTTCAACTTGTGTTAGCTGATCCAATCACAAGAAGTATAAATACTTCTTATGATGGGATCAGCCCAACAAAAGTTGAGCTGACTTACCATTAAAATCTCATTCAAAACACTGATCATCATGATGTGAACTCAAAACGCTCAACATAATGATTTCAAAAATTTGATAACCCTTTTTTTTTATTGAATTAAAAAATCAGCATCAGAAACCAAACCCAAACAATTAAATTAATATAAAAGTTAGAATTAAACTCAATATTATCATTGAGGTTATCAACCCAACAAGTTGCTTTTTTAGAAATCATGGAACGTGGTTTGGAAACTATTGGTGGGATTGGAACCACATCTCCCTTAAGTACAAGCTGGACCCAATAGTTATTGTTGACAAAGCAAATGAAAAAAGGATCTGATTGGTCTTTACACCCATTTTCACAGGATTATGAGTGCAGAGTTAATCCAATGATGTGAAAATATTTTTCTTCCATAATTATCTGCTATCACTTGACCCAATCAAGCTTTGAAAGCCATTTCAAAGAGGGAATCTTTTCATTTGTCATTAAAATCAACCCTTTTTTCTATCTTTTCAACATCTTTACTGCTTCCAAGGATCTTAGAATAGAATAGGTTCTTTTTCCTCAATTTCTGAAGCAATTACTTTCTTACATTGAATCATCCATTGTTTTCATACCCAAGGGATTTAGCAATGAATCTAAATCCACAATTTCCATAACCAACTGGATCCCAAACTTTGCCCAAGAAATTTGTAATTTCTCATGTATTTGATTGAGTTAATTCACTTCCTAAAAACAAAAAGTAGTTAGCCACAATTATAATCTCATTCAAAGAATCACCAGTCACCAAATATAAGCTTCTGTTTGACTCCTCAATTTCTTCTTCTTCATCCTTCAAAAAGTAATCTGCTTTCAATACCACAGGCTCCAATAAACTTTCAGTCTCTTTAACTGAACTATGAAATTTGGATTCTGAGCCTAAAGAATAGTGATATCATCATCATCACCCATCAGTAATCCAATAAAAATGAAAATTAATCAAAATAAAAGACTTACTTTCTTTGGTCTTTTTGATCCCCTTTCAATCCTTTTTTCAGTCTTGTCCTTTGAACTATGAGATTCACATGAAGAGACTTCCTTGAACCACAGAAATAAATTTCCCAACAGTTCATCAAGCCATTAAAATGAAAGTTGCCCAAAATTAAATACTTACTGTATTGAGTCTTTTGTGTCCCCTTTTAAACATTTTTTTCTCTTAATTTGTCTTTCCACATGCTCCAATTTGGAAATTTCACAACAGGTTGCTTTCAATTTTGGTCACCTGTGGCTTGACTTTAGCATTATTTTCTCAAGCCTTGGCTTTGTAGTCAAAGTGGCTGTATTATTGAGCATTAACCTTAGAATCTATAACCTACATTCTTTGGGTTGTTCCCTATGCATGGAATTCCACTTTATAAAAATTTCAGATCCTTTTTCAATTGCTGGATCTGTTTGAAACTTTCAAAAATAAAAAAAAAAATAGAAATTATCCAATCCAGAAATTAATCTGTCAATAAAAAAAATAATCTGTAAATCCAATAATGAATCTTTCAATCAAACAATTGGTACCCTTCAAAAAACCCTACTTACTTTATTGGAAAGATCATAATCTAACTTCCACTGATGATGAAAATCCTCAGACACAATGGATCCTCTTGATGCTAGTATTTCACTCACAATGTGGGAACATGGTATTCCCGTCCTTTTTGGAAATGACTTTGAGCAAAGCTTTCCATTATGGTTGGGCATTAACCTATTGTATTTTTCCCTAATGATTTTACTTGCATGAATTGACAATTTTTAATGCAAAGTCTATAGCTCTGTTGGAAGACCTGTTCCCAACATTATTCAAGATACTTCAAGTGCTGCATGGACTTATTGGATTCAAATTTCAACAGATCCTTCAAGGTGTTTTCAAACATCCCAAATGTTCCCAAATGTTCCCACTACTAATTCATTGAAAGATTCATGGGCCCCTTCTACCCAAGACTTAGTTTTATTTCAAAAGTCTGGGTGGGAACAATTCCAAGCCATTACAAAAATCTCTGTGATAGGAAAAATACTCTTTACCATATAATCAACTCAATCCTTTTAGTCTTTCAAGAAAAACCGTACACAAGTCTCAAAGTAAGCACTCCCAACAGAGATCAATTTCCAGCAGATATCAATAGTCAATAAATGTACTTAATCTGAGTTTGGCATCATTTGCTTCTGCCTCCCCCTTGGTTTTAGAGGCCCCAAACTTGCCTCAAATAGTCATAAACTTTTTCCAATGTCCATCATTAGTAATCAAGTGCACTTTACAGTTTGCTTGTATTTTCTTAGGAGTAGTTTCATCTACAACACTGTCTAGATGCATTTGGAAAACTGTGTTTAATAGCACAAATTGGAGCCTTTTCACGGTCTGTCACAAACACTTTTGGAATTGTATCCGGATCATAAGCCAACTCCTTTAATCCTTTCACAGTCCAACTATAAAACTCATAATTTCCCTTTTTTTTAGAAAAAAAATCCTTGGTTAAAGTCTTTTTGGTAGCAGTCATTCCTACAACATGAAATAGAGGGATATTGTACCTATTTTTTTTATAACTACAATCCAAAAAACCAAGGTGATCAAATTTTTGCATATTTTTATAGACTCAGGATGAGCCCAGAATAAGGGCTCTAAGTGACCCTCTCCGACTAATTTGGAGCTGAAAACCCACAGGGATTCCTGGTGCATTTCTAAGCAAGCATCCATAACACCTTTCCCATCCAGTTCAGCAAGCTTGACCTTTTGCTTAGTGTTATAGATTGTTCTATCATAAATTTATTCTCCAGAATAAATATTTCTCAATTTCCTCTTTAATTTGAGCCGTATTGAGCCCACCTTTCATGCCTCCCCTAATTAGATCTAATGCTTGACCTAATATTCTCCTTATTTGAGGATTCACTGAGGGACTTTCTGTTGGTTCATGATTGTGGAAGCCATTTATAATGGAAAGATCCCACATTGGGTCTGCCACTTTCCTAATTTAACAGATCATGAATTGAAACCTGACCTTCCTAGGTTGAATTTCCCTGTGACCTTTGGTGAAGCATGGCCCTTCATCAACCCCTTATCTGTCACAGGCTAGATCAAGGTATTTATCCTTCCTTGATTTGAAAGTTTTCAATGTGTACCCATGCATGGCTCCCCATTTTTGACAAAAAATTTTGGCTTCTTTAATATTAGCAAAGGTTCTAACAGGAGGAGGGTTAAGCAATTCTGGCACTCCTTAGTTTCATAGTTACATGTATACATTAGTTTTAATGAAGCCAAACCCTATTCAGTCAAATGACATATGAAATGTCACCCACAACCTTTATTTAATTCAAGTTGTGAGGGAAAATCTTTTTCCTGTTGTGAAGAAACATCTTGTTCCTCACTTTTAACTCTAGATGAGGATGAATTTGGGGCTTCAAATGTTTTCTTTTCCCACTCCCTACCCAAATCCCTAGATTCTACTAATGATTTGTTAAGTAAACTTTTCATTAATTCCTTTAACTTAGCTTTGGTTAATCTCAAAGGGCTTGGGCTTGCCACTGTTCCCATAAAAAAAATTCAATGGCAATTGAGTATTCCATGCAATTTTAAATGAAAAAGTTAGCTAAAGCTTTCCAAAAACCTGACAGTTGGTTTTGGCAAGAATGACCCCTGCCTTGCTTGCCCTGCCCATAAGGAAGGCATGCAAATAATTCCCAAATTGAGATGGAAAAATTAGCTCAAGTTTTCCACCATGTTGATGGGGAGGAAAGAAAAACATCAAAATAAAATTTAAAAAACAGCAGAATTCAAAAAAAATAAAAAATAAAAAATAAAAAAAAATAAAAAAAATAAAAAAAATAAAAAAAATAAAAAAAATAAAAAAAATAAAAAAAATAAAAAAAATAAAAAAAATAATCAAAAATTAAAATAAAAAAATGAAAAAATGAGAAAATAAACTCAAAATTGAAAGAAAAGCAGCAATCAAGGAGATTGCAAAAAAATAAATGAAATTAAAATTAAAAAAATTAAAAAGAATCTTGGACCATGTTTGGGTTATGCCAGCTCAAATTCTTTGTCCAGCCAATCAATATGGGAGTGCACACCAGTGCACTGAGTATTCAAAAGCTTAATTTTTGTTGGTGTTTCAAAAAGACAATTTTAGTGATTCTGAGCTAGTTTTTGAGAAGAAACATCAACAATCTAGCAAAGATTAATCAATTCATCCCCAAAAATAAAAAAGGGCATTATTTTTCTCACGCATTCAACCCTTTATTTCACGCATTTTGATGTTGTTGCACAGTTGCGCCCCTTTGGTATTTCACGCAAAAAAACGCTCTTCATGCATGTTTCAAGAATTCATGTTTGAATGCGTAGCCTTGTAGCAGGGTATCTTAAACCCCTAAAAAAATTATTTGATAATTTTGGAGGCATTATAACCCCTTCAAAAATGGAATAAAAAATTGAAAAATTCTGTAAAAAAATGTTTTGCATGGGTATTTGTATGCTTTTGTGGCTTTTTTAATTGTTAATTTTTTGTTGAATCAAATTCCAGAGATTTCAAAGAGCTTTCAAATATTTTTTCAAACTTTTTGGATGTATCCTTTTACCTTAAAAAATTCCTTCAAAAAATACAGAAATAAAACAAAATCAAATTTCTCTTTGGACATTTCAATCCTTTTATTTTATTTTTCATTTCATTTTTTTGGGTGATTAAATTTACCAGAAAGTTAAATCAACAGTTTCCTAGCATTTAACAATTTTATTCAGATTTTTTGGATGGATTATTTTACCTCAAAAAATTCCTTTAAAAAAGCAAAAGATTTGGGAAATACAATTTTCTCGTTGGAATTTTGGATTATTTGGTTTTCTATTTTGACTAATATATTTTGATGTTTAAAATTTTATAAATTGATGAAATCTATCAAAGAGATTCCATAATTTTTTTCAGAATTTTTGGATTTCATTTTTGACCTTAAAAATTTCCATCAAAAAACAAAAAAAATTGAAAAATTCAGTTTTCTCATGGAATTTTTGAATATTTTTTTTGCTTTTTATAATTGATTTTTTTGTTTGATTCAAGCTTTCAGAATGTCAAAAACCAATAAAGTTCATTAATAATTGTTAAATATCATCTTCATTTTTGCATAAAACTTAGAAACTTCATTAAAAAATTTGAAATAAAGGACAAATATGGATTTAATTATCAAAATTCATTCAACTATCATGGGTTTTATCTTTCTCCTTGATATTTTTTGAGGTAAAAAAAAAACATTGCCAAGATTCAAATTTCTCTGAACAATGGTTTTCCAAAATTTGTAATTCTTTGTCACAAAGCTTTTCCATAGTGGATCTAACTTGGGAGCTGGTAATTCTTCTAAAAGCACCAGGAAAATAGGAGAAGCTTTGAAATTTGATGTGGGAGGGGAATTGATAGGAAGATAAGTGCAAGGAATTGAAGAAAAAAAAGAACCACTCTACACTTATATGTTTCAGCCAGAGGGAAACCATGGCATGCAAAATTCCCCCACATATTTATGCAAGCTGGGGAATAAAGGTGGCTCACGTTCCTTCTTTCTCCCTGAAATGTTTCACCCCAGATATCACACAGTAATTCTGTGTCCTTGAAAATTGGGTTTGAATCAAACTCTTTCACCATTTATTTCCTCAATTCAATCCAGTCTTCTGAATTCCTTCCCAAAAGAACAGCTGCTGCTCCAAATCCCCAGTTCCCATACCCTATGAGATGTGGAATGGCTGTTTTTGGGGAAATAAAATATTTTTATTGGAACTAAAACCAAAAAAAAGAATTTTTCATAACAGAAAATTTGGACTAAAGATAAAAATAACTTCTTCAATTTATCCTTGATCAAAGATTCCGGAAGAAGAATAGGATAATGTGCAGGAAAACTAGAGGAAAAAACCCAAAGAAATCAGACAAAATTAAAAAATGAGAAAATACAAAATGTACTTACTTTCTCACTGATTGTTGGGGCTGCTAATAACTGCCTCCCAGGAGGATTCCAAGGAGCATCAACATCTCCATTGGATACCTAATTCTCCTTATTCTTGTCCCCAAATTGTACTCAGGAGAAGCTACCGGCTGATTCACAATTGTTCCAGAGCTCTGATAAAAATTTCAATGAAGAGATTAATAAAAAATAATCTCCAACAAATTAGCCAAAAATAAAAGAAAATGAAATCTCACCATCTTAATTAAATTCACATCTGGCAGCGCTTCATCTGCTAAATCTGCCCCTTCATCCAAATCTGTCATCTCATAATCTTCTGTATATTTCTCTTCAGTCTGAAATTAACTCTATGTTAAAAAAATGACAAGGACTCATTCAAAAAAACAACCCATTGCAGAAGAAATAAGTATAGTTATAAAATTACCTCTTTTGCTGATTCCTCCTTCTTTTTTCCCTCTCACTTCCTTCAATGGCCTTGCAACTTCTTGAAACCTGAAAACATAATAAAATTAATTAATTATGAAGGTTGATATATGTTTTTGTCCAAAAAAAATTGTGACTGACCTTCAAATTTTCCATGGATTTCTCCTTTGGCCTTCCTCTCCTCTTGGGTTCTTCCAAATATTCAAAAACAGGTGGATACCTTTTGCTTGAGGACTAAGAAGTCTTCTTGAACTTATTGTCTTCTCCTTTGGCTCTGCCTCTTACTTTGAAGCATTGAGTGGACTAATTTGGACAACTTGGTAGTTTCGCTTCTGCAAAACTACACCCATGTTTTTTTCAAAAACCCAGGAGTCCTCATTGGCTCTTCATTCATCCTCCAGACCACAATAACATGCTCCAATTTCCATTAACCAAGAAAAAGTATTGCATTAATTGGAACCAAAACAGAAAAAAGGACTCAACACTTCCCAAACAAACAAAAAATCAACTCACCAACCAGCAAGCTTCAGAAGGACAACCAGTCCACAAAAATCAGGGTTTATTGAAATATCAAAAGAAAAAACAGAGTAGATAAAAATACCAAGGCAGACAAGAAAGACCCAAAGGGAAGACAAAGACAGAAAATTTAAAAGGTCCTTTCCATTCCTTCTGCTAGGGCTTCCATTGCTGATCATCCCTGCCTTGATTTGTAGACATTCTCCTTGCACTTATCCCATGTTTGGTGCATCCTCCTACAAATCTATCTTTCTTCTCATGATCATCTAGACCAAAACAAATAAGGCACATCTGTTGCTGATTTTTAAAAAGATTAATCAAACTAGAAATTGAGTACCAGGAGACCAAGAACTCATGAATTTTTTGGTCATTTTCATAACCAATATTGACTCAGGCTACTCAGCCATTCTCAAAACTCAGTAAAATCAAGCTTTTACCCCCAACCTACCAGCCAAACCTGCTGAAGTATCTCCCCCCATTGCCTACAGGTCCTGGGGAATCTCCAAGTCTCTCCATCTCTCTCTATGATCTTTTGAATATTGATCTCTCCTCCAACCTAATTGGTATGGGAAGTAAATACAGGCTCCATAATGTAAATCCATATTGTATGATCCCGGCTGGACAACCCACACTTCAAGCTCAGTACATGCCTCACCTTTCTGGACATTCACGTTACCCAATCTTTCAACCAAATGCCTCCAGTTCAATTTGTCAACCTGTGATTCAATGGGGAATCCCAGCCCAGCACCAGTCATCCCTCCTCAAGTCCTTTGCCTTGATTTCAAATATTCTTTCCTCTCCTTCCTTCCCTGAATAATTCCCTTCAAGGAATTGGTATAATAATTCTTATTGGTTATTCCCTTCCAATATGCATCTGTTGTTAAAATACGTAGGCACTTATGTGTGTGCCATGTATAGGTGTAATCCAAATGGGATTTGCATATGGGCCTTAATGGCCAATTGGAAAACCACACAGACCACAGGGGCCTCTGTGGGTGTCACAGATTTGGGGGGAATGGCCTCAAAACAAGTGAAATAGGTCATTTTCCACACAGGCCACCACGAGCCCATTTGAATGGATTAGCCACCCCAGAACAATGGGCTTTCATGGCAATTATTGGTCCCAAGGTTCATTTTGTAAATACCTGGCCAGCCTGGATGGCCCAAAAAAGTTTTCATTTTCTTTTTTTGGCTGGGATGGCCTTTTGGGGCTATTGCTCATGTTTGAGACTCCAAGGTAATGGATTATTGTCTTCTGCAACTTTGACATATCTTTTGCCTCTGTACCATCTAACTCAGTCTATAAGTGTCACACAAATAAAGTGAAACATCAATGGTGGCATCCGCTTACTATCTTTGGCTCACATAATGACCTTCCAATCTTGGAAACTCAGTATATACTTGAAAATATTTCAGTTAAGTCTAGCACCACTTGACCCTACATTTGAGCTTTTCTCTTCTACCCTGGGTATAATCAACCTTGGATTTCCATTCTTGGTCAACCATATATGCCTAGATCACCACATGAACTGTATAGTTTGCAAATGGACTAGTACCTGACCCTGCATAAGCTACACCTTCATATATGAATTTTCTGCAAATTTCATTCCTTCCTGTCTCATCCATCACATCCTTTTAAATTCATACTCTATTGTCTTGAACCTACGCTAAAACCTTGGAAGCAACTGCACTGTTATTTCATTTTCCCATTCCATTCCTTTCATTCATTGCCTCATCCATTTCTAGCTGTAGTTGGCCATCCATAAGGTTATACCTAGTCACCTTCAGATTACCTTATAAGTTATTTGTTGCCTTCTTGAAGATTTTCAGTTAGTTGATTTCATATTTTCCTGCATTTGCTTAATCCATTCATTAAATTGGGCTTGGTTTTAGTTCCTTCACATTGGAAAAAATCATCCCTCTTGCTGTTTTTCAAGCCATTGAAACATAAGTTTGCACTCTGCAGTTAGCCTTGCTAACTTGGATTATCCCTTGCACTCAATTTCTCCCTTTGTGCTCACAATCATCTAAGATTGCCCTATGGTATGTGGGGTGGTTGTGTGACACTATGTTACGGCCCGCTCCAGGAAGATGTTTCTTGCCTATGGCCTATTTCTGGGCCCAAAAAATCACATGGGGTTATTTTTGGGGGCAGAGGGAATCATTTAGAGTACCTCCACCCCATTTGGTTGTTGCGGTGTAGAGACTCCTGTGGGATTATATAAATAAAGTAGCAAATAGCTTGCTGGCAGTCCTTGAAGGGGAATTTAGTATTGCTTCTACTCCTTTGGAGTAATAGTATATACTAAGAGTGGTTTTGAATTGCCTGCCCTTCTAGTACTATAGTAAGTCTGCACAATAATTTATTTAAATTAATGGCTGGTTTCTTTGAGACTTAAAATAGGTCTCAGATCAGACCTAGGTTAGTTATTAATTGTTATTGGTAGGGTTTGTTGAAGAATAGACCAGATGTATTGGATTATTGGTTAATTATTGATCAGATATATGTGATCTTAACCAGTATCCCAATATCAAAGGGTTCAAATGGTTCAGGAGAGGACCCAAGGATGGGTTTACCCACAGGGGGCTGGGTAGAGGAAAGGTTGGTAGTTTCTTTTTGTTGTGCTCTCTTTCTTTGTAAGGGTTATTTATTAATTAATGGGTGGGTTTTCTTTGATCTGGTGCTGAATATTTAGGTCACAGAAGAACCCTTATTCAAGCACCTGTTGGGTGGTTTAACTGGTGAAATATGGTTAATAAATTCGTTTCTGATTTCCTGTTTCTTTATAATTGGTTCACTACTAATATGTATCTGGGTAGGTACCACAGATGGATGGGTTGATGGGGTGGATGGATAGATGATGAGATGGGTGGTTATGATTAGGTGAGTAGGTATACAACTTGGATAGGGCAGAGAGGCCCTCCTTAAATAGACAAATCCTGCCCCCAGGGGTGCTCAAGGCTGCCCCTGAGGGTTCTCCCTGTTCTGGTGAGGACAGTGAGATACAGTTACATGAGGCATTTCTGCTGGTTGGGAAAAGTTTGTACAGTTACATGAGGCATTTCTGCTGGTTGGAAAAAGCTTGTACAGGGGTTTCCTGCATGCACAGCCTTGCATAAATTGCTGTGTAGTGCTGATAAGATGTATTGCTGTGCTGTACTGGTAGTTTGTTCAGTGCTACTTGATTCTACCTACATGTATTGCTGTGCAATACTGGTAGTTTGTTTGGTTCTTCTTAAGTCTGGTCCCACTTCCTCCTGCATATATTTCTCCTGTATAACTTCTGCGCAGCCTCCTGTATTTATTGCTCTTGTATTTTCTTCTGCACAGCCTCCTGTATTTATTGGTCTTGTATCTGCTCCTGCACAGCCTCCTGTATTTATTGTTCTTGTATTTGCTTCTGCACAGCCTCTTGTATGTATGCTTGCATGTTTGTTTGGTTTTGGTTGAGACTGGTTTGACTTCCTCCTGCATATATTGTTCCTGTATGCCTCTGCACAGCCTCTGGTTTGTGTATTTGCCGATGGGGTGACTGGATCTGGTCTGCTTGCACTGCCTCCTGGATCTGTATTGCTGTATGGTGATGAGGTGACTGGATCTGACTGATTGCACTGCCTCCTGGATCTGTATTGCTGTATTTTTATCTGGACTGGTTGTTGTGTGGTCCTGGTCTTGAGGATAAGCTGTCACTGGTATGTACTTGAGGGTTAACTAGGTATGCCTTATGTCTTCCACAGAGATGTGACACCTGGGTGGGTATGAGTTTGCCACAGTTGAAGGTTTCTTGGGCTGTATCTTCTAATCCATGAGAGATAGAGGGGTATGTTGGCTGAGTGACTATGGGTTATTTTCAATGTAGAATCCATTTCTGAGATTAATTTGAGGGTTTGAGCTGTTTTTACACTAGAAAAGTGAGTCTGATGGCTATAGGACAGGTTTGGACTACCACAGCGGTCACATGCAAGGGTCTGCTGCAACCAGCCTGGGTTTTGGTGGTTGTGGGGGAGCAAAAGCGCTTCCCCCCCCATTTCTGCAAGGGAGAAAAAGAGGTGGATAGGTCAGTTGCAACAAAAAAAACGGCGGTTGGGGGGATTTGATCACTCTAACACCAGATAAGTAACAGGCTTTTTGCAACAAGGCAACCAGCAGTGGGGGGGATCTTACCACCCTCCCACCAAAAAACAAGGAGTGCTCCCCCCCCTTTACCAAGGGGGGGGGAGCCACAGGCTGAGGGGGTTCCGACCAACTCCCAGACCACCTATCATTATAAGTGCCCTGGGGGAATCAACCTCCAGGGCCCTGGTTTGGAGGATTTGACCCCACCCCACAGGGAATCGACAGAAAGGGAGGGGGTAATGTGCTCCCATTACACCCCCCCCTGTGAGCTTGAGAACAGATCCAGATGAATTCTGGGTCCTACCTGGCCCATTTTTCAGCCTGCTACTACTGCAGAGCAAGCTGAAAAAATAACAAAAATAAAATAAAAATAATAATAGTAAAATTAACCTGAGAAGGAGCACGAATACCATACATATTATTGCAGAAATAGATTTTCCACCCAAAATTAGGTAGGGTCACTCATTGACCCCACCCTTTAAATCCAACTCCTTATATTTTTAAATAATTAGGAAAGGAAAGACCAAATTACCACGGCACCACTATGGTACTTTTTTGCCAATTAAATATTTCACATGTATTGTCATGTATAGGGTTTACACCTAAAATTCAGTCAGAATTGAGGTGTTGTGTATATTTTAGGAGTTACAGATGGAAATGTGTTGTGTCACAATTCCCGCACACAGCTGCAGCAGCCAATACACCCACGCGCGGCTGAGCTGCAGCACTGCAACCCTGTCAACGTACCCTGACAAGCCATGTACGCAGCCCCAGGCCTCTGAAAAGTACGCAGCGGCAGGACTAAAAGTTGACAAAGTGACAGGCGGCCTGAGAAACCTAGTTACTCCATAAACATGCTACAACCTACACAGGAACATTCTACATATGTAATAAATGTTCCTGTGGATAGTAGATAGTCAATGAATACATAAAAGTATATAAAAATACCTAAATAACCTTTATATGTATTTTTATTAAATATAATTTAAAATACCTAGAATGTCGAAAATGAGATAATGACTATTTCTAAAAATTTATCAAAATACTTGAATATATAATTATGAGAACTAAAAGAAATCAATTTTTTTTGACATAATAAGGAAACTAATGATATAAAAATATTACATGAATAATCATGAATTTTTTAAGGAATTATTATTAGTAAATCAACTGAAATTCAAAAATAAGGAGTAAAATCAATATCATGACTTTACTCCAATTATTTAATAAATAATGAGAACTCAACTGAAATCAGACTATCTGTAGGATGGTCTATTAAAATAATTATGAACTTACTGGGAACTTTTACTGAGGATAATTCATTAAAAAATAAATAAAACGGACATATTAGTGTTATTCACACGTCCAAACATCAATTATAAAGTAAAATAATTACCATAAAATGTGAAATTATATTTTACCCGTGCTACAGCACCATGAACACGTGACAGGCTATCACTGGTGACCCTGCTAGCCTCAGTGTCCATCCCTTTGAGCCCCTGTGTCTCTCAGAAGGTTAATATATTTGGACTCAAAAAGCTATAAATAAAGAGATCTTTGGAGAATATTGATACCCAGAGACCCAGTTATATTTACATCCAGACACCTTTCCAAGGTAATCAAATACTTATAAGAGATAAGCAAGTGATTTATGGCTTTATTCTGATTAATAATATCTGTCCACAACCCTTTTTATCAATTGAAACTGCTGAATAACCTTATAAACCCAATATACAGGTTTAACCTATCAGTGCACATCCCAAAAAGGTACCCAAAGGATTTCATAATATACCAGTGAGTTTTATTATCCTTTCTCTGTTGTGGCAGCTTGGTTACAAAGCCCTGCGACTCCACCGTTTACTTTATATACATATTATTTTTGGGCAATATATCCTTTAAGAAGATAAATTGAAGGTTCAAAAGTAACCAGGTCTACGTGTTTTCAAACTAAATTCCCTGAAGAGGGGTTTTAAAGATACTAAATATAATTGTGGCCCCTCTGTTAATTCATTTAATAATCAATTTATTAATATTGATTTATAACATTAAACCATAACCAAACCAATCAACCTTGCAATAAGCTTTATCCAAATAATTTAAGGATTTTTGCTGCATTCATTGAATAATACATTTATTATATATTCTATCACCTCTGGTAGCTAAAGGATAGCAAGGACTATGGCATCCAGGAGGCTGAGAATTGGGGGTCTGGCAGGGAAACATTCGATTTTATTAAATTTAATACCTTGGGCCAGAAATTTCACCCAGAAAAAAATCAAAGATAATTTATCTGACTTTTTAACCTTGATTTATCATTAAATTCTTTTTTCAGTGTATTTTAAAACCAATGCAGAATTAATAATATATTATTTAAATCTTTCAAAGATAAGAAAAGAAGAATACATTAAAAATTAAAAACCAACTGGTTGGGAAGCTTTAACTCAAAATGAGCAATTCAATATTTGTTTTGCACGTAAACACTTAGATAACTCCTTTAACAAGAAGATCTTGAGAGGCGCATAAACTTTTGAGACCTATGAAGAGAACATAGAGCTTGGAAGAAATACCGTATAAATTAATTTTTAAAATATAAAAGTAAGTAAAAAACCTGTATTACCATATTGATTTTATTAAAATAATATTAGTATATGTTATTGACCAATAAAATATCTTTTTCACCATCAGTGAACCCTCCTATTCCAGAAGCCAGGGTCACTGAAGTTGATTTATTGTATCAAGAAGTCCCAGATATCTCTGGACGCCCCGAAAATATTAATTGGACGGATGAAGACCTCATTGGAACACACCAAGACCCATAGGATTACCTATTAAGGACGAAATTAATT
Source organism: Puccinia polysora (assembly GCA_025617555.3). NCBI lineage: Eukaryota > Fungi > Basidiomycota > Pucciniomycetes > Pucciniales > Pucciniaceae > Puccinia > Puccinia polysora. The sequence continues at coordinate 4,330,110 of CM062630.1, read as the reverse complement.
GCAAAAAAGTCTTAGTACCTTTAAATATCAACTTAAGTAAGTTTTAATAAACTTATTTTTACCAATTTTTCTTTAGAAAAATAGTTATAAAAAACTTATTCAATATGAATAGATGTAACTCAACAGCCTCAGGGAGAATTTTCTCCTATGGATCTTTGCCAGGAACCCCCAGTAACCGTGAGACCACCAATAATGACAACCATGAGGGGAACGGAACCCATGAATCAAATTTTTGTTGGCAGTGAACAGCCCCAATTACTATTGCCCTCCCCCAACCTAGAGCCAGAGAAGGTAGTAGAATTAAGCTGCCTTCAATTACAAGTAGGTTCCATGCAGCCACCCCTGCAGAATCTGGCCAAGGAAGCCAGGATCAAATAATTAGACAGAGAGCACATGAAATATTGGGAAGATTTCAAATAACACAAGCCAAGCAGGAAATGGTATGTATGAAAACAATAATCTCCCAGGCAAAACCTACCCAGATAGCTCTTCAGAAAATGACCAAGGAAAGAGGTAGAATCCTACGTAGAATAAGGGAATCCTTTTGATCAATTAGCCCAAATGAAAGGCAGAGGATCAGGAAAGAAGAGATCTTCTTTGTCAGACTCCGGGATGCCAAGACCCTTGCTATCCTTTAGCTACCAGAGGTGATAGAATAAATAATAAATATTTTATTTAATAAATGCAGCAAAAATCCGTAAAATATTTGGATAAAGCTTATTGTGAGGTTAATGTTTTTGGTTATGGTTTATTTTTGTAAATGAATAAAGATAAATTGATTATGGAATATTTTTATAGATGGGCCACAATTATATTGGGGATCTTTCACAACTCTCTTCAGGGATTTCAGTATGAAAAACGTAGTCCTGGTTACTTTGGGCTCTTTAGTTCAAAGAATATTTTGCCCAAAGCAAATATGTACATAAGATACATGATGGAGTGGCAGGGCTTTTTAAACAAGCTTCCACGACAGAGAAAGGATAATAAAACTCACTGGTATATTATTAAATCCTTGGGGTATCTTTTTGGGACGTGCACTGATAGGTTAAACCTGTATATTGGGTTTATAAGGTTATTCAGAAGTTTAAATTGATAAAAAGAGGTTGAGGATGGATATTATTGATCACACTAAACCATAAATCACTTACGTATCTCTTATAAGTATTTGGTTACCTTGGAAAGGTGTCTGGATGTAAATATAACTGGGTCTCTGGGTATCAATATTCTCCAAAGATCTCTTTATTTATAGATTTTTGAGTCCAAATATATTAACCTTCTGAGAGACACAGGGGCTCAAAGGGATAGAAACTGAGGCTAGCAGGGTCACCATTGGTAGCCTGTCACGTGTTCCTGGTGCTGTAGCACGGGTAAAATATAATTTCACATTTTATGGTAATTATTTTACGTTATAATTGATGTTTGGACGTGTGAATAACACTAATATGTCCATTTTATTTATTTTTTGATGAATTATCCTCATTAAAGGTTCCCAGTAAGTTCATAATTATTTTAATAGACCATCCTAAAGATAGTCTGATTTCATTTGAGTTCTCATTATTTATTAAATAATTGGAGTAAAGAAATGATATTGATTTTACTCCTTATTTTTGAATTTTAGTTGATTTACTAATAATAATTACTTAAAAATATAATTCATGGGTATTCATGTAATATTCTTACATCATTAGTTTTTATAGTATGTCACGGAAATATTGATGTCTAGAAATTCTCATAATACTATATTAAAGTATTTTAATATATTTTTAGAAGTTTTCATTGTTTGTTTTTGACATTCTTGGTTCTTTGAATTACATTTAATAAAAAATATGTATAAAGGTTATTTTAGTATTTTTATGTTATTTTATGTACTGTTAGACTATCTACTATCCACAGGAACATTTATTACATATGTAGAATGTTTCTGTGTGGGTTGTAGCATGTTAACCCGGTACCTAAGTTTCTCAGGCTACCTGTCACTTTGTCAACCCTTAGTCCCGCGGCTGCGTACTTCTCAGAGGCCTGGGACTGCATACACGACTTTGACCGAGTGACAGGGCTGTATTGCAGCCACGCGGGTGCATTTGCTGCCGCGGCTGTGTGCAGGAATTGTGACAGAACACATTTCCGTCTGAAACTCCTAAAATATACACAACAACTCAATTCTGACTGAATTTTAGGTGTGAAACCTAAATGTGACAATACATGTGAAATATTTAATTGGCCAAAAGTTCAATAGTGGTTCCGTGGTATTTTGGTCCTTTTTCCTCAATTATTTAAAAATATAAGGAGTTGGATTTCAAGGGTGGGGTCAGTGAGTGACCCTACCTATTTTTGGGTGGAAAATGCATTTTTGCAATAGGTTTTCCTACTCCTTCTTAGTTTAATTTTATTAATATTATTTTTATGTTATTTCTGTTACTTTTGCAGCTTGCTCTGCAATAGTAGCAAGCTGAAATTCCCCCACTCCAAGGATATGGCCATATCTGAAAAAGATCTGGAGCATGTTGGGAAAAAACTAACCCCATGTGTGTTTCAGTTCCTCTTGCTGGCTCTGTAGTTTCTGAGATGTATTGGTCCATCAGGTATGTTATTCTCCGGTAACATTTTGTCTTTGTCTGCAGATTCTCCTTTGTATCTTAATAAGTATAGTCTAACATATTTTCCTTGTACTCTCTCTTTCTTGTCTCTCAATATCCTGCTGACTTTCCCTTTTTCTTTCACAGGGTCAGGTTCTATTCAGATTATTGTTGGAGGGAGGTTGCCACCTTCTCTTGGTTGAAAGTGTTTTACTAGGTTAACAGGAAATACTGGGTGTTTTCTTGATAATTCTTCACTCAAGATTACTTCTACAGCATATTTTCCATGCATATTTTTGATAAAAAATGGTCCAACAAAGGCTGGTTTCAGCTTTTTGTAACCTACTAGATTGTTGAAGTTGGTAGTGGATATCAAGATCTGATCTCCTATTTAACGTCAGGTTACCTATGTGATTTGTCCCATCTTTGTTTTTTGTGTTCTACTGCTTCTTCTACACACTTTTGAGCACAATTACTTGCCAGATCTATCATCTTCTTAAATTCAAGAGATGTTGGATGAATGGTGGCTAAGTGATAGTTTAAATTATTCCTAGGGAGTTTCTCAATCCATCCTATTTCTATTATGTAAGGGGCTTCTTTGGTAGTAGAATGTTTACTGCTGTTATAAGCCATTTCTAGATCTGGGAGAAGGCTAACCCAATCATGGCAATAGCCATCTGAGTTTTTGTATTCTAGACCAAAGCTGCAGAACCTTCTTAACATATCTTCTAGGGTCTGTATCATTCTTTTAGCTAATCCATCAGTTTGGGGATGGTATGCTTTAGAAAATGCTAGAATAGTACCCAGTATATCATGTAGATTGCTCCAAATCTCAGAGATGAATTTGGGGTCTCTGTCACTGATTATAATCTTGGGTATACCAACATCAGCTATGATCCTATTCCAAAATAGTAGAGCTACATTCATAGCACTATCTTCTTTGTGGTTAGGTAACAATTTTTCCTTCTTAGAGTATCTTTCAACTATAAACAGGACAGAGTTATATGAATAGGCCAGTGAAAAAATCCATATTAATGATTTCCCATTTATTTTTGGGTTCAGAGATCTTCTGTAGGAGTCCAAACCTTTTGCCAGTAGTTTTATTAGATTTTTGGCAAGTCTCACAGCTAGTAAAACAGTTAATAGTGATTTCTTTCCAGCCTATTGACCAAGAAGTTTGTTTTACTTCTTCCAAGTTTCTTTCTGTAGATAGATGCTCTGATTAACAGCTTTCATTGCATTCCTGGAGTATATGTAGTATATATTGTTTGTTTCTTAGTACTAATACACTGGAAGGTTGGTGTCTGTAGTAAAGGAGACCATCCCAAAAGGTAAAACTTCCTGCTTTATAGGCTTTAAGTAATGAAGCAGGTAAACTATTTATCAGAGCTGCTTCTGAGGATTCACATTCCATGATGGTAATGAGCAGCTTGATTTCAGGGGAGTAGTTGTCCCTCACTAGGTTGAAGAGAGCAGTATCTAATTCACATAAGTGGATCCCCATTTTTGGAGCATTTAATGCAAAAAGATTGATTTTAAAGATAGGAAAGATATCTTGATCTTCAGGGTCATATGCTGAATTTTTAGAGTCATTAGGCAAAGAATCCCTACTTAGACTATCAGAATTCTGATGTTTAGTTCCAGCTTTATGCACTATGGTCATCTGTCCTCTATACTTTTGTATAGAAATTTGCCACCTGAGCATATGTCTGCTGGGGGTTATTATGTTCATGAGAGTTCTTACCGCATTTCAGTCCGTGATCACTTGGAAAGTGGTGCCTTCTAAGTAATATTTTAGCTTTTCTAAAGCCCATACTAGGGCCAAACATTCCAACCGACTGGCTCCATATCTCTTTTCTGTATCTTTGATCTTTCTAGATATGAAGAGTATTGGTTTCTCCACTGGTCCGTCTTCTTCTATCCTTTTTTGATGTAGAGAAGCTCATAACCCTTCCATACAGGCGTCAATTCACAGTTTCAATGGCCTGGCGTAATATGGTTGAATGAGTAAAGGAGTAGAGGTCATAGCTTTTTTTAGTTCCTCATAGTTTTTCAATCTCTAATTAGTCATTTCAAATAGAGTGTTGTTGTTGCATACTTTGTACAGACTCTTAGTTAGCATAGAAAACTTTGGTATGTGTTGTCTGTAGTAACTGCAAAAAAAAAATGAAAGAAAGTAACTCTGTTTGGTTTTGAGGCATGGGTCTATTCAGGACAGCAGCTATCTTATTTTGATCAGAAGCTAGAGTTATACCAGAGACTATACGCCCTAGGGATTTCAATTCTCCATAGCCAAATTTTCATTTCTTTGTGGATACTTTGAATCATTTTCTGGAGATAGTTTGGAGTACTAATCTTATTTGATTGATATGAGTATCCCAATCATCAGAGTATATGATAACATCATCTATATATACCATCATCCATCCTTGTCTGAAGTATGTACCTAGAACTTTATCCATTGTTCTCTGGAAGTTTGATGGGGCATTCTTTATACCTAAGGGCATCCTAAGATATTCATATAATCCCAAATGAAAAATTAATCTCATAAACTTCCTGCTTTCAGGGCTTATAGGTATCTGGTGGAAACCTTTAAGCATATCCATAGTAGTGATATATTTGGCCTTGGAAAAGTTATGTAGAGCTTGATCAATCCGGGTTATAGGATAATAATCTGCCTGAGTATAATTATTGAGCATTCTGAAGTCTGCTACCATTCTTGACTTTTCATTATGCCAAGCTATCATTACAGGTGTTTTCAAATCTACCTGCTCATTGTGCCCTACTAACCTTCATACTTCTAAGTCTATCAGTTCTTGTATGTTTTCCTCAAGAGCTATTCAAGAATTACTACTAGAGGGATAGGCTGGTCTTCTTAATTTTGGAGGTTAAGGAGGCTTAATATTCAATGTTAATACCATATGATGTCCTTACATATCACCAATGGGATGATCTTTAGTACAAAAAGCATTTTGGTTCTCAAAGCAGACTTTCAATATATCTTTCTTCTGTTCCTCAGAAAGTTTTATATTCAGAGCTGCTTGAGAGAAGTATTCTTGATTAAATTATTCTAAATGCTTTTGATAAGTTGAAGAGGAGAAGTTAGATTGGATAGTGAACATCTTAAACTTCTTATCCCAATTACCACGCACTGTAAATTATCTCCCTTTACTCTGGAACACATCTATACCATATAGACATAAATCATCATAACCTATTATCAGGTATTCACATAGTCTGTTGAGCAATACTACAAATTCCACTTGTATTCTCAAATATCCTTTAGTATGGGGTAGTATTATAGGAGCAGTCCATACTCCAATAGCATTCATGGTAAAGTTGCAAGAGATAAACTGGGCTTTGGGGACGGGCAGAAGGTGTTCTTTCCAATTGGGATCCCATTTGTTCAATAATTCAGCACAGACAGATGAGCAGAAAGCTCCACTATCCAGTCATAACCTTATAGGTCTGTCTTTATACGATCCTGTTGCATAGAAAGTTTGACCCGTGGTATAACGTTTGCAACTCATACGTTTAACTGCTAATGGTTTAACTTCCGTGATATGTCTAGGAATCATGGTAGGATCCCATTTTTGGGGCAAACTAGAATCCCCATGGATTTTATTGATTTCTATAGAAGTGCCTATATCTCCTTCTATAACATTAACAGGGTTGGTCAGGATCAATTCAAATTCAGAAAGGGATCCTTCAGTATCAGCTATATCTTCATAGTTCTCATTCCATTCAACCTCCTGCTCTCCTTCCAAGACTTCTATCTTTATTTTTGGTAATGGGAAGTTTTGTCTCATATGCCTTGTCTTGTTAAAATTCCAACAAGTTCAAGGTATCTTCTCTTTGTCCCTATTTTCATTAGGTTTCTTATTTTCAGAGGTATTTATCAGAGGGGGTTGTTCTCTGGTTTTGTTAATGTTGAAGTTCTCTTTGGGTCTAGAAGGGACCTTCTTGTCTAACCCATTCATGTCTATGACTTCTTATAACCCATTGATTAGAGTTGGTAAGTCAGCATCCATACTCATCCGGCATCTCACACTATGGTTAAGATTTCCTGGACACAATTTGAGGAGTCTTTCATTTACTTCCTCTTTATCAGCATCTGGATAGAAGCAATCTAGTCTTCTTTGTTATTATTATGGAAAGCAATTAGCTTAGGAAAATGAGCAGTATTCAAAGCAAAAGAAATGCTGGACGCCTTGTCTCAATAATTGCTTGATGGGCTATCACAATGGGGCAACACGTTGGATGATATTGTTGATGAATTTGATTGGATGATGAATGGATGATGGAAAACAGCGGGAAGAAGAGCTCCTTAAGTAAAAAAGATTGGCCTCTTGTGAGCCCATGATACAACAAGCCAAAAGGAAAAGTTTCCGCCCCAAAAGATCTCTACAGGCTCTACAGGCCTTGTTACATGGTTTGGGCTACATCAGCCCACATGGCATCAGTACCTGTACCCTTACAACCAGCCTATTCATGTTGTTTCTGGTGTCTCCACCTCAATGGGGTTGAACCAGCCCCTGTGCTGTTCAATCCCTGGCTGGTTGTCCGTGACAACCAGCCCTGTTACTTATCTTAGCACTTTTACAGCCCTGGCCCCTCATATGGGCCAGATGGGACCCAGGACTCACCTAAGTCCAACCAAAATCTCACCTGGGGGGGTGTAACCAGCGTACATGCCACCCCCCCCCTCTCTCTCAAATCCCTGGAGGGGGCAGTCAAATCCCCCTACCAGGGGCCCTGGAGGTTGATACCCCCAGGGTGTTGCTTTGTCAAGTGGGCTGGGGGGTTGTCAGGTCCCATCCAGCCCGTTGCTCCTCCCCCTTGATAAAGGGGGGGGGGATAGCGCCCCTTTGATGGTGGCGGGGTGGTCAATTCCCCCCCACCAAGGGTCGCCTCAATGCAACCAGCCTGGCCACCTCTTTTGGTGGGGGGATGATCAAGTCCCCCCCACTATGACCAGTTGCCCCTTGCAACCGGTCGCTGGCTGGTTACAACCAGCTCCCCCTCCCCCTCCACCTTGCAATGGCGAGTGAGGGGAGGGGTAGGAGCCAGGACCACCAGCCCCAAGGCTGCCACCCAGCACGGCAGCTGCAACAATGGCTCTGCCCGGGCTTTCAGGCCCCATAGACAGCCAAAGGCAAAAACAGTGGCCCCAAGCGGGCCGCAACGCGGGCAGCAGCCCCAACCAGGCTGCAACACGGGGGGCGGCCCCAATGCCCAAGCCCAAAAACTAAGTTAAACATACTTTGGCGGGCCAGCCCGTCTGGCCAAGTATTTCCAAAGTAAACCTTGGGCCCAATTACGCCCATACAAGCCCATCTGGCTTTACTTGCCCATATCCCCCACCAGGCCAGTTAGGGCCCATGTACCAATGAGCCTGTTTCACACGTTTTGAGGCCAGTTTCCCCAAATCAGTGACATCCACACAGGCCTGTATGGTCCGTGTGAGTGTCCAATGGGCCGGAGAGGCCCATATGTGAATCCCATTTGGATTACCCTTATATGTAGCACACGCATAAGTGCATACCTATTTTAACACTCTCTTCTGTTCCAAGCACCATTTGTGAGGGTTATCCTTGGAGGGATCAAATGAGGAATTTTCAAAATTTTTCATCATTTTTCTTTTCCACCTTTCAAAACAAAATTTTTCTTTAATTAGAAGTTTCCAAGAATTCCATGGTAAGGATCCTACTTCTTGTCTTTTACTGATAAAACAGTCTAAAGCTACTCCTTCAAATATTCTGGGAAGCTTGACTACAGCTATAGCTTCTGGTAATTCATAGGAGTTAATAGTATAGTCAATAAATTTAATGAAATTTATATGATTGGATTCTCCTTCACAGGAGAACTTGGGCCATTCAGAAATAGGGGGTAACAGTTTGAGGGCTTTCTCCATCTCAGGGGTAGGACTAGGCCTGAAGGTTTCACTCCTATGCATTCCTAGTGGGGGTGGTGCATAAGGAGTAGTTGTTTGTCTGGGAGGATTTGGTTCCTCTGTGGTACTCCCCAAGGGTTTGGTCAGACAGACTTTTAAGTCTCTAAGATCATTCTTGATCAGATTAAGTTTCAGTTCCACTTTATTATTAAGCAGATCAAATTTCTCACTAAGGGATACAATGGATCTGTTAGTGGTGGGTACCGATTCTTGTTTTAAGGGTTGGAAAGACAAAATAAAATCTTCTTGGATACCTCATAACATATTCTCAATTGTTTGAGTCTTTCTGATCCTCCCTTGATTAATTGTACCCAATAATTGTTCTGTATGTTCTTTAATACCTTCCATTCCTACATTTTTTGTTTGGTAATTAATCAATTTGGCTACTACTGAGGTTCATTTATCAATCTGGGTATAAACAACGTCCAAATTTCCACAAACAATCTTGAGATTATGACCCATATCATTAGAAAAGGAATTAATTACATCAGAGGTTAGCTTGGGATCAGAATTAGAGGCTAATTGTTGTAAACCCTTTTCCATTTTTGAGGTAGGGATATTAGCTGATCCCAATCCTTTTTTCCCTTAGGCTTTTGATGGGAAGAAGATCTCTTCTTTCCTGATCCTTTGCCTTTCAGTTGGGCTAATTGATCCAAAGGATTCCACTTTTCTACATAGGATTCTACCTCTTTCCTTGGAATCATTTTCTGAAGAGCTATTGGGGTGGCTTTTGCCTTGGAGATTATCTTTTTCATAGAAACCATGTACCCCTTGGCTTGGGCTTCTTTGAACTCTTCCCAATATTTCAAGTGCTCTCTGACTAAGTATTTGATCCTGGCTTCCTTGGCCAAATTCTGCTGGGGTGGCTGCAGGGAATCTTCTTTCAATGGAGGGTGGCTTAATTCTACTACCTTCTCCAGCTCTAGGTTGGGGGAGGGCAGAAGTATTTGGTCCTGTTCCTTGTCCATCAACATTTGATTCACGGTTTTCAGTCCCCTCATGGTTGTCATTATTGGTGGTCTCACGGTTACTGGGGGCTCCTGGAAAAGATCCATAGGAGGGAATTCTCCCTGAGACTCTTTTGTTATGTCTATTCATATTTGAATAAAGTGTTAAGAAGTAGTTTTCTTTCTACAGAAAAAATCCGTAAAATTAAGTTCTATTTAAAACTCACTTAAGTTTATATTCAAAGTTACCAAGACTTTATTGGGATTAAATTGGTCCTTAGTAGGTAATCCTATGGCGTCTTGGTGTGTTCCAATGAGGTCTTCACCCGTCCAATCAATATTTTCAGGGCTTCCAGAGATATATTTGACTTCTTGATCCAATAAATCAATTTCAGTGGTAGTGATTTCTGGCATAGGAGGGTTCACTGACGTTAAAATGTTATTTTATTGGTCAATAAAATATATTAATATTATTTACAAAATAATACCGTAATACAAGTTGTATACTTACTTTTACATTTAAAAAGTAATTTCTAAGGTATTTCTTCCAAGCTTTATGTTTTTTTAATAGGGCCTGGAAGTTGATATGCCTCTCAAGATCTTCTTTTTCAAGGAGTTTATCTAAGCATTTATGTGCAGAAGAGATATTAAGTTGCTCAGCTTGAGTTAAAGCTTTCCAACCAGTAGGTTTATAATTTTTGATATATTCTTCTTTTCTTAACTCTAAAAGATTTAAATAATAGAGTATTAATTCTGCATTGGTTTTTAAATCCACTGCACAACAATTTAATGATGAATCACAGTTATAAATTAAGATAAATTTATCTTTGATTTAATTTTTTGTGAAATGTCTGGTCCAAGGTATTAAATATAATAAAATGGAATATTTCACAGCAAGACCCCCAATTTTCAGCCTCTTGGATGCCAAGACCCTTGCTATGCATTAGCTACCAGAGGTCATAGAATAAATGATAAATATATTAATTAATAAATGCTGCAAAAAATCTGTAAAATATTTGGATAAAGCTTATTGTAAGGTTAATTGGTTTGGTTATGGTTTCTTATTGTAAATCAATATAGATAAATTGATTATTAAATATTTTTTATAAAGGGGCCACAATTATATTGGGTATCTTTAACACCTCTCTTCAGGAATTTCAGTATGAAAAACGTAGTCCTGGTTACTTTTGGCTCTTTAGTTTAAAGGATATTTTGCCCAAAGATAATATGTATATAAAATACATGGTGGAGTGGCAGGGCTTTGTAACCAAGCTGCCACGACAGAGAAAGGATAATAAAACTCACTTGTATTTTATTAAATCCTTAGGGTATCTTTTTGGGACGTGCACTGATAGGTTAAACCTGTATACTGGGGTTATAAGGCTGTTCAGCAGTTTAAATTGATAAAAAGAGGTTGAGGACAGATATTATTGATCACACTAACACATTAATCACTTACTTATCTCTTATAAGTATTTGATTACCTTGGCATGGTGTCTGGATACAAATATAACTGGGTCCCTGGGTATCAATATCCTCAAAAGAGCTCTTTATTTATAGCTTTTGGAGTCCCAATATTGTCCTTCTGAGGGGTACATGGGCTCAAAGGGACGGAGACTGAGGCTAGCAGGGTCACCAGTGTTAGCCTGTCATGTGTTCTTAGTGATTTAACACAAGTAGCATATAATTCCATAGGGTATGTAAATTATTCTAATTTATAATTCATGTTTGGTCGTGTGAATAACCATAATTTGTCCTTTTTATTTATTATTTAATTGATTATCCTTAGTAAATGTTCCCAGTAAGTTAATAATTTTTTCAATAGAAATTCTCAAGGATATTCTGATGTCAGATGAGTTCTCATTATGTATTGAATAATTGGAGTTAAGTCATGATATTAATTTAACTCCTTATTTTCGAATTTCAGTTGATTTACTAAAATAATTACTTAAAAATATAAGTCATGGGTATTCATGTAATGTTTTTACATCATTAGTTTTCTTAGTATGTCACAAAAATATTAATGTCTAGAAATTTTCATAATAGTACATTAAAGTATATTAATGTATTTTTAGAAGTTTTCATTGTCTTATTTTCTACATTGTTGGTACTTTGAATTATATTTAATAAAAAATACCTATAAATGTTATTTAAGTATTTTTATATAATTTTATGTACTTTTAGACTATCAAATATCCATGGGAACATTTTTACATATGTAGAATGTTCCCGTGTGGGTTGTAGCATGTTCACGCAGTACCTAAGTTTCTCAGGCCACCTGTCACTTTGTCAAACCCTAGTCCCATGGCTGCTTACTTTTCAGAGGCCCCCCAACTGCGTACACAACTTTGACGGAGTGACAGGGCTGTATCTGAGCCGCGCTTGGGTGCATTGGCTGCCGCAGCTGCGTGTGGGAATTGTGACAGAACACATTTCCGTCCATAACTCCTAAAATAGACACAACACCTCAATTCTGACGAAATTTTTGGTGTGAAACCTATATGTGACAATACGTGTGAATTATTTAATTGACCAAAAGTTCAATAGTGGTGCCATGGTATTTTGGTATTTTTTTCCTTAATTATTTAAAAATGTAACGAGTTGTATTTCAAGGGTGGGGTCATTGAGTGACCCTACCTAATTTTGGGTGGAGAATCCATTTTTGCAATAATATTTATTAGGTTAATTTTATTATTATTATTTTTGAGTTATGTCTCTTACTTTTGCAGCTTGCTCTGCAATAGTAGCAAGCTGAAATTCTTCCCATCCAAATTCAAAGGGAAAGAAGGATTGTGATGAGATTATATGCTTAGGTCAAAAGTGGAAAAAGGTGTACAACAATCAGCCTCTCATTCTGAAAACAGGAACTTTTCTAAGCTAACATCTTATGTAATTAAATCTTTTTCTAATGATATGCGCCATAATTTCAAGATATTTTGTGGAACCTTGGATGGTGTTTACACCCAAATGGATAAGTTAACCTCAGTAGCAGCCAAATTTTTAACAACCAAACAAAATCTGTAGGAATGGAAGATATTAAGGGGAATACAGAAAATTTATTGGAGAAAATTCATCAAGGTAAAATTAGACTGAATCAAACAATTGAGAATATGTTATCAGATATCCAAGAAGATTTGATTATGTCTTTTCAGCCTTTAAAAGAAGAATTGGTAACTACTAATAACAGATCCATTTTTCCCCTTAGTGAGAAATTAGATCTGCTTGATAATAAATTGGACCTGAAACTTAATATGATCAAGAATGAACTTAGAGACTGAAAAGTCCATCTGACCAACCCCTTGGGGAGTACCACAGAGGAACCCAAACCTCCCAGACAAAAAAATACTCCTTATGCACCACCCTTACCAGGAATGCATAGAAGTGAAGGGCTAGTCCTACTCCTGAAATGGAATAAGCCCTCAAAATTCTACCCCCAATTTTTGAATGGCCTAAGTTCTCCAGTGAAGGAGAATAAAATCATATACATTTCATTAAACTTATTGAATATACCATAAACTCTTGTGACCTACCAGAAGCTATAGCTGTAGTCCGTCTGCCAAGACTATTTGAAACCCTAGATTTAAACTGCTTTATTAGTAAAAGAGAAGAAGTTGGAACTTTAACATTGAATTCTTGGAAAATTCTAATTAAAGAACAATTTGGCTAAATAATGTGGAAAAGAAAAATGATCAAAAATTTCGAAAATTCCTCATTTGACCCCTCCAAGGATAAACCTCACAAATTTTGCTTAGAACAGAAGAGAATACTAGACTGCTTCTTTCCAGATGCTGATAAAGAGGAATTAATTGAAAGACTTCTCAACTTGTGTCCTTGAAATCTTAACCATAGTGTAAGATCCACGATGAGTATGGATGCTGACATACCAAATATAATCAATGTGTTAGAAGAATACATAGAAATGAATTGGTTAGATGAAACGGTTCCTTCTAGACCTAAAGAGAACTTCAAAATTAACAAACAAAAACAGAGAACAACCCCCACTGATAAATACCTCTGAAAATTAGAAACCTAACGAGAACAGGGATAAAGAGAGAATGCCTGGAACTTGTTGGAACTTTAACAAGACCAGCCATATGAGAAAAGACTGCCCATTACCAAAAAGAAAGATAGCAGTCTTGGAAGGAGAGCAGGAGGTTGAATCAAATGAGAATTATGAAGATATAGCTGATACTGAAGGATCCGTTTCTGAATGTGAATTGATCATGACCAACACTTTCAATTTAATAGAAGGAGATATAGGTTCCATAGAAATAAATTACATCCATGGTGACTCTAGTTTGCCCCAACAATGGGACCCCACCATAATTCCTAAAAATATCACTGATGTCAAACAATTAACAGTTAAGCCTATGAGTGGTAATAGTTATAGTACTGGTCAAACTTTTTATGCAACAGGATTGTATAATGACAGTTCTATAAGGTTATCACTTGATAGTGGGGCTTTTTGCTCATGTGTCTGTACTGAATTCTTAGACAAATGGGATCCCAATTGGAAAGACCACCTTTTACCCATCCCAAAAGCCAAGTTTAGCTCTTGAAACTCTACCATGAATGTTATTGAATTATGGACTGCTCCTATAATATTACCCCATACTAAAGGATCTTTGAGAATAAAAGTGGAATTTGTAGTATTTCTCAAGGGATCATGTGACTACCTGATAATAGGAAATTATGCTTTATGTCTATAAGGCATAGGTGGGTTCCAGAGTAAAGGGAGGTACTTCACAGTGGCTGGGAATTGTCACAAGAATTTTAAGATATGAACCATCAAATGTAACTTCTCCTCTTCCACTTACCAAAACCATTTAGAAGAATTCAATCAAGAATACTTCTCCCAAGTAGCTCTAAATATGAAAATTTCTGAGGAGAAGAAGAAAGATATATTGACAGTCTGCTTTGAGAACAAAAATGCTTTCTGTACTAAAGATAACCCCATTGGTGATATCAAAGGACATGGCAAGGTATTAAAATTGACTATTAAGGCTCCTTACCCTCCAAACCTACAGCTTATCCCTCTGTCATACCTACGACACAGATAGTAGTTGTGATTATGTAATACATGTGATTAGTCAGCCTCTCAGATATCATTGACATGTTACAAGCCAATAGTATCACAGGTTGTACCTAGCACTATATAAACTCGACTCATCCTACACTTTCAAGTCTTTCCTTAAGAAATCAATTCTTCTTGTTCTGCACCCTAGCTCTCAGTCCACTCCTTCTGGAGTATCCTTCCTACTAGTATCATCCTGACTCATCTTGAGTCCTCTTTGGGTTTTCACCCACCTTGGAGTCTTTACTCCCTTTTGCTGAACCTTCAGCCTGATCCATCTCGGATCTCTTCCGGTACTAGTCTCCTTCCTACTGTTAGTTAATGCCACCCTGGCTTTGTGTCAAGCCTCCGTGTGACATAAGAATTGATTTCTTCCTTGTAGTCAACCATAGTTAGCTCCCTGATACTACTGCTCAATACTCGTATATTTTGTCTTGTCCATTTCGGACCTGACTTTCCTCTATCAAAACATCTTCTTCCCCTTTCCCTTACCTTCCACACCATACTTGGTGTAGTCTTGGAATGTCTAGCATCCAACAACCATCGGATTAGTTACAACAATCTGCCCTCTATTCCTACTCCCTGGCTCTGTCACTCATTGTCAAACCCTCATCAATTGATCTTGTCAACTCGCCACTATCATCAGTCTCCTCATCAACCCAATCCACTTCCCCTCATTGCTACCAGGTCCTCATCCTCTGCAACCCCCTCTTTGCTCATCCAGTGGTTGTGCAGGCTATCCTCCTCAACCTTGCGCGTTTCACCAATCAGCATTGCGCAGATCAACCTTGTCAACTTTGCGCAACCTTTGAACGTTGCTCGCCGCCCCCCCTTTGGCAAGACAACGCACAAGTGGCTCATCACAAACAACAATTGGCGTCATCGCCATTTTTTTTTCCGCTCCGCCCCCAGCAACCAACCTTTTTTGCTCGCTTGCTTTGCCTTCGACAAGGAGGCGAACAGTGGCATAATCCCGGGCGACCAGCAATCTCATTGTCGCTTGCGCGCATTGCCTTCAGAGAGGCAACAAACGATCGCACCATCCCAATACTACCCAATCATGCAATATGACTTTTGCTCCGCCACCATTGCCATATGCCAATCTTTGCGCGACTGGCTGGTCCGCTCAACATGTCCAACCCCCAGTCTTGTCATTGTTTGCTTGCCCAACCTCAACATCGCTCGCTTGTTCCGCCTTGATCTGCCTGCCCGTTGGCCTTGCGCGGCTGGCTCTTCGACTTTGTGCGACTTACTTTGAGGCCTTGATGCTTTGATGCCTCTACATCCCAGCGCTTGGGCACCTTCAACGCTTCAACATTTTGACATGAACCGCTTACCTAACCTCGCAGCTTGTTCCCCTAGTCTACCTTGCACTAACCATCCTTTCAGTCTTGCGCACCTGTCCATTGCTCTGCCTCATGTCAACTCAGCAATCCGCGCGCTCAACCATGTTGCAACAAACTTTATACAATAGGTCAACTTCCCTGAAATACTCATGGCTCTCCTCCTCATCAATTTACGTTCTTTTCAAATCACCTGGCCTCTCCAGCCTATGAGTAATTGTGCCAATCAGTTTTTGTTCCTTTTCTTTCTTTAATGGTGTTCAGGAGCACACCTGTTTTTCCCGGGGGGATTCTGTCATACCTATGACACAGATAGTAGTTGTGATTATGTAATACATGTGATTAGTCAGCTTCTCAGATATCATTGACATGTTACAAGCCAATAGTATCACAGGTTGTACCTAGCACTATATAAACTCGACTCATCCTACACTTTCAAGTCTTTCCTTAAGAAATCAATTTTTCTTGTTCTGCACCCTAGCTCTCAGTCCACTCCTTCTGGAGTATCCTTCCTGCTAGTATCATCCTGACTCATCTTGAGTCCTCTTTGGGTTTTCACCCACCTTGGAGTCTTTACTCCCTTTTGCTGAACCTTCAGCCTGATCCATCTTGGATCTCTTCCGGTACTAGTCTCCTTCCTACTGTTAGTTAATACCACCCTGGCTTTGTGTCGAGCCTCCGTGTGACACCCTCTAGTCCTAAATGTAGAATAGCTCTTGAGGAAAATATCCAAGAACTGATAAACTTGTAAGTATTAAGGAAAGTAGGGCACCATGAACAAGGAGATGTTTGTAAAGATAGATGCGTGAATCTCATGGATGGTGAAATGCACACTGTTACACCCACCGCTTTGAAAGGCTCATTTTTCCCGCGGGTACTCTCACATTGTTCACAAATCCAGCCGTTGCTCTCACGGTACTCTGACACTCACAACTCCAGCCAGTGCTTTCATGAGGATTTAAAATTTCACTCATGATTGCTAGGAAAAATGGGAATGAAAACCAACTGCACAACTTAAGGAACTCAACAACTTGTGGATTGAAGATTTGATTTTTTTGATTTTGTTTTGGGTTCTTTTCTATTCTTCATGATTTTCTATTTTCTTTAGTTTTTATTTTCTTTCTTCTTCTATTTTACTGTTTCCTCAAAAGCTTTGGACAAACATCTTCCTCAATGGTCATCAAAACTTTCAACCTAGACCCAATTCTCATCCTCAAAACTCCCAACCATCTGAGTCTTGACCATCAAGAGTACCCATCTTCTTTAATTGGTAAGACAATTTCTAACTGAAGATCATTCTGAAAGTAACTCATTGGAATTGGTGATCTTGATTCAGTCTTGTCATGTGTTTCTCATACTCTCTCATATAGTCATAGGCTACTTGGGAAACTTCCTCACTGTGTTGGTTTTCTCAATCTTTCTGTGTCTCTTTATATGTTTATTCTCTATCTTTGTTTATTTTCTATCTTTGTTTATTCCTGATTCTCATTGATTTCCATATGTCATAGCTTGCTGTTTCAATCATCAATCAAATAAATTTGGTTCAAAGACGCAGCTCTCCTCAACCAGCAAGTCATAGGACTATGGCTATAGGATTGGGATTCTCAATGGATTCATTCTGACAGGCTAAGCTCAAAATGGATCTTGAGACAACCCCCCTCCTGACAGAAGAGAGTTATGGGATATGGAAAGATAAAATGAAGGCCTTCCTCAAACTCAGAGGAGTACTAGAAACACTCAAACCAACCTCCAAATTACTCTCCACTCAAGATAACAATGAAATACAGCTTTTACTCATCTTCAAGGTAGACTCCATCACACACAATAATGTCATTAGTGCATTCAACATCAACTCTGCCAAGGACATCTGGAAGGCAATCAAGGAGTGATTCTCATCCTCCCAAGAATACAATGGAGCAAGAATCCTCAATGACTTTCTACATCTCTCATTCAAAGAAAACAAGATACTGAACTTTGTTACAAACATCAAAACATCCATCAAAAAGATGATTGACATAGGTATAGATCTACCTGACAACATCCCTGCCTACTTAACCATGTTCAAATTTCCATCAAACCTTCAAGATCTGAAGGGTCAACTCATGCATTCCAACAAACAGATCTCCATGGAATTTGTATGCAACCACCTTGTTCCATATCATAACAAGGTTAAGGCCAAAAGCTCTGAGAAAGGCACTGTGCAAGGAACTTCTGAAACTGCCTTGACCACTATGATAAACAAGCCCAAGAATTCTCTATCTAGCCAATGCATAGAAGGCTATCAAAATCCAAAACAAGATAAAAATCACTTGGAATCTGAATGTTTCCACCTCCATCTGGAAAAGGCCCCCGAGTGGTGGAGGGAAAATCAAAACAAATGGAAGGAGAAGCAAAAGAGGAACCAGGAATTAGCGCACTTTCACGCGTTTGTCACAAGGTGGATTGACTGCATAATTGGTGTGGAGAAGAACATATTGATCAATAGTGGTGCGCCCGCCCATATCTTCAACAATAAACAGTTCTTCACCATGCTCAAAGATTACACAGGAGAACACATAACTACGGGAAAAGCTGGAGCGAAATTACCCATCCTGGGTCTAGGAACGGTTAGATTGGTTTGGAAGGATCAAACAATCAGGTTGTCAAACTGTATGTTTGTTCCCAATATTGTAGTCAACCTGATAAGCCCAGGCAAGCTTCTGGATTAAGGATGTACCTTGAAGGCTAAATTGGGTCATTTTGAGCTAAACAATAAAGAAAAATAGATTTGTCAAGGCTCAATCACCAACAACCTCTTTGTCCTAGACCAACCGCGCAAAATTGGCAACAACAAGTGTTATTGGAGTAACCATGAAGACCCAAGGACTTTGAAAGATCTTCATCTTTCCTATGGTCATTCCTTGCTTGGCCGCTGTGGTGCTCTTTTATGGACGCAAGTCAGGAAAGGGCTGCAGGCGGCGCGCTCAGCAATGTGAAGGGCCTTGCCGCAGCTAGCAGCGCTGCGGGCTCAGCAGCAGTCAGGTAGGCCCGGCAGCGGCTGGGTCGGGCTCAGCACCTGGAGACGGGAGACGACGGATTGTGCGGACCAGAAAGCTTGCGCGGACCAGAAAGCTTGCGCGGATTGGAAAGCTTGCGCGGATTGGAAGGCTTGTGCGGATTGGAAAGCTTGCGCGGATTGGAAGGCTTGCGCGAATTGGAAAGCTTGCGCGGATTGGAAGGCTTGCACGGGTTGGAAGGCTTGCGCGTATCGGAAAGCTTGCGCGGATTGGACGGCTCGCGCCGACCAGGCGGACTGCGCATCGCAAGACGCGCGGATTGGGTCACGCGGTTATGCGGATACCTGGAACGGGTTGTTGGGTGGACGCGCGCAGGCAGGCAAGCCGGGCGTACGTTGATATTGAGGGGCATGGGTTATGGGGCAAGGGATGGAGGGGTAGGATTGGGCTAGGGTTCTGTGCTTAGGGGTTGTATTTCATCATTCTTGCTTACTTGTGGTTGTACTTAGGTTAGGGTTGAGAGGGAGGACTTAAATACTTTGCTCTCAACTCCGGGTTGTAGGAGAAGCATGGGGGGAGGGGAGGACGGAGAAAGACTTCACTTCACTTCACTTCACTTCACTTCACTTCACGGACTGTACTGCACTTTAGGATATCACTTCTTACGGCATCGGATTGGATTGGATTGGAAAGGAAGGAACTCATCTTATTATTGCTCTCTCTCTCTCTCTCTCTTGAACGGCTGCATCCAACCTCCTTACAGACGCTTTGATCAATAACTTCCAGAACTCAAGGACAACTTCTGGGGTGTTGCCCCCCTAAAGTTTCCACACCGCCTAGCTAGGATCAAGGGGATGAAACTCAACACCTCTGAGAAGGAAAAATTTGAATGCAAGGACTGTTTAATTTTCAAGATAACCAAGAGTCTGTTCAAAGCAACCTCCACCTCAGCTTCCAAACCATTTGAAAAGATCCATCTCAACGTCATTGGACCAATCACGCCAGAATCACACAGACATGATAAGTACATACTGACTGTCCTGAAAAATTATTCCGGTTATATCTCTGGCATTCCTCTTTATAGAAAGGAAAACATAAATCCAGTACTGATTGAACTCATAGAGAAGCAGAAGAACATTTGTGGCTATTACCCCTCTACAGTTTGCTTGGATGGGGGATCAGAATTTGTCAACACCAGGTTAGTAAAGTATTGCAAGGAGAAATACATGAATCAGTTGGTAACTGAACCATATCATCCCAAAAAAAAACAGCAAGCCTGAAAGGGCCAATTTGAAAATTATTGAGAGCGTGAGGTCAACCTTAAGCTCTGGTTACTTACCTCAAAAATACTGGTTTGAAGTGCTCAAATCTTTCTGCCTCAGTCTCAACCAAATTCCAAAAGACGGTTGGGATCAGTCTCCCTGGGAACTCATCAAGAAAAAAAACTTCCCCCCAACTATCTTCAACCAATTGGGTTTACTGCGGTAGTGCTAAATCAAAAGAGAATAAAAGGTGCGAAATTTGAGCCAAAGGGAAGAGAAGGAAAAATTGTTGGATACAACCACAAATTTCTTTTGTACCAGATTATCATGCCCAAGGGGCTGATTTTCCAATCTAAACATGTTTTTTTTCTCAAAAATTTGGTGGAGCAGTTGGGAATCAAATCAACCATGGATCTCGACTTCAATAACAAAGAAGAAATAGATGAGGGTCCGTCAATAAGTGAAGAGACTGTTGAGACCATTCCTGGTTGGATGAACTACCACAATCTTCCAGCTGAAGTGAAATATTCTGAAAAAGATGTTTCAAGCATCTCTGAGTCTGAGTTGAGCTCAGAGGAAGAATCAAGTGGACATCCCTACCAAGCAGTCAAACCATATGAAGAATGTAGAACTTCCAAAATAGCCAAAAGACCAATCCAAAGAACTCTCCATGATAGATCTTCCATCCGACCTCCTCGAAAATATGGTTTTCATCACTATTTCAAGTCAAAAACATTTCATCAAGCTAGACAGTGTGCAGACGGTCCTAAATGGGGTGGAGCAATAAAAAAAAAATGGATCAATGTGAATTACTTGAAGTATGGGAAGACTACAAGGGTGAGACTCCACTGAGCCCGTTGGATACTACGTGGATATTCAAGATCAAGTACAACACTCACAATGAAACCATCATTCACAAGGCCCAGATTTGTGTCAAGGGGTTCAATCAAGTTCATGGTCTAGATTTTGATGAAACCTTTGCTCCAACCGGTAAGATAGCCTCTCTGAGAGCACTCCTGTTATTTGCCCTGAAGAATCAACTGAACATCAGACAGTAGGATGTAAAGGGGGCCTTGCTGCATGCTCCCATAGATGAAGAATTCATCATTAGACCACCGCAGGGATTTCCACGGACATGCCAATACTTGAGACTCAAGAAAAGCCTATACGGACTCAAGCAGTCTCCAAAAAATTGGTACTGCACCTTTACGGAATGGATCAAGTCTGTAGAGTTCAAAGAATCAGACAGTGACCCCGGCCTTTTTAGATCAAAGGACAAAAAGTCCTTTCTTTTCTTCCACGTGGACTATGTGATTCTTTTTGGTGATAGCAATAATTTTGATGAAAAATTTAAGACAAAGTTCAAAGGCTCTCAAGCTCATGAAACAGACACGATTTGGGGTATGAATTTTGAACAAACTCCTGATAGCATCTTACTTAGTCAACCCAGTCACATTGTGCATGGCTTAGAATAACTTGGCCTGCTAGAATCTAGGCCATCCTCCACTTCTTTAACACCACATCTTCAGTTGAGTGAGGCTTTGGAAGAAGACTTTGAAGGTTTCAAGAAACTCAACATAAATTAAAAATCAGCCATTGGACTTCTGAACTATATTTCAAGCTGGACTCATCCTGACATCAGTTAATCAGTCTCAAGCTTGGCGCAATTCCAGAATAACCCCGGTCTCACTAACTGGAGGGAACTTAAGAGAGCCTTGCAATACCTGAATCACAGAAAGGATTGGAAACTCAAACTCTCATACGATGAATCAAAAGGACCCATCAAGTACTACATTGACGCCTACTGGGCCAAAGACCCAGCCAGTTGCAAATCTCAGTCAGGATACTTGTGTATGTCCTTTGGCAGCCTCATTTTGTGGAACATTTATAAACAAAGAAACATAACATATTCATCCACAGAGGCGGAGCTCAATTCACTGCTGGATTTGTATCTTCAGAGCAAGTGGGTACGTGATTTACTGGGAGAACTTTTCAATCCAATCTGTCATTTTCAAAACACTACATCAACAATAAAGGCGTGCACAACAAACTAAAAAAATTTGGATCTATTGCCAAGACTCGTCATATGGATCTCAAAACCAAAGGGCTAAGGGAAGGACTGAAAGAAGGGTCACTCCTTGAAGAATTGAGGATTTGAATTGCAACCAAAGGACCAAAATATGAAGAAGAACTGGAATGTGCTGTAGCAGTAATTACAAGAGTGAACTTTGAGATGAAGTGAATTAGGAACTACAAACAAAAAGGAGCGTATGAGAGAATGAGAAAGGTCCTCACTGCTAGACAGGACTTGAAATGAGTGAAAACTTGTTATCTGTTGAAGCTTGAGGATGATGAGTTGAATCAAGGACGAGGAGGTCAAGCAAGAGCTGATAGGATAGATTGAGGATGATGGGATGATGATTTGGATGATGATTTTTCAAGGATAATTAGTTGAATAGTTGAATAGAGGATGAGGAGTTCAAGCGGGATGATGGGATGATGAGATAGGTTGAGGACAGGAGAAGGGAGGATGAAGATGAATGATAATGGGAGGAATAATGGGAATGATGATCAAGGGAGCGGGAGAAGGATTTGAGGCAGGAGCCAGAAGGGGAGGAGTGTTGGATGGGAATGTCTCAATTTGAAGCGTCCTCAGCCTTTGTTTGAGCAAGAGGTTGTGTGAGGAGATCAGTCATCTCTCAACACGCCGCCATTTCTAGAAGTGAGGGATTGGAGAATTGAGGAAGTGAGTAGCCTGATGGAGGGTTTGATTGCCGGCTTGGTGAGACAGTCGGCAATCATGCAACTGGAGGGAATGAGGTTGTTTATGATATGACCCTTGTCTTTCTGTTTTCAAAGCCATTGTATTTGAGTGTCAACATTTTTCAACGCACTATGGTGAGAGTCATGGTTGACAATATTGTGTAAAGCTTTATTGTTGATGTTGGCACAGTGGGAGAGTTTGAGGTCTGGATTCAGGTCAAGAAGGAGGTTGGTGAGCCAAATTTTTTCTTGAGTGGCGAGAACCAAGGCTTTGAGTTCTCCTTCCGTGGACAATAGCAATATGGTTGGATGCAATTTGCTGTGCCAGGCCACAGGGCATCCGTAGAGAAGAATCACAAAACCTGTGTGACTTCTTCGAGTGGAGGGATCTTCGGCGCTGTCGGAGTCACTAAAGCATTTGAGATTGTATTTGAAGGAGGAGGACTTGAGACGCAGGGCCAGGGATTGGGTGGTTTTGAGATAACGCCATGCGTGTTTCATTTTGTCCCAGTGAATGTTTCCTGGCTTGGAATTGAACCAAGAGAGGCTAGACACAGCGTACAAGAGATAGGGGCAAGTGCAACTTGCGATGAAGTTGAGGTAGCCGGTGGCGGAGCAATAGTTGATACCCAATTTGATAAATTCATTATTTTTGGAATCAGAGGCGCCCCTGAGTTTGACATTGGGGGTCATTGGAGTCAATATTGGTTTGGCCTTGGAAAGTCCCAATTTGGAGAGAGCGTTTTTGATGTGGTTTGGTTGGTGAAGAAGTTTGAAGGAGGTGGTCTGGAGGAGGTGGTTGCCAAGAATTTTCTTAATAGGCCCGTTGAGAGATATAGAATTCCTTCTTCAAATTAAGAAGGAATTTTTTTGACTCACCCATGATGACAAGATCATCAACGTAAACAAAGACGTAGGTGGAAGATGATCAATTTATGAACAGGCACAAATTGGATGTGGATACAACAAAGCCTTGCTTGAGGATCCAGGATTGAAAAGTGTCGGACCAACTCTTGGGGGCCTGCTTCATTCCATAGAGGGCTTTCTTTAGTCGGAGATAGGGGAATTTAGAGGAGTATCCTTTGGGGCATTTGATGTAGGTTTCTTCATCCAAGGGAGCATGTGGGAAGGCAGCTTTGATGTCCATCTGAACTGTTGGCAAATTGTGGTGAAAGGCGTAGACGAGGAGAGTTTGTAGGGTTGTGATGAGTCCAGTTGGAGCAAAGATCTTGCCGTAGTGGATGAATTATAGCTGCTTGAATCCCTGCACGCAGAGCCAAGACTTATAAATTAATCCTTTGCCGGAAGGATCATCCTTCAGCCGGAAGACCCAGGTGGTTGGAAGCATTCTCTTCCCCAGAGGGAGAGAATGAAACCCTTCCCAAACGTTGAGCCTTTTGATGCCATTGGTTTTTACCTTCATGGATTTAAGCCAGTGAGGACATTCAGGGGATGCTAGGACTTCAGGGTAGTTCCAAGGAACAACCCTAGCAGGGAATCTGTAGCGCAAAGGGGGTTGAAGGGTGGATCAATCTCTGAGAGCTCAAGACAAGGGATTGGTAAGTTGGTGGGAGATTAGTGTTGAATGTTAAAGATATTCTCTCTTTCTCTCTACTTCTTTTATTCTGTTTTATTCTCTTTCTTTCTTTTTTTTCTTTCAGTCTTCTTCAATTTCTATTTCTATTTCTTTCCACTTCTCTTTCTTCTTTCTTTCCCCATCTTTCACAGTCTCTTAGATGTCACCCAACCTCTAAACTCAAGCGCGCTCCCTCTTAAACTCACTGCGCTTTCACGTACATGTTATAGACTCTAAGCTCACCCGAAAGGTCCCGCGCCATCCTAGATTCTCCAAGACCTCTATTGATCCTTCATGAACTCTTTGAATGAGTAATCTTTCTTTTCGTCCTCAACTCTTCACTCTTAATCTTTTTTTTTCTCGATATCATGCTTCCATTCCCAATCTTCCTTCTCAACTCACTAAAATCTTCCTCATCAAAGATTCTGTCTGGTAAGACTGTTTGCCATATCTTTCAACAACTGCAATCTCTACTCTCACTACTTATGTCAACTCATTTTCTTTTCAAGATCTGAACCTGTCTACTCTTCGACCAATTGAACTTCACCTTTGCTCAAGCTCTCACCAATATTCTCTCAGATCAACGTGCTAAGAATCTTTCAAATTGATGTCTGTTTCTCATCACTCTTCTTCTTGTATTTTTTCTTTCTTAGACCCTTTTCCACTTCTCAACTGATTCTTGTGTCTCTCAGCCCTCTTTATGTCTTTTCTTCTATTTTAATCTCTCAGAAATCCAATACGGTTAAAAGCCAAAGAATGAATCCAACAAACCTAACCAAACCAATGGAGGGATCAAGTAACAACGGCTTTTGCCAAATCATACTTAAAGCCGCCCTCCAAGCTGTGCCAATACTCTCCAAAGAGAATTACTTGATTTGGAAAGACAAGATTTCCATCCTAATAGAACTCAAGGGCGTGAAGGAAGCCCTGGAAAACAATTCAAAAATTTTTAGCCCTATAGACAATATGGAAATTTGAGTTATTCTTTTATCAAGAATTGATTTAATTACCCACAACAACATAGTCAACTCCTCAAACATAAACTCTTCATAGCTTGTTTGGAGAACTATAAAAGAAAGATTTGCCTCACCTCAAACTGCCAACCGCGCTTGTGTATTCAAAGAATTCCTCTATCAGCAATTCAAATCAGACTCCATCAAATCTTTCATCACCAATTCCAAAACCTCAATGAAAAAGATGGTCAATGTGGGAATCGACTTACCGGACAATATTCTTGCCAATCATCTCCTATTCAAATTTCCACCCTCTCTTCATTCCCTCAGACAGCAAATTATGCATTTGGATAAGAGTGTTATGAAGGACTTAGTTCTAAATCACCTCATGCAACTTGACAATGAATCCCGGGCCAAGTCTAAAGATGTCCAAATTTCAAGTACTGCGCTAATCACTTCCAATAATCAAAAAAAACCCATCCCGAGAGAATTTTGTTGCACCCACAGATTCCACAACCCTCTCTCTCCAGATCATACTGAAAATAAATGCTGGCACAAGCACAAGCATCTTGCACCCGCGTGGTGGAAAGAAGCTCAGGCTAAATGGAAAGCTCAATCTAACTTGAATCCAAAGAATAAAGAGGTTGCTCACTATCACGCGCTGCTCACAGCTTGGATTGAAGAGGCTAATCCCAATAATTGTATTATCCTTGACTCCGGCGCATTGTGCCACATGTTTAATTCTCCAGATTTCTTCATTTCCCTTACTAATAGTCCTGGAGACAAATCAATTAACCCCGGAAAAGAAGGAGCTCAATTGCCTATCAAAGGAAGAGGAGATGTCCAACTGAAATGGAAAAACTCTGATGTTTTTCTCTCCAATTGTTTCTTTGTTCCCAATTTAGTGGTAAACTTAATAACCCCCAGTGAACTCATTATGTCAAAAGAATGGTATCTTTCCTCTGCGCAAAATCAATTCTTTCTTTTTACCAAATTGGCTCACCTTGCTTTCTTTTGTTTCATTCAAGGAAATCTGTTGTGCTAAATCAACCCTCAAGTATAGGCCATAACTTAAAGTTCTGCTATTTAACCAACAAGGAATTGACAAATGATCAAATCAAGTTTCTTCACCAAGCATTTGGACATGCTAAATCTGTCCGTCTCAAAAATTTGTTTCCCAAACTCTGTTCCAATCTTCTCTCCAATTTCCAATGCAAAGACTGTTTCTTCTCCAAATTAACCAAATCTTAATTCAAAAACACGTCAACTCCTTCTTCTAAACCATTTCAAAAACTTCACATTGATCTAATCGGCCCAATCAACCCACCAGCTAGAAACAATATGAACTATATCATGACGGTTGTGGACAACTTATCCGGTTATATTTTGGCTATTCCGCTTCAACACAAGTCGAACGCCTGTCAACAACTGATAATAATGCTTAACTTCGAGAAACAGAAGAGAGGTTGTTTTCCTGCCACCATCTGCATGGATGGTGGAGGAGAATTTACCTTGTCTGAACTTAAAGATTTCTTCCTTTCCAATTCTATTCAACATCTCTTCTCCAAACCATATCATCACAAACACAACGGGAAAGTAGAATGAGCTAATCTCACTCTTACTGAATCAATTAGAGCCATTCTTCGCAGCTCAGGTCTTCCAATCAATCTGTGGGCCAAAATAGCAAAAGCTGCTTGCTTAGCTCTCAACCAAAATCCAAAGACTCCTTCCTCTCTCTCTCCTTATCAACTCTTCACTAACAAAGTGCTTCCTTGAATGTATTTTCATCCAATCGGCTCCAAAGTTGCTTACCTCAACACCAAAATCTCCCAAGGCAAAAAGTTCAAGGACCGGGGTCTTGTGGGCACCCTTGTGGGTTACAACCCTGCCTTTCTCTCATATCAAATTCTTAAACCTGATCAATCAATTATCTCTTCCAAACATGTAAAATTCATCAAATCCAAAACCTTTTCCCAGTCATCTTGTCCAGACTCTCAATCTTCTTCTGAAGAAAATTTAAAGATTCATTTCAACGAAAATTTTCCTCTCTCAAACATCAACTCCTTCCCGATCAATTCTAACAACTCTATCAACTTGGATTCTTCTCCCAAAAACAAATCTAGTCCTGTTTCTCCTACAATTCATGAAAACTTCCCCGATTCATCCTCAGATTCCTCTCACTCTCTCTAAACCCAACTCATTCCCCAGTACTCGCTTAGAGATTGATTGAGTCTGAATCCTCCTCAGCGGTTTGGATACCACCACTACTTTGTTCCCAAGACGTACAAACAGGCAAAGAAGTTCCCTGAAGCTCCCAAATGGGATTTATCCATGGATTACAAACTTGATGGAATCAAAAGACTCAAAGTTTGAGATGATTACAAAGGTCCCGAGCCCACAAACCCGTTAAACACAACATGGGTGTATCAATTGAAAGAAAATTGCCATGGCGATCCTCTGATTATTAAAAGCCGTCTCTGTGTCCAAGGTTTCAATCAAATTTACGGACTCAATTACCAAGACACGTTCTCGCCCACGGGAAAAGTGGCTTCTCTTTGAATGGCCCTTCTTTTTGGTCTCTATCACTCCTTTCCTATCACCCAACTTGATGTTAAAAGTGCTTTCTTACATGCTCCCCTCTCAGACAAAGTCATTATCAAACAACCAAAAGGCTGCAAACTCAAAGCAAAGTTTCTCATTCTAAAAAAATCTCTTTACGTTCTCAAGCAATCACCGGCAAACTAGTTTTCCACTCTTACGTCATGGATTCATGAGCAAGGATTTCATGAGTCTATCTCTGACCCTTGTCTCTACATTCATTCTCAAGCCAATTTGGTTCTCTTCTTCCACGTTGATAATCTTATTTTAGTGGGATCCAGAGAGAATTTTCTCTCTAATTTTCTGTCAAGATTTCCCAACTCCAGTCATCACGAGCCTAATACTATTCTAGGGATGAAGTATGAACAAACCAAAGATTCAATTCTCTTATCCCAACCAAATCATATTGAAAACGGACTTGAAGAGTTAAAACTGACCAATTGCAAGCCTTCTACAATTCCACTATCCACAAATTTCAACCTCACTCCTGCCTCTGATGACAAACATGAAGAGTTCAAATCTCTTAATATTAATTATTGCTCTGCAGTTTTTCTAATGAACTACATAGCATGTCTCACTCATCCCGACTGGAGCTTTTCAGTCTCCAGTTTAGCTCGTTTCTGCAAAAAACCAGGTATTTGACACTGACAAGAAGTTAAGCAATGCTGGAAGTACGTCAAGGCTACAAAAAACCTTAAACTCACTCTTAGGATCTCAGATACTAACACTCAAATTAAATGCTACAGCAACGCCTCATGGGGCAACAATCTTGACACAACACCTTCTCAATCCGGCCACTTGTCCATTCTTTTTGGTTCCCTTTTATCTTGGGGCAGCTACTGTCAACAAATCATAACTTATTCCACTACCAAAGCCAAGCTTAATCCCTTGGTGGATTCATTTCTCAAAACCATCTGGATGAAAAGTCTAGTTTCAGAACTTTGGAAAAAGAACATTGAACCCAGCCTGCATTTTGTGGACAACAAAGGACTCAACAACAAATTAAAAAAAGTTTGGCTGCCATTCAAAAACTCGTCATATCAATATCAAGACCAAAGGCTTATGTGAGGAACTGAAATTGGGAAACTTAGTGGTTGAATTAATCTCATCCTCCAAAATGAAAGCCAACGGTATTTCAAAGGCCCTTAATGCATCCTTGATTACAAAACTGATTCATTTAATTGATCCAGCTTTCACTCATCCGGCTCCAGTCATACCAGTCACGGGGGGTGTTGAATGTTAAAGACATTCTCTCTGTCTCTCTACTTCTTTTATTATGTTTTATTCTCTTTCTTTCTTTTTTTGCTTTCAGTCTTCTTCTATTTCTATTTCTATTTCTTTCAACTTCTTTTTCTTCTTTCTTTTCCCATCTTTCACAGTCTCTTAGATGTCACCCAACCTCTAAACTCAAGCGCGCTCCCTCTGAAACTCACTGCGCTTTCACGTACATGTTATTGACTCTAAGCTCACCCAAAAGGTCCCACGCCATCCTAGATTCTCCGAGACCTCTATTGATCCTTCATGACCTCTTTGAATGAGTACTCTTTCTTTTCGTCCTCAACTATTCACTCTTAATCTTTTCTTTCTCAATATCATGCTTCCATTCCCAATCTTCCTTCTCAACTCACTACAACCTACCTCATCAAAGATTCTGTCTGGTAAGACTGTTTGCCATATCTTTCAACAACTGCAATCTCCACTCTCACTACTTATTTCAACTCATTTTCTTTTCAAGATCTGAATCTGTTTACTTTTTTGACCAATTGAACTTCACCTCCGCTCAAGCTCTCACCAATATTCTCTCAGATCAACGTGCTAAGAATATTTCAACTTGATGTCTGTTTCTTATCACTCTTCTTCTTGTCTTCTTTCTTTCTTAGACCCTTTTCCACTTCTCAACTGATTCTTGTGTCTCTCAGCCCTCTTTATGTCTTTTCTTCTATTTTGATCTCTCAGAAATCCAATAATTAGGTCACCCTTGGAGTTGGAGTTGGAGGAATTGTTAGAGATGTTTGAGGCCTGAATGGTGGTTGGAGTAAGAAGGGATGTATTGGGACTAGAGCATTTTTTGGCTCAATCAGGAGGAGAATTTGGAGGGATGGTGGTGGACTGCGAGTTGGAAGGGGATGTGGAGGAGGATCAGGAGGAGGAATTGGACGAGTTGAGGATCTCAGTTAGCATTTCATCAAGGGAGAGAAGAGGATAAAAGGGAGACTTGTGGTAATTGGGGGAGGGGAGGAGAGTAAGATTTTTGAAAATTTTAACGTTTGGAGCGTATGATGTCGTTGATGCAGGGACAGAATACGCAATAGGATAGTAATTGTAAGTCAAATCCTACCAGTATTCCTTTGATTCCTTTCTCTTCAAATTTGGGGTGAGGTGCAGAACGTTGATTGAGAACTACTGTCTTCAATCCAAGGATGCGTAGGAGATTGAGATTTGGAGATAAGCCTTTCCACAGTTCGAATGGGGACTTTTTGGTTTTGGGTGAGGGAACAAGGTTACGCAGAGTGCAACATCTGGAGATGATCTCATCCCAGAGATCCAAGGGGATTTTCATGTTGAGCATGGTCGTGCAAGTGGCCTCAATGAGTGTTTGATTTGCTCGTTCCGCTATAGGATTGTGTTGAGGGGTGTAAGGTTCAGAAGTGGAGTGGAGAATTCCTTCCTTGTCAAAGAATGAGCTGAGTTTGGAGTTAACAATCTCGCCGCCGTTGTTGGAGTGGAACTGCTTGAGTTTTTTTGAGAACTGATTGGAGTGAACCCAAATGAATTTGATGATTTCGTTGGCAGCTTCAGATTTGAGTTTTAGAGGGATGCATGTCTTGAAACAAGAGTAGCTATCAGTCAGGATCATGAAGTACCGGTTTCCAGATTTTGACACTGGTTGCATGGGTCCACAGAGATTGGCGTGCAATTTGTCAAATCATTCATTTCTCCAAGGAAACTGGCCCTTTAATAGAGAGAAATGTATTTTACCCTTGGCGCACAAGACGCAGCAGACTTCCTCCCATCAAAGTTTGGGAAAGTTGCGGGAGAGAAGTTTGGTCGAGTGAAGATGAGGATGGGCAAAACATTTGTGAAGAGTGGATAGAGTTAGGAAGGAGAAGGCCTCAGGAGTTATTGGATGTGTAGATTCATCAATGATGAGTAGATTGTCTTGAATTTGACCTTCCAATACAGTTAAGTGATCAAGAGTGACCTTGAAAAAATTCAGGGCAGTTTTGATTAGCAAGCAGCCTCCCATGATTAGTTGACCCAGGGAAACAAGGTTGAGGGCAATTTATGGGACGTATAGCTAGTCAGAGAGATTGAGAGTCAATTGAGAAGTGATGATGGAGGCAGAGCCTATCCTGTTAGATTGTATTGATGATCCCAATTTTCCGGTTTGGATTTCAGTCTGATTTGTCTCTAGGGAGTTGAAGAAACGGGAGCTGTTGAACATTCTCTGAGATTCTCCAGAGTCAAGAATCACATGATCTCTTGATAAGCTGAGGGAGTGAGTAATAGCAAAGCTGAATTCCAGGTTTGCGGTGTGGTGCTCTTTCATGGACGCGAGTCGGGAAAGGCTGCGAGCTGCGGGCTCGCGCGGATCGTAAAGCTTGCGCAGATTGGAAGGCTTGCGCAGATTGGACGGATTGCGCGTATCGGAAGGCTTGCGCGGATTGGAAAGCTTGCGCAGATTGGAGGATTGCGTGGATCAGAAGGCTTGCGTGGATCGGACGGCTTGCGCGGATCAAGCAGATTGCGCATTGCAAGACGCGCGGATTGGATCACGCGGGTACGCCCTGGATACCTGGAATAGGTTTTTGGGCGGACGCATCATGAGAGGGACAAACCAGCGGGCAACACGGACGGGGCATGGGGCAGGGGAGGTGGAGCATGGGTTACGGGACGGGGGATGGTGGGATAGGGTTGGGCTAGGGTTCTGTGGCTTAGGGGTTGTATTCCATCATTCTTGCTTACTTGCTGTTGTACTTAGGTTAGGGTTGAGAGGGAGGACTTAAATA
This sequence comes from Puccinia polysora, assembly GCA_025617555.3. Classification (NCBI taxonomy): domain Eukaryota; kingdom Fungi; phylum Basidiomycota; class Pucciniomycetes; order Pucciniales; family Pucciniaceae; genus Puccinia; species Puccinia polysora. Next base: position 4,298,059 of record CM062630.1, on the reverse strand, counting down.
CTTCACTCTCAACTCCGGGTTGTAAGGAACATTATCACTTTAATACGTGTGTCGGATTGGATTGGAAAGGAAGGAATTAATCTTATTATTACTCTATCACTCTCTCTCACACACACACTCTCTCTCTTGAATGGCTGCATCCAATCTCCTTACAGATGCTTCAATCAATAACTTCTGGACTTGAGGACAACTTAAGGGGGGGAGCACACCTTTGGTTTCCACAGCGGTGGCCTTATTGGACAGATTGGGTTTTTGACCAGAGTTAGTGTTTGGCAAGGAGGTATAATTTGGTCAAAGATGAGGATAGAGCCAGAAGCAACAATCTTTGGGATGGTTAGCTTTGGGGTTGTGCAAGTGGGATTTGCATTGTAAGGTTTGTTGCTGGGCAAGTAGGGCTGACGCTTGAGATCCTGTGGCAACTTGGTGCTTGACTTGATTGAGATGTCAAAGTAAAAGATTGCCATTGATTTTTTTTTCTCCTAGCAAGTGAGTGATGGTGCTCTTAAGATGATCCAGTTGAGGCGGAAACTTTTAGAGCATAAGATATGCTACTATGTCATTTTCCATCTTTATCCCAATTTCAGCAATTTGGAGTAAACATGTCTTGACTTCTGTGATGAACTTCTTGATGTTCTTGGGGACAAATTGGAGGTTCAGGAAGTGGAAGAAAACCCAAGATCAATTTGCGGTTTGTGAAGAAGCAAAGACCTTGTTGATTGACTTCCAGAGAGCTACACCGTTGGTCAGATGATGTTCCTTGACACAGTTCACGTAGGTTTGGTTGTCCAATTTTGCTAGGATGTAGCCTAAAATTTCAAGGTTGATATCGGCTGGGTATTTTTCAGGTTTGGAGGAGGTCAGCCAGTGAGAGATGCCTTTGAGTGAGAAGATGGTGAGAATTTTGGATTGCCAAAGAGATAAGTTCGAGTCGTTGAGATTGGGAATTGAGTCTTTGAGAGTCTTCAGAAGTGAGGAGGAAGAGTCTATTGGTCCTGGGGTTGACATTCTGCACTTTGGCTTTTAACCGTGATGAATTGTGGATTTGAATTGCAACCAAAGGACGTACAGATGAAGAAGCACTGGAATGTGCTGTAGCAGTAATTACAACAGTGAAAATTGAGATGAAGTGAATTACGAACTACAAACAAAAAGGAGCGTATGAGAGAATGAGAAAGGTCCTCACTGCTAGACAGGACTTGAGATGAGTGACAACTTGTTATCTGTTGAAGCTTGAGGATGATGAGTTGAATCAAGGACAAGGAGGTTGAGCAAGAGCTGATAGGATAGATTGAGGATGATGGGATGATGAGTTGGATGATGAGTTGTCAAGGATAATGAGTTGAATAGTTGAATCAAGGATGAGGAGGTCAAGCAGGATGATGGGATGATGAGATAGGTCAAGGACAGGAGAAGGGAGGATGAAGATGAATGATAATGGGAGGAATAATGGGAATGATGATCAAGGGAGCGGGAGAAGGATTTGAGGGAGGAGCCGGAAGGAGGAGGAGTGTTGGATGGGGATGTCTCAATTTGAAGCTTCCTCAGCCGTTGTTTGAGGGGGAGGTTGTGTGAGGAGATAAGTCATCTCTCAACACTCCTCATCCATCTAGTTGATACTGGAGAAATGATTTCTGATCCTCTGACAAAGGCAGTCAACCTACGGCAATTGGAGAAATTCACCAGTCTAATCTTTCAACTCAAACAAGACTGATCTCCAGTTAAGGGGAGTGTAAAGATAAATGCGTGAATCTCACTGATGGTGAAACGCACACTGTTGCACCCACAGCTGTGACAGGTTCATTGTTCCCGCGGGTACTCTCATGTTGTTGACAAATCCAGCTGGTGCTCTCATGGTACTCTGATGCTCACAACTCCAGCTGGTGCTCTCACCAGGATTTAAAATTTCACTCATGATTGCTAGGGAAAATGGGAATGAAAACCAACTGGAAAACTTAAGGAACTCAACAACTTGTGGATTGAAGATTTGATTTTTCTGATTTTGTTTGGGGTTCTTTTCTATTATTCATGATTTTCTATTTTCTTTAGTTTTATTTTTTTTCTTCTTCTATTTTACTGTTTCCTCAAAAGCGTCAGACAAACATCTTCCTCAAAAGTCATCAAAACTTTCAACCTAGACCCAACGCTCATCCTCAAACATTACAACCATCTGAGTCTTAACCATCAAGAGTACGCATCTTCTTTAATTGGTAAGACAATTTCTAACTGAAGATCATTCTGAAATTAAATCATTGGAATTGGTGATCTTGATTCACTCTCATCATGTGTTTCTCATACTCTCTCATATAGTCATAGGCTACTCGGGAAACTTCCTCACTGTGTTGGTTTTCTCAATCTTTCTGCGTCTCTTTATATGTTTATATTCTATCTTTGTTTAATCCTGATTCTCATTCATTTCCATATGTCATAGCTTGCTGTTTCAATCATCAATCAAAGTCATAATGTGACCACAACTGTAATAATAGCTTGGAATAAGGACAAGTCAAGCATGGTAGGAGAATTCAGAATGCTGAATAACTATCCTCAAGCAGACTATTATCCTATACCCTGGATTGATCATGCTCTACATAAATTGTCCAAAGCAAAATATATCACTACTATGGATATGATTTAAGGTTTCCACCAGATACCTATAAGCCCTGAAAGCAGAACGTTCATGAGAATAATCTGTCATTTGGGAATATATGAATATCTTAGCATGCCCTTTGGTATAAAGAATGCCCATCACTCATCCAGAGAACAATGAATACAGTTCTAGGTACTTACATCAGACAAGGGTGGATGATGGTATATATGAATCATTTTATCATATATTCTGATGATTGGGATACTCATATAGATTAAATAAGATCCATACTCCAAAATATCTCCAATTCAGGATTCAAAGTCTCCATGAAGACATGCGAATTTAGAATTGAAAGCTCTAGGGCATATAGTCTCTGGTCTAACTATAGCTGCTTATCAGAATAAGATAGCTTCTGTCATGAACAGAAACATGGCTCAGAATAAAACAGAGTTGCTTTCATTCATTAGTTTTTGCAGTTACTAAAGACAATACATCCCAAAATTTTCTATGCTAACTGAAAGTCTGTATGAAATATGAAACAATAACACTTTCTTTGAAATGACACATCAGGGATTGAAAAACTATGAAAAACTGAAAATTTATATGACCTCCACTCCTCTACTCATTCAACCAGACTTCCCCAAACCCTTTAAACTTTACATTGACGCCTGTATGGAAGGGGTAGGAGCTGCATTACAATCAGAAAAAATAGAAGAAGAAAAACCATTGGAGAATCCAGTACTCTTTATATCTAGACAGATCAAAGAAACCAAAAGAAGATATGGAGCCAGTCAGATGGAATGCTTGGCTCTAGTATGAGCTCTAAAAAAGGTACACTATTACTTAGAAGGCACCACTTTACAAGTGATCATGGAGTGTAATGCTTTAAGAATTCTCATGAACATGAAGACCCCCAGCAGACATATGCTCAGGTGGAAAATTGCTATACAACAATATAGATGCCAGATGACTATAGTACACAAAGCAGGAGCTAAACACCAGAATGTTGATAGTCTAAGTAGGAATGCTTTGCCTAATGACTCTAGCAATCCAGCATATTACCCAAAGGATCAGGATATCTTTCCTATGCTGAACTTCAATCTTTTTGCATTAGATGCTCCAATCATAGGGATCTGCTCATGTGAATTAGATAATGCTTTGTTCAATCTTGCAAGAGACAACTAATTCTCTGATATCAAGCTGCTGATTACCATTATGGAATGTGAATCTCCAGAAGCAGCCCTGATAAATATTTAACCTGCTTCATTACTTAAACCCTATAAAGCAGGAAGGTTTCCTTTTTGGGATGGTCTCCTTTACTACATACACCAACATTCCAGTGTATTGATACAAGTAACAAAGAACATATACAACACATACTCCAGGAATGCCATGACAACTGTTCATCTGGGCATGTATCCACTGAAAGAACCTTGGAGAAAGTAGAACAAACTTCTTGGTGGATAGAATGGAAAGAAATCACTATTAATACGTTACTAGCTGTGAGACTTGCCAAAAATCTTTCAAATTTTTCTGAAAAAACGTTTGGACTCCTACAGAAGATCCCTGAAAACAAACCTAGATGGGAAATCATTAATATGGATTTTGTCACCGGCCTCCCCCCTGGAGGTACATATTCATATAACTCTGTCCTGGTTATAGTTGAAAGATACTCTAAAAAGGCAAAATTCTTACCTAACCACAAAAAAAATAGTGCTATGGATGTTGCTTTACAATTTTGGAATAGTAGTATAGCTGATAATTGTATACCCAAGATTACAATCAGTGACAGAGACCCCAAATTAACCTCTGAATTTTGGAGGAATCTAAATGATACACTGGGTACTACCTAAGATTTTCTACAGAATACCATCCCCAGACTGATGGATTAGCTGAAAGCATGATACAAACCTTGGAGAGTATTTTAAGAAGGTTTGGTAGCTTTTTTCTAGAGTAAAAAAAATAAGATGGTTATTCCCATGATTGGGTAAGCTTACTCCTAGCCCTGGAAATGGCTTATGAGAGAAGTAAACACTCTACTACTAAAGAAGCCCCTTACATTCTAGAAAGGTGATTCATTCCAAAACTCTCTAGGAATAACTTGAACTATAACTTAGCCATCATTCATCCAACATCTCTTGACTTCAAGAAAATGATAGACCTGGCAAATAATCATCCTCAGAAATCTGTAGAAGAAGCTGTGGAATATAACAAACAGAGATGGGACAAATAACACAGAGAACCTGAATTTAAAATAGTAGATCAGATCTTGATATCTACTGCCAACTTCAAAAATTTAGCAGGTAACAGAAATCTGAAACCAGCCTTTGTTGGAAGATTTTTTATCAATCAGATGTATTGAAAAAATTATGTAGAAGTAATCATGACTGAAGAATTATAACAAAAGCACCCATTATTTACTGTGAGCCTATTAAAAAACTTTCAACCAAGAGAAGGTAACAACATCTCAATAGAACCTGACCCTGTGAAAGAAAAAGGGAAAGTGTCAGCTCTCTGATACCAGGAACCTTGCAGTCCTTTAGCTACAGAGAGTGATAAAAATGCTGGAATGATAATAATAATTATTATTCCAATAATAAACGCTTAGAAGCTCAAATAAGAGAAGTTTCAAGGTTTAATTGGTTTGGTAGTAAATGGTTTTCAATATAATATAAAAGAGGGGCCACAGTATTATACTACTGGGGATCATTACAGACTAGCAACCTCTCTTCAAGGGGCCTCCTTAGGCAGTTTTTAAGAAACTTGGAATAAATATGGGTGCCTCAGAAAGGACTTATTCCACTGATGGCCGGGCTTAACAGCACAAGCGGCCTAGACAGGAGGGGTAACACTCACTCTGAGCACTTTACCACAAAAATCCTGGAATAATTGGAAGGGTTTCAGAGCAGATGGGGTAGATTTCTTGACTAAACTTCAATGGTTGATTGGTTATAAAGGTAAAATAATACTACTTCAGACTGAGTCATAAATCACTTGCTTATCTTCATATAAGCACTTGATTGACAATGAAACGGTTTCTGATTGATAATAAATAATTCCTGCTAAACTGATTAACTGATTAGATCCAAAGAGGTCTGTATAAATACCTTTTTAGGGTGATTTTGGTCTTTCTCAGGGCACGTAGAGAGGTTTCTGCTCGTGGGCTGAGGCTGGAAATCCATTCAGGGCACAATTGGCACGTCTACTTGGTGCTGTCAATCAGATGTCCTTAGAGCTGCTGGACTTCTGTACTATTTTAGCCACAGGATCTGTTAATTTGTTATGGCGTGAATTTGATAATTCTGTACTCATCCTTCATTTTTAATATTGATATTGCTTTAAAGCGTGCAGATGTGGATGTTTACTGATTGTTCATCATCTGCTGACCATTCAGATAATTTTTTATAATTTTTATGAACACTTCTTGTAGTGTTTCAAGGTCTTCAAAGATCAAGATCCATGGTTTATGTGGTAGTCCTTGATCTTTGATTTATTATTAAAAAATGTTTAAAACTTAATTTTAATTCATTTTACTTAAATTTTGATCTTTTTAGATCATTAGTAATGCATATGTCCTTTTGTTACATATACTAGGCAACCCTAACTAGGTTGTAGCTCTTCTGAGCGGTACCTGGTTGTCAGATTAGTCACAACTGATCCAGGGGCAGGGATCAGTAGTACAGATGCGCGCGGGGTAGGATCCGCTGCGTGCGTGGCAGAATCAGCTGCGCGCGGGTCTCTAGTACGCGGGATCCTGCTGCTGCTAGTACGTAGGGTTATGTAATGATGCGGGGCTGCGCGCGGGAATTGTGACATAACACATTTCCGCGTGTAACTCCTAAAATATACACAACACATCAACTCTGAGTGAATTTTAGGTGTAAACCCTATACGTGAAAATACGTGTGAAATGTTAGAATAGCCAAAAAGTGCCATACAGGTGTCGTAATTTTTAGTACTTTTCCTTTTAATTATTTTAAAAATATATAGACTTGGAATTCAAGGGTGGGGTCAGTGAGTGACCCTACCTAATCATTGGTGAGGAATCCATTCCTGTAATAATATTTATGGATTTCTCACTCCTTGCCTTGTTAATTGAGGTATTCCTATTTTGTGTTACTATTTGACAGTTTTGCTCTGTATATAGTAGCAAGCTGACAGAAAGTCAGCAGGATATTGAGAGAAAAGAAAGAGAGATTGCAATAAAAAGATGTTAGACTATACTTAGTGAGATAGAAAGGAGAACCTGCAGACAAAGATGAATGGTTACCTGAGAATAATACACCTGATGGACCAATACGTCTTAGAAACTACAAAGCAAGAAAGAAGAACTGAAACACACATGGAATTAATTTTTTCCCAACATTCTCCAGATTTTTTCTTCAGATATGACCATATCTTGGAGTGGGAGAATGTCAGCTTGCTACTGTTGCAGAGAAAGCTGCAAAAGTAACAAAAATAAAATAAAATAATAATAATAATAGTAAAGTTAACCTGAGAAGGAGTAGGAATGCAATGAATATTATTGCAGAAATGGATTCTACACCCAAAATCAGGTAGGGTCACTCACTGACCCCACCCTTGAAATCCAAATTCTTATATTTTAAATAATTAAGAAAGGAAAGACCAAAATACCACAGCACCACTATGGTACTTTTTTGCCATTTAAATGCTTCACATGCATTTTCAAATATAGGTTTAACTTCTAAAATTCAGTCAGAATTGAGGTTTTGTGTATATTTCAGGAGTTACAGACAGAAATGTGTTTGTTCATAATTCCCGCACGCAGCTGTGGCAGCCAATACACCTGCGCGCGGATGAGCTACAGCACTGACACCCTGTCAACGTACCCTTACAAGCCGTTTACACAGCCCTGGGCCTCTGACAAGTAAGCAGCCCCAGGACTAAAAGTTAACAAAGTGACAGGCAGCCTGAGAAACCTAGTTACTGCATAAACATGCTACAACCTACACAGGAATATTCTAAATACGTAATAAATGTTCCTGTGGATAGTAGATAGTTTAAAAACAAATAAAAGTATACAAAAATACCTAAAGAACCTTTATACATATTTTTATGAAATATAATTTAAAATACCAAGAATATCGAAAATGTGATAATGACTATTTCTAAAAATATATTAAAATACTTTAATATAAAATTATCAGCTCTAAAAGACATTATTATTTTTGTGACATACTAAGGCAACTAATGATGTAAAAATATTCCATGAATACTCATGACTTATATTTTTTAAGTAATTATTTTATTAAATCAACTGAAATTTGAAGATAAGGAGTAAAATCAATATCATGGCTTTACTCCAATCATTTCAAACATAATGAGAACTCACCTGAAATCAGACTATCTGTAGGAATGTCTATTAAAATAATAATTAAATTAATGAGAACATTTTCTAAGGATAAACAATAAATAAAATGGACAGATTAGTGTTATACACACGTCCAAACATCAATTAGGAAGTAGAATAATTCCCATACCCTGTCGAATTAGATGTTACCTGTGCTACAGCACCAAGAAAATGTGACAGGCTACCACTGGTTACTCTGCTAGCCTCAGTGTCCGTCCCTTTCAGCCCCTTTGTCCCTCAGAAGCACAATATTGGGACTCAAAAAGCTATCAATAAAGAGCTCTTTGAGTATATTGATACCCAGAGACCCAGTTATATTTACATCCAGACACTGTGAAAAGTTAATCAAATACTTAGAAGAGATAGGTTAGTGATTTATGGCTTTACTCTGATTAATAATATCCTTCCCCAACCTTTTTTATCAATTGAAACTGCTGAACAAACCTTATACCCCCAGTAAACATGTTTAACCCATCAGTGCACGTCCCAAAAAGGTACCCAAAGGATTTAATAATATACCAGTGAGTTTTAATATGCTTTCTATGTTGTGGCAGCTTGGTTACAAAGCCCCCCCACCCCACTGTGTAGTTTATATACATATTATCTTTGTAGAATATATCCTTTAAGAATATAAATTGAAGGTTCCAAAGTAACCAGATCTACGTTTTTTCAAACTGAATTCACTGAAGATGTGTTAAAGATCCAAAATATAATTGTGGCCCCTCTGTTAATTCATTCAATAATCAGTTTATCAATATTGATTTATAACATTGAACCAGATCCAAACCAATCAACCTTGCAATAAGCTTTATCCAAATATTTTACTTATTTTTGCTGCAATTATTGAATAATATTATTATTATTTATTCTATAACCTCTGTTAGCTAAAGGATAGCAAGGATCTTGGCATCCAGAAGGCTGAAATCATTTGTGGGGCCAGGGGCTGGTTTCATGAGGCAGACAGTCATGAGAGTGATGTCAGAGGGTCAACCAAGCTGGTTGTGACAGAAAACCCGCCAGGGATTGAACAGTCACAGGGCCTGTTTAACCCTGTAGTCATGGAAACATCAGATTTTACCAAGATAGGCTGGTTTTAAGGGTACAGGGACTGACATCATGCGGCTGATATGGTCCAAACCAACTAAAAAGGCATGTAGAGCCTGTAGAGCCCTTTTGGGGCGGAATTATTGACTTTTCCCCTGTTTTCACATGAGCTCACATGAGGGAAAATCTTTTTTGATTAAAGAGCTCTGTAAGAATTATGGCCAGCAATTAGCTTAGGCAAATGAGCATTATTTAAAGCAAAAGAAATGCTGGACACTGGGTGTCAATATTGTTGGAGTATTATGTCTTCTGCTGATAGTCTTGACCCCTTCTGTCACAGAATCTTACTACTACATGTCACCTGGTCCTTTATTAATGTCTTTTGTCAATATAGTTTCTGCCAATGCTGATTAGTCATCAAGTGCCTTAGGCCCCCTGTGAGGGGCTCTCTAGTTGTCTATTTAAACTGTTCTTTTCCAGGACCTTGCAATTGACCTCATCAACTTTGTTTCTTACAAATCCGGTCCTCAACTTTCTGAGTTGAGTAAGAGTCCATGATCCAATCATCGACTCCAACAGGTTATGAGCCCAGAGCACCACCTATTGTGCTTTCTCTGTTTTGCTTCAAGTAAATCCTCTTAGTACGGTAGCTCTCCAATTATCCTATTGTTAATTGCATCTACTCTTTATTCAGTGAACTTTGTTGGTCATCCCTCAACAACGGTAGCTCTCCAATTATCCTAATTTTAATTTCATCTACTCTTTATTCAGTGACCTTTGTTGGTCATCCCTCAACACCTGTAGCTCTACTGTCTTTTTTTTACTGATTGTACCTGCCTTCTTATTCAACCATCAACCATCAACCATCAACCATCAACCATCAACCATCAATCTCATCATCATGATCACCTTTGATCTTGATTCAATCTATCATTCCTTGGGTGTCATATTGGCTCAATCCTTTAGTTCCTTGATCTTCCAATTCCCCCAACCTTCATCTTCATCCAGTCAATCGCGATGTTCCCTACATCTTGATTGCTCTCCGACTTCAACATCTGTTATTGCTTAAATAACCTTCATTGGTCTTACATCCACTTCCATCTTTGTTGAACTCAACTCAAACCTCATGTTTGAACCCTTCATTGTGGTTACTCAAAACGCAACTTTGATCTCTCCTTCCAGATTGACTGTTACTTGCATTTCTGACCCCGCAACTTCTTCAACTTAGCTTGCTTGTTTCAACTTGCGATTCTGATTTCCCTCATTCACAACTTCGCTCCAATCATCCTCCTCATTCACTCATCAAACGGTCCGCCTTCAATAGTCTCATCCGGAATACCAACCTCCAACTCTTTTGGCGAGGGGGTGAGATGGGATGACTCCCTATGCCCTCAGCCCTCACTTGGTCTTTGACTGGTTTGTCAACCACTGTTACTCGCGACCATGCTCTACAATCTTCCCTCTTCACATTGGAACCTTTTCATTTAGGTTACTCAATGGTTAACCTCCCATTCAACTCCGCCGCGCTATCCCTGTCAAACTGCATCAGCCAATTGTTACTAGGTTGCAACATTGCTCACTCAACCAACATTCATGGATACTGCCTCATGACTGTTGTTTCTCTACTCATTGACCTTGCAACCTTGATGTTTGCCTCTCAGCTTGGTTGCCCTCACCTTGCTCTCCCGCTCCCAGTTGTTCCAATCTTGTGCCCGCTGATCAATCGCTGCCTTTTAAAGCCAACTGCTCCCCCATCAACTCTACTGCCCGGACCAGTCAACCAAATCATTTAATCCGTTCAATTGTCTCTTCTCCCCTGTTTCTTTCTTCCCTTTTTGATTCCTTTCTTTTCTTTCCCACTTTGTTCTTTTCTCCCTTCCTGTCTATCACCGATCTTGTTGTTCATATTCCTTTATCCTGAAAACTGTCCTTCAATTTTTTTTTGGCGAGGGGGTGAGATGAGGATGAAAATGAGGATGAACCTCAAGCTGGTCCGGTTCCCGACCTATGTGACGACTCTCCAAACATCACCAACAGTTCTCTATCAACCCTCATCATTGATCTCCAATGGCCTCCTTCTCCAAGCTTCAATCACCTGTCTATTTGCTCCTTGCTCATATCATCTTATGACCTGTGGTTTGATTGCTCCCTCAAAATCACCACCTATTGTTGTATTGGAAATAGCTCAATCTTTGCCAGCTGGTCACTTCCAATCATCAATATCAGATCCGGCACCACCCGCGACTTTCTCTCCCTCTGTCAATTGCAATCTCAAATGGCCCCTTGTCCTCAACTGTCGCACCCTTGCGGATGTCCCCCTGACTGCCTCTCAAGTATCAACCTTACAACTGCGACGCAACTGCTACCTCACTAGTTTTGCCAGTCGTCACCTGAAGTCATCATTGAAAGTCCATTGATTCATCATTTTCTGTTTTCTTACGTTATCCTTGACCTTTGGCCCTGTCCTTTTTCATCATATTGTTAGACTGCGTTTGTCATACCTCCTTGTCTTCTCACCAAGTCTCAAGCCTACCAGCAAGGGGGTGTGTTGGAGTATTATGTCTTCTGCTGATAGTCTTGATCCCTTCTGTCACAGAATCTTACTACTACATGTCACCTGGTCCTTTATTAATGTCTTTTGTCAATATAGTTTCTGCCAATGCTGATTAGTGATCAAGTGCCTTAGGCCCCCTGTGAGGGGCTCTCTAGTTGTCTATTTAAACTGTTCTTTTCCAGGACCTCGCAATTGACCTCATTGACTTTGTTTCTTACAAATCTGGTCCTCAACTTTCTGAGTTGAGTAAGAGTCCATGATTCAATCATTGACTCCAACAAATATTGGCTAATGGGGCTCTCACAATGGGGAAATATCTTGGATGAATTTGATTGGATTGATGAATGAATGAATGGAAAACAGCAGGGAGAAGAGCTCCTTAATTAATAAAAATTGGCCTCTTGTGAGCCCATGATACAACAAGCCAAAAGGCAAATTTTCCGCCCCAAAAGAGCTCAAAAGTTTCTACTGGCCTTGTTACTTGGTTTTGACTACATCAGCCCACATGGCATCAGTCCCTGTACCCTTACAACCAGCCTATTCTGGTTATTTCTGGTATTTCCACCTCAATGGGGCTGAACCAGCCCCTTAACAGTTCAAAACCCTTGGCTGGCTGTCTGTTACAACCAGCCATGATGACCTCATTACCTTGTTTACAGGCTGGTTGCCTCATGCAGCCAGCCCCTGGCCCCTCAAATGGGCCAGGTGGGACCCAGGGCACACCTGGGTCCTGTCTCAGATTCACATGGGGGGGGGGTGTGACCAGCGGACATGCTGTCCCCCCCCCTCTTTCTCTCAAATCCCTGGTGGGGGCGGTCAAATCCCCTCACCAGGGGCCCTGGGGGTTGATACCCCCAGGGCGTCATCAAGAAGGTTGGCCTGGGAGGTGGTCAGGTCCCCCCAGGCCCATTGCTCCTCCCCCTTGGTAAAGGGGGGGGGGTGAGCGCCCCTTTGCTTGGTTGCCTCAACCGCTCAATGGTGGAGGGGTGATTAATTCCCCCCCACCTGCTGGTTGCTAAGCTTGCAACCGGCGCCGCCACCTCCTTGGGCAAGGGGGTGGTCAGGTCCCCCCTGCCCTGACTGACCGCGCTGTCGCGGTTGCTTGCTGGCTGGTTCAACCCAGCCAGCTCCCCCCCATCCCCCTTGCCACGGCCAGCAAGGGGAATGCCCAAAACCAATAACACCCACATAGGCCCACGTGGCCCACGTGATGTCCAATGGGCCGTGGAGGCCCATTTTTGCATCCCATTTTGATTACACACTCCTATGCACATTAACTGAGTGCATCCTCATTTTAACAAGCTCTTCTCACTGCTGTTTTCCATCTGATTCATTTGAATTAATCCAATCAATTACCCAATGCCTTTCCGAATTGTAGGAACCCATTAGCCTTTGTAGACAAAAGTTATCCAGCATTTCTTTTGCTTTCATCATTGCTCCTCCTGCCACTAAGCTAAATTTCTGGTCATAATTTTCACATCTGTCATGATCCAAGGTTAAGGGCCACTGTCTTAACCATTTTGACATATCCTTTTACTCATTACCATCTATCTCAGTCCATAAGTGTAACAAAAATAAAGAAAAACATCAATATTTCCTTCACTTACTAGCTTTGGCTTGCATAACAACCTTCCAATCTTTGCAATTTAGTATATAATTGCAAATCTTTTTGCAAAAGATTTAAAAAGCTAGAACAACCTAAACTGGGCTGGTTGAAAATAAGAAAGAAAATGACTGAAGGAAGAAAAGGCAAAAGGAGAATTCAAGAAAAAAACAAGCAGTGGAATCTATTTGTACGGGCCACATTATGACCTCAAGAGAGATTCAGGTAGAAATGTTGGAAAATGAATGTAAATTGATGACAATCCAACTGATCAAGACCTTCAGCTGAGGACTTACAGTAAGGTGAGTTCAACTTTGGGCTGCAATAGTGACAGACTTTGATCACGCAAAATTTGAGAGGTTGAGGCTTGAAGGAAGAATTTTTGTTTGCGGCTCAAAAGGGAGCAAAAGCCAGTGATCTAGGCTTAATAGTCTACTCTACAGGATCAGGGTGGAAACTTGCGTGAAATTTTTGTTGCAGGTTTGTAATCCACAACAGTAGGCAGAGAATTTGACAGAAAGAATTTAAAGGGAGAGATAACAAGGAACTCATGCATATGAAAACAAATAGGGACTGAGGAAAGTGAAAACATCAACAAGCAGGCCCAGATAAAAATCACAATGATAAAAGAGTTCAAGCTCCAACATACTTCACCCACCTAATTACCGCATTGGTGCAGTATGCCTTTTTTAGAGAATTAAATAGAATTTCTTGCATGAAAATCTGTTTTATTGATATGATTCCATCAGGCCAAGTGTTTTGGATGCTCTTGAGTTTGATGTAAATGTAATTGGAGTGCCACTTACTACCAAACTTTTTGATTTTTTTGTGCAGCCCTTTGTTTTAAATCAGATGCATGAAGGCTTTAGTTTGGACCTCCAGATCTCGCTTGGAATATGATGGAGCCAGCAGCCTTCAAGGTGGCTTTCAGATAGAGCATTGCACTTGGACTTGGTGGAGGAGAGAGCTATGCTCCATTTCTTTCTGCTGGTCCACAAAATTGGAAACCCCTTGAACAGGCAGAGGAATCCAGTTTGAGATATTCTAGTTGTAGGATTTTTCCCGCAGGTAGCATGGCTGTAGTTAACTAGTTCATTTGCACAATATTTTGATCCAAAAACAAGGTCATAGTCTATGGTCTTCAAAAGATAATGCCAGACGTGAATCAGCTTCTTCCAGTCAGTGCTGCACTTCAAAAAGTATGTGCGGCCTGGTCAGATTTACTCTGAAGTTTAATCTTCCCAACCAGGAGAAATAGCTTACTCCTAGCTTTTCAAATTCAGATATTTCCTCCTTAGAGGCAGTTTTGAGGTCAATTCGCAAGGTGCAATTTTTTTTCAGCGTTTTTTCTTCAAGTAGTGTAAGTTCCTCCATTCCTTTCCATATGTGGTCTTGAAGAGAGAGAGAAATGCAGCTATCACTAGTATGTACCTTCATTCCCAATAGTGTATTGAACTCATGAGTTGAAGAATCCTTGAAATTTTTGAGGAATCTTTTTTGGAAGGATTCTGTTTCACCTACAAATATCAGGCTTTCAAAGTGAAAAGAGGGCCATCACTTTGCCATCATGGAGATACAGAAATGTATCTCTGTTCCTCTCCTTAAACCTGTTGTTCTTGATCCTGGTGCTGAGGGTCTTACACCAGTTCAAAGTGGCTTGCTTCAGTTCATACAGGGACCTCTTTAGCTTGAGGTACTTTGATGTTCTCTTGGACCCCTTTGGGGTTTTGTTGTAGACATTTTCATCTAGGGCTGCGTGCAGAAAGACCCCCTTGACATCAAACTGAAAGATTTTTAGTCCTTGGTCAACGTAGTAGCAGAGAATAAAACTTAAGGAAGCAATTTGGCCTGTTGGCGCAAAGGTATCAAAGTAATCAATA
Source organism: Puccinia polysora (assembly GCA_025617555.3). NCBI lineage: Eukaryota > Fungi > Basidiomycota > Pucciniomycetes > Pucciniales > Pucciniaceae > Puccinia > Puccinia polysora. The sequence continues at coordinate 4,283,023 of CM062630.1, read as the reverse complement.
ACTTATCTTTGATTAAACCCTTGAACACAGAATTGGGATTTTAGAGTAGCATCACTGGAGTAAAGGTCTTGCTTAAATCAAAAATCCCAGGTTTTCTCAAGTGGATTGGTTACTTCTTCTTCATCTGCATCTTCACAGACACAAACATACTTGATCATGTCCAGTTCCTTGGCAATACAAGTAAGCCAGGAGTGAATTTTTAGTGCTTCATTATTTGAGTTTGGTATCTCACTATGGTAGTAGCCATATCTGCCTGGGACTTGCAATTTGGTTCTGTTGCATAGATTCAGCCTCAGAGTCTGCTTAATTATGGTATTGGAGTCTTCAGATTTCACAAGAATAGGATCTTTGTCAAAGTTAACTGGAGGCTTTTCATCTTTGAGAGCACCTATCCCCCCAACAGTGGGATCTTTGATAAAAGTGGCTTCTCCAGCTGGCTTGTCTTCAATCCAATCATTTGGCCCTCTTGAGGATTTTCCAAATCAAATTTCTTCATCTTCCAAAACTTTCACACCTGGGGCGGCGGTTGTTGAAGATTTGAGTAAATTTACCTGCTTAGATTCAATAATATTTGCAGTTTTGGTGATAAAATTTTAAGACAGGAATCTTGATTTGTACCCTATTAACCACCATTTCTTTCTTTACTTTGACTAAATTTTGGAATTGCTTAAGAGTTAGATTTCAGGAGTTCCTAGCATTGGAGGTAGTGATTGAATATCTTTGTTTTGTGCAACAATTCCCAGGGGTTTTGCTCTTCTTTCTCAAGCAGTATCTGGTTAAGTGCCAAGCAACAGCTTTGAATCACCTCATGCCAACAACTCTTGGGAATCAAGTTTGAGCTAAAGAGAGATTGAAGGGATTAAATTATTGTAAAATTTTCTCTTTTGGACTTTCCATTCTTTTGGGAATGATAGGGATAACTGATCAAATGATTGATTGACTTCAATCTGAGAAAGGATTGAATGGTCTCATTTACAAAAATCCCCTCCAACATTGGAGACCAATTCTGTTGGATAGCGCTTTAGTCTTTTTTCCTTGTTTTCAATTTTGAAATTGATGGCTTCTGAAGTTTCTCCCTTAGATGGAAGTGGAAACGCTGATAGATAACCTGAATTGTCTTTGACAAAAGTGAGAAAATAGCACATAACTCCTTTTCTCATAGGTTTTATTGGACCCATTAGATTGACATGAAGCCAGTTAAAGGCTCCTGATGCAGGGCTTTGTAAATGGTTGAATGGAGTTTCGGAAAAATTCCCTTTTGGAAAACCAGACATTTGAAACTTTCCACAGCCTTCTTTTCTCAGCTGCAACCCAGATCTTTTTCAATGTGTTTGATGCTGGCATGGCCTAGATCAAGGTGAATATTTGTAAGATTTACTTCTATAGTATATCAAGGGCTCTGGGTAACTTCAGTTGTAGATTCTCCCCCATTGCTGATCAGCAGCAGGTTATTCTTTATTACTCCATTTAAAAATTTTTTGCCTTGGGTTGTAACAAGAGGCTGGTGGCGTGAACTCAAGGCTCACCTTCAACACGCATCCCTTGTTGAGAAGAGCTTCAAGAGATATCCAGTTAACCGTTTATTTGGGTAAAAACATGGAGTTCTCAAGTCTAATTATATTCCTGTTGCTTACATTTCTGCTTTACCAATTTCTTGGATGGATATGCCTTCAACCTTTTTGCCTTTTTTGATGGTTTGGTCCCCTGGCCGTAGGATCATGTGTATTGAGAATCCACTGTCAAGGATGAACCTATCTTCCAAGGTTCTGTTTTAGTGATTGAACACACAGAAAAAGCTGTAAAAATGGGATTTGTCCTCAGAATTTTTCTTTGCTCCATGTTGGGGTTTGCCTTGAGGGTAATCAGGTCTTAGTTTGGGAGACTCATCCAAACAGGAGGATTTACTGTGAGATTTAACCACACAATTGTGCTTTCCATTTTCAAATTGAGGGTACTCAGAAATCTGAGGTACTCTTGTGTGGTTTCAGCGCAACATAGCTGAGTTGATATCAGAAGATTTGATTGATTTGGACTGAACCTCATTCTTATGTTGAACCAGATGGTTCAGTACATACATCACAGACAGTTTGGTTCACAAATTCATGATTTGAGATCTCATTGTCTTGAGGGTGTTGGGAAGTTTGAACAGTATGAGATAGCTGAGAATATTTTTTGGTAGTTCAATTCCAACCTTGTCAAGTTTCCCAGGTGAGATCCAAAACCATCTATAAATTTTTATTGAAGCCAAGGTACAAGAAGTTGAAGAAAACTCTTTCTCAATTGGCTGCTTTACTGAAGGCAAAGTGGTTCTTGGCTGCTGGCCGGATGAGCTTTGTAGACTGTTTGGTCTGCGGAGTAATAATGTTGGTATGGGTTGAAGCATGTAGCTTTGACATGAGGTACCCAGCCAACTTTTTGTTATTGTGTATTTCCTCATAGGGGTTGGTTGAATTGAAAAATCAAGGATTGCCACATTGTGGAGAGTCTTTCCATTTTCTTCTTCCAGATGGAGTAATTTTTCTCTTTAAGAAGGGAAGTGGATTCCATTATGGACATGATATATATGTATTTGAAATTTTCTTTGCCTCTTGGTCCAGTTGGTTGGGATCTTCTAGCGGTTCCCATTGAGCTTTGAGGATCCCTTTTTGGCTTTTAACCATGTAAAATATTCAAGAGGCTAGAATAAACTAGACTGGACTAATTGAATTTAAAACAGAACATGAGTAAATGGAGAAAAAGAACAAGGAGAACTTGAGAAAAAAAAAGACAGAAGCTACTAGTTCTACATACCAGATTATGACTTTGACAGTGCCAGCTTTCCACTATTGCAGAGCAAGCTGCAAAAGTAAGAAAATAAAATAAATAAAACAAATAAATAAAAATCTTATTAAGGGAGAAATAATATGAGAAATATTATTTCAAAGTCTAAATCTACATAAAAATTAAGGTAGGTTCACTTGCTGACACCTACCTCAAATTCCTACTGCTCATATTTTTAAATAAATTATGAAGATTTTGAAAGAGATAAAGAATTGGGATTTTGGAAATTTTCATATTTCACATGAAACCCCCGGTATAGGTTTCACAGTGAATTTTGTGACAGAATCCAAGAATTCTGTGATTTGGAGGAGTTACAGGCAGAAATGTGATTTGTCACAATTCCCGCACACAGCCGCGGCAACCAACACATCCGTGCGCGGATGAGCAGCAGCACTGCCACCCTGTCAGCATACCCTGAAAAGCCGCTTACGCAGCCCCGGGCATCTAACAAGTACGCAGCCGCGGCACTACGGGATGACAGAATTACAGGTGGCAAGAGAAGCCCAGGTACCATGTAAAGGTGCTAAAACCTAGACAGGGACATACTGCATATGTATTAAATGTCCCTGTGCATGATAGATAATCTAAAAATACATAAAATCATATAAAAATACTTAAATAAAATTTCTAAATATTTTTTATATAATATAATAAAAAAACACCAAATATGTCGAAAATAAGATAACTCCTATTTTGAAAATATCTTAAAAAACTTTAAATATAAAATTTTGAGAACTTTAAGACATTATTATTTCTTTGAAATACAAATGAAACTGATTATGTAAAAATATTACATGAATTCTCATAAATTATATTGTTAATTAATTATTTTGAGTAAAAGAATAGAATTTTGAAAATAAAGAGTAAAATCAATATCATGATTTTACTCCCATTGGCTGATACATAATGAAAACCCACCTGACATCAGATTACCCGTAGAAATTTATACTAAGAAAATAATTAACATCCTGGGAATATTTACTAATGATAATCAATTAAATAATAATCATTTGGATAGATTAGTGTTATTCACACGTTTAAACATCAGTCAAAAAGTAGCATAATTCCAATACCCTGTGGAATTAGATGATACCATGCTACAGCACCAGAAACACGTGACAGGATAAAACTGGTTAACCCTCTGGCCTTAGTACCTTTCCCTTTCAGCCCCTGTATCCCTCAGAAGGACATAAATGGGACTCAAAAAGCTTTAAATGTAGAGCTCTTTTGAGGATATTGATACCAAGAGACCCAGTTATATTTTCATCCAGTCACCATTCCAAGGTAATGAAATACTTTTAAGAGATAAATAAGTGATTTATGGCTTTATTCTGATTGATCACATCCATCCCCACCCTTTTTATCAATTTAAACTGCTGAACAACCTTTTCAACCCCAGTAATAGGTTGAACCCACCAGTGCACCTGCCAACCAGGTACCTAAAGGGTTTAATAACATACCAGTGAGCCTTATTATCCTTTTTCTGTCGTGGCAGCTTGGCTAAAATGCCCTGTCACACCACCATAGATTTTATATATATATTATCTTTGGGAAATATCTCCTTTAAGAATATGAATTGAAGGTTCCAAAGTAACCAGGTATACATGTTTTCAAAGGAAATTCCCTGATGAGAGGTGTTTAAGATCTGCAATATTATTGTGGCCCCTCTACTTATTTATTTAATAATCAATTTATTAATATTGATTTACAATATTAAACCATAACCAAACCAATCAACCTTGCAATAGCTTTATCCCAATATTTTACAGATTTTTGCTGAAATTATTGAATAATATATTTATTATCTATTCTATCACCTCTGGTAGCTAAAGTATAGCAATGGTCTTGGCATCCAGGAGGCTGAAAATTGGGGGTCTGGCCAGGAAATATTCTGTTATATTATATTTAATACCTTGGACCAGACATTTCACATAAAATTTAATCAAAAAAAATTTATCTGATTTTTTTAACTGTGATTTATTATTAATTTCTTTTGCAGTGGTTTTTTCATAACCAATGTAGAAGTAATAATATATTATTTAAACCTTTTTTTTTTAAAAAAAAAAGAAGTATACATGAAAAATTATAAACCAACTGGTTGGGAAGCTTTACCTCAAGCTGAACAACTTAATTTTTCTTCTGTTCCTTAACAATTAGACAAACTCCTTGAAAAATAAGATCTTGAGAGGCAAATTAAGTTCCAAGCTTTATTAAGACAAAATCAAGCTTGGAAAAAATACCAGATAAATTAATTTTCAAAAGATCAAAGTAATCAAAAGCATTATATTACCAAATTATTTTATTAAAATAATATTAATATATTTTATTAACCAATAAAATATCTTTATCATACTATCAGTGAACCCTCCTATCCCAGAAACCACTGCCACTGAAGTGGATATATTGGATCAAGAGATACCAGATATTTCTGGAAGTCCTGAAAATATTGACTGCACTGGAGAAGCCCTCATTGGACCACACCAAGACCAGGTAGGATTATCTGTTAAGGACCAATATAATCCCAATAAAGTCTAAGTACCTTTGAAAATCAAATTAAGTAAGTTTGAATAAACTTATTATCACAGATTTCCTTTAGAAAAATACTTACAAATATTTTATTCAACATGAATAGATGTAGCACAAGGGCATCAGGAAGAGTTCCCTCCTATGGATCTCTTCTAGGAGCCCCCAGTAACCATGAGGAATCCAATAATGAAAACATTGAGGGGGCTGGAAACCATGAATCAATTGTTGGTGGACAAGCAACAGCCTTAAGTACTGTTTCCCTCCCCTAACCTAGAGCCGCAGAATGTAGTACAATCAAGCCTCCCTTGATCAGAAGGAGGTTCCCTGCAGCCACTAAAGCAGAATCTGGCCAAGGAAGCCAGGATCAAAGACTTAGTCAAAGAGTACATGAGATATTGGGAAGAATTCTAAGAATCTCAAGCCAAGGGGGACGTAGTATCTATGAAAAAGATAATATCCCAGGCAAATTCTACCTAGATAGCTCTTCAGAAAATAATTCCAAGGAAAAATCTAGAATCCTACGTAGAAAAGTGGAATCTATGGGATCATTTAGCCCAACTGAAAGGCAGAGAATCAGGAAAGAAGAGATATTCTTCCCATCTCAAGCCAAAGGGAAAGAAGGATTGGGATCAGATAATATCCTTAGCTCAAAAGTTGAAAAAAGTGCACCACAATTGGCTTCTAATTCTGAATCTAGTGTCTTTTCTAAACCAACCCCTGATGTAATCACTTCCTTTCCTAATGATATGTGTCACAATTTCATAATTTTTTATGGAAATCTGGACGGTGTTTACACCCAATTTGATAAGTTGACCTCAGTAGTGGACATGTTAATTTTTAACCAATCAAAAGCTGTAGGGATAGAAGATATCAAGGAACATACTGAAAAGTTATTGGAAAAAATAAACCAAGTTAAAATCAGTCAGACTCAAACCATTGAGAATATGTTATCAAGTATCCAAGAAGATTTTATTATTTCCTTTCAGCCTTTCAAAGAAGAATTAATGAATAGTACTAAAAACTCTATTCTGCCTCTTAGTGAAAAATTGGATCTGCTTAATAATAAAGTGGACCTGCAACTTAATCTGACCAGAATGATCTTAGAGACTTAAAAGTCCGTCTGACCAACCCCTTGGGTAGTACCACAGAGGAACAAAAACCTCCCAGACAGACAGCTGCCCCTTACAAACCACCCCCATTAGGAATGCATAGGAGTGACACTTTCAGGCCTAGTCCCAGTCCTGAGATGGAACAAGCCCTAAAAACTTTACCCAATATCTCTGAACAGCCTAAGTTCACTGGTGAAGGAGAATACAACCATCAAAAATTTATCAAATTTATTGACTATACCATAAATTCCTATGACCTTCCAGAAGCAACAGCTGTAGTCAGGCTGCCTAGAATCTTTCAAGGAGTAGCATTAGATTGGTTTATTAGTAAAAGAGAAGAAGTAGGATCCTTACCATGGAATTCTTGGAAACTCTTAATTAAAGACCAATTTGGTTCTAGGATGTGGAAAAAAAATGATGAAAAATTTTGAAAATTCCTCATTTGACCCCTCCAAGGATAAGCCTCACAAATGGTGCTTAAAACAGCAGAGGACAATATACTGCTTCTATCCAGATGCTGATAAATAGGATGTTAATGATATACTTCTCAACCTGTGCCCTTGAAACATTAACCATAGTGTGAGATGCAGAATAAGTATGGATGCTTACTTAAAAACTCTAATCATATGTTGGAAGAAGTTATAGATATGAATGGTTTAGACAAGGAAGCTCCTTCTAGACACCAAGATAGCTTCAATGCTCACAAAACCAGAGAACAACCTCCTCTGATAATTATCCCTGAAAATAAGAAATCTTATGAGAACAAGGACAAAGAAAGAATATCTGAAACTTGCTGGAACTGTAAAAAATCAGGGCATATGAGAAAAGACTGTCCCTTACCGAAGAGAAGGATTGTTGAATTAATACCTTTCCGTCTCAATCACTCACGTCGAACAGATGTCACCCAAATTTCTCCCTTCACTATCAAGCGTGTCGCGCGCTCACTTCATTCTCCTGCTGCGACCCGTCACCCGCAGTATCTCTTCTCTTTCCCCTTTATTTACCTATCGTCGCATCTGAGCGGACCATCTGTCCTTTAATCTCCATCCCTTCACTCTTCCTCATCAAATCTTCTCTCAGCGACCCCTCCTTGACTCCTCCTTTTTTCAAACACTCAATCCTTAACTTCGAGCTTGATCCCTCTTAATCAATCAAGCTCTTTTCCCTCATCCGTAAAATGGTTATTTGGTATGACTCCCACTCAAGTTTCTTTTTATGTTTCTTCTCTTATTCTTCTTCTTTTTCTTCATTGTTTTCTCATGTTAACCATTTTCATTTTATTATCATTTGTAAAGAGGAGATAACCTCTGACGTGTCTTTTTCAGTTGCTCTTGTCACTCTAACCTTACTCTTTGGAACTTAAACACTTATAACTTTCTTCTGACCTTATTGGTCTTGTGGTGTGACCTATTCTTTTTCTTTTATTTTTTTTTCTGCACTCTTCTCTAATTTCCTTGTTTTGTCTCACATTTGTTTCTTTGATTTTTTTTATTCTTTTTCTTTTAGTCTTGGCTTTTGGCAATCTCAAAACTTTTAGTCACTCTTCAACAAGGATAGCAGTAATGGAAGGAGAACCTGAGACTGAAGGGAACCAGAACTATGAATAAACCTCTGATACTGAAGGATCAATTTATGAATGTGAATTGATCCTGACTAACCCTATCAATGTAATAGAAGGAGATATAGGAACTTGTATAGAAATCAATAACATCCATGGTGACTCTAGTTTGCCCCTACAATGGGACCCTTCCATCATTCCTAGACATTTCAATGATGTTAAACCTCTAAAATTTAAATCTATGAGTGGTAAGAGTTATACTACTGGTCAAACATGTTATGCAAGAGGATTGTATAAAGACAGACCCATATGTTTATTGCTTGACAGTGGAGCTTCCTGCTCATGGGTCTGCACTGAATTCTTGAACAAATGGGATCCCAACTGGAAAGACCATCTTCTGCCCATCCCAAACACTAAGTTTAGCTCTTGAAACTCCCCTGTGAATGTTATTGAAGTATGGACTGCTTCCATAGTACTGCCCCATACTAAAGGATCTTTGGGGATTCAAGTGGAATTTTTGGTATTGCTCAAAATATTATATAACTACCTAATAATAGAGAATTATGCTTTATGTCTATATGGCATAAATGTGTTACAAATTAAACAAAGGTACCTCACTGTGGGCGGTAATTGGGACAAAAATTTCAAGATATGCACTATCCAAACTCACTTGCCCTCTTCTACTTATCAAAAGCACTTGAAAGAATTCAACCAAGAATAATTCTCTCAAGCTGCACTGAATGAGAAATCTTCTGAAGAACAGAAGAAAAATATATTGAAAGTTTCCTTTGATAATCAAAATGCTTTCTGTACAAGAGGTCATCCCATTGGTGATATCAAAGGAAATGAAATGATATTGAACTTGAAATTTAAGCCTCCTTATCCTCTCAACCTAAGAATACCCACCTCTCCCTCTAGTCCTAAATCTAGAATAGATCTTGAGGAACACATCCATGAACTTATAAACCTACAATTATTGAGGAAAGTTGGGCATAATGAACAAGTGGATGTGGCCACCCCTGTAATCATAGCTTGGCATAATGATAATTTAAGAATGGTAGGAGACTACAGAATGCTGAATAACTAAACTCAAGCAGACTATTATCCCATCCCCTAGATTCATCACGCTTTACATAACCTGTCTGAACCTAAATACATCACCACTCTGGATATGGTTAAAGGGTTCCATCAGATACCTATAAGCCCTGAAAGTAGAAAGTTTATGAGAATAATCTTCCAATTAGGAATATATGAATACCTCAGGATGCCTTTGGTATAATGAATGCCCCATCAAACTTCCAGAGAACAATGGAAACAGTTATAGGTACTTACATCAAGAAGGATGGATGATGGTTTATATAGATGATTTCATCATATATTCTGATGATTGGGATACTCATATAAATCAAATGAGATTAGTCCTCCAAACTATTTCTAAAGCAGGATTGAAAGTTTCCATGAAGAAGTGTAACTTTCGATATGGAAAACTGAAAGCTCCGGGACATATGGTCTCTGGTCCAACTCCAGCTGCCAACCAGAGTGAGATAGCTGCTTTAATGAACAGACCCATGCCTCAGAATGAAACAGAGTTTCTATCATTTATTATTTTTTGAAGTTACTACAGGTTTTGAAATCTGATCTCACTTGTCATTATTGCAGTTGACAGATCTTCCTGTTCTGTTCATTCTTAATCTCTTGGCCTATTTCTGTGAAGCACCAAGTGCGTTTCATACCTAGTTTACTGTTTTTTTCTTCCTCACAGTTAATTTCTTTCTTTCCTTCTTTTGTCTCCTTTCTATCCTGTTGTTGTAAGCGTGCGGACACTATCCACTGTGGCAACTCTATCTGCGGACAATAATACAACGGGCTAGTCGACCTATCTCACTAACAACCACTGCGGCGGACTGAGGCCGACGCGAAGATCAATCAAACCTTGTACTCAACTCAGAACAAAGATCTCAACTCCTAAATTGTAACAATAAAACCTCCAACAGCATCAAGAAGAAGAAGGCAGCAGCCAGTCAGAATCAAGTAAGATCAACCGTGGCAACTCACTAATCAGTGAACTGATCTGACAATCCTCTTTCAGAATACAATCTGTGAAGGCGCTATTGATCCTTCACATTCTCAACACCATTTCTGGATGGACTTGTTGTCATTCCTTGGGATGATAGTGAATCATCCCAACCAACTCCTTCACCAGCAAACTATGACTGATTATCTTATATTCTCAGACTACAGAATCATTGCTTGTCTCTTATGTGTCATATCTGATTCTCAACTTACAGCCTATCTCACCCTGTTGGTAGTCCTAGCTTTTTTTTATCTCATTTCATCTCATCTTGTCTATACTCTGATACTAATTCAATTCCACAGTTTGGTCCTGGTTTCCAATCCAGATTTTATCAAGAGGCAATGCATCCCAAAGTTTTATATGCTAACTAAAAGTCTGTATGAAATATGCTACAACAACACTCTCTTTGAAATGACACATGAGAGGTTAAAAAGCTATGAAGAATTTAAAATAGCTATGACCCCCACTCCTCTACTAATCCAACCAGACTACTCTAAACACTTTAAGCTGCACATTGACGCTTTTTTGGAAGGTTTAGGAGCTGCCTTACACCAAGAAAGAATAGAAGAAGACAAAGCAGTGGAGAAACCAGTACTTTTTAAATCTACAAAGATCAAAGACACTGAGAAATATTCAGATGGAATTCTTGGCTCTATTATGGGCTCTAGAGAAGTTGAACTATTACTTAGAAGGCACCACTTTTGAAGTAATTGCGGATTGTAATGCTGTGACAACTCTCATGAACATGAAGGCTCCTAGCAGACCTATGCTCATTTGGCGAATTGCTATACAACAGTATTGAGGCCAGATGACTATAGTACATAAAGCTGGCGCTAAACACCAGAATGCAGACATTTTAAGTAGAAATGATTTGCCTAATGACCCTTGCAATCCAGCATATGACCCTGAGGATCAGGATATCTTTCCTATCTTAAACATCAATATGTCTAAATTAGATTCTCCAATTATGGCAATCCACCTATGTGAATGAAATACTTCTTTCTTTAATCTAGTAAGATAGAACTATTCCTCTGACCTCAAGCTGCTGATTACCATTATGGAATTTGAATCCCCAGAAGCAGCCCTAATAAATAGTTTACCAGCCTCAATACTCAAAGCTTATAAAGCAGGAAAGTTCACTTTTTGGGATGGTCTCCTATACTACAGACACCAACATTCTGGTGTGTTGATACTGAGCAACAAAGAGAATATACAACAAATACTTCAGGAATGAAATGAAAACTGTTCATCAGGGCATCTATCTACTGAAAGGACCTTGGAGAAAGTAAAGCAGAATGCTTGGTGGATAGATTGGAAAGAGATTACTATTAAGTATGTTGCTAGCTGTGAGACTTGCCAAAAATCTAATAAAACTACTGGAAAAAGTTTTGGACTCCTACAAAAGATCTCTGAACCCAAAACTAGGTGCAAAATAATTAAAATGTATTTTTTCAAAGGACTCCCCCCTGGAGGTACACACTCATATAACTCTTTCCTGGTTATAGCAGACAGATATTCTGAGAAGGATAAGTTCTTACCTAACCACAAAGAAGAAAATGCTATGAGTGTGGCCTTGTTATTTTGGAACAGGATTATAGCTGATGTAGGTATGCCTAAGATTTTAATCAGTGACAGAGAGCCCTAATTCCCTTCTGAATACCTGATTAATCTACAGGATATACTTGGTACTAATTTAGCCCTTCCTACGGCATACCATCCCCAGACTGATGGATTAGCTAAAAAGATGATAAATACCCTGGAAGATATGTTAAGAATTTCTTGTAGCTTTGTTCTAGCGTACAAAAAAACAGATGCATATTTCCATGACTGGGTAAGTTTACTCCCAGCCCTGGATATGGCTTATAATAGCAGTAAACACTCTACTACCAAAGAAGCCCCTTACATATTAGAAAGATGATGGATTCCAAAAATCCCCAGGAATACCCTGAACTATAATTTAGCCACCATCCACCCCACATCTCTAGACTTTAAGAAAATGATAGACCTGGCAAATAATCATGCTCAGAAATTTGTAGAAGAAGCAGTGGAATACAACAAAACATGATGAGACCAATCATACTGAGAACCTCACTTTAAGATAGGAGATCAGATATTGATATCTACTTCCAAATTCAACAATTTAGCATGGAACAGAAAGCTGAAATGAGATTTTTTAGGGCCTTTTGTTATCAATAAGATGCACAGCAAGAATGCTTTGGAAGTCGTCTTGAGTGAAGAATTGTCAAGAAAGCACCCAGTATTCCCTGTCAGCTTAGTAAAGCACTTTAAACAAGGCAAATGTAGCAACCTCCCTCCAGTAATAATTCCAATAGAACCTGACAATGTGAAAGAAAAAGGGAAAGCCAGCAGGATATTGAGAGACAAGAAAGAGAGAGTGCAAGGTAAAGATGTTGGACTATACTTAGTAAGACACAAAGGAGGATCTGCAGACAGAGATGAATGTTACCAGAGATTAATATACCTGATGGGCCAATAAATCTCAGAAACTACATAGCCAGTAAAAGGAACTGAAACAAATATGGAATTATTTTCCCAACAACTCCAGATTTTTCTCAGATATGGCCTATCTTCAAGTGGGGGTATGTCAGCTTGCTACTATTGCAGAGCAACCTGCAAAAGTAAAAAAATAACATAAATGAAACAAAATAAATAAAAATCTTATTAAAGGAGAAATAATATTAGAAATATTATTTCAGATTCTTAATCTAAATAAAACCTAATGTAGGGTTACTCACTGACACCTACCCCAAATTCCTACTGCTTATATTTTTAAATAAATCATAAGGATTTGGAAAGAGACACAGCATTGGGATTTTGGCCATTTCAATATTTCACATGAAACTTCAATTATAGGTTTCACAGTGAAATTTGTGACTGAATCCATAAATTCTGTGATTTGGAGGATTTACGGGTGGAAGTGTGATTTTCTACAATTCCTGCACGCAGCTGCGGCAACCAACACATCTGCACACGGCTAATAAGCAGCACTGCCACCATGTCAGCTTACCCTGAAAAGCCGTGTAAACAGCCCCCGGCATCTGACAAGTACGCATTTGCGGGACTACAGGCTGACATAATAAGAGGCGGCTCAAGAAGACCAAGTACCACGTAAAGGTGCTACAACCTAGAAGGGGACATACTACATATGTAATAAATATCCCTGTGGATAAAAAATAATCTAAAAATACATAAAAGTATATAAAAATACTTAAATAACCTTTCTACTTATTTTTTCTATAATATAATTAGAAAAACCAAATATCTCAAAAATAAGATAACTACTATTTGTAAAATATCTTTAAATAATTTGAATATAAGATTGAGAGAACTTGAAGGAATTAGTATTTCCGTGACATACTAAGGAAATTTATTATGTAAAAATATTACATGAATTTCCATAAATTATTTTTTTAATTAATTACTTTGAGTAGAACAACAGAATTTTGAATATAAAGAGTAAAATCAATATCATGATTTTACTCCCATCAGGTAATACTTAATGAAAACCCACCTGAAATCAGATTACCTGTATTAATGTCTACTATGAAAATTGTTAATATCCTGGGAATATTTACTAAGGATAATTAATTAAATAATAAACATGTGGATAGATTAGTTTTATTCACATGTCTAAACAACAATCAAAAACCCATACCCTGTGGAATTAGATGCTACCCGTGCCACAGCACCAAGATAACGTGACAGGCTTCCACTTTTTACCCTTCTAGCCTTAGAAAATTTACCTTTGAGCCCCTGTATCCCTCAGAAGGACAGAAATGGGACTCAAAAAGCTATAAATATAGGGCTCTTTTGAGGATATTGATACCCAGAGATGCAATTATATTTACATCCAAACACCGTGCCAAGGTAATCAAATAATTATTAAAGATAACTAACTGATTTATGTCTTCAGTCTGATTAATAATATCAGTCTCCAACCCTTTTTATCAATTTAAACTGCTGAAAAACCTTTTCAACCCCAGTAATAGGTTTAACCCATCAGTGCACCTCCCAAACAGGTACCTAAAGGCTTTAATGATATAACAGCAAGTCTTATTATATTTTTCTGTCGTGGCAGCTTGGCTACAAGGCCCTGTCAAACCACTATATATTATATTTATATATTATCTTTGGGAAATATCTCCTTTAAGAATATAAATTAAAGGTTTAAAAGTAACCAGGTATACGTGCTTTCAAAGTGAATTCCCTGAAGAGAGGTGTTAAAGATTCTCAATATGATTGTGTCCTCTCTATTAATTTATTTCATAATCAATTTATAAATATTGATTGATAATATCAGAATATAACCAAACCAATCAACCTTGCAATAGATACCCAAATATTTTCCTGATTTTTGCTGCAATTATTGCATAATATATTTATTATTTATTCTATCACCTCTGTTAGCTAAAGGATAGCAAGGTTCTTGGCATCCAGGAGGCTGACAGAGAGAGATTCAGGTAGAACTGTTTTAAAATGAAAGTTACTCAATGCCAATCTAATCAACAAAGATCTTCATCTGAGGACTGACGTCAAGGTGAGTTCAATGTTGAGCTGAAAGGGTGAAATGTTGATCAGGCAAAAAATGAGAGGTTGAGGCTAGAAGAAATAATTTTTGCTGGCGGCTTGAAAGGGAAAAACAGCCAGTGATCTATTCTTAGTAGTCTAATCTACAGGATCAGGGTGAACACTTGCGTGACAGTGCTGTAGAAGGTTTGTGACCCCCAACAGTAGAGAGAGAAAGTAACAGATAAAATTTAAAGAGAGAAATAACCAGGAAGTCATGCATATGAAAACATATAGAGAATGAGGAAAGTGAAAAAATCAACACTTTTTAGTAAATCCTAATCTGGTTGACCATCGTTTTGAGTTTTTCTCTTCTACCCCAGGGTATCATCATCCATTTTAATTCAATTTTTAGTCACACAACCACACTAGTTTCCACCCATGCCTATATAGCCACATCAACTGTATAGTTTTCCAATGGACTAGATCACTTCCCTGCAAAACTATATCTTTTCATTTGCATTGTAATCACATTTCATTCCTTCCATGTCTCAACCATTAACCTTCTGTACTCCCATATCCTATCTCCTTGCACCTACGCTAAAGCCTTGTAAAAAACAGTAACTTTTATTTCATTATCCCATTCCATTTGTATCATTCATTTCACAATTGATTCCTAGCTATACTAGATGAAAATCCATCTGGTTTTATCTAGTCACCATTTCAATAAATTATGAAGGCTACAACCCTTGACTGAAGATTATATCCTCAGTTAGTTAATTTAATATTTACTTTTCTTGCTGAGACAAGTCATCACATCTTTCTTTTCCTTGGTTTCCTTCCATTTGATAACTTCATCCCTCCCTTTTTTTTGAGCCATAAAACCTCTAATTTCCACTTTGAAGTTAGCCTGTCCATCCTGCACTTATCCCTTGCACTCATTCCCCTCCTTTACACTTACAATCATCTAAGATTTCCCTATAGTACTTGGGGTTTTTGTGTGACAGTAAATTAAATAACCAACTCATCTATCATAGATAGTGCCCTATAGTAGATCTCCTTTTTTTAAATCTTCACATACTCACTTGACTGGGAAAACTGGCCTCACTCCTTACAATGAAGATATTGATAGGTTAGGGAGAACCAGTTTTTTCATGCCCAAAAAACTCCTAGATCCATTTCCTTCTTCTAAGTTTCCAATTATTGAACCTCACAAGAATCCCATTGCTACTCATAGTCAACTGCAAGTTCTAGTGAATCCTCTGAATGAAATAAAAGATTCCAAAAACTCTTGTGATGAAGCTTCAACTTGCAGTAGATCAAGGCTTTGAATTAGTGCTCCTGAGGCACAAACGTTGACAATTGTCTCTGTTTTGATTCATGCTCTGAATCAAAATGCCTCTCTACCTAGCACAAGTCATCCCATTTTTTTTACTCTGGGTGTGAATTAGCCTGACCACTTTAGGGGGAAGACTACCATAAACGTAGAACTTGTTTACAGTCTTTTAAAATAATTTTCTCACAAAATGCCAGTAAATTGCCCTCCAACAGATGCAAGGGCATGTAACAATCTTCCTTCTTATGAGGTAGAGCCCTGAAGTGGTTTGAAACATATCTCAAATTGCTATCCAACACTAGTTTCACTTGCATCCTTGACCATTGGGAAAAGTTTGAGCAAAAAATCTTCACCCTATTTAGCAAACCAAAGAAAGTTCAAAACACCAGATACAAATTTAATAGTCTATTTATGAAAGAGAATGGTATGGTTTCTGTTTATATCTCTCAATTCCTAAATCTGCAGTCTTGCATCAAATGGAACAAGGCAGAAATTTCATTTCACTTTTCAAAGGGTTTAGCAGCATGCCTAATCAAACATCTGGCAGTTTGGGGACATAAGACAAAATTGGTTCATCAGCTAATGAATTTGGTGATCAAGCTTGATCAGGGCCAATACAAGAAGAACCTCTCTCAAAAAAACCATCATTGATTGACATCTGTGTCTTGAAAGGAGCTAGAATCTTTAAAGCAACACTTGAAGAATCCAAAACACTCAAAACAAAATCCAAATTCAAAATTCAACCCAAACGGGAAATCCATTACCAAAACTCCAAAAATTCTGTAAAAAAAAACCATTTTGGACTCCATAATGAGAACAGATAAAGGAGGGGAAGAGAGTGATGATTTATTTATTGTGGAGGAAAAAATCATTTCAATAGTTGTGAAAAGTGGCTAAGCAGTCAAAAAATTATCTATCCTTTAGTTTTTCTGATACTTGCTAGGAAAAATTCAAATTATCTAAACTACGGCAAGTCAATCTTTGCCCTTGCAAGTCACTTGTTTCTCCAAGGTCAAGATCTTTCATTTTGCATTCCACAAACACCCCTTATTGTGTTTTAGTTGATTCCATGGCTAATTTTTATTGCATAAGTTCATCTTTTGCCACTTCTTAAAACTTACACATTCCAAGATAGATAAATTCCCCATCTATTTAGTAAGTAGTGCAACAAAGAGGTCTCATTGGGTCACCCATAAGGCAAAATGTAGCTTCTCATTTTCAATTTCCCCACCTTCAAATGGGACTTATTTGTTATTTATATCCCTGCAATTGACAACACCATTCTAGGCCCCAACTTCCTAGTTTACTGGAATCCGGATATGAAGTGGCAAGAAGTGAAGAATTTAGTGGCTGCATATGGTAGATTTAAGCTCTTATACTTTTATAAAATGCATTCCTCAGGGGAGCAACATCTGGCTCTAAGGAAAGTGCTAAGTTTTGGAACAAGAAAAATTAATTTGTGATTTAGAACCTGGCAAAAATGTTTTGTGAACTGTAAACATAATTGGGAAATACAAGGACTCTTAATAGGAAAAGCTTTTTCCCGCAGTGGTTTTCTGAAATGGGAAAACAGAAACTTTGGTTGGGAATACATAATTGCTTGAGCTGGTGCCGTTGTGGTAGACCAAACCTGTCCTATAGCCATCAGCCTCACTATTGCAGTGTAACAACACCTCAAAACCTCAAAGTAACCTCATAAATGGATTCTAAATCAGAAATAAAACATAGTCACCAAGCCAACCAAGAAACCTTCAACTGTGGCAAACTCATACCCAGCCAGGTGTCACAGTTCTGTGGAACACATAATGAATACCTAGTATACCCTCAAGTACATACCAGTGACAGCTTAACCTCAACACCAGGACCATACACCAACCCAGTCACCCCAGCCAGAAGACAGGAATAAAGGTCCAGGAGGTAGTGCAACCAGTCATATCCTGTCACCCCATCCAGAATACAGAAATAAAGATATAGGGGGCAGTGAAACCAGTCCAGATCCAGTCACCTCATCAGCATACAGAAATACTGAAGCAATAGGCAGTGCAACCAGTCCAGATCCTGCCACCTCATCCAGAATACAGAAATACAGATATAGGGGGCAGTGAAAGGAGTCCAGATACAGTCACCTCATCAGCATACAGGAATACAGATTCAAGAGGCAGTGCAACTAGTCCAGATCCAGTCACCTCAACCAGAATAAAGCAATACAGATACAGGAGGAAGTGCAGCATGTCAGATCTTGTAACCTGAACCAAACAAACATGCAAATACACATCCAAGAGGCTGTGCAGAATTATAAAGGAGAAATATATGCGGAAGGAAGTAAGAAAATTCTTAACCAGAACCAAACAAACCACCAGTATAACCAGAACCAAACAAACCACCAGTATAACCAGAACCAAACAAACCACCAGTATAACCAGAACCGAACAAACCACCAGTATTGCACAGAAATAAATGCAGCTAGAATCAAGTAGCACTGAAAAAACTACCAGTACAGCACAGAAATATATCTTATCTGCACTACACAGCAATTTATGCAAGCCTGTGCATGCATGAAATCCCTGTACAAGCTTTTTCCAACCAGCAGAAATGGCTCATATAACTGTACAACATTTTTCCAACCAGCAGAAATGCCTCATGTAACTGTATCTCACTGTTCCTCACCAGAACAGGGAGAACCCCCAGGGAAAGCTTTGATCAACCCTGGTGGGAGGAATTTTCTATTTAAGGAGGGCCTCTCTGCCCTACCCAGGTTGTATCCCCATGCCCTCAGATGCCATCCACCTCTATGCCATTGGTCCTATCACCTATCCCCAGCCCATCCCATCTCATCATCCATCTGTGGTACCTACCCAGATAAATATTATTAGTGAACCAATTATAAGGAAAAAATAAATCAGAGACAAAGTTAAAACACACCTTTAAACAATCAGAACCATCTGTGCTTGAATAAGGGTGCTGCTGTGACCTAAATATTCAGCACCAAATTAAAGAAACACCACCCATTAATAATTGAATAACCCTTACAAAGAAAGAGATCACAACAAACAGAAACTTCCCACCTTCCATCTACCCAGCCCCCTGTGTGTAAACCCATCCTTGGGTCCTCTCTGGAACAATTGCTTTGAAAAAACCCTTGAACCCTTTAATATTGGGATATTGGTTAAGATCAAATATATCTGGTCATTAACTGACCAATAATCCAATACATCTGGTCTTTTCTTCAACAAAACCCATCAACAACAGTGACAAATCTGATCTGATACCTATTTTAAGTCTCCAAAAAACCGGCCATCAATTTAAATAAATTATTTTGAAGAATTTCTATATTACTAGAAAAGCAGGCAATTCAAAACCACTCATAGTATTTAATAATACTTTCAAGGAGTAGAAGTAATACTGATTTCCCTTCAAGGACTGCCAGAAAGCTATTTGCTACTTGATTCCTATAATCCGGAAGGAGTCTCTACACTTTCATACCATCACATGTGTGGTGAGAAGTTCAATTGCCTGTGGTTGGTGGTCCTTTGTTTACCCTTGCTTATCCTGGGTGGTGACTTTCCAAGTTGTGGGTGCAACCCATTCTAAGTTTTGTGGTCCTCTAATTCTACATGTGCTAGGGTCAGTTGAGTCTATGTTAGTGGGGACACGTCTTGGGACGTTTTTGCTTAGCTCAACAGTGGGAGGAACTGTGCTTTGGATTACCGCTGCTTGTATACCCTTTTCTTCTGTGTGGTCCTCTACTTCCATGTGTGCTAGGGTCAGTTGGTTTTATGTTAGCTGGGACACTTCATAGGAATTTTTGGCTTACCTCAACAGTGGGAGGATCTATTCTTTGGCTTACTTCTGCTTTTATGCCTTTTGATTCTGTCCACAGCTGCTATGGTAAGGTACCTTTTCTTTCCCTCAATCAAACATTCCCCCTTTCTCCTGGCTTTGAAGCCAGGAGCAGAGTTTCCCATTTGGATTCTGGCAAGTGACTGTTGTATGGATGTCCTTTGGTAAGGCTTTTTTAAGGAATTTGGCAGGGTTCCTGGCTGTTTTGATGTAATGGAGTTTGATTTCTCCTGCTGCTATGATTTCTTGGATGTAGTGAATTTTTATGTCCACATTTTTGTTCCAGAAACCATTCTGGCTTGTCTGCATGTTTGCTAGGTTGATGGCCCTGTGGTTTTCCTGATGGATGGTTGCCAGTGGCGCATTTTTTTTGGCTAGGACCTTGGGAATTTGCTACCCCGTCTCCATGAACTCTTTGGTTACGTTGGATAATGCCTTGTACTTGGCTTCTGTAGTCAAGAGTGACACAGTCTTTTTTCTGGAGGACTTCCACATAACAAGTTTTGGGCCAACCATGAGAATGTGATCTGTAAAGGACCTCCTGATTAGGGGGCATTTTGCATAGTCTGCGTCCACATAGGAATTAATTTTTCTGGGGCCTTCTCAAAGCATAGATTGATTTATTTTGTGGAAAAAAGGTACTGAAAGAACCTGATGGCTGACAGGCAACCCCTTGGTCCCAGCTATTCTAGAAACTGTGAAAGGTGGCTAACCTCAAAAGCTATATCCTGTCTTTTGAGGACCACAAGGTGATTGAGAGACCCTATGAGAGCCCTGTTGTAAGCACAGCTCTCCAGGTACTCTTGGTGTTCTTTGTTGGCGGCCGGGTCCAAGAAAGTTTTTTCCATCATTTGGTATTGTGAAAGAGGCAGATTTTCCCAGGAGTATTCTTGAAGCTTGCGTTCTACATACTGCTCTTGGTTGATTGTGATGGTTCTACTTACTGCTCTTGGTTGATTGTGATTTGGTTTGGTCAGTGCATTAGGCTCATTCCAAGAAGGAAATCTGCTTTCCCCAGCTATTTTATTGCAAATTCTTTCTCCATCTTCTGCCTGAAAAACTCAGGCTCTGAGCTAAAAGTTGCAAGATCATCAAGGTGAGTGAATATCCAGATAGCAGCTGGTTCCTCTCTCCAGAATACTCCAGGGTCACTTTCTGATTTTCTGAATCTCTTGGTTGTGAGGAAACTTTTTTGTCTGTTGTACCAGATTTTGGATGACTGTTTCAAGAAATATATGGCCTTCCATTCCTGAAAGAATTATAAAACATAGCCAGTGCCAATCCGAAGCCCAATTCCAAAACCCAGAAACAAGAAAAAAAACATTTGGGGGTTTCTAGTTATTCCAGACGTGAACTGGCTAGAACACCTCCTTACCAAAATCAGCATGCACCCTACTAGCGCCCCCCCCAGCTTGACGGCTGTCCCCAGCTGTTTGTAGTCTCCTGCTGCTACAAAGCGGCATGTTGCGCGCCGACTTCTCTTTGCCCAAAGAGCCCAATCCATTGATAAATCCTGAACCTTTGTCTCTTTTCCCTGGGTCCGCGCCATCCCCTGCTGTCTTTTCAAAAGATGTGGACCCGTGCCCAGAAGAGTTTCAGGTGCAAAGGTGTGGCCTTCTTCTTAAGGAGTGTTCTGTCCCTCAAGCTGATAACTCCTGCCCTCAAACTTGGATGCCACAGGGAAGGGACCGTTCCAACGGTTGGCAAAAAGTTTCCCCCACTGGGACTCTTAGTCCTGGTTGTATAAAAAGACCAAGTCCCCCTTCTGCAAGGGGTCCCAGAGGCAAGGGGAATACCACTTTTACCAATAGCAGACTGAGGCCATCCTAGTCTTCTGCAACCTTTCTGCATCATTTTCCAGCGTCTTTTCCCATCTGAGAATCTCCTTGGCATTCCCCTCCGCGAGTTCCGCAGAGGTCTTCACCTTCCACCAATCCACACCCATGGAAGTTGCCAACTCAATGTCCAATGGAAGCACTAGGCGCTGCCGTTACAGGAGTTTGTAAGGTGAGTAGCCCATTGAGCACTTCATGGGGATCCTTTCCGCAAAGAGAACCACTGGAAGGCTCTCTTTGCACCACTTGCCATCCTCCCTGCACATCTTCAGCAATGCATCCTTGATAGGATGATGGCTGCATTTGATCATCCCGGTGCCCTCTGGATAGTACTTGGTTAACCTTCCAAATTTTGCCCTTCAACTCTGAACCAGAATCATCAAACGGCCGCAGAACTCCACGCAACCGTCAAAAATGACCAGGAAAAGCAAACTGTAGCCCAAAAACCAATCTTCCTCCAAAAACTGAGCAACCTTCTCCGCAAACAACTTTGCCAGAAAACAAGCCTCAACCCAACCCAATAGATTGTCCCACGCAACAATCACGTATTCAAACTTCCCCGCCTTTATGTGGACCATGTTGAGGGAGACCCTCCCAAAAAATGCCTCTTCTCCCATAGGGTGACCCACCTCCCTGGGCAGCCTTGAACTCCGCCACTGACAGGCTTTGCAAAACTTCACCCACTGCTGCACTGCGCGCACCACCCCTGGCCACCAAAACCTTGCCTTCACCCTTCTCCCCATTTCAATCTTGCCCCAGTGGCCAATGTTGTTGTGGAGGAACCTCAGGATCACTTCCTGGTCCTTCCTCAATGTCACAACCACCAGAGGCACGGGGGAACCTTGCCACCACAACTGTCCTTACTGCAAGTAGAAGTTTAGAAATTGAAGGATGTGCAATGGTGTCCGCAGGTTCAGCCACTAGAGGAACTTGTCCCGCTTCTTTGCAGAAATTATCCTATTGTCAAAAGCCACCAAATTCCCTAGTACCTCCAATGCGGGAATGCAGACCGCCAACTTACTGCCTGACACTGTGAGCCCTGCATACTTGATCCAGAACAGGATCCGCTCCAGAATCTCCATGTACTCCCAGATGAAGCAAAGGATCTGCATGTTGAGATTGTAATCCCTGTTGAGGTCAAAATACTCATTATAAAAAATTGATTCTATTACCAATTGAAAGGAAAGAAAATTTGGACCATGATGGAAAAAATAATCAACTCAATATGTTGAGTAATAATAAAGTTATGAAATATTAAGTATTGGTGAAATATGTCACAGAAGTATCAACATAGCCCAGTAACTGCAGTACATCATACTAATGAAGAAAAGAAGAGATAGTATGAAATGTATAAATAAAAAAATTAAAAGAAAACCTTACGTATTTAATTCTGAAATGTCCTATACAGATAAGAATAGCAAGGACTATCAGAGAAAATGAACATTTCAAGTTCATTTTCACCCTTAGTATAACAAAGAAACCAAGCAGAAAAGCATTTTTCATTCCTTCCCTCTTAGCTTGTACATAGTCATATTGATGAGGGAGATCTTGTCTATAAAAGACCCCCTCTACCCAGTTGTATTTCCATCCATTGATTTATTCATTCATTCATTCACATCCATCCTTTCAAATCTATTGAATAAACCATTATAAATAAATCTTATTAATTTTATCTACCAACTATCATTGCTATCACCGATACTGCCAAGCCTCCTCCAGCACCGCGCCTCTGTAATGCGTCTTCAAACCCTTGATGCACATGTTTTTGATGAAAATAAGGATTCCTTCTGGAAGGTTTTCTTGCAAAATCCCACTCATCTGGTCCTGATAAACTTCCACCAAGTTAGTCGCGCCTTGCAGCAACCGCTTTTGCTGCATCCTTCCCAATCCCATCTTTAACGCTGTTAGCGGCCGCAACTCCAGATGGATCTTGCGCTGATTGTACCCGCCCATCACATTGACCAATCCATAACATGCGCGCCCGGCCTTTGATTCCAGGAACTTGTCCATGCGCGGGGGCATTCCCATGTTCCAAATGAGAAAAGAGTTGAGCTGCTGTAAATCATGAACAATCCTAAGAAACTTTCCGTCCTGATTGACCACTGCAAAGATTAAACTAGAGTAGCTCCACGTGGACTGCTCATAAAACCCCATCCTCACCTGTACCTGGAGCAATTCCAAAAAGTTTTCCTGAACTTTCTGTGGGATTGTAATTGGCTTTATTTGCCAGTTATTTTGCCGCACCGTGGGAATTACGTAGGGATCCCCAACCTCCCCCTTCAACAATCCGCACTCATTGGGTCCAAAGATGAGGGCCTTCTTGCAAAGCACCAACACCAACACCAACAAATCCTTCTCCTCCCCACTTAAACACGCCATTTGTCCAAAATTAAGCGCCTTGATCCTCTCATCTGTGATCCATGCCAACCATGTCACACATCCACACTTCTCCAGAGGACTTACCCAGGGATCACAAGAACAGGAGATTGGTAAAAGAGGCCTATTCAATCCCTGCGGCATTGGCTTGTTTCATGGCTGGACATTCCTTGCCACAGGCTTTTACTGTCCCTTGTTAAACCTGACCACCCTCACAAACCCACTATCTTTGTCTTGAATCCTGGAAAAAATCAAACTGCATCTCTTGCATTTGCTCATGAGTGTAGCACTATGGTAGGGTTTTTGAAAGAAAGAACCTTCTGGCAACGCATACTGAGGAAGATAACTTACTTCTGTCACCCGTTCCCTCTGTGTGATTTCCCCCCCCCCCCTGCTACTTCCTAGTTGACTTTCCACACAAAACTGGAGCCTGTCCCACACGGTACCCACAGTTGACTAGGCAAAATCATCCGCAGGGTGACCTCACAGTCATCTCCCCCATTGGATTCACTCACCTTTCCAGCCGCCACTTTCCCTTCCCATGGTTGCAGATCTTTGTCTCAAACCTGGCCCTGGATGCGTCCTCCATCATCAGCACTTCTTTCCATTCCTCTGCATTCAACACCATCCGCCGCTGGAATTGGAACATAAATGGTTTTCCTAGGATTATTTCAATGCATTCAACCAAGAGGAACAACAGCGGCTTTCAGACCTTTGCAACCTCAACCTTCTCCTCCTCCACTAATCTATTTACCCAACATTCCCTGCCATTCAACGCGCGCAATCCCATAGCACACTCCCTCCAAACCAGCCCCAACTCATCCACCAACTTTGATAGAAGCAGGTTAACCATTGACCTGCTTTCCACCATTGCCCACAATTTAGATTGAGATGTAAGCAAGCAGCACTGAAATGGACTTTGAAGGGCACAAATTGCGCTGCCCTTTCTCCTCTGTTTCATTCACCCACTGGAACATTTTCAGAACTCAACCGTGCCCGTATTCCTTCAGTTCCTGCACCATCTTGTCAATGACCACTGGAAAAATGGGGGCAAACTCCTGCTGGGTGAGGGGTATTTTTCTTTCATTCCCCATTACCAGTTTCACAATTTCTGCGGGTTTCTTCTTCCCTCCGGGGCTAATTGGAAATGTGTCACCTACTGGACCTTTCTCAACAGCTTTTGGGGCCTGGGTCAATGTCCGCTCCTTGAAATCAACATCCATCCTCTCTGTCACCACCAACTTGTCCCCTGCCAAGGCCCTGACTTCAGCCTTCATGCGCCAAGCTTGCCACTTTTTGGGAGCAGTAACAATTCCAAGCAATACCCAAGCTGCTCCCATGGGAGACCTGAAGCACGCCCAAACCTGCTGCATTGGGGATGGCTGACCAGCCCCAAAGTCAACCTGCTTGACCATTGGGAATATGTAGGTTTTGGGGATGCGCAGACAAATCCCTTGTCCATGTCCTTGATCAATTCCATGCAACCAGACTTCCAATGACCTTTAGTCCCCCAATAGGTTCACGTGTGGACCGTGAAGCCACTCAAAGGCCTGCTAGTGGGCTTAAAGCCCTCTTGCATGTGGGGCTGCACCCCGCGCGGCTGAGTTGTTGGCTGAGCTGTCATGAAATTGAGGAGAATCCAGAGGTCCTGTAACATGTCACACTAAAACACCAGACCCACTGTATGACCCTGGAACCTCATCAAACATCTACTCCATTACCTTTGTGGAACAACGGGTGTAAGAATACAGTCCATCAAGGCAAAAGACTCAGAAAATAACCTGAAGAGATGAGCAGATGCGGACTATGCCAACTGCACCAACATGAGGAATTCCACCACCAGTTTTTCTGTTACTCTGTATGGAAAACTGGGACATTGGATGCCTAAGAAAAATTTATTTGTAGCACATTCAACAACTGAAGCTGAGTTCATTAAAATCAACAATTGCGCAAAAAAGGTGTGGTGGATGGCTTTGTTAGCCAATCACCTAGGACTTGCACTCCCAACCCTGGTCATCTTAAACAACAACTCCAGGGCCAACTTCATCATTGAAGAAGCTCAACTCAATGCCAGCTCCAAGCACACCAAAGTTAGGTACCAATACCTGAGAAACCTGGTCTCCAATTCACTCCTCATTGTAAAGCAGCTCCCATCCTCCAAAACAAATGCAAACATACTTCCCAAGCCCCGCAGCAAGCTCAAGGTTTCTGCAGCTTGTCAACAGCTAAGTCTTGTCAAGGCTAAAGTCAGGAGGAGTGTTTTATGAAGACTCCAGCCTCTCTGCCTTACCCGCAAAAACCCCCCAGAAGCGCACACGCCCACTGGCCCACCCGGGTAGCCCGCTTCACCCCCGGAATCCATCCAACTCCAAGCCACCTGGTCCCTTCACCTTTACCTCACTCCTCAGCTTGTCTAAGCTTATCACCATCCATCATCTTCCTGTATCAGCCAAACACCTGCCAAACAAGCTTAGTTTTCCCAGCCAGAAAGCCATGTACATTTGCCAGAAACACTCTCAGAGTCCAGGAGGAGCAAGAAACAACTTAAACAGAGGTATAAGTTTGTGTTTGCCCAACCTCCTAACTGAGATCACTGTCTGCTGCTAACTTGGGGGCTCCAATCACCTGGTAATCCTTGTCTTACTCCCTTTTTTTCTTTTTGGAACAGGTCTTAGCATGTACTCACATTCTTTTTAATTCCCAAAGTTATCTTTACTGTTACCAAGTTCCTAGTATCTAGACACGTTGTGCTGAAATAAAGAACTTGACCCAAATTCCTACACAAGTGGGCCTCTTCCTTGAAAGGGAGAAAATATTTGCTAGAAAACATGGGTTATTTGGACAATGATGGGTGATCAAGACTGGGATTGGTTGCTTTTAGATGCGGGAACTTGTCTTCAGAGAACATAGCATTTTTTGTTACTAAATCTCTGAGTTCTTGTTGCTGTACAATCTTATTTCTACTCATATCATTTGCATACCCAACTAATATACCTTCCCAGGTAACTTCATAAAATTTTTTGGTTCAGTTTTGGGGAGGCTTGAGGATCCAATCCCTACATCATACAGGTCTAAAGAAGCTGGGGTTTATTTGCTGTTTTAGCAAGATTGTGGCTGGGGATTTTTTACTTTTAGCAAGTGAGGGAAGGCTGTGGGTGACAAGGGATCCCATTTTTATGGATTCACCCCACTATTCTTTTCTAAAGTTGGACTGAACCAGCATGCAACTTCCCATTTAGTTGAACCTGTGGCTGGCTTCCTCCACAAAGCCATTGTGTTGCAGTGTATATGGGGGAGCAACATTGTGAGCAATTCCCTCACCCTGGAGGTATGAAGAAATCTCTCTATTGTAGAATTCCCATCCTCGATTGGTGATGAATTTCCTGATTTTCCTGACTGTTGTGGTTCCAAATCTGGAAACCTTAGGACCATTGCGGAAAATTTTAAAATTTTTTATGATTTTATTGCTATCTTTCATCATCAAGAAAAAAAAATCAATTCCTTTTTTCTGAATCAGATACCTTCAGCCTCCAGATCCTCCAGCTTCCCATCTCCCAGCGTTTTAGGGATGGTTCCCTTGGGTTTCCAACTCCCCAGGTCTTGTTTTAAATTGTTGTCCTCCTTTCTTTGGTCCTTTTTTTGCCAAATCACGCGGGTGAAGACCCGCCTGGCTTGGCTTGACCCTTCCCGGCGCCAGAATTGTCTTTGACATTGAAGGCAATGGCCATTCATTGCTCCTCAAGCCTTGCTGTCTCATCCTTTCATGCTCCACCACCAATGTTCCAAAGACAATCCTTCAGTGGTGGAGTTCCACCTATGAAGTCTGCGTCTGACCTGGTCTTACTCCATCAACAACTACGTATGGCCAGTTGACAGCAAAAAATCAAGAGTGGTAAGTCGCTGGAACTTGGGCTTGAGTGGGAATGCCCACAATCATACACCTCTGAAAGGGATCTTGAAACCCCCTACACCAATCAGGCCTCTGTCATCATGTTCCTCCACAGTTGTTCCTCCTCCTACCCAAACATCAACTGGCATGGGTTATTACGTGGACAAGGCCTAAAATTCAATCACTCATCCCCACAATCATTGCACTTCTTCAACCACATTTACCTATCCATGTCATCGCCCAAATTGTACTCCCCAAACTTGTCAAGGGAGTGTTGATTATATCAATGGTGCCCGTGAAAGATTATTGCCATTCAATAAATAAAGATCCTCTGTAACTGAAAATTTCAGTTGGGATTCCATGTTTAGTGAAAACATGGGAGATTAGTAGGTTAGCTAACTGCACAGAGGAGATATTGGTTCTGGTTTTAATAAAGAGCGAAATTTTATAAAAACAATAAACTACCACAAGGATTTAGTCAAATCCATTGGATAGTGGAAGCTGTGAGATGAAATCCATAGAGAGTGAGGTCCAGGAAGAATCTGGAATTGGTAGGTGTTGAAGGAGTCCAAAATTCTTGTGTCGAATGGATTTTTTTCTGTTGCAAGGAAAACAATAAGAAACATCATCTTTGATAAAGGAAGTCATTTTTTACCAGTGGAAATCTCTTTTTAATACAAAAATTGTTTTGTTTTGTCCAGGGTAACCAGAAAAAGGGGAGTTGGTCAGTTGTAGAAGTACTTCAAGTTGAAGTTGTTCATCCTCCCTGGGGATTGCTTTTCTATTTTAGAAAATAAGGAGTCCAGTTTCTGGTCAATGAGGTAGCTCTTTACTTTCTCCTTCTTGTTTAATTTCACAATAATCTGTTTTTTTGATTTGTTGGATCTCTGGGATTGAATTAAGTTTTCCAAGTGTGTATCAACCTGTTTTTTGGAGATAAAGAAAATTCTAGAAGGTTCAAAGTCAGTCTGCTTCAAGATTTTTTTGACATCTGCTGGATTTGTTTCTGCAAAGGGTATCCCCCCTTTCCGATAAACATTGTCTCAATGTGACAATAAATCAGGCACTATGGAGTTCTTCCCAGGTCTATAGACTATATTAAAGTCAAATTCTGATAGGAATTCATCCCAACGGCTTGAAAAAAATTCAAGACTTTAGAGGTCATAAAATATTTAAGCAAAAAGTGATCAGTGAAAACTTCAAAAGGTGAGGAAAGACTGAGGAAGTAAGCTCTCCAGATCTTGATGGCCCACACTTTGGCCAGGAGTTTCTTATCATGGATTTTGTAATTCAGTTCAGAACTACCCAATTTTCTGCTTTCACAAGCAATTGGGTGCTTGGATCCATCAGGGGAGACTTTGGTGAGAACAGTCCATAGGGCGTAGTCACTAGCATCATTCTCCAATAAGGTTTTTAAAGAAAGATCAAAATTTCAAAGGATAGGGGCCTTATGAAAGGCTCGTTTGAGGTCCTTGAACTTCTGCAGAGCCCCTGAGGACAAAGCAAAGATGGGTTCTGAACCATTTAGAGGAGTGAGGAGGTAGATCTTTCTGGAATAGTTAATGATAAACCTGCAATAAAAATTAGAAAAACCCGAAAAAGACTGCTGCAAGGCTTTTTTTTTGTTGCTGGTGGCCAGTCCAAGATCATATGGAACTTGGATTCTTCCATTTCAATACCATCCCTGGATATAAATTAGCCTAAGTGATCCACTGAGGAGGAATGAAATTCACACTTAGAAGCTTTTGCATGTAAGTAGTTTTTCCAAAGTCTGCTTAAGACTTCAAACACATGAGCTGTATTTTCTGTTAAGTTTTTGAAAAAAATAAGGATTTAATCAAGGTATACCACCACACAGATGGTTAGAAGTTCTGCAAAAATGTCATTAACAAGAAATTGGGAAGAGGCAGGAGAATTTGTTAGCCCAAATGGCATTACCAAATATTCAAAAATTCCAAACTGAGTTCAAAATGCTGTAAGATTTTCATTGCCTTCTTTCATTTGAAGGAGATTGTAGGCGCCCTTGAGGTCAATTTTTGAGAAAATGGTAGAACCAGAAAGGACTGTCAATAAGTGAGTCATGGGAGGAATAAGATACCAATTCTTTTGAGTAACAGCGTTAAGTTTGCAATAGTCAACACACAACTGAAAACCACCATCCTTTTTTTTCACAAAGAGAACAGCTGCACCAGTAGTTGAATTACTGGGGAAAATGAAACCTTTCTCTATATTTTCTGCTATATAGGCTTGTAGGGCCTCCTTTTCACAATTACTGAGGGAGTAGATGGGCCCAACTGGAGGCAAAGGGCCTTCCAGCTCAAAATGGTGATTGTAAGCACGGTGAGGATGGAGTTTATAAACTTAAAACTTTGAAAAACATCTTAAAAGGCATTTTAAGCTTCTGAGAATCTCTCCATCACGGTTTCAATTTTATCAGTTTACTCATCTTCATCTAGAACATCAGCAGTTGTCTGCTTTTGGTCAGAGTCAGAAGTGGAAATGATCATACGCAACATTTGAACTGATTGATCATCCTCTATATCCTGCAAGAATTTCAGAGAATTTCCAAAGAATATTCTTTTTTAAAAGGCGGTTTTTGAACTCAAAGGACGTTTTGTGAGTGCATAGATTCTGAAGAGGGAGCAGGATCAGTGATCTTCAGATTCACTGGCGTAAGGTGTATAGTGGCCAAAAAGAATTCAAAAGAGGGGGAATGATCCAAATTTTGTTGTTGCCTTGGGGTGATCAATCCCGATTTCCAATTTACCTCTGGGTTAAAGAAATTGAGGAAGTCAATACCTAGAATAATATCTTCTTTTGGAGGTTTCTCAACAACCAAGAAACCCAATCAGAAGTTGGGAAAAGAGGGTAGGGAGAGTTTAAAGGAAACCTTATGAGTGATTTCCTGGGAAGGTGAATCAGAAGGGATGAAGTTCTATAAAAAAATGGGAGTGGTCAGAGATTTGGAAGAAAGAGAAAACTTTGAAATCATAGATTTAGAAATAAAAGATTGACTTGCTCCAGAGTCAGCTATAGGCCTGATTATTCAATAAACAAAGAAAAATGAAGTCTTTAGTAGGGAGGTTAGAGTATTTCCCTTCCAAAGTTTGTACTCAAATATTATGGTCATGGAGTACCACATTTTCATCACCTAGTCTTTTCCCTGTTGGGCTTTACCCAGAGTGGGATTTTGGCCAGGTTTAAAGTCTGGACCTTTCCTTCAGAGGCCAAAATTGTGAGCACCTCCACAGTACTTACACCAATCCTCTCTTTCCCTTCAAGCCTTATCATCAGCCTTAAGGTTTCCATCCTCACCCACTTTGGGATTGGGAACATAGGTTGGAGCAGAATTGGTGGGGGTTTCCTTTGCTTTCCCCTTGAACCTACCTTCTTGGCTGGGCTGTTGAGATTTTTGAGGATTGGAAAACTGGGTCCAGGTCTTGAAGTCTGAGGGGAGCTGAAGGACTTTTCCAAGATCCTTTCATGCTAGCGGGTATCATACCTCAGGACACTGTCCATTAGTTCTTGCAAGGTTTCTTGAGGTTCATTATAACCAGCTAAATGATCCAGTAGTCTCGCTGGGAGTCCCTGTCTAAAATGGAAGAAAAAAGCTTTATCACCCCATCCAGAGACCTTAGTCATTATTTTCCTGAGTTCAGTGATATATTTAGTGGCATAGACAGTATCTTTCATCTTAAGGATGATTAGCTCCTTCTCATCACATTGAATTTCCAGACAATCCCCAAAAAGGGTATGGAGCTGTTGAGTAAATAGAAAACAAGACTTAAGTATGAAATCTGGCTCCTGATTACCAATGTGAGCAAAATAAGGTTAGATCCATTGACTGGCTTTCCTGTAAGGTAATAGAATGTAAATAATACTCTCTTTCTTTCATTAGCAAAAACACTTTCATCACTAGCAAAGATGAGTTCACAAGCTTTCAGGAAGGGCCTGAGCTTGGTTGGGTTTGTCCCATCAAATGTTTCTCGAGAATTGATAGATGTGGATTTAAAGTTAGTAGAAGGTTCATGGTCAGCAGTTCTAGAGAGATGGGTCATTGCAGTGGTTGTTTGCTGAAGAATGGCCAGCAGAGAAGGTTTGGTTGAAGGGCCCTGAGAGGTTCAAGGAAGATCAGTGGCTGGGGAAGTTGAAGGGATTTCTGTTGCATTAGAAGTTGGGCTTGGATTACCCCCTGGGAAGGATGAATTCAAGTCACTCAAGATTCTGGAATCAAACCCTGAGTCCTCATCCTCATCTCCTTCTTCTTCTTCTCCTGGGATTGGGAACATGCTGGCATTGTAGGCAGGGGATTCCAAGCCATTTTAGCCTTGAATTGTAAACTGAACTACAACCCTGTGGGGGCTAGCATTTTCAGAAGAAGGAATAGTACAAAGAGATACTTGGGGTATAGGCTCCAATAAGCCAGTATCCATAGGAGTAGAATTGGTAGCCACTGGTTCTGGCAGGTGATAAAAAGTTCTACCACAAGCTCTTGGAGTAGAAGGGTCAGTAGGTTCATTGAAACCTCTCCCTACGGAGCTACAGGTAAAAGCTGGGCTAGAGATGTGAGAAAAGGTAGCACGTCGTGGGGGCATTGTTAAGGATAAATAATTACCCAAAAATTGTTCTTCAACTTAGAAAAAGAATAAAATGGTAAAACGTTTATACCCTGACTACCTCAAATATTGTTCAAATTAACCGTTGAAGCAACTTGTCAAAACATTGAAGTGTCAAAGTGTGGAAGTGTCAAACTGTTGAAGCGTTGAAGCATCCAAGTGTCAAAGCTTCAAATTGTCAAAGCATCAAAGTGTCAAAGTGTCAAAGTTTTGATGATTTGAAGAGGAGCTTAGGTTGTAGATTTGGGCCTTTATGGAGGTTTCATAGCAACCTAAGGGGTACAATGAAAATGGCCACAAATCAAAAGCCAATTTCAAGGTTTGGACAGGAAATAAAGCAAACAAAAATTTCCACAACTCAATAGAAAGATCTGATGCTTCTTAAACAGGATGAAGATTGTGGTTGGTGACAATGGAGTTATTGGGGAGGAAATCAGTTTATTGTAAAAAGGGCTTCTGAGTGGAAGCAGGGCTTGGCACAGAGGGGAATCTACTCTCAGTATGGTTGGGGGCAGGGATACTGGAAGATGCTACAAGGAGCAGAGTAGGATTTAGTTGGAGCTAGGTTCTGAATGACACTTGCTGGGATGGATTCCTAGTAAGAATTAGTAAAGCTATTTCTTGGGGGAAAATCAGGAAAAGGAAAAGAAGGGCTGCTTAAATTGACAGGAGGCTGGACTAAAACAGAGGTACAGATGCCTTGGGGCTCAAACTACATATGTGATGACAAGGGGGCAGTCAAGTTAACCAAGAGGGCCAATCAGGTATGCTACTACATTGGGGTTAGGCGTCTTACTAAAGTAGGGCTAGGCTACAGGTCTGGCTGTCTAAGTTGGGAATTTACAGTGAGAGGATGTACAGTGTGTATGGAGGCCATGAAACTATGTACTAAGTATAGAAAGTATGTGATACAATCTGAAAGAGGCGTAAATGAGGATTCACAAAGGATAAACCATAGATAGACAGAGTGAATAAGGTTAGAGGATATGCAGAACCTGAGAGATGGATATGTGCAAGCCTAAGCAGTCTATATGTATAATGCATGAGGTTGGACTATATGTAGATATGTAAGGCAGGAAGATCCTGAGGATATGTAGTTGAAGGGATATACTGGTAGAGTCTCCAGAGCCCTGAGTTCAAGGTTCCTGGGGTAAGTAGAATAGAGTGAGGTTAGACTGATTGTAGGTGTCAGTAAGACAGGAGGGTTTAAAAAATTCCAGAATATTGGATTATGGAGGGTTAAAACACATCCATGAGTGGATTATTAAGGGTTGAAAAGCTCCAGAATGGATTATGGGGGGTTAAAACACCTCCAGAATGGATTTTGGATGGTTAAAACAACTCCAGAATGGATTATGGATGGTTAAAACAAGTCCAGAATGGATTATGGAGGGTTAAAACACCTCCAGAATGGATTATGGAGGGTTAAAACACCTCCAGAATGGATTATGGAGGGTTAAAACACCTCCAGAATGGATTATGGAGGGTTAAAACACCTCCAGAATGGATTATGTAGGGTTAAAACACCTCCAGAATGGATTATGGAGGGTTAAAACACCTCCAGAATGGATTATGGAGGGTTAAAACACCTCCAGAATGGATTATGGAGGGTTAAAACACCTCCAGAATGGATTATGGAGGGTTAAAACACCTCCAGAATGGATTATGGAGGGTTAAAACACCTCCAGAATGGATTATGGAGGGTTAAAACACCTCCAGAATGGATTATGGAGGGTTAAAACACCTCCAGAATGGATTATGGAGGGTTAAAACACCTCCAGAATGGATTTTGGAGGGTTAAAACACCTCCAGAATGGATTATGGAGGGTTAAAACACCTCCAGAATGGATTATGGAGGGTTAAAACACCTCCAGAATGGATTATGGAGGGTTAAAACACCTCCAGAATGGATTATGGAGGGTTAAAACACCTCCAGAATGGATTATGGAGGGTTAAAACACCTCCAGAATGGATTATGGAGGGTTAAAACACCTCCAGAATGGATTATGGAGGGTTAAAACACCTCCAGAATGGATTATGTAGGGTTAAAACACCTCCAGAATGGATTATGGAGGGTTAAAACACCTCCAGAATGGATTATGGAGGGTTAAAACACCTCCAGAATGGATTATGGAGGGTTAAAACACCTCCAGAATGGATTATGGAGGGTTAAAACACCTCCAGAATGGATTATGGAGGGTTAAAACACCTCCAGAATGGATTATGGAGGGTTAAAACACCTCCAGAATGGATTATGGAGGGTTAAAACACCTCCAGAATGGATTATGGAGGGTTAAAACACCTCCAGAATGGATTATGGAGGGTTAAAACACCTCCAGAATGGATTATGGAGGGTTAAAACACCTCCAGAATGGATTATGGAGGGTTAAAACACCTCCAGAATGGATTATGGAGGGTTAAAACACCTCCAGAATGGATTATGGAGGGTTAAAACACCTCCAGAATGGATTATGGAGGGTTAAAACACCTCCAGAATGGATTATGGAGGGTTAAAACACCTCCAGAATGGATTATGGAGGGTTAAAACACCTCCAGAATGGATTATGGAGGGTTAAAACACCTCCAGAATGGATTATGGAGGGTTAAAACACCTCCAGAATGGATTATGGAGGGTTAAACCACCTTCAGAATGCATTATGGATTTTTAAAACACCTCCAGAATGGATTATGAATGGTTAAAAGTCACTGTGCACCATGCATAAGGACTGTTCACAACACACAGTTGTTGTGCATTTTTGTGCATTGTGCACAATTGTGAAGCATGGTGCATAGTTGCTGTGCATTGTGTACATTTTCTGTGCATTGTGTACAGTTGCTGCGCATTTTGCACAGTTACTGTGCATTTTCACTGTTGCTGTGCATTGTGCACAGTTGCTGTGCATTGTGCACAGTTGCTGTGCATTGTGCACAGTTTCTGTGCATTGTGCACAGTTGCTGTGCATTGTGCACAGTTGCTGCGCATTGTGCACAGTTGCTGTGCATTGTGCACAGTTGCTGTGCATTGTGCACAGTTGCTGTGCATTGTGCACAGCCTCTGTTCCTTGCGCACAGTCACTCTGCATTGTGCACAGTCACTCTGCATTGTGCACAGTCACTCTGCATTGTGCACAGTCACTCTGCATTCTGCGCAGTCACTCTGCATTGTGCACAGTCACTGTGAACCAAAAAAATTTTAGAGAATGAAAATACTTCAACTAGAGATTGGACTTAGCTTCAAACAGACCTTCCTTGATGGCACTTGCTAGCAAGTTCCACTACTTTTTTTTTGGCTGTTATTCATGGCAAAGGTTCTCCCCCCCCCCCATTGGTTAAATGGTGCCCCAATGTTATGGAGCATTTGGGCCTACCACTTGTTTCCTTGGGAGATATGTGATTCTAAATTTGAACTTGGGGAGGTATTCAGAAAAACAATGCCTGTCTGCGTGTAAGGAATTTTGAGATTACATGAGGATTTCTGATAAGTTCATAACTCAAATGGTTCCATGAGACTCAATAGGTATGAACACCATTTCTTCAAGAAATGAACCTTTGAGAGAATTTCCTTTTCATGAATCTCATAGTGAATCTCTTCCGCAAGAAATTTGCAAAAATCAAAGGCTACAGGATGAAAAAGAGATGAGGAAGAAGAAGACTGCAAGATTAATCTTTAAATTACATAGTTGCTTGCATCTTTTTCCACAATAGTGAAAGGTATCTTGTTAAAGTGAGAGAGTATTAGAGCAGTGGTAAAGGATTTTTTAAGAGCTTCAAAACCCAAAGCAGCCTGTTCATTAAAAACAAAATGAGTTTCTTTCTGAGGAAGATTAGTAAGATTAACAGTCTTCTTGGTGTAATTCTTAATAAACCTCCTGTAGAAATTAGATAATCCAAGGAAAACTTGAAGGTATTTGAATTAAGAAGCTTCAGGCAAGTCCAGAATGCATTGGCTCTTGGCTAGGTCCATTGATATCCCTTTTTGAAAAACTATAACACCTAAAAACCAAAGAGAATTAGTATGGAATTTGCTCCTGGAGGGTCTTTCAAACAGTTTATTCTTTCAAGGTTGCTTTAACATCTCTTGCAAATGTGCAGTTTGATCCTCAAGAGTTTTTGAGTAGACAAGCATATCATCAAGATACAGCTCAAAGGATTTCTCTACATGGTCAGAAAAAAATTCATTGAAAAAATTTTGAAAATTGGAAGGAGCGTTGCAGAGGCCAAAAGGCATGATGGTATACTCATAACTGCCAAAAGGTTGTAGAGACTCCTGCAGGATTATATAAATAATTTAGCAAATATCTTGCTTGCAGTCCTTGAAGGCAAATTCAGTATTAATCTTACTCCTTTAGAGTATTAGTAAGACTAAGCTGTTTTTGAATTTCCTTCCCTTCTAGTACTATAGTCAGTCTGCAAAATAATGGATTTAAAGCAATATTGGTTTTCTTTGTGACTTAAAATAGGTCTCAGATCAGACCTAGATCAATAAGCACCTGTTTGTTGATTTAATTGCTTAAATATGGGTTATAAATTTGTCTCTGATTTCCTGTTTCTTTATTCTTGGTTCAATTGATAATATTTGTCTGGGTTGGTACCACAGATGACTACTGGTGGGATAATGGGCCAGATGGCCTAGGGTGAATGGGTGAGTAGGACTTATGGCATAATGATACAACTTGTATGGCAGAGAGGCCCTCCTTAAATAGAAAATTCCTGCCCCAAGGGGTTCTCAAGGCCGCACCTGAGGTTTCTTTCTGTCCTGGTGAGGAAAATAGAGATACATTTACTTGAGAAATTTCTGCTAGTTGGAAAAATGGCTGTACAGTTACATGCACCATTTCTGCTTTTTGGAAAAATCTTGTACAGGGGTTTCATGCATTCAAAAACCTGAATGAACCTCTGTATATTTCAGATAAAACATAACTGTGCAGTGATGGTGGTTGGTTTGGTGCTAATTGATTCTACCTAAATGTGTTGCTGTGTAAGCACTGGTGTTGTTTTGTGGTGTGTGTTTTTTTGGTGCTACTTTCTTCTACCTCCATGTATTTCTGTGCATTTCTTTTGGTTTTTTTTGGTGCTGCATGGTCTTGAATGTATGCATATATTGCTGGGTATCCTGTGGTGGGCTTTTGCCGGTGGGTTGTTTGGTAAAACTTGGTCTTGGCTGCCTGTATATATTGTTTTCACCAGGAAAACTCTGGTGGATCTGGTCAGCCAGTGACATTACATTCTTTGGATGAGATGGTTGCATCTATTCAATTTCTATAATGTTTCCCTCATTTGGAAACACAGCTTACCCCCAGTTTAAAATTAGTTGCTTCACTATTTCTCAAATTATTCCCATTTATTTCTGATTTCATTCCATTCTGTTTCCCTTTTTTATATCCTTTTCTTCTTCTTGTCTTACTTATGATTGACTGGTATTCTCCAATTTTTCTATTTTAATTTCTCCCTGATTCCATGGGGTATCCAATTTTTTCCTCCCTGATTTCTACCTGATTTCCAACAAGTTTCCACTGTTCCACATATTAGGATAATCCCCCTAAGTTTCTGAAATGAAATAAAATCATTTTCTGAACAAAATTAATCCTCATCATTCATACAATTTCTTCTCTTGTGAAATTTCTGTTCCATCCACAGTTAATTCTTGATAAATTTAATTGGAATTCACTCCAAAAATAATTCAAAAAAAAATTGATAAAATTCATAAAACAATGCATATTCCATAATTTTCAAATTTCCCTTTCAGGAAGATGTAATTTTGTGACTAGTATCATTCCATCTTGAGAGAAATATGCCCACTGGCCATCAACAGCATCACAAGAAATGATTTTGTTGTTTTATCCCATGTTTAACTTTTTAAACATTGAGATGCTTCCAATCAACCAGAAAATTCCTGTTAATTTAAAATGGAGTCACTTCCAAGAAGTAACCTGGTATTCTCCCATATGGATTCACCACACTGAATATGGCTTTTATCTGACCCAAAGAGGAGAATTTACCCAGATGATATGACACAGTACTGTTAACAGAATTTGATTCTGCCGTTTATAATTCCATTTTATCCCAATGAAGATGATTCTGATAGTTTCACCTTCTTGAGAGAGTAACAGTATTTGGTTCATTGGCACTATTTACTTGATTAGAATCTTGCCCCTTTGTAGAAGAGATAAAATTCCTGACATAATTGCCAAATTTTTACTAAGATTCTTGATTTTCATGGACAGGATTTAAGTTTGCAATTGAATCTGACCTGCTGGATGATCCAAAAATTCTTTCAAGTTGATTTATCTCTGTTTTTGAACCTGGTGAGTTTATAAGTGATTTTAAATTTGAAAGTCTGCAGAACCTTTGAGCTATAGTAAATGGTACTTCTTCTGAGTTTGATTTAAATGATATTCAGCATGGTTGTATTCTGTATACATTTGATTGAAA
This sequence comes from Puccinia polysora, assembly GCA_025617555.3. Classification (NCBI taxonomy): domain Eukaryota; kingdom Fungi; phylum Basidiomycota; class Pucciniomycetes; order Pucciniales; family Pucciniaceae; genus Puccinia; species Puccinia polysora. Next base: position 4,244,085 of record CM062630.1, on the reverse strand, counting down.
GGAATTCACACACCCAAAAAATGTTTGCTTTTGAAATCGGAAAATATGCCATTCAAGCGCTCATAAGCCCAGGTTGCATATGTGGGGCCAGGCCCCCACCTTTGTAAAATATCAGGTATATGGGATGCAAGATGAAGTTTGGCTTTTTATTTTTCTCTAGAAAGAGCTTCCTACAAGTTTATATTTTTCCCAGTGCCTGGTGAAATGAGAACCATTTTGGGAGCTGGTATTCCAACCAGTGGAAATGTTCAAAAAGGTCACTAAATGGAAGTTATTTTCAACAAATGTTTCTGGGAATGGAAATTTTTCAAATTGCATGGCAATGATAAAATTAGGAATGTATACTATATAAAGAAGAGACCACTCTGCATCCTTTATACTTTCATGATTTGCCGCTCCAAGGTTTCTTGTTACTCTTTTTGGATCATATGGGATTAGATTAATATTGATTACTTGTTGAAGATTTTCCAGAAGAGCAGAATCAAACTTGAATTTTGATAAAATTGGAGGCCTTTTCTCAGGGATATCAAATAAAACAGGTACATAATCAAATCAGAGAATGAAGAAGCTTCCCCCATTAATTCTTCATTAGTTAGAGCCTGAGGTTGTTCCCTCCCTTTGCCTTTGGATTTTTGTGTATTGTGAATTTCTTTCTGCGCATCTCTTTTCAAGTGACATATTTTCTAGAATCAATTTTTTTTCACTGGGATCTTCATTTTCTCCACTTTCAAATTCATTTTCATTTTATTCATCACCTGCCAAGTCTGGTTCCATATTCTGTATCTTTTTCCAATAGGATTCTGGAAGTTTTCATCTGGTAACAGCATGACCTTTCAAGGCTCCAAGAATCATTTTGTGCTTTTTTTCAAGGTTGACCAATTTTGTGGCATCCATATAAGGAGTTCTTCCAATATAGGAAATGGAAACCATTCTCTTTGAGAGGTGATCTCTGTATGATTGAGTTGCATGTAACTATGGATTTAATTGAATTTTGTGCTCTGATAAATTTATTAGGGCCCAATTGAAAGGCTCAATTTCATTTATCTCAGACTTTTCAATTTTATTTAATTTTGAAAATTTTTTTCCTGAATGACCGGTAAATCCAACAATCTTGCGCATTGCCAAAACATCTGCTATGACAGTGAGTATAGCAGCTCTGATGGTTACTCCTGAAGGATTTTTTTAGGTCTTGAAAAACTGGACACCATTTCAAATTTTATGAATTTCTCTGACTAGGGGGATGAGTACGTGATTCAGTTAAGGAAAAGTAGGCTCCATAGGGCCAGGTATGATTCCTACCAGATAAATATTTTCTGCTTTTAGAAATATTTCAGGTGGAAGATTCAGGGATACTATGGAAAAGACAAGAATGATAAAGACTTTTTCCAAAAGCATTAAAAGAGTAAACACATAGGGTGAATTCCAAGTTCCCAGTCTTTGAAAAAAAGGCGTAATTTTAATTTGGGCTCTTGAATGTTTTAAAAACAATCCCATCCAAGATATCTTTCATTATCTCAGATTTTTTGTTTTTGAGATGTTTGAGAAGTTCTTCCTGAATACCTGGATGGTTAAAAAATCTTTCCAGCCATTGTTGAAATGGTTGGTAAATGAAATTTTTGCTTGCGGAAAATTTTGATTCTTGTAAATTTTTTCTCCTAGGCATGGATTTAATGGAAGCCTTCATAGATCCCAAGTTTGATGAACAAGGTGTAACCTGTTCAAATATCTTTCAATTTTATGTGAATTTGATATTAGGGTCTGTGAAATTTTTTGAATTGTCAACCAAGTAGGAGCACTCTGGAAAACAGACATATATCTCCAGTGAAGCCACAAAAGCCACCATTGGTGATAGCATTGATTTTTTCATTGATATGAGCTTGATTTTAAAACACCCTCTAGGAAAAGCCTTGTTGTCCCGGGGGCCTCTGTATTCTTGGGGAACAAAAAATGAATTTTGAATAGCTTCCTCTTCTTGATTGCATGTGAAAATAGTCCAGGGGCCAACATTTTGTATTTTTTTGACATGATTTTGTTAAAAGAAAGGCATCTTTTCCAGGAGAGCCTTCCACTGTTTGTATCTTTCTGGGGTAAGGGTTTTTGAATTTAAAGGCTTATATATTCCTAATAAAAATAATTGAATTTAAATTAGTATTAGTTTAAATCAAAAAATTCAATAATAGATTTATTTGCAAAAATTTTTCACTTCATTGTACCACTTATGCCAACCAAGTTTTTTCATGATATCACGAAGAAAATAGGCATTTTTTTGATTGCCATAGAAAGATCCAAGTTTGAAAATGGTTTTGGTCAAGAGTTTGATTTCCTCATATTCTGTGGGTGTCATGTCTGACCACTTTGTGAATTTTTAAACCAAGCCAATTTCATGCTTGTGGTTGGTGAGGACGACCACTGGAGGGCCTGGGTGAATATGGTTTTTGAACTTCTCAAGGAACCAGGTTGTGTTTGCAATTCTTGCACATCTGGAAATGTGATCATTTTAAATTTATCAGGTTGGTTGATAGAGAGGCTGAGACCAGGGCAGCAAGTTATAATGGCCAATGCCACAATTTTCTTCTTCTGACTTTCAGAGCTGAAACTGTAATCCTGACTGGTGGAAGTTCCGGTGAGGAAATGTTGGCTTTTAGTTGGATGTGAAGGAAGGCAGGAAAAGTTGATATATTGACCACAGGTGTTGAGACTGGTTGGAAAGAGCAACTTGCTCCACTAGCTTGCTGGGCCTCCCTATAAACTTCCTGGGCCTCCTTGGAGCGGATTCCACATATCTACAATCCACAGGAAAAATGATCAGCTTGAATCCTAGTATGGGATGCCATGATGGACCATGAAGTGCTTGTGCAAAATTCAGGCTGGTCATCATCAGGAAGGAAATACAGGGCGCCCTTCCTGGATAAACTCACTTTGTAAACCCTCCCTCTAACAGGAATCCCATCCAACCTAGATAAGAGGGAAATTAAAGATCATCCCAAATGATATTGATTTAAACCATGAAGTTCTTGTGCAAAATTCAGGCCACATCCTCAACAGAGAAGCAATACCGGGAATCTTTCCTGTATAAAATCCCTGCGTAAACATTTCCTGAGAAATTCATCCCCTGGAAAAGGATAAGAGATGAAAACAAAACAAAAAACTGTCTTTTTCATTTGGGCTGTGTGAATATGGTGAGAGGTATCAACAAAAATTCTCTGATGATAAAGTTGAGAGGAGGGGGGAAAAAACTCGACAATCCAAGGAGAATAGTCTATTTTAAAGCTTCCGGGGAGAGTCTTTATATCTGCTTTCCTTCCCTCTGCATTGAAATGATCACATCCAAAATAATGTAGCCAAGCCATTCACATGGTAGTGGAATGAATATATTGATATCAGAAAAGCCACAGCCCAAACAGGTCTCTATTTGAATACAGGTTTCTTGTGTTAATTCCCTGGCAGGATGGTGTTTACAAATATAGGGAATCAAGTTAGAGAATTGATCTGAAGCAAGGTTTCCCTCTTGAGGTCAAGGCACCAAGAGAAAGTGAAAAAAGGGCCTGACTTGATTTTGGTAGTCATTGATGCTGTTCTGAGTAAGGTATAAATTTTCCTTGCAGACCAGATTGAGAGATAATTTACAAGAGTGCATTCGGCAAAAAGATGCATCAGTTAAATTATCAAATCTTCCGGCCAAGGCAGAAGAAATGTATCTAACTAATTGGGACTGGTAGGCTGTTGGAGTCTGTCAGACAGTTGCTAGTTGTAGCCTTGGCTGTTCTAGTTCTGGGGTTGAGTTAGAATTGACCCAGTCAGTTGCTTAAAGACAATGTGGTTTGCTTGGTGTTTATTTTGAGAGAAGGCTTGGTTGGTTGTGTCAAGCAAGCTGGATTTTTTGATCTGGGTTTCTTTGGTTGTGTTAAGTGAGGTGGGGTTTTTTTATCTGGGCTTGGTCAATTTAGGCAAACCGGCTGGTTTTATGAAGGTCCGGCGGAGTTGTTGTGTTAAGATTGTGTTATGACTTCTCCTCTGCCCCCATCTCAGTAGTTATGTGAACTGAGAAAAGTTCATGTGACATTTCTGTAACATCCAGGGACTTCTCACTCTATGAGCTGACCCAGGTGGACCTCTTGAAATCTCTCCTTTGATTCTCTGTTCTCTTTTCTTTTAATTCTTCTATTTTTCCTTTCTTTTATCAATCTATCTTCCTTCCATCTCACTTTCTTTACATCTCATCTATAACTACTGACTCTTGAACTGTCTATAACTTGATCTACTCTTCCCAATTTGCCATTCTCTCCAACTCAACAGTCCTATCAACACAACTTAACTTCTTCAACCATTCTTGTCTAATCAAATATCATCTTACTTGGATATTTGTCTGGTAAGAGACTAATCCTCAAGATCACTCTAACTCAACTTCTCTGACAGACTAGTTTCATTGCTTGTAGTCATCCATCTATGCCATTTCAGCTCTGTCAACTTTGATTCTGCCTACATCCTGTGCCATCTGATCTCTTTCTTACCCATCAAATAACTCTGATCTGTTTGTCTTCTTATTCTTCCTCCTTCTCATGTGTACATGTCTGCTTCTCATGTTTTCTAACCTTTGTCCATAGTCTTCTGATTTTCAGTTCTAAGAAATTACATCAAAATATTATCACGTTTAAAAGCCAAAAACAACTCTACGCTATTGAAAATGAACAAACCAGCGGGAGAAAATGATTATTTTGACCAGGTTGCGCTCAAGGCCTCTGTCAATGCTATTCTCCCACTCAACAAGGACAATTACTCCATCTGGAGCAACAAGATGATGATGCTGTTTGATCTTAAAGATATCAAAGACATCATGACTGTAAATGTGGGCCAACTATCTCTCAAACAAGACCAAGAAATCCAAGCAATAATTCTATCTAAACTCAACAGCACCACCCATGCTAATGTAGTCAACGCCTCAAATATAACATCTTATTTCCCTCATCTGAAACTCCCAATAGAGCTGGTATATTCAATCAATTCCTACATCCTCCATTCAATGAATACGCTATCAAAGGATTCATAAAAGACATTCAAAAATCTCTTACTTGTATGGCCTATCTAGGAATAGACTTACCAAATGATATGCGGGTGTATCTAATACTCTTCAAATTTTCACCCTCTCTAGAGAATTTGAAACAACAAATCATGCACGGAAAGAAGCTAATCACTTTAGAGGTTGTGTTCAATCACTTAACTCAGTACAACAACAAGCGCAAGGCACCACACAAGATTGGCAAATCTAACCCAGAGGTCTCTTTAGTAACAATCAAGAATAAACCAGATAAGGAAGAAAGGAAGGTTTGCATTAAGTGCAAAGAAGGCTTCCACAACACAAATGCACCACATCCCAAATCTTCCTGCTTTCATCTCCATCCTCAAATTGCCCCCAAATTGTGGGTTGAAAAGCAAAATGAGTGGAAGAAAACAACCAAGAAAAAACCTACCATTAACTACCACGCCTTACTCACCCTTTGGATCAATGCAGAAAACACACCTAACCTTCTCCTAGACTCCGCCGCAAACATAAATATATTTAACAATCTGAAATATTTTACCTCTATTGATCTACAGGATGAGTCAGAAGATGTCAAGACAGGCGAGTTGGAAGCAAATCTTAAGATATGGGGAACAGGCACTGTTTGACTTGAGTGGAAAGAATCCATCATCACGCTTGAATAATTTATGTATGTTCCCAACATTGTAGTTAATTTTATCAGTCCCAGTCTCCTGGAAAAAAAGGGATGTAGTCTGTCACAAAAAAAAAGATTGATTTCAGATCACTTGGGTTGAAGAGATGGTTCTTAAAGGTTTAGCCCAAGATAATCTATTTGTGATTGAGAAGCCCCAAAACGCTGGAAATAATTTATCACTCAATCTTTTGAGTCAATCTGCAACCAATTCATCCATCAAGACCCAATCACTATCCAATCTCCACAAGATGTATGGACATGCATCAATCTCTATGCTTAAAACTCTGTTCAAGGATTGCTGCTTGAAAGACAAATTATACAAGTTTCAGTGTGATGGATGTTTAAGAAGCAAAATCACAAGGGCTAAATTCTTAGCTACCTCGACGGCTTCATCTGAACCCGTAGAGCAAATCCACCTAGATTTGATAGGACAGATCACCCCTCAGTCAAAGGCAGGTCATAGATATATCTTGACTCTTGTAAACAACTTTATGGGCTATCTTTCCGCCCTTCCACTCCAATCCAAAGAAGAGCCTCCTAATGTTATCATTGAAATTCTCAAGACGGAATACAAATGGTTAAATTCTTACCCCACTGAAATCTTCTCAGATAAAGGTACAGAATTCACTAATAATACCTTGAAGAAATTTTCCAAGTCCAAGCACATCAAGCTCTTAACTTCTGTCCCTATCACTCCCAACAAAACATTCAAGCCAAAAAAGCCAACAGAACAATCATAGAATTGGCGCGTGAAACTTTGTCATCATCTAGATTGAATAAAGGTTACTGGAACATTTTGGTTAGAAGTTGTTGTTTCATGCTTAACCAAGTCCCTAGGGAAGGTAATGACCAATCCCCTTGGGAACTTATGTTTAGCAAGAAGCTCCCTACTAATTATTTGAAGCCTGTAGGATCTCCTATTATTTACCTTGCAAATTGTCTACATAAAGGGAGAAAATTTGATGAGAAGGGACTATAAGGGATCTTAGTTGGGTTCAATCCCGTTTTTCATTCTTATCTGATACTCAACTCATCTGGTGCGGTTGTTGAAACCAAAAATTTGAAGTTCCTCAAAAATCCTCTCAATTATTTTCCTCTTCTTGAATTGCCGGGGATTTATCTCTTTAGTCAATTCAACTCTGAGTGAAACAAATCCAATTTCTCCTCAATTGAAAAAAAATATGCTTTTCAAGAATCTCAAAACAAACTCTCCAAATCATATTTAGACCAGCAAGATTCAGAATCTATAGGCTCTTCATCTTTCAATCCTTATCCTCCTCTACCATCCAGGGTCCCAGAACCTCCTGTTCAATGTATTTCTGAAAGACCTAGACGGGAGAAGAGAAAGCCCCAACAATTTGGTTTCCACCACTACTACCAGCCTCCTTCCTACAAAGCAGAACGTAAATGTACTGAATGGCCTAAGTGGAAGAAAGCCGCTGAAGAGGAGCTAAATTCCATAGAACTCCAAGACATCTGGGAGGAGTACTAGGGAACCCCAGATAACATCTTAAATAATACGTGGGTTTTCAAGGTAAAAGAGAATTGTCACAGGGATCCTGTCAGGTATAAGGCTTTACTCTGTGTTCAAGGATTCAATCAAATCCTAGGAATCAATTACAGTGAAACATGGGCACCAACAGGCAAACTTGGATCACTTTGAGTGTCCCTTATATACGGTTTGAAGAAGAAAATGAAACTCACCCAATTTGATGTAAAAGGTGCATTCCTTCATGCTCCTATTGATGAAAGTGTCCTTATAAGGACCCCAGAAGGGTCAGACAGGAAATCTCCTTAATTAAAATTAAAAAAATCTCTCTATGGCTTGAAACAATCCCCCAATAATTGGTATGAAACCCTGACATCATGGATCAAGTCTCAAGGATAGGGCAAATTGACTAGTGATCCTTGTCTCTATCTTCATTCTAAAACGGGAGAAATAATTTAATTTCATGTAGATGATCTGATCCATATAGGTAATTCTAACAATTATGAAATAAATTTTCTTGAACAATTCAAGAATTTGTTGTGTCATCCTCCCAACACTATTCTTGGTATGCTCATGGAGATCAAAGGCGACAGAATTCTCTTGAGTCAGCCTAACCACATTGCCTGGGGTCTGGAAGAACTTGGCTTATCCTCCTGTAAAGACACTCATACCCCATTGAATCAAAATCTGAATCTCAAACCTGCTTGCAACGTTGACCACACCAAATTTTGTCAACTTAATATAAATTATAGGTCGGTGATTGGACTTCTTAATCATCTTGCTCAATACTCTTGACCAGATATCTCATTCTGTGTATCTAGCCTGGCAAGGTTCAGTGTCAAGCCTGGCATGACTTACTGGAGAGAAGTCAAGAAAGTTTGGAAGTATCTCAAAACAACTAAAGACCTTAAACTTGTCATCAAGGGCAATTCCAAACAAGAACTTATCTCAAGTTTCAGAAATGCTACCTGGGGAGATGATCCAATCTTTTGCAATTCCTAAACTGGTTACATTATCCTTCATTAAGGCAGCCCAGTCATCTGGAATTCTACAAGGAAAAGAAACATTACTTATTCCTCCACTGAATCTGAGTTAAATGCATTACTCAACTGCTACTTGGAAGTCAAATGGATCAAGCTCCTTGTTAGCAAGATTTATCAAAATAATGAACCTAGACCCACTCTATAAATTGACAATAAGGGTCTGGACGATAAAATCAAGAAATTTGGATTGCATTCAAAGTCCAGACACATATATATTAAAACAAAAGGATTAAATAAGGACTATACTAACAAGGAGTTTAAACTCAATCTAATTCAAAGCCACTCCATGATTGCTGATTCCCTTACAAAAGCCTCTTCAATGATCTCCTTGGAGCTCCTTCAAAAAAAATTTTCAATGTAACAGACAAATAATCTTCCAGATCATTCTCTCACCAGTCATGTGGGGTGTTAAGATTGTGTTCTGACTTCTCCTCTGCCCTCATCTCAGTAGTTATGTGAACTGAGACAAGTTCATGTGACATGTCTGTAACACCCAGGGACTTCTCACTCTATGAGCTGACCCGGGTGGACCTCTTGCAATTTCTCCTTTGATTCTCTGTTCTCTTTTCTTTCAATTCTTCTCTTTTTCATTTCTTTTATCAATCTATCTTCCTTCCATCTCTCTTTCTTTACATATCATCTATAACTCCTGACTCTTGAACCATCTATGACTTGATCTACTCTTCCCAATTTGCCATTCTCTCCAAATAAACACTCCTATCAACACAACTTAACTTCTTCAACCATTCTTGTCTAATCAAGTATCATCTTCCATGGATATTTTTCTGGTAAAAGACTAATCCTCAAGATCACTCTAACTCAACTTCTCTGACAGACTAGTTTCATTGCTTGTAGTAATCCATATATTCTGTCTTGACTCTGTCAACTTTGATTCTTCCTACATCCTGTTCCATCTGATCTCTTTGTTACCCATCAAATAAATCTAAGCTGTTGGTCTTCTTATTCTTCCTCCTTCCCATGTTTCCATGTCTGATATTCATTTTTTCTAACCTTTGTCCATAGTCTGCTGGTTTTCAGTTCTAAGAAATTGCATCAAAATCTTATCATGTTGTTTGGTCTTGGTTCTTTGGTAAACCAATGTTTTCTTTGGTTGGTTACTTTGGATAGTCTGAGGTAAGTGAACGTGGATGAAAAAAAAGAAAGTGGTTTGAGATTTTTATGTTTTAAACCAAGATTAAATTTGGTTAGTACAAAGAAAACAATAAAAAAAGAGATGTGGTACCATAGGAGCAGGACCAAACCTTAGGAATGGTGTGAAAAAGGGACAAAGTTGAAAAACAAGGAAGGAGAATTTATATAAGAAACTGGAAAAGGAAGAAAAGCTGCAGAGAATTGTTTGAGTAGATTTGATTTTATTTGCAGGAGCCTATTTGGTTTAGCAAGTTTTTTGCATGCTTGTGATGAACTGAGTGGCTACTAGGCCACCTGCCCATGTATTTTGAGTTGAGGTAGAAAGATGCAGGAGTCAAAGTTTAAGCTTTTGTCTATCAGGAGATTTTGAGGTTGAGATGCAAGATAATTCTTTGTTGTCTGCTTTGTTGCTGCAACCATGGTTAGTTGGGCAGTCCTCTTTCAGTTGTCAATTGCTTCAATATGCAAGAGTTGAGCATGAGTTGAAATTTACATGCAAGGGCTCACCTTGGGTTTATCAGGATCAGATTGTAGTTTCTTTTCTGTTGGCAGGGTCTGTTGTGGGTTGGTTGGTTGGAGATGAGAGTAAAATGGCTATTCTGGTCAGAGTAAAGGCAGGATTGAAGTTTTGAGTTTGCCTTTCCCATAGGCTGAGTGATGATGAGGTATAGAGAAGGACCAGAGCTATCTTACAGATGATCCATTCAGACCCAGGTAAATCTGGACATCCTTGGGTGTTGAAAGCGTGATCCAGACCAACCTCATTAACTCAACCACCAACACTATGAACAACCAACATCCCTTGATCAAAAAAAACCAACCTCTGACATCCTGGAAAGTGCGCCTTTCCTCATCGTTCAAACTCAGCACGCACAACTATGACGTCACTGGTATAGATTTCTTTTCTGTGATCCAACCTCTTTTCAAATGTTAATGTAGTGCCTATTTATAATAAGTCCCAGAGATCCAATGATAGTTTCCCCCATTGATTCTAACTTGTGCTTTGGGGGATCTTATCATTGTAAGTCTAATTCATCTCCTCACCATCTATCAACAACTCTGCCTCAACTTTTATGATTTTATTCTTATTCCTTACCGTTGTTTTTCCATCTACTACTGGGTCACAGATAGGTGTCCATACTGTTTGAAGAGTTCCAATCTTATAAGAGCTAAAGATTTTTGCCGCCTCTATTGTATTGTCAGGTGTTAGTCAGAACGTCAATATTCATGCAAATAATTGCTTCTAACTTGTGCCTTGGGGTATCCTATCATTATAGGTGTCCATACTGTTTGAAGCGGTCTCATCTTATAAGATCTAAAGATCTTTGCAGCCTCTATTTTATTGTCAGGTGTGTCCATACTGTTTGAAGTGGTCAAATCTTATAATAGCTAAAGATTGTCTCTGCCTTTATTGTATTTTCAGTGTATTATCAGATCCAAAAATCTACATGGTAGCAAGAGACTTGATTTTATAAATCATTTCCCCAGAAAACCAATCACCAGTATCCAGCCCAGCCCCAACTGGTCCGCCTCCAGTCATGTCCACCAGCCCTGCCAATCCTGCATTCACCACCCAGCCTTTTCATTGGGAAACTACAATGGAACTGCCATCCCTGATCCCAAACTTACTAAACAGAGACTAAAAATCAACTAAGAAATATTAAATTTGTTGTCTAAAATCAATATCTCAAATAAACTTACTGAAAATAACTATATGTCATGGTCCCAAGCCATCTTAATATCTCTAAGATCAATTGACCTTGACAAATATTTAATGTCAGATTCACCCCAGTCAGACACTTTTTCACTCCTGTACCACCTTGCTATAAAAGACTACTTAGCTTGTGGCTATTCAGTCAACTTGACTCCTAAAATTTCACCTGTCCAAATTCCAAATCTGCATCCAACTCAGAACTAGCCTCGTGTAAAAACCCAGCCACAATATGGTCAACCCTCAAAGAATTCCACACCCAGGACTCAAGAAAAAACATCTTTGATCTCACCAAACAATTAAACTTGCTCAAACAAGGACCCAACACTTCACTAAGAGAAGATCTATGCAAATTTGAAATGATTAAGTCACAAATCCTCCAAGCAGGAGGATCAGTTGACAAAGATTCTGGACTAGTCTACATGTTACTCAAATCCATACACCCAAGATTCAAGAATGAAAAATAATCTATTGCAAGATTTGTTTTCCCTCTGAAATAAAATAAGGTGCATGAGGAACTCCTTGAAAGACACAAGTGTGCACCATTGTTATCCTCCTCCTCACCCTATACAACCAATGAAGCAAACACTGTACAAAAATCCTGCATGAAGTGTACCAAGGACCAATGTTCTGGACGACACCCCTCCAATCTATGCCACGCAAAAAACAAAACTAGCCATAGGGCCTGGATAGAGAAAAAGATAGCCCAAGGACTATGGCAAGGAGACCTACCAGAATGGTTTAAAACCAAGCCCCCCTCACAATTGAACCTAGAAACAATACTCAAATTTCTCACTACTGCTGACCCTATATGCTATTTTTGACAGACTGGAAAAAAGGAGGATACCATTATCTTTGACACAGGCGCCACCCAGCATATGTTTAACAAAATCAATTTATTCAAGGCGGAAACTATGTGTAGCAACAACTTAGGACTTGTTATAATTATGTCCAGCAATTAGCTTAGGAAAATGAGCAGTATTTAAACCAAAAGAAATGCTGGAAACCTTGTGTCAATAATTGCTTGATGGACTCTCACAATGGGGCAACACGTTGGATAATATTGTTGATGAATTTGATTGAATGATGAATGGATGATGGAAAACAGCAGTGAGAAGAGATCCTTAAGTACAAAAGATTGGCCTATTGTGAGCCCATGATACAACAATCCAAAAGGCAAATTTTCCGCCCCAAATGAGCTCTACAGGCTCTACAGGCCTTGTTACTTGGTTCCGGCTACATCAGCCCACCTGGCATCAGTCCCTGTACCCTTAAAACAAACCTATTCCGGTTATTTCTGGTTTTTCCACCTCAATGGGGCTGAACCAGCCCCTTAGCTGTTCAAAACCCTGGCCGGTTGTCCATTATAACCAGCCTGTTACCTCACATGATGTCTGGTTGCCTCATGCAACCAGCCCCTGGCCATACAAATGGCCAAGAGGGACCCAGGAAACACCTGGGTCCGGTCTCAGACACACTTGGGGGGGGTGACCAGAAGACATGCTTTCCCCCCCCCCCCTCTTTCTCACAGGTCCCTGGAGGGGGCAGTCAGATCCCCCTACCAGGGGCCCTGGGGGTTGATACCCCCAGGGCATTTCTACGGTAGGTGGGCTGGGGATGGTCAGGTCCTCCCAGCCCATTGCTCCTCCCCCTTGGTAAAGGGGGGGGGGGGGGGAGAGCGCCCCTTTGTTGGTAGGGGGGTGATCAATTCCCCCCCACCGCTTGTTGCCTCAATGCAACTGGCCTAGACACACCTTTTGGTGGGGGGGTGATCAAGTCCCCCCCACCATGACCTGTTGCTGGCTGGTTCAACCCAGCCAGCATTCCCCCTCCCCCTTGCAATGGGGAGCAAGGGGAGAGGAGGAGCCGGGGCCATTTGCCCCAGCCCCGCGGCTCCTACAACCTGCCCCCACCCCACGCGGCAGCCGCACTGCCCCCTAGAACAGCCCTGCGTGGGCCATTGGGCCCCGCAAACGGGCCATAGGCAAAAGCAGCGGCCCCAAGCCGGCCGCAACACGGGCGGTAGCCCCAACCTGGGCTGCAACACAGGTGGCGGCCCCCAATGGGCCGCCCCAAGCCCAAAAACTAAGTAAAACATACTTTGGAGGGCCAGCCCGTCTTGCCAAGTATTTCCAAAATAAACCTTGGGCCCAATTATCCCCACACAAGCCCATTTGGCTGTATTTGCCCATACACCTCACGGGGCCTGTTAGGGCCCGTGTACCAATGAGCCTGTTTCACGCGTTTTGAGGCCAGTTTCCCCAATTCCTTGACATCCACACAGGCCCGTATGGTCCATGTGAGTGTCCAATGGGCCGGAGAGGTCCATATGTGCATCCTATTTGGATTAAACTTATATGTAGAACAAGCGTAAGTGCATACATATCTTAACAGGACTCACTCTGAAATTAGCTGGAGGAGGAGTCACCCTACCTGTCCAGGGAATCGGGAGTGCCAGCATCAAAGGATATAATGACCACAAAATGGTATTTTAGAAAGCCTTATAAGCTCCACAGCTTTCAAAGAACCTCATTGCTGGATGCATACTACTCCAATAAAATATCAACATAGTCAAAATTGGATCAACTGTTGAACTAAAAGATAATGATAATACAATACTCTGTGGAAAGTTCAGTAACAACCTTATGGAATTCAATATTTCACCAAAGGTGAGAAATCTTCACATATTTCAAAACAACCCCAAACAATACAAAGCTGGAACAATAGACAATTGATTTTCACATATAAATACAGACTGCCAAAACCAAATGATTATGAAAGGAATTTTCAAATCAAGCCCTCTCAGGCCCTTCTACTGTGACATGTGTAAACTTTCCAAAAATCATAGAATCTCTAATAATAAAGAGAGAAAACAAATTTCAAGACCATTAGACAATGTTCATTTAGATCTGAGTGGCATAATTTGCACAGAATCTCTGTTCTCATACTACACACTGTTCACCAATCATTTTACATTCTACAGAACCAGTTTTCCCTAGTATCCAAAACTAAATATGATGTTTTAGAAGTAATCAAACTATACATTGCCAAAGCTGAAAGACAGACGGGACACAAGTTGATTAACTTAAAGATGGATGGTGGGAATGAATTCAACAACACAGAAGTTATGAGCTACCTTAATGACGTAGGAATTAGTGTTTGAGTTACTGCCCCTTATACCCCAGAGCAAAATGAGGTAGCCAAAAGGATTAACAGAACAATAGTTGAAAAGACAAGGGCCCTAATCATCCACAGCAGCACACCTTCCAAGTTCTGGTGGAACGCGGTTCACACTGCAATCTACTTAAATAATCAAACTTTCTCTAGCTCTACTCCCGTCTGCAATACAACACCCTTTGAGCTCTGGTTCAAGTACAAACCATCTGTTGATCACATTCATGTTTTTTGTTGCAAGACACACCTATTGATCACGAAAGCAATTAGAGAAAATAAGTTCAGCCAAGTGACTGTCAAAGCGGTACTCTTAGGTTTCACGGAGGAGAATGGAAACTACATTATTTACATCCCTGAACAAAAAATATTTAATATTGGAAATGGAAATTCCAAGGCGTCCGCAAGCAATCTCACATGCGCACTCACGCAGCACAATAGTGATATTCATGTTTGAAACCTAATCTCAATCTCCCCTACAGCAACCTTTGCCTGGAGGCCAGAGACTTCCATTTTTTCATCCATTCACTCATTCACTTGTACTCCTCTTGTTCACTCCTGTTGTCTCTGTCCTCCAGGTAAGCCCTTCAGTATTATCTGTTTTTGCCTTGCGTCCTACAATCCTGTTTCCTAACACTTCCTCTCCAAATTAAAATCTTTGAACACTCTAGGTGTGATCAATTTAAATTGTCTATTGCCCTCCTTCGCGTGCTTTTATAACTCACTGCTCCTTGGTGTTTCATTAGGTTAGATGCACTCCTAGAGACTTTCATTCTTTGATCATTCTTTCACCCATTCACTCATTCACTTGTACTCGTGTTGTTCACTCCTGTTGTCTCTGTCCTCCAGGTGTGATCAATTCAACTTGGCTATTTCCCTTGTTCGCGTGCTTGTATAACTCACCGCTCCTTGGTGTTTCACTAGGTGTGATCAATTTAACTTGGCTATTGCCCTTGTTTGTGTGCTCGTATAACTCACCACTCCTTGGTGTTTCATTAGGTTATGAGCCCAGATTGTGAAGATTTTTAATAGTTACCTTGTGCACGATGAACAGAAACAATCTCAACAAACTCTTTGTACTCCAAGATGAGAATTTCCCTGTATGGAAAGCTGCCATTAAGAGCTACCTAAGCATGAACAACCTACTGGTCCACCTGACCACGGCCACACCTCCCCTTAACATGGATAGCTCAGTATTCCACAAAGAACAACAAAAGACAGTGGGGGTTCTCACCATGTACATGGGCTACGTCAATGTCCAGCAACTCATAAACGCGGAAAACAAACAGAAGCCTAACATCCTGTGGGCCCTTCTCACGGATTGCTATGAGTCTCACTCCAAAGACAACCAGCCTTTGTTTACACCAGGTTTCTCAAGCTCCCGTTTGATAAGGACATACAAACCTTCCTCACCAATATAAATTCACACATCAATGCCCTCACCTTGGTAGGACTACAAATCAGCAACAAGTCCAACGGGTTTGTACACCTCTACAAACCTTTAATGGCGGAGTAAATACTCAGTGGACTTCCCAGCACACTGGAAGTGACCAAAGAAATCCTTCAATATAAACGTTCACTCACACTTAAGCTGGTTATTCAGGCACTCGACTCAAAGCAACAAGAAACACCATCAAACGTGGCTGTAAAATCCAAAGATAAAGCCATTAAGGTTTCCAGCCATAAATACCCGGTATGCTCCAATGGTACGCATGACCCTAAGACCAAACACAAGGAAGCAGAGTGTAGAGAAGTCAAAAGGGGAGAGAAGCGCAAAAAAAAGTCCAATAATGTTAGAGCACTCCAAGATGATCTTTCTGACAATTCACGCTCCTCCTTGGGTGCGTTCATTTGCATTGGGAAGGTGTTGTCTATCAAAGCCGTGGAAAAGGAGGCAATATTGGAAAGCGGTGCTAGTCACCATATGTTCAGCTCAAAGGAGAATTTTATTGACTATTGCAAACAAAAGTTGCAGGTGCAGATAGCTGACAGAAACTCCCTGCAAGTCAAAGGCAACGGTTTTGTTCAACTCAATACACTTGATGGGAAGACTATGAAACTGAAGGCGTTATTTGTTCCTTCCCTTCAAGGCACCCTCATCAGCCTGGGTAGGCTACTCTGTAACAGTTTTAAGATCCACCACATCAACAACACCAGCATCAAGTTGCTCAGAGAAGACTTACCTCTCCTCAAAGCCAGCGTGGTGAACAATGTGCTTTTACTCCAACTGTAGTCTGCAAGAAAAGGTCCGTCTGCCTCCAGCATACAACTTAATACCAAGACTCACCTAGACCTCCTCCACAGGCGGGCAGGACACCCAAGCAATGAGGCTCTAAGCCATATGTATGCCATTGTCACAACTGGGTTGCAATGCAAGCACTGCCTCCTCTTGAAATCGCAACGCCTACCGTTCAAAGGCCATATCCCCAACGCTACTCAGGTTTTCAAAACCATCTTCATGGACCTTAGCGGGGAAATCACCCCTGCCTCACTCTTGGGGGGAAGCTACTATTTCAAGCTCACCAACTGGTTCACCGGTTACAGATTTGTTTACATACTTAAGAATAAATCAGATGCATACAATTCCTTTGTCTCTTTCACAAAGAAATTAGAGAATCTCAATTCTACTACTATTAAGAACGTGGTGTGCGATGGAGGGGGAGAGTTCAACTCAAAAGAATTCTTGAATTTCTTTGAAGACAAGGGTATCATAGTCCACTTCACTAGCCCCCATACTCCTCAACAAAATTCAGTTGCCAAGCGTGGAAACCGTGTAACCAGTGAGAAAGCCCAGGCACTACTAAAGCAGGCCGGACTGCCCCCAACATACTGGGCCAAAGCAGTTACAACTGCTGTGTTCCTTGAGAATATAACCCCTAGGAGGAAATCCAATTGGTTTTCCCCCTATCAACTCTGGTTGGTGCGTTTGTTTGACCTTGATTGGTTGAAGCCATTTAGGTTTCTTCCTTACGTGAAAGTTCCCAAGCCACTTTGGCAAGGGAAATTTGGGGACACAGAAATAAAGGGTATTTTGCTTGGGTATCAGCTGGGGCTTGCAAACTGGCGGGTCCTCACCACCAACAATAAAGTCTCCCAGAGCCACGATGTGAAATTTGTTGAGACCGCTGTGGTAGTCCAAACCTGTCCTATAGCCATCAGACTCACTTTTCTAGTGTAACAACAGCTCAAACCCTCAAATTAACCTCAGAAATTGATTCTACATCAAAAATAACCTATAGTCACTCAGCCAAAGTACCCCTCTATCTCTCATGGATTTGAAGATACAGCCCAAGAAACCTTCAACTGTGGCAAACTCATACCCACCCAGGTGTCACAGCTCTGTGGAAGGCATAAAGACATACCTTTCAAACCCTCAAGTACATACCAGTAACACTTTACCCTCAACACCAGAACCATATGCCAGATCCAGTCATTTCATCCAGAATACAGTATACAGATACAGGAGGCAGTGCAGCATGCCAGATCCAGTCACCTCATCCAGAATACAGCATACAGATACAGGAGGCAGTGCAGCATGCCAGATCCAGTCACCTCATCCAGAATACAGCATACAGATACAGGAGGCAGTGCAGCATGCCAGATCCAGTCACCTCATCCAGAATACAGCATACAGATACAGGAGGCAGTGAAGCATGCCAGATCCAGTCACCTCATCTAGAATACAGCATACAGATACAGGAGGCAGTGCAGCATGCCAGATCCAGTCACCTCATCCAGAATACAGCATACAGATACAGGAGGCAGTGCAGCATGCCAGATCCAGTCACCTCATCCAGCATACAGTATACAGATCCAGGAGGCAGTGCAACCAGTCCAGATCCAGTCACCACAGCCAGAATACAGCAATACAGATACAGGAGGCAGTGCAGCATGTCAGATCTGGTCACCTGAACCAAACAAACATGCAGCAAATACACATACAAGAAGCTGTGCAGAAGTATACAGGAGCAATATATGCAGGAGAAAGTGGAACCAGCCTTAACCAGAACCAAACAAACCAACAGTATTGCACAGCAATACATGTAGGTAGAAGCAAGAATCACTGAATAAACTACCAGTACAGCACAGCAATATACCTTATCTGAACTACACAGCAATCTATGCAAGGCTGTGCATGCATGAAACCCCTGTACAAGCTTTTCCCAACCAGCAGAAATGCCTCATGTAACTGTACAAACTTTTCCCAACCAGCAGAAATGCCTCATGTAACTGTATCTCACTGTTCCTCACCAGAACAGGGAGAACCCTCAGGGGCAGCCTTGAGCACCCCTGGGGGCAGGATTTGTCTATTTAAGGAGGGCCTCTCTGCCCTATCCAAGTTGTATACCTACTCACCTACTCATACCACCCCATCAACCACTCTATCAGTACCCATCTGTGGTACCTACCCAGATAAAATATCAGTGAACCAATTATAAAGGAAACAGGAAATCAGAAACCAAGTTATAACACACCTTTAACCAATTAAACCACCCAACAGGTGCTTGAAGAAGGGTTCTTCTGTGACATAAATATTCAGCACCAAATTAAAGAAGAACCACCCTTCAATTAATAAATAACCCTTAAAAAGAAAGAGAGCACAAACAAAAGCAACCAACAACCTTTTCCTCTACCCAGCCCCCTGTGGGTAAACCCATCCTTGGGTCCTCTCCTGAACCATCCCTTTGATAAACCCTTGAACCCTTTAATATTAGGATATTGGTTAAGATCAAATATATCTGATCAGTAAATAACCCATAATCCAATACATCTGGTCCATTCTTCAACAAACCCTACCAATAACAATCAATAACTAATCTAGGTCTGATCTGAGACCTATATTAAGTCTCAAAGAAACCAGACATTAATTTAAATAAATTATTGTGCAGACTTACTATAGTACTAGAAGGGCAGGCAATTCAAAACCACTCTTAGTATATACTAATACTCCAAAGGAGTAGAAGTAATACTAAATTCCCCTTCAAGGACTGCCAGCAAGCTATTTGCTATTTTATTTAACTATAATCCCACAGGAGTCTCTACACCACCTTCCCCGGTCTCACAATCCTATCTGATCCCATGCCGCTCGACTCGAACTTTGCACCCTTCCTTGAGGTCATTGACAAAGGCGCCAACCTGCCATCCCCCAACAATGCTCAAAGTTTTCCGGACCACAACCCGTTGGATTCACCTTCTCTTCCAGAGTCTCTCCATTCAACACCGGATGACACCCTCATGGCCCACCCCCTTGACTCCTTGCCCGGCAAGGATTGGCCACGGCAGCCGCGTCGTCCTGGGTGGGACTACGTCCTCACCTCCAACACTGCACCCCACAGTGTCTCGGCCGACCTGGAGGACTCACATATTTTGATGGAAAAGCGCCGTCCCGGCCCCAGGGCTATGTTTGCCGCTATGTGTGCACTTCTTTCTATGGCGGACCCGAGCACGCCCACTACTTTTTGCAAGGTCAGTCTTTCTCCCAATCAGCGCAAGTGGCTGGCTGCCATCAAGGCGGAGATCAACGCTATGGAGCAACTCGAGGTCTGGGACCTTGTCCCTATCCCCTTGGGCTTCAGTCTGCTCAACACAGTCTGGGTCTTCAAAAAGAAGTTGGACAAATTGGGTAGAGTTTCCAAATTCAAGGCTTGGCTCTGTGCCCCGGGCAACAGGCAGGCGGAAGGCAACTACAATCTCACCTACGCTCTGACTGGCCGTTCTGCTGCCCTTCAGACCGTTATTTCCCTTGGCCTGTCTAAAGGCTAAGCCATCCACCAAATGGATGCAAAGAATGCTTTCCTCAACAGCACCCTAAAGGAAACCATCTACTTGCGTCCTCCTGCAAGAATGGACACTCCGTCTGGATATTGCCTAAAGCTCAACAAGTCCATCTACGGCCACCAAAAAGCGCCACAAGTTTGGTACGGCAAACTCAAGTCCTTCTTTGCGTCCGCGGGATTTTTACCTGTTGATATTTGTTCTTTTCATTCTTATTTTATGAACTCCTACCAGCCTTGTTGTCTCAGTTATCTAGTGTCCTGGGTTGTTGCTCTTCTTGCTGCCTGTTTCCATTCTCTTTTCCTTCTTCCGCTGTCAGTGCCTGCTTGGCTGTCACCAAGCGCTCGCAGCACTGTACCTACTCAGACGGGTCTCACTGCATGTCCCCTTTGTGTGATTCCGCTCTGAGGACTCAACCACTGCCGGTCCCAACATCTTGATACCACTCTCAGTCTGAACGCTCGCTGCCTAGGACAACTCTCAACCATATTCGACTTGCCTTGGTTGGATCAATCGGCGACTTCGACTTTGCTCATCTGATCACCACGGCATCAATATAGGAGTAGGTACCAGCTCCAGCTCTTCAACTCAATATCAGATTTGTTGAACTGATCACCTCATTCCGTTGGCAAGAACTCCTGGGAGAATTGGTTCTTACGTGGAAGCTAGTGGCTTGACACTCTACTTAGTCCGTTCTAGGGCCATCACCCTGCTTGTAGAGAACTTTCTTATGTTTGTTTTCTTCCATCTCTGTTGTTTTGCTGGTTCTGGCTGTTCTTGTCATACTCACCTCTCTGCTGCAATCTGAAAAGCCTGGTCCAGGTTTTATCAGCTCTCCTTAAATTGCACACGGTTAAAAGCCAAAATAATGGAACAAACGAGCTCAACCAGGACCACTGAATACCCTGGACCAGGTACCAAAGGTAACTTCAAGGCACTGGCACTCAAATCTCTCATGGAGTCTACCCCTCTGCTTACCAAAACAAACTACTTGATCTGGAAGAAGAAGATGGAGCAACTGTTCAAGATGCGCGGTATCCTTGATCAAATCAACTCTGTTGACCCCCTCATGGACATCCCGGATGATGACGAAATGGCAGGTTACCTCATGTCAAAACTAGACCCAGGAACTCACACCAACATTATCACTCCAGAGAATGAAGATTCCTCAAGATTGATCTGGCTTACAGCAAAGAATCACTTCGCCTCCAGCCAAGCAGCAAACCAAGCAAGAATTTTCTTCAATTTTCTGTATCTAGGCTTTGATCAAAATGACATAGACAACTTTGCCACATCCATGAAAGCTCACCTAGGAAAACTGGACGAAGTAGGAATAGTCTTGCCTGATGATATTCTGAGCTATCTTATACTCTTCAAGTTTCCGGATTCACTCAAAGCCATACAGTCTCAGATCATGCACTCAGGAAGTGAACTGTCTTTCACGCTCCTCTTGAATCACCTCATCCAGCACAAAAACAAAGTTCAATCTAAGGCAGCCGAGACTTCCAACACCAACTCGGCCATGTTTCACCTTAACAACCCAAGAGAATCGGACGGCCCTAGGTGCGAAAATGGGAGCACAATCCCGCAGTCAAGTCTCATCCCCCCTCTTCTTGCTGGGTGGAATTTCCCGAGCTTAGGCCCGAGAAATCATCTAACAAAGGAAGACGGGGTACTAAGAAGAAGCACCCGGCTGAATCACACTACTACGACTACTCCTTCTTCTGCGCTTCCAACCATCTCTCCAACATCCACTCCAATAGATACATCTTGGATAGCGGCTGTTTGATTCACATGTTCCATGATTGGAACTCGTTTCTGTCCCTGACTGAGGAATCCGGGGAAGAATTCATTAAAACTGGGAAGAAGGGTGAGGGAATAGCAATTCGAGGCACTGGTACCGCTATACTCAGGAATGCTGGGAAGACGATTCATCTGCAGAACGCAGCTTGGGTACCAGATGCCACCGTTAACCTTGTGTCTCTTGGCACTTTGCTATTGAAGGGCTGCAGTCTCAGGGTAAACTCCAAAATCAACCCGCCTACCTTCACTCTATGCAAGTCAGGCGCCTCTGTCTTGTCCGGCAACATTGAAAACAACCTCCTCATGATTCAGGCCAAAATACTCAAGCCATCTTCCTCTTCTGCCTCCAAGGGGCTTGAAACTGGAAACCTCTCATCCTGCTATCTCACCGTAGCCGAGCTCAACAAGCTTCACCTCAGACTTGGTCACGCTAGCATTGATTGAATGGAGAAGCATCTTGGATTTTCTATAAAAGCGGAAACGGCGAATTCGTTCAAATGTCTGGCCTGCAAAAAATGCAAAATCAACAAGGCCCCGTTCAACAAAGACCAACATTCAGCTGCAAGAGTCTTCGATTGTCTTCACTTGGATTTGATGGGTCCCCTCAATCCTACTAGCAAGGGTGGAATGAGGTTTGCTCTTACCATTGTGGACAATCTGTCCGGGTACCTCTCCGCTTTCCCTCTCCCCTCAAAGGATGCAGCAGCAGAAACCATCAAGTTCGTGATTGAGAATGAAGCAAAGAGGCAACAGAGGTATCCGATAGAAGTCGTCTCAGATGGAGGAGGTGAATTTGTCAACGAGACTCTCAAAGAGTTTTTCAGATCAAAATCTATCAATCATCTAATAAGTGAACCTTACCACTCCCAACACAACGGCAAGGCAGAAAGAGCCAATCGCACAATCATGGAATCACTGCAAGCAGTGTTTAGCTTGGCTAAAATTCCCAAGAATTGCTGGCATGTGGTTATCCAGAGTTGTTTCCTGGCTCTGAACCAAATCCCACAGAACAGCGGAGGACCGACGCCTTGGGAATTGCTCCATAAGAGTAAGCTTCCGACAAAATATCTGAAACCTATTGGTTCTGGAGTTATCTATCTACTTAATCGTAACAATATCAAGTCTAAACTAAATGAAAAAGGGGAGGAAGGGCTTTTCATTGGATACGTACCCAGGTTCCTCTCTTACAAGATTCTGACGAATTCCGGAAAGATCATAGAGACCAAACACGTAAAATTTCTCAAGACTCAAGTCACAAGTAGCTCATCACTATTGGACAACGTCAAAATCTCCGAGAATCATTGTCCTTCCACCACCGCTCAATCAACCATGCCTGGCGAGAACCCAGCCACTGAGGACCCTGAGGAACTCAAGCCAGAGATAGGTGACCCTGGTGTCACAGACCCATCCAAAAGCGATCTCTCCTCAGCCAATGTTCTTGCCACTCTGAAGCCCACCTTACGTGATCGATCCAAATTGAAGGTACCTGAACGATACGGTTATCATCATGAAGCCCCGCCCAAGTCCATCAAGGAAGCTCTGAAATTGCCGCACTAGATTCCTTCCATCGAGAAAGAATTAGACACCATCAAGGATCTTGGAGTTTGGAAGGATGCGTGTGAATCCGAAGTTGTCAATCCGCTAAACACGACCTGGGCCTTCCGAAGTAAGGAGGATCTGCACTCCGGGAAAGTGGCTTCTTTGCAAGCGCTGCTGATTTACTCAGTTGACAAAAGTCTGCCAATACTTCAATTTGACGTTAAGGGGGCGTTTCTTCATGCACCTCTGGAAGAGAACGTTTTCATCAGGACTCCAGCGGGGTCAAAACAAACGTCCAAGTTTCTCAAGTTGAACAAATCCTTGTATGGCTTGAAGCAGGCACCCCTCAACTGGTACAAGACACTCGTCGCATGGATCAAAGAGAATGGATTTGAGGAAAGCGACAGAAATCCTTGTCTCTATCTTCATTCAGACAAAGTCACCGCCCTCTTTTTCCATGTAGACGATCTTGTGGTCGTTGGGGATGCCGAAGGCTTCAAGACTAAGTTTCTCGACCGATTCAAAGACTCGTCAGCACACAGGGTAGATACTTTGCTGGGAATGAAAGTAGACATTGGCTCTGACCACATAGCATTGTCACTGCCGAATCATATAAAAAAGGGACTGGAAGAAATGAACCTAATGGACGCCAAACCATTGAACAATCCCTGCACCTCTGGCCTTCACCTTCAGCCAGCTTCCGAACAAGAAATAGAAGACTTCCGAAAACTGGATAGGAACTATTGATTGCCTATAGGGCAACTCAATTTCATAGCCACGCTGGCGAGACCAGACATCAGCTTTGCTGTGTCGAACTTGGCCCGGTTCTCAGAAAGACCTGGCATTGCACATTGGAAGGAAGTGGAACATGTGTGGAGATATCTCCTCAAAACCATTGAATACCGGCTTGTCCTTTGAGTCAGAACTCCAGCCACCAGACTTGTCACGTATAGCAATGCAACCTGTGGGAATGATCCCGCTACCCGGTTATCGCAAACGGGACTCCTCTGCCTGCTCAAAGGGTCACCTGTCTACTGGACGAGCCGCCAACAGCGTAGTATCGCGCACTCCTCAACAGAATCTGAATGCAATGCGCTATCGGCTGGACACCTTGAGGGACGCTGGATTAACCATCTCATAGGGGAAATCTGGAGAACCGTGCCTCTACCTCCCGTTCACTTAATATACAACAAAGGTCTTGATGATAAAATAAAAAAATTTGGATGTAAGTCACACGCCAAGTACATAGACATCAAAATAAAGAGCTTACGGAATGACTGGAACGACAAGCTCATCAAAACCAAACTTATCTTGTCTCAAGGTATGCTAGCGGATTCTCTCACAAAAGCAGCTAGTAAACCAGCTGTCAATAGACTTGCTAAGTTTATTGGTTCATAGGAATCATCCTGACATTGAGTTGAGCGGGCGTGTTGATATTTGTTCTTTTCATTCTTATTTGATGAACTCCTACAAGCCTCGTTGTCTCAGTTATCTAGTGTCCTGGGTTGTTGCTCTTCTTGCTGCCTGTTTCCATTCTCTTTTCCTTCTTCCGCTGTCAGTTCCTGCTTGGCTGTCACCAAGCGCTCGCAGCACTGTACCTACTCAGACGGGTCTCACTGCATGTCCCCTTTGTGTGATTCCGCTCTGAGGACTCAACCACTGCCGGTCCCAACATCTCGATACCACTCTCAGTCTGAACGCTTGCTGCCTAGGACAACTCTCAACCATATTCGACTTGCCTTGGTTGGATCAATCGGCAACTTTGACTTTGCTCATCTGATCACCACGGCATTGATATAGGAGTAGGTACCAGCTCCAGCTCTTCAACTCAATATCAGATTTGTTGAACTGATCACCTCATTCCGTTGGCAAGAACTCCTGGGAGAATTGGTTCTTACGTGGAAGCTAGTGGCTTGACACTCTACTTAGTCGGTTCTAGGGCCATCACCCTGCTTGTAGAGACCTTTCTTATGTTTTTTTTCTTCCATCTCTGTTGTTTTGCTGGTTCTGGCTGTTCTTGCCATACTCACCTCTCTGCTGCAATCTGAACAGCCTGGTCCAGGTTTTATCAGCTCTCCTTAAATTACACAGTACCCTTGCCGGCTGATCCATGTCTTTTCATCTCTGAGAACAAAAACTGGGAGTGTTTCCTCACATCTAGGTCAATGACCTGATCATTGTCAGTCACGACATGGACAGGTTCAAGAGCCTCATCTCCCAGCGCTATCTTATGGAGGACCTGGGTGAAGCCACTCACCTTCTTGGCATCCACATGTCCCGGGACGGAGGAGTCATGAATCTCTCACAGAGTGCATACCTTGGCAGGATTCTGTCAAAATACAACATGGTTGACTGCCGGCCAGTGTCCACCCCTAGGGTTCCAAATACCCGCCTTACCTCTTTGACACCCAAGGATCACCAGCTGTTTGCCTCACGTGGCATCAACTACAGCAAGGCCATTGGCCTTCTCAACTATCTTGCCGTCTCCACTAGGCCAGACATTTCCTTCACCCTCTCCCAACTCTCTCAACATCTCAAGCTCCCAAACGACAACCACTGGGCCGCCGTTGTCCACCTTCTACGCTATCTGTTGGGCACCCGCAACTTCACCCTCACTCTCAGAGGCTTCTCGGGCGCATCGCTGATAATCTTCACAGATTCTGACTTTGGCAACTGCCCCAACACCCGACAATCTTACTCTGGATACGTGGCGCTGCTAGGTGATTGCCCCGTCTTGTGGAGGTGCAAGAAGCAGGAGACTGTCTCCACATCCACCACGGAGGCGGAGTACAAGGCGGTCTACAAAGGCCTTCAGGAAGCTGTGTGGCTTGTTGCGCTGCTGAAATATCTGGGCCATGCTGCGCAAGATTGTCCGTCTCTCTTATTCAAAAATCAGGGCGCCCCAATGCTTTCCTTAAATCCCATGTACCAGTCGCGCTCCAAGCACGTCAATGTCAAGTTCCACAGGATCAGGGAGGTGCTCAAGGAAGGCGCTGTTACAATCTCTTATTTACCCACCAGCTCCAACCTGGCGGATTTATTCACCAAGGCTCTCCCTTGATTCAAACACTCAAAGGGCTGTGCGGCACTGAGTCTAATAACTTGAAGAGGACGGGGGGTATTGGAAATGGAAATTCCAAGGCGTCCGCAAGCAATCTCACATGCGCACTCACGCAGCACAATATTGATATTCATGGTTGAAACCTAATCTTGATCTCCCCTACAGCAACCTTTGCCTGGAGGCCAGAGACTTCCATTTTTTCATCCATTCACTCATTCACTTGTACTCGTGTTGTTCACTCCTGTCATCTCTGTCCTCCAGGTAAGCCCTTCAGTATTATCTGTTTTTGCCTTGTGTCCTACAATCCCGTTTCCTAACACTTCCTCTCCAAATTACAATCTTTGAACACTCTAGGTGTGATCAATTTAACTTGGCTATTGCCCTCGTTTGCGTGCTCATATAACTCACTGCTCCTTGGTGTTTCATTAGGTTAGATGCACTCCTAGGGACTTTCATTCTTTGATCATTCTTTCACCCATTCACTCATTCACTTGTACTTGTGTTGTTCACTCCTGTCGTCTCTGTCCTCCAGGTGTGATCAATTTAACTTGGCTATTGCCCTTGTTCGCGTGCTTGTATAACTCACCGCTCCTTGGTGTTTCATTAGGTGTGATAAAATTAACTTGGCTATTTCCCTTGTTTGCGTGCTTGTATAACTCACCGCTCCTTGGTGTTTCATTATTTAAAACCTACTGTAACATAACCTTTGAAGAAAAACAATTCCTGTCCAAGGAAATTAACCCTAACCCTCAATTGGAAACTGTACTTCTTGTTTTTCCTACTGATCCAATCAAAAACCCAGATTCATGTCCCTTAGAACCACAACCAACGGTACCAAAACCACCTTGACTCATCTTGACCTTAGGCCCACCTCCAGCTCCTCCAAACTCACCTGATGATCACCGCACTATAGGAACAGACATAACTGAACAAACCAATACCAATGTTGCTACATCCATCATAGGCCAAGACACCTATCCAGCACCATACTCACAACCCAGCAACCTCCAAAATCTCCCTTGAATAAATTACAATAGTCTAACTGAAATATCCACCAACTTTTGTGCACTAATGAGTGTTGTTGCCTGTATCGTTCATTCCTCAGGTCCGACCTTGTATTATGATGCTGCCCGCCAAAATGATGCTCCTGATTGGTTCAAGTCTTTTGAAAAAGAGATTGACTCAATGAAACTCCGTGGAGTGTTTAAACTGGTGGACCAACCAACGCATAAAAAGTTCATTAAGGGAAAATGGTTGTGTAAAACCAAACAAGATGTTAAGCAAAGATCCCTTGAGCTCAATGCGGGGTTGACCTAATAATGGGAGAGCGCAATGGCGCACTGCGCAGACTGGGTCCGCGCTCAGGAGGAGCGCCCGCGAGGCAAAACTCTGTCAACTGCAAACATGGGCTGCTGATTGCAACAAGCCCAAAGAACTGAAGTCTTGCATCGATTACCTCTCCCAATCACTCCCTCAGCCTCTCCACAACCAACTCGTCCTTCCCTCTTACAACCACCAACGCCTGAACCGTGAAGACTAGCCAACCCACTTCTTTGTCAGCTGCAGTAACCAGGAGGAGCCTAGACTATCCCCAGTGGAGGTATGATTGGGACATTGTCTTTCCATCTCTTCCTCTATTGTTTCACTATTGTTCACCTCGTACTTACCATACATGTCTTGCTCTCTTTTCAACCTCTGTCATCTCTCTTACACTCTCTTGTCCTTCATTTTTTAGACTGATAAAGATAGTTCTGATCAAACTCCTGCCTCCAACCGTTGCTTGAACTTGCTAGCTAGTCGTATAGTGCAGGTAATGATCCTCACCTCTTTACTTGTTATCTGGATTCTAATTTCTTACTCATGTTTTCAATCTCTCATACGTTATCTACTCAGAGTATATTACTACAAGAGTTGAAATAAGTTCTGAAATAAAGAGTCTCTAAAACACCACATGGTAGCTAGAGACATCTCTTAGAACTTATAACTCTTGAGTAAATATCAGTCACAATTTAGGTTCAGCCAATATGGCCTACCGTGAAGGACATCCAATTAACATTCCCTCATGCAAGGACTTCAATGACAATTATTCAACCAAGACCAAAATTGTCAAGCTTAACCAACACAATTGGCATGATTGGAAAAACGCCTTTGAGGATGTTATCATAGGCAAAGGACACAAGGAGATTCTGAGCAAAGACTGGGTCAAGGAAGACTCTACGACTAAAACTTACCAACAAAAGAATGCACTTGCACTAAGTCTTCTCAGGACCTCCGTTGACAAGGATCTCCAGTCATGCATCAAGTTGAGCAAGTTGAACTTTGCTACAGCCTACAAGGCCCTGGCTCTTGAGTGTGGCAAAAAATTGTTAATTGTAGTGGGAGATGCACTTATCTGGCTGGTCAACATCACTTATGAAACCCGCAGGAGCTTACGCAAACATACTTCCGCCTTCAAAGACGCATACGTCAACTTGTTGGAAATGATAGAGGGTCAACCTCCTGAAGAGCAAGTCATGAATGTATCCTCCGGACTAGCCGCAATACTATTCATAAAAAGCCTACGACTCGACAAAGTAATGTCAAGCCTCATCTCAACGCTCTACAATTTACGGCCCTTCACTCTTGAGGCGGTGTCCAACTGGGTTATGTTAGAAGACTCCAGGCGTGTATCAAACTCAACTGAGTCGTCCTACTACGTTGGACGTCAACATAAATCACAACGTCAATTCACACAAAAACCCTTACCTCTCAACAATGCAAAGCAACCGTTCAAACCTCATCCTGCTGTTCCTACAAAGAAAAATCCTCAGGTTCAAGACCAACAATACATCGCTGCCCAGATAGAAAGATTTGACCGGGAACTCAAACAACTACGGACATCTACCTCTGTAAACGCCGTCAAGGAAAATAATGATGAGGACGCTTCATTAGAACAAGAACATGCGGAAGAAGGAGCATATTTTGTTTCTGAAGAACCACACCATCCAGATGACTATGGGTTCCTGATACAAGAAGACGCTCTTTACAATGTAAACGACCCCAAAGACTCTTCGCGCGAACTATTATATGACTCAGGAGCATCAAGGTCAACAGTTTGCAACCTTTCTCTTATTCACGACGCTCAACAAATTCACAAGTCCCTAAACACATACTGCGGAAGCGTCAGTATAACCCACGTTGGTAAGCTAGATCTCGGAGGAACAATAATCTACCCAGTGTTCTATGCACCTAAGGGTCCAAGGAACCTAATATCCGCCAGTCAACTTGAAGATCACGGATTGAAAGTTTTGCACAAACATAGAATGTTCCTTGTCAAGCATGTGAATCAGATAATATATTGCTTCCCGCGGATTGGCAATATGTACATGTCCTACCACAACCCAATGAGCAACATAAATCTGACCGATCCAGCAAACTCTCCAGTGGACTGGAACATCAGCCTTGGTCACCCATCAGACGTGTATCTCAAGCGCTTTCTCTCTCAAAACAACATCCCTCATCCTAAGCCCTTTCCTACCTCGGCATCCTGTGAAGTCTGTATTCAGTGCAAAATGAAACGACAGTCACACTCCAACCCGCTGCCTTCTTCTCCCAAACCGTTCCATTGACTACATCTGGACGTACTCCAAATCAGCCCTCCGTGCAAGCAATCGGCGTCCTATATACTAGCAATTATTGACAATTTCTCTTGGTTTAATTGTATTTATGTACTTAAACATAAGTCAGAGATTCCGGGGAAGATTGTTAGTTACATACATGAGATCAAGAACCAACTCAACTTCACCCCTGCTTTCCTTCACTGTGATCAAGGAGGTGAGTTCATATTGACCGAGCTATGAAAATTCCTCTCCTCCAGAGGCATAGTACTTGAGCAGGGTCCAGCTAATTCTCCCCAAACAAACGGTTTAGCAGAATGTTTCAACCAGACAATCCTCACAAAAATGCGGTTTATCCTGGCTCAATCATCAGTTACAATAAATTACTGGGATGAAGCGGCTCGATACACCTCCATGCTCATCAATCTCCTTCCGTTGGCTGCGCTTGCGTGGAAATCCCCAACTGCATCTCTCCTGGATCTGAACTGAACAATAGAACCAGTACGCAATGTCCTAACACTCATACCCTTTGGCCTGAAGGTGAATGTCCACACTCCTTGGGGCCAAAAACTGGATTGCCGTTTGAGGCCGCTGCTCTTCCTTGGGTACGAGCCATACTCCAATGCTGGCAGGTTCATCAACCCCACCAAATGACAAGTTGTGGTAAGTTGGGACTTTACACCAACAAAGGTGATGTTTTTATACAACTGTCCCTCGTCACTAAAGAAACCCCCTTCTACACTACCTCAGTGTCTCCCGGCATTGAGCCATGCAAAGTCTGGCGCAGTCCCACTCAAGTCAACAGTTGTCAGTGTCCCGCTGGAACTCACTTCCGACAGGCGCGCCCCGACCGTTCCTCCATCTCAATCGACCAGTCCCGTAGCTGCATCCAACCCATTGCGCAGTCTCAGCCCGGTAAACAAACCTGAAGAACATCAAGGCAACTCCCAACCGCTTCCTCCTGTCGCACCACCAGCTCCAGTTGTGCAAACCACAAAGAAAGGTTACGCTTATGTGCCGTACTACCACAAAGCGCTGAAAGACATCAGTTCCAATATCAACCATGATGCCATCCTGACTAGATCCCATTGGGATTGTACGCAAGAAGAATCCAATGATGACATCAATGAGGTTTTGATCAGTGAAGTGGTCTTGGTCAAGAAGGCCATGTCTGATCCAAATGAACAACTGCTCTGGATCCAATCCATGACGGACAAGAACAACTCACACCTCCTACGAGAGACCGGGACTCTGGTACCCAGACCGGCCAATGACAAGGCTATTGGCGGCATGTGGTGCCTGGTGCGCAAGAAAAACAAGTTCGGATAGATTATCCAACGCAAGTCACGTTGGGTGTGTTTCGGAAATCACCAAGAATACCCGCGACACTACTTGGGCACCTATTCATTGGTGGGACGGAGTGAGTCAATGAAGGTACTCCTGGCTGAGGCGGTGCAGCATGATCATCACGTTTTTCAATTTGACGTCAAGACGGCATTTCTGTATGGAAAGATTGACGGGGTGGTCCATGTGGCGCAAGTGGCCGGATTTTAAGTTCTGGGGAAAAAGGACTGGGTGTGGTGATTGAATAAGTCTCTATACGGAACAAAGCAGGCCCCCAAATGTTGGCAATCTCACCTGGCATCAACATTGGCGACTTTAGGCCTGACACCTTCCACAGGGGACAAGTTGTTATTTGTGAACAAGGCAAGAACAGTGCGACTACACATACATGTTGATGAAGGATTGATTGTGGGGACGAGTTGTGCTGATGTCGTAAAATTCTTGACTTTGCTGGGGGGTCACTACAAGATCAAAGTGCAAGAACGCCCCACACAACACCTGGTATATACCTTGCAATGGAATGAGGACGGTTCAGTAAAGCTCCATCAGAAGGATTTCACTGAGAAGATGCTCACCAAGTTTGGCTGCAAACATGCAAATGCGGTCAAGGCCCCAGCACCAATGAACATACACAACATCATCAACCAGGATTCTCCCAATTTTGATGTCAAGACCATGCAGAAGGCCGTTGGGCACCTCATACACCTGGCAACTCACACTCGTCCCAACATACAGTTCACGGTTAACCTACTGTCTCAATTTGCAAACAAACCCACTCTGGCGCACTGGAAGATGGTTAAACATCTCCTCCGCTACCTCAAAGGGACAATGTTGGTAGGCTTACTATTCACCAAATCAGCCGACCAAAGCGACCAACTATGGGGATGGGCAGACGCAAACTACGCCCAATCAACAGCAACCCCAAAGTTGACTACGGGATACCTAATAACGCTCTACGGTAATCCAATAAGCTGGACAACAAAGAAACAGACGGTAGTTGCCCAGTCCACCACTGAGGCCGAGTTCATAGCTATGAACCTCTGCGCTAAACAAATCAGATGGCTCTCAATGCTGATCATAGGCGTGGGAATATCTATAGGCAAGCCCAAGATAAAAAATGACAACCAGGGCGCCAACTTCATTAGCAAGGAAGCTCAGCTGAATCCCAACTCCAGGCACATCATGGTACGGTTTCAATACATACGGGACTTGGTACAAAAGTCACTCTTGGCTATTGAACATACTTCCTCAGAGGACATGATCGCTGATATACTCACTAAGCCTCTCGGGTATGTAAAAGTCGTACAAGCAAGACTCCAACTCCGCATGACCTCGTCGGAATCTAGGAGGAGTGTTAAGCAAAGATCCCTCAAGCTCAATGCGGGGTTGACCTAATAATGGGAGAGCGCAATGGCGCACTGCGCAGACTGGGTCCGCGCTCAGGAGGAGCGCCCGCGAGGCGAAACTCTGTCAACTGCAAACATGGGCTGCTGTTCGCGACAAGCCCAAAGAACTGAAGTCTCGCATTGATTTTTCCCTTCCTCGATTACCTCTCCCAATCACTCCCTCAGCCTCTCCACAACCAACTTGTCCTTCCCTCTTACAACCACCAATGCCTGAACCGTGAAGACTAGCCAACCCACTTCTTTGTCAGCTGCAGTAACCAGGAGGAGCCTAGACTATCCCCAGTGGAGGTATGATTGGGACATTGTCTTTCCATCTCTTCCTCTATTGTTTCACTATTGTTCACCTCGTACTTACCATACACGTCTCGCTCTCTCGTCAACCTCTGTCATCTCTCTTACACTCTCTCGTCCTTCATTTGTTAGACTGATAAAGATAGTTCTGATCAAACTCCTGCCTGCAATCGTTGCTTGAACTTGCTAGCTAGTCGTATAGTGCAGGTAACGAGTCTCACCTCTTTACTTGTTATCTGGATTCTAATTTCTTACTCATGTTTTCCATCTCTCATACGTTATCTACTCAGAGTATATTACTACAAGAGTTGAAATAAGTTCTGAAATAAAGAGTCTCTAAAACACCACACGAGACACTAATGGAAATTTCATAAAAAATAAATCTCGATATGTCGCAAAAGGTTGCTCACAAATCAAAGGGGTGGACTACCATGATACTTTCTCCCCCACCGGAAAACCAACTTCCCTACGCCTACTAATCGCCATAGCAGCCAAGAATCAATGGGAAATCCATCAAATGGATGCGGTCACGGCATTCTTAAATGCACCAATAGATGAGGAACTCTACTTGGAACAACCTGACGGCTATGTAGAGGGAACTAACAAAGTATGGAAAATCAATAAAGCAATCTATGGATTGAAGCAATCACCAAAACTATGGAACAAAGATGTCAACTCATTCCTCCTATCAATTGGGTTTATTCAGTCTCCATGTGATGCTTGCCTTTATCTCCGAGTCACTGATCAAGAATACAGCTTAATGTACATTCATGTCGGCGACATGGTAATAACAGGTAATGATATAAATAAAGTAAAAACCGAAATCAAACTAAAATGGGAAATGGAAGATCTAGGTCTTGCGGAAAGTATAGTCGGCATTCAACTCAAACAAACTCCCTCCGGGTACTCCTTGAACCAACAAAACATGGCCCACCAACTACTGAAAACCCTCAACCAGGATGGACAAAAACCTGCGTCTACACCTCTTCAAGTTACAAGCGTTTACTTGCCAGCCACGGATGATGAACATGTTGCTTTCAAAAAATTGAACCACCCATACCATAGTGGAGTATGATCCCTTCTTTACCTTGCCCAATGTACCCGACCAGACTTAAGTCACTCTGTTGGCCTACTCGCCCGGTACATGGACAAGCCATCGTTAAACCATTGGAAAGTATTGTGTCATGTCCTAAGATACCCAAAGGGTACTCTAGACTACGGAATCGAATACACCTATGACAAAAACCCTATCAGCGCGCACCAAAGCTATTTCATACCTCATGGCCACCCCGACGCTGACTGGGCAGGGAATAAAGCAACTCGACGTTCCACTACTGGTTATGTCTTTACGTTCATGAATGGACCAATAAACTGGAGATCAAAGCTTCAACCAACCATCTCACTGCCATCCACTGAAGCCAAATATAAATCAACCGCTGAAGCAGGTCAGGAAGCCGTATGGGTCATTGAATCACTGAAGTTTCTAAAAATGCCCTATGAAACGCCAATTACCCTACACTGCAATAATTTAAGCGCCATCCAACTTACCTCAAAATCAATTTTTCACGCAAGAACCAAGCACATTGAGATTCACCACCACTGGATCAGGGAATTGGTTAAAGCAAAAAAGGTCTTGATAGATTACGTCCCCACGAAACAAATGGTTGCTTATATCCTTACCAAAACCCTCAACAAACAAACCTTCAAAACTCTGCGAAATATGATAGGACTAAAAAAGGTAATTGATTTAATGTATTCAGAGGGGGTGTTGAAAGTGTGATCCAGACCAACCTCTTAAATCAACTACCCACACTATGAACCGCCAACGTCCCTCGATCACCAACAACCAACCTCTGACGTCATGGCAAGTGCGCCTTTCCCCACCGTTCAAACTCAGCACGGACGACTATGACGTCACTGGTATAGATTTCTTTTCCGTGCTCCCACATCTTTTCAAATGTTAGTGTAGTGCCTATTTATAATAAGTCCCAAAGATCCAATGATAGTTTCCCCCATCGCTTCTAACTTGTGCTTTGGGGGATCCTATCATTGTAAGTCTAATTAGTCTCCTCACCATCTATCAACCACTCTGCGTCATCTTTTATGATTTTATTCTTATTCCTTACCGTTGTTTTTCCATCTACTACCGGGTCACAGATAGGTGTCCATACTGTTTGAAGCGGTCCAATCTTATAAGAGCTAAATATCGTTGCCGCTTCTATTGTATCGTCAGGTGTTAGTCAGAACGTCAATATTCATGCAAATAAACGCTTCTAACTTGTGCTTTGGGGGATCCTATCATTATAGGTGTCCATACTTTTTGAAGCGGTTCGATCTTATAAGAGCTAAAGATCGTTGCCGCCTCTATTGTATCGTCAGGTGTGTCCATACTGTTTGAAGCGGTCCGATCTTATTAGAGCTAAAAATCGTCGCCGCCTCTATTGTATCGTCAGTGTATCGTCAGATCCAAAAATCTACATTGGGCGTTTGGTAATGCGAGAAGGTTAATCTCATCAAGTGGAGGAGAGGATCAAGACAAGGGCTGAGGAGAAGTCAAGTGTAGTCGCGCGCAAGATTGAGAAGTTATCTTAAGCAGAGGTCGGATGAGTGGCCTGATGATTGACTAGCTCTGTAGCTTGGCCAAGTGTGCTCTTGGCATCGGCACTTGACGTTTCAGATAGGATGTAGGGTTTTGTAAACGATAAGGCAGGCGGAGGTCAAGTAGAAATACCTAATGATTCAAGAGTCTTTTCAAATCCTAGAGACCATCAACTGAATATTCTTGGGCATGATAAATCCGGCTCAGGCTCCATGTTTGCAGCATTCATCAAATCCTACTTTTCAAATAGCTTTCCAAGACAACAACCTACATTGATAAGATTGAATGGTGTGGATGAGGAAGAACTTGAAACAAGAAATCCCCGTAGAGTTAACTGGCTCTATCTGACAAGAAATCATTTGGATCCAAGCTTGACTGAAGCCTTGGGTGATCATCACAAAGATTTTATTCAAATTGATGAAACAAATTGTGTATTTGGTTGAACCCAAGCTCAAGCTAAGATTCAAGCCTTGAAGAGTGATCAAATTCAAAGATCTGACCCCAATAAAGATCAAGATGCAAGAAAGACTCAAACAAGAGATCAAAGAAGAACTGGGAGAGATCAAACTGAGCCGTCCACCCAATGGTCATGATCATGATCATCCACCAAGACTACAGAATTGGATTGTTTTCTTCAGTCCCTACACAACTTGTATTGTCTTGGAGAATTTCAATAACCTCCTTGTGAAAATTAAGTGGAGATTTTCAAGTCTAGAAAAGATCCCAACCAGATCACACTTGAATCCTATCACTTGTACTCCCAGTTCCAATTTGTTGTTTAATCTGAGCTCTTTCAAGATTGGCACCATTGGCCATACAACCTCAAACTTCCTGATCTATCACTTCAACCTCAATCCTCACTTGACCTCCTCAAAGCCAAAAAATAGAAGTTTACTAAAGTCTATGGTTGATTTTGATCAAGGGTTTTGATGAGCTCCTGAGTTGTTATCTACATAGCTTTTTGAAAATTTGTGGCATCCAAAAAACCAGAATCAAGCCCAGTGATTCTCACAATTGATATCATAACCTTCTGGGTTGTATGTGCATGCATACATCCACCCATCAAGATCTCAACAGTTTCCTTCTTTGGAAATCATCCCAACCTTTCCCATTCCGTACTAAGAGCCCTCTATGCTTGATTCTCCTCCAAATCTGCTAGCGTTTCCTTTTATTTGTTTGCCGATGTTTTCAAGATCAGTTGCATGCCCTAACAGAGCCCATTGTTTTTGCTTGAGCTATGAGAATGCTGTTTGAGGACTCAACTGATCTTGATCTTACCTCTGTAAAAATATGTATTAATAGGCAAGCAGGTAACTATTGAATGAATACACATAAGCTAATTATCTTTATGGAAATTTGGGGAAACAATACGTACCCATCAATGGCATCTCAATCTACATAGTCCAGCCTCAGATTAAATCTTGTTTCCCAACAAGCTGAGAGTCCATTCATAAGTACCAGAAGCAATTCTGTGAAAGATATCAGAGGATTCATCACACCCTACCCTTCTTTTCAGGCCATGATTTGCACTTCCTTGTCATCAGTCTTGTAAGGTATATTTACTGGAAACCAACCAGAGTCCATGGGATTTTCCTAATCCCAACTCCTAGAGATTGTGGCAGTGGTCAAGATGGGATTAGGTGGTATATCAATTGATTTTTGGAATTCAATAATACTTGGGATTTCTGAGTTGGCCCAGGCTTAATTAACACCTTTTTTAAATGGAGAAAACCAAAAGCTCCAGAAAGGAATGACTTTAACCAAAATTAAGGGGGGGGCAAAACAGGAAAAATCAAACCAGGTTGCTTTTGAGGTGTTGATTTTCTTATTCTGACAGATAGATTGACAACTGATTGGGATCCAATTGGTCTCTACGTTCTCACAACTATGACCTTTGAATCCAGCAATCAAGGCTGCAGGGGCCATGTGACATTTACCTAGGATTGAGATTCAGAAGGGGATGATGAGATATTGATTTATTGAGTAATATTTCATGTTTTTTGCTTTCCCCAGTGATAATTAGGTAGGATTTGGTTAGCCTGGTTTTGATGTTCTCTATGGGGGCATAACATTGCCCCAAGGGCTCAAAGGTGACACCCAGTTTCTGGAAACTGGAAATCACAGGCAGTGTTATGCCCCCTTAGAGCATGAAACACCCCATGATGCAGATTAAATGAAATCTGGCCAAATGTGAAGTTTTTTTCAATTCCTTGCTTATTTTTCTGTCTGGGGGCATAACACTGCACAAATTTGATTTCCTGTTTCCAGAAAGCAGGGATCAAAATCAATAAATTCAACTGTCTATGCAGAGTGAAAGCAGGGGCTGAAGAAGGACCAACAAGCAGCATAATGTGGCTTGTAGATATCCTGGTTTTTATTTTCTCTATGGGAGAATAACATGGCTCCAATTTTATGCCCAGTTTTTGGAATCTGGAAATCACAGGAAGTGTTATGTCCCGTAGAGCATGAAAAACCCCACATTGGAAAGTAAATGAAATCCAGTCAAATGTGAAATTCTGTGTCAATTCCTTTCTTTTTTTGCTGTACAGGGGACTAAAAATGCAAAAAATTTATTTCTGGTTTCTGGGAACTGGGTATCAACATCAATCAACTTAACCAGCTATAAAGAGTGAAAGCATGGGATAAAGAAGGGAAAATCAGAACCATAATGTGGATTGTAGGTAGCCTGGTTTTTACATGATCTACAGGGGCATAAAAAAGCTCCAAGGTGATTCTGGGTTTCTAGAAACTGGATATAACAGGCAGTGTTATGCCCCCATAGAGCATGAAGCCCCCCATGATTTAAATTAAAAGAAATCTGGTCAACTGTGAATTTCTGTGTGAATTCCTTGATTATTTGGGTGTATGGTGTACAGAATGCTGTGGGATTATATAAATAAAATAGAAAATAGCTTTCTGGCAGTCCTTGATGGTGAATTAGTATTACTTATACTTCTTGAGAGTATTAGTAAAACTAAGAGTGGTTTTGAATGGCCTGCCCTTCTAGTACTATAGTAAGTCTGCAAAATAGTTTATTTAAATTAATGGCTATTTCTTTGAGACTTAAAATAGGTCTCAGATCAGACCTATAGTAGTTATTAATTCCTATTGGTAGGTTTTGTTGAAGAATGGACCAGATTTATTGGATTATTTGTTATTTATTGATCAGATATATTTGATAATAAAAAATATCCCAATATCAAGGGTTTCAAGGGTTTATCAAAGGGATGGTTGAGGAGAGGACCCAAGTATGCGTTTAAACACAGGGGTCTGGGCAGAGGAAACTTTTAGTGGTTGCTTTTGGTTGTGCTCTCTTTCTTTGTGAGGCTTATTGATTGATTAATGGATGGTTTTTCTTCAATCTGGTGCTGAATATGTAGGTCACAAAAGAACCTTTATTCAAGCACCTTTTGGGTGGTTTAATTGGCTAAAGATGGCTAATTTGTTGGTTTCTGATTTCTTTTTTCCTTTAGAACTGGTTTAATGATAATGTTTATGTGGGTAGGTACCACGCCTGGAGGGGCCCAGAAGGCCTCATAGGTGGTTAATGGGTGACAAGTGGTCAGATGGCATGAGATGAATGGTATGAGGATAAAAATTGGATAGGGAAGAGAGGCCCTCCTTAAATAGAAAAATCCTGCCCCCAGAGGTGCTCAAGGCTTCCCCTGAGGGTTCTCCCTGTTCTGGGATTCAACATACATGTATTTCTGTGCAATACTCATGGTTTTTTTGGTTCTGGTTAAGACTGTTTGCACTTCCTCATGCATATATTGCTCTGGTATCCTTTTGAACAGCCTCCTGTATGTACATTGTTCCTGTATTTCTTCTGAACATCCTTTTGTATGTGTGTTTGCTGCATTTTTTTTGGTTATACTTGACGCTGGTTTGAATTCCTCCTGCCTATATTTCACCCATATACTTCTGCACAGCCTCTTGTATGTGTATTTGCATGCTAATTTGGTTGAGGTGACCAGATCTGACATGATTCACTGCCTCTTGTATCTGTATTTCTGTATTCTGGCTGGGGTGCCTGGGTCTGTACTGGTTGCACTTCCTCCTGGATCTGTATTTCTGTATGCTGGATGAGGTGACTGGATCTGCACTGATTGCACCGCCTCCTGCATCTGTATTCCTGTATTCTGGGTGCGGTGACTGTATCTGAATTTTTTTCACTGTCTCTTTAATCTGTATTTCTGTATTCTGGGTGAGGTGACAGGATCTGAATTGTTGCACTTCCTCTTGCATCTGTATTTCTGTATTCTGGGTGAGGTGACAGGATCTGGTCTATGGTCCTGGTTTTGAGGGTAAGCTTCCACTAATATGTACTTGAGTGTTTTCAAGTTATGCCTTATTTCTTCCAAAGCAATGTGACACCTGGTTGGGTATGATTTTGCCAAAGTTTAATTTTTCTTGGGATGTATCTTCTAATCCATGAGAGGTAGGGTGGTACTTTGGCTGAGTTACTATATGTTGTTTTTGATTTATAATCAATGTCTGAGGTTTATTTGAGGTTTTGAGCCGTTTTGATAGTATGAAAGTGAGTCTGATGGCTAAAAGACAGGTTTTGTCTACCACAATGGGGAATAACACTGCACAAAGTTAATTTCCAATTCCCAAAAACTGGGCATCAACATCCACAACTTTAACTGGCTATACAAATTGAATGAATGGGGTGAAGAAGGAAAAACAAGCAGTTTAATTTGGCTTGTAGGTAGCCTGGTTTTGAAATGCTCTAGGGGGCATAAAACCACTCCAAGGTGATTCCTGGTTCCCGTAAACTGGAAATCCCAGGAAGTGCTATTGCCTTGTAGAGAATTAAACACCCCATGACACAAAGTAAAAGAAATATGGTCAAATTTGAATCTCTGTTTCAATTTGTTGCTTATTTTTCTTTACAGGGACATAAAAATTCACAAAGTTAATGTCTGGTTTCCTAAAAACGGGCATCACCTTGGAGCAGTGTTATTTTCAGGCAGAGCATGTCAAAAAGAGATGTCTGGTTTCTGCAAACCAGGTTTCACAATCCATAAATTCAACTGGCTATACAGAGTCAGAGAAAGGGGTGAAGAAGAACTAAGGAGCAGCATAGTGTGAATTTTAGGTAACCTGGGTTTGACATTCTATACTGGGGAATAACACTGATCCAAGGCAATGCCCAGTTTCTGGAAAACAGAAATCACAGGCAGTGTTATGCCCTTGTTGAGAATGAAACACCCCATGATGCAAGGTAAAAGAAATCTGGCCAAAGTAAAAGTTTTTGTATCAATTCTTTGCTTATTTTGCTGTAAGTGGGCATAAAACTGCCCAAAGTTGATTTCCAGCTTCTGGAAGCCAGGGGTCAACATCCATAACTTGAACTGGCTATACATGGTGGAAGCATGGTGTGAAGAAGGAAAAAGAAGCAGCATAATGTGGCTTGCAGGTATCCTGGCTTTTAAATGCTCTACAGGGTCATGTCACTGCTGCCAGGTGATGCCCGGTTTCTGGAAAAAGGAAATCACAGTCAGTGTTATGCCCCCATAGAGCATTAAACATTCCATCATGCAAAGTAAAAGAAATCTGGCCTATGTAGAGTTCTGAGTGAATTCCTTGCTTCTCTTGCTGTATGTGGGCACAACACTCCACAAAGTTGATTTCTGGTTCCAGATAATGGGTATCAAGATCCACCAATTTAACTGGCTATAAAGAGTGAGAGAATGGGCTGAAGAAGGAAAAAGAATCAGTTTAATGTGTCTTGTAGGTAGCCTGGTTTTGACATTGTCTAAGGGGGAATAACACCACTTCAAGGTGATTCCTGTTTTCTGGAAACCAGACATCACAGGCAATGTTATGCACCCATAGAGCATGAAACCCACCATAATGCAGATTAAAAGAAATATGTTAAAACATGAATTTCCGTGTCAATTCCTTTCTTATTTTGATGAGTGCACTACTTTGGTTCTACTTTAATCAAGGTTTATTTTAAATCCCAGCCTCTATGCATATATTGATAATAATTACACTTATCCCACAACTTGTACATACTTTTTTCACATGATTTTAATTGAAATATCTGCTTATTTCAAATTCTTACAGAATTCCCACACTAGTACCATACTCCTCCCTACTAAAAACATCCACTTTCTTATTCCTCCATAAACCCCCCTAATCACCCTGCAGTCAATTAATCATACCCCATTCTTTATTGGACTTGTTGAGGTTCCTCTTGCTGAAATAACTAGTCCAGCTCTCCCGCAACTGTTGCATAGTGAAGGAACCTATTGGGCATCATTATACCCCAGAGATGATGAGATAAGTTTGTACACAAAACATCTTCCTTTCCATGTAGGAGTGCTTTCCCCTCCACTTGAATCAATCATTTTAACCCTCCTCAACCAGCCCACAGGCTATGGACCATGTGGTGATTGGCAGGCAATGATGACAGAACTGCATCATCAAATTCTCTTTGTTGGCCTCCAGGATGCCAAGACCCTTGCTATCCTTTAGCTACCAGAGGTGATATAGTAAATAATCAATATATTATTTAATAAATGCAGCAGAAATCCGTAAAATATTTGGATTAAGCTTACTTCAAGGTTAAGTGGTTTGGTTATTGTTTATTGTTTTAAATAAATATGAATAAATTGATTATTAAATATTTTTATAGAGGGGCCACAATTATATTGAGGATCTTTAACACCTCTCTTCAGGGATTTCAGTATGAAAACACATAGTCCTGGTTACTTTGGGCTCTTTAGTTTAAATAATATTTTACCCAAAGGTAATATGTATATAAAATACACAGTGGAGTGGTAGGGCCTTGTAGCCAAGCTTCCACGATAGAGAAAGGATAATAAGAATTACTGGTATATTATTAAATCCTTTGGGTATCTGTTTGAGATGTGTACTGATGGGTTAAACCTGTATACTGGGGTTATAAGGTTGTTCAGCAGGTTTAATTGATAAAAAGAGGTTGAGGACGGATATTACTGATCAGAAATTGCCATAAACCACTTACTTATC
Source organism: Puccinia polysora (assembly GCA_025617555.3). Classification (NCBI taxonomy): domain Eukaryota; kingdom Fungi; phylum Basidiomycota; class Pucciniomycetes; order Pucciniales; family Pucciniaceae; genus Puccinia; species Puccinia polysora. The sequence goes on along the minus strand of CM062630.1, from coordinate 4,201,389 downwards.
TCTTATAAGTACTTGATTACCTTGGCACGGTGTCTGGATATGAATATAACTGGGTCTCTGCCCATCAATATCCTCAAAAGAGCTCTTTATTTATAGCTTTTGGAGTCCCAATATGGTCCTTCTGAGGGTTGTAGGTGCTCAAAGGGACGGAAACTAAGGCTAGCAGGGTAACCAGAGGTAGCCTGTCATGTGTTCTTGGTGCTATAGCACGGGTAGCATCTAATTCCTCAGGGTATGGGAATTATTCTACCTTATAATAGACATTAGGATGTGTGAATAACACTAATCTGTCCTATTTATGTATTATTTAATTAATTATCCTTAGTAAATGTTCCCAGTAATTTAATAATTATATTAATAGACATTTCTACAGACATCTTGATGTCAGGTAAGTTCTCATTATGTATTATATAACTGGAGTAAAAGTCATAATATTGATTTTGATCTTTATTTTTGAGTTCCAGTTGATTTACTAAGATAATTACTTAAAAATATAACTCATATGAATTCATGTGATATTTTTACATCATTAGTTTCCTTAGTATGTCACAAAGATATTGATGTCTAGCAATTCTCATTAAAGTATATTGAACTATTTTAATATATTTTTAGAAGTTGTCATTGTCTTATTTTCGACATTCTTGGTACTTTGCATTACATTAAGTAAAAAATATGTGTAAGGATTATTTATGTATTTTTATATAATATTATGTATTTTTAGACAGACTACTATTCATGGGAAAATTTATTTAATATGTAGAAATTTCCCTTGTATGTTGTAGCATGTTTACGTGGTACCTGAGCCTCTCAGGCCGCCTGTCACTCTGTCAACCCATAGTCCTGCGGCTGCATACTTTTCAGAGGCCTGGGGCTGCGTACACAACATCAACAGAGTGACAAGGCTGTATCTCAGCTGCGCACGGGTGCATTGGCTGCCACAGCTGCATGCGGGAATTGTGACAAAACACATTTCCACCCGTAACTCCTGAAATATACATAAAACCTCAATTCTGACTTAATTTTAGGTGTGAAACCTATATGTGACAATGTGTGTGAAATATTTAATTGGCCAAAAAGCTCAATAATGGAGCCATAGTATTTTGGTTTTTCTTTCCTTAATTATTTAAAAATATAAGGAGTTGGATTTCAAGGGTGGGGTCAGTGAGTGACCCTACCTAATTTTGGGTGGAGGATCTATTTCTGTAATAAGATTTATGGTTTTCCTACTCCTTCTTAGGTTAATTGTATTATTATTATTTTTATGTTATTTTTGTTACTTTTGCAGCTTGCTCTGCAATAGTAGCAAGCTGACACTCTTCATGGAAACCATTCTCCATGTTGGTGTTTCAAAAATTACCACATTTAAACTTGCTATCCTTCTATTATTTCATGAAAAAAATCTATCAGACATGCTTTAAAAGATTTTTCATGCTCATATAATCATCAAAAGACCCCAAAAGTAAAAACCTGAAAAACACCCAGGCTGCCCACTGGCCAACCTACCATCCCAAAGGCTAACAATTAAATCACTCCTTGAAAGCCCCTACTACAATCAAAACCTCCTTGAAATCACAAGTGGATGTGATCAAAATCCAATCAATCCCAACCCACAAATAGTCACCTCCAAATTCCTCCCCCACCAGCCTGAAGGACTTGAATTATTTCTTGATTGTTAATCATTACATTCTACACCCTCTCTGGCCTTGTGTAATAAATCAAACATGAATGCTTGGCAAATTTGGGAAAAGAAAATGAGCATCTCAAGCCTGGCTCTACTTTATCCAACACCTGTCCAACCCACTGCTTTAGTCTCAATACTGGTGGATGATATGTGTCTTGGGAAATCCTGACAAGCAATTTCCCTTATTTTTCCCACTATACCAGAATCATCCTATTTTGAACATCACTAAGTTAACCCTCCACCCTTTCTAAATCATCAGGCAACTCTCATCATATTCCCAGCCTGCCTGATACAGAAATGGGCAAACAAACTCAAAAAACATATTTCCCCTCACAAAATCAACCACCTTATCTACCATGGATGTGAAAGGCATTGATTCAGTCCAGATGTCCTCAACTCAGCCCCAGTCATGATCACCACTTATCCCCTTGTGGAATCTACTCCTGAGAAGGAACAGAGGGACTTCAACCTTTCTTCTTCTTTAATTTACTCTTGTTATTAGTTCAGGATAATCCTTGGTGAGGCAAAGTAAGTATCACTGCCACTAAATTCAATTCCTGAACCTTATCATCTATCATTTGAGAGCACAATCAGGAACAGCAACAAAAAGATGACTCCAGAAACCATTGCAATTAGAGCTCAACATTGCCTATGCCTCACTGGGAAACTGGTTCAGACCGATCTAGAGGACATGATGTCATTTCTGGCATTCCTCTGCAAAGATATTGAAGAATCTCACAATCATTGGGTAAAAATTCTTTTACCACATCTCAAACTTGGAAACTTCAAACCACTCAAACTCATCTTGGTTCAACTATTTCTGAGGAGAATGAGAGAGTATGCAATTCAAAGTCTACCAGATGCAAACCACCAAATTATATACACACCGCTGAAAAACTCTGCACAAGAATATGAAAATATTCTAGATGACATCTTTTTAAAATCACTCAAAAAGAAAGGGTCCCATGCCCATCAAGGTGAAAATAATCCTCAATTCCTCACTATAATTCAGGAACTCCATAGAATCTGTTATATTTGCCTGTTGGCCAACTCAAATCAAGTTCTCACAGCATCTGGTCATTTTGAAACACAAGTGAAAGAAGAAGATTCTACTCCTTCAAAAAGTGGTATAATTCAACATTGAGTCCACCCTGCTGTGTTTTTTCAGAGCTCAAAAATTGAAAGACCAATCAGCAAGATAATGGATCGATTGGAGAACAGGGATATCCCAAGCAAGCTGGTGGTGTTCTCTTTTTGGAAAAATTTTCTTGATTTGTAAAACTTCCTCCAGACAAGCTTCAATATTCACAAGGATGCTCATTTTTTTCAAAAAATGAATTCAGATTGCTTTGAGTCATAAAAATATTAAGTATTTCTGTTTGGATATCACAATGAAAGCTACAGAGAAAAAAAAATGCCTGGAAAATTTTTCCAGAAGTACCTCAACCCAAAAACTACTGGCCTGCATCCAAGCTGCAGGGGTGGGTCTCAACTCACATGTGCAAAAATTGTTTTCATCATGGTATGTGGTCCATTATTTCTTTTAAAACATCAAACCTACCTCATACTCCACCTCCACTAGGATTCACAGTGGAATCCCAAAACCCAGGCTCATTCTGTAGATTGTTTGCATAGATTTGGCCAGACAAAAACAGTGTCTGTGTATTACATTATTTCTCCCATAAAAATTGAGGTGAATATTTGAAGGGTGAGATTCAGGTCACAAGCAATTGTTAAGAATAAATTTTATTGATTTGCTCCTAATTTTGATTTTTTTTAAGAATAGAAAGTAACAACTAGCAGAGAAAGTAACAACTAGCAGAGCAAGTACAATCACCATTATTCAACCTGTAAGAAAATCTGCAATATCAAGCTAACTTTTTTTTTCCTTTTCAGAGCAACCATCATCACAACTTCCAATTGGAGAGAGTTCTTCAGATACTACAGGAGGAGCAATAATTTTGTTTAAAAATGTCTGATATGTTTTTCAAGAATTTAATCAAAAGATCTAGAATAATATTTATGATAAGATTTATTTATTATTCAGGCTGCAGGTGTTATGTAATTCTTAATCAACTCAATATCTTGTATTTTGAAAGCAGTTCTTGTTTCAGGCTTTAGTGTATTGAGTCATTTTTTAGTGTAACATTTTTGAGATGAAATTTGGCTAGAATACTTTGATTGACCTTTAATTGGGTGAAAAATTTCCTATCCAAAAACTTGGGCCGCCTTTTTTCCTTTCCTATCTTGCTTCCAATGAATATTTGATGGCCAATGGTTTCCATCAATTGCAAAGCTCTTTCTGAACGCCATCCCACCCTGTGAACAGTTACACCACTTTCATTCACCTCTTCTGTATCAGAGAAAACTGCAGTGTCATTGAACAGTCCTACAAGGGAAAAATAATTTTTTTCATCACACCATTTCTGCCTCCTCTCTGCTAGCTACAAATTTGAATCCTAAATTTTCAGTTCAGTTGCCCCAATTGTGAGATTGAATTTCTAACTCTTTCCCATAAGTTGAAAGTCCTTTGCTTGGCCTTTCTTTCCTCAACAGCATGAAAAAAAATAAGACATCCATCACTTGGTTGAATGGATGCTTCCATCCACTCATTCAGTCAAAAGTAAACTGAGTCAGATCAAGCTCTCCAAGCCTGGATTGGGTGAAACTGGTTATAGCTTGGGTGTGGTTCTCAGGTGAGGCTGGTGCAGTTGGATTTCTCTGATCAAATGCAATAAAATTCCAATGCTGAACTTCCAAATCATGCTCACCATTGGTGGGTGGTCCCAGTAGTGTGGTGACATCCCTATTCTTCATTTGAAGCAAGAATCTGGCATGAGCATGGACCACAGTGCAAATGGTATCAGTCTCTGCTGGGAGTTGTTTTTTGAACTGTTTCTGCCTCTCCTTGTTAGTTTTATTCTTGGAAGATAGGGATGCCCTGTCTCAGAGTAATTCATGTTGTTTTTCCCATGAGTCCTGTGCATAGTCTTCCACTTGAACTCAAATCAATTAGTAATTTGGAAATATTGTTTGGATACTTTCAATTATTAAACACTTTCTTCAGCATTTTCAAGCTCATTTTCTATCCCTGTGGCTAGATAAATATAAAATTTTCAGTTGATGTCCATTGGATGAACAATTCAAATAATTCACTCACATATTTCAATAGACAACTAATCAGCTTGACGTGATTGCATGACTGTTGAAAATATCCCAAAAAATGAAGTTGGATTATTGAATATTTATTTGATAGGAGCCACAACCCACCATTCCCATGTGAAGCTTTAGCAGTTGGTTGGTCTGGCAATGGAATAGAATTTACATCCAATTTTCAGTGATTAAATTTTGAGTATTTATTTCACTTGATTCAACTTACAATTGGAAACAGATGGAAATTTTTTTGAAGCTGTTTTTCTGACATCCAGACCTGAAGGTTGGATTTGAGTGTAATTGATTTATTGAGGTGGAGGTTAAATTAAATTCATTGTTACATCTGTGGCTGCTGTAGTAGTTCCTGCATTCACATCCATGGAAATTTTTGAAGTAGCTTTTTGGGAGGAATTGAAGCAGTATTTCATTGTTGGAGGTGTGGATCTGTTGGATTAGTATTATTCCCCGCAGGTTTTGAAGGCAATGGATCCTTTCCAGAGTCTTTGGATGCTTGAGGGTATGAAATACCGTCAATATATGAATTTCCCAACACGTCTTCATCTCTTTTTGATTTTTCTTTGGTGAAAGAAGGGGAAGCCCTTGTTGATAAAAATGAAGGATACCATACTTCCTCCAGATGTGTGGTAGAAAAGATGAAATGAAAATTACTTGAATCAAGTAATGTAGAATGTTCCCTTACTGCAAACTATTGGATTGGGAGAATGGGTTGCATGTCAGTCTTTCCCCTGAAGAGTTTATGCAAAAAAGAAAACCCATGAGAGAAGTTTTTAAAACCAAATTCCAAATCTCACCACTTCCAAACCACTCATATTGATTCCAACCTGGGTCAAAAAAGGCTCTTTTGTATCTTGCACATCTGGGTTTTGCTCAGACATCTCCATGAAATTCTTGGATTGCCAAGTGGAAGCCCTCAATTTTTCCTGGAAGTTACTTTACAAGACAAATCAATTTGAGCCACCCTCCCCTCCATTATCAAAATGCTGCATTTGCCTCATAAGTCTCACTTCATGTGATCTGGACCGGTTGAACTGAAAAATCCACATCTTGTTTAAAAAACACAAAACTCAAAAATGCATCAGTTGAGCTAAAATTAATAGAAATTCAGCTGTATTCCAATCAAAATCTTCTCCCAAAACATTACCTACCAAGGCACATCTGCATTACTATTTCATCTTATGTTTTCATCAAATCTTTGCACCCTCTTATGCAGCTCTGTGCCTAAATATAAAACACAAAATATTCATCCTCAAATTGTCAGTCAAAATTGTGCAAAAAATAATCAAGTTACCCTTTGATTTATGCTTATTTTGATACACTGGCTGGCCATCTCTACCCTACAAAACTCTTTCACCTAATAACTATAATTCCATGTCACCATGTGACCTTAATTATTCAGATTTTTCACTTGACTTTCCTATCCATTCTGAAGGGTTTGGTAAGAATTGCATACCTCTTTGAATTGGAGCATTTTGAGGCATTTGGGATCAAAAATGAATTAATACAAATTGTTGGCCTCCTTTAAGATTAATTCCAAATACTTGACCCCTTTTTCCCTGGAGCTGTAAATTCCCCTGCTCCGGAATTCTATGGCAGAGTTTTCCATTATATCCAAACATCTTCTTTTTAATTCTGAAAAATTTAAGAATAAATCTGAACATTGCTCATAGAGAAAACTAGATACAAATAGAGATTACCATATGGAGTGATACTGGGATGTGAATCTTTGACTGGCGCACCAGGATTCATCATAGTGGAAGAAAAAGTTGATTTATTCATGCTATTCCCTCCTATCATACCCCTTTCCAAATCATTTTTATCAGCTTCTTCATAAGAAATATCATAAAAACCATAGACAGTGACTAAAATGAAACTTTGAAAATTTCAAAAACCTTCACAATTTTACCATGAGATTATATCCTGAAACATATGCCTCCTCATTGAAATTAAAAACATGGCAGCTCTCTCCTGAAAATAGTTCTTGTTTAAAAATTTTAAGAAATTTAAATAAAAAAAATCCAACCAAAGAGGAAGCTTGCCAGGAGTTATGAAATTTATTTCCACTTAAAACTGCCTCAAAGGATCATTTCTTTGGGGGAAGGAAAATTGGAAGCCCCTGTTTTTATTAAAAATCAACTCATGTTTCATTCACATCAACCTTTGGAAATGTTTTGATACATGCAGCTTGAAGATTCAACCAATTTTGAATACTCTGCATATTAAGAAATGAAAAATGACATGAATAACTCAAATATCATGGTTATCTTAAATCAAAAAAAAAAGAAACACACCTCTTTTTTTCCTTTCTGAGATGCTTGAATTACTGATCCTTTCATAGCTTCCTCAGTCTCACCATCTGAGGATTGCAAATCTGACCTGCCCATTTTTTCTATTTCAAATGTCATTCTTCACAATGAAGAATTCTGATTTTCCAGAACATGCAAAGAAGCCTCTATCCTGCAGGCCAGGCTTTAAATTTCCCAACATAAAGAAGTAACTTCAGAGTCAACACTTGTGGCTTTGGAAAAAAATGGGGAGGCACCCAGGGTTAAAATCATTCCTAGAATTGAAATAAAATAGAACATGTCAGAAAAAATCCAGAATTAATAAATAAATGGACATCACAAGCTACCTGGATATGATTCATTAGTGAAATCAAGTCTCATTTGTCCTGAATTTGAATGAATCCTTCATAAAAAAATTGATATCATCAACAAAATCAATTGATTGAAATTAAACAAAACATACCTCCCCATGGGCTGACTATCCTATGATCCAATCTTGATTGTTTGTCTCATTGAACATTTTATGAAAATCATTTGATTCCCCCTTCTATACCCAAAATCATTTGATTGAACAAATCCAATCATAGAGAGAGAATATGTCACACTCTATGGTAGGACACTGTACAAACACTTCCACATAATATATCTCAAAAATATTCTCATTTCAAAGTATATATTTCCTTGTGCTAAGATTCAATCAAATAGCAATCAAAACACATCAATATCATCCCTATACAATTTTCAAGTTTTAGTTTTGGTATCCTAAATAAAAGAGCATATCATCCTGCAGACAAATTTACTTTGTCCTATGTTACTCTGGGATCCTTTACAAGACCAATATTTCAAAAAAGTACCATTTTTGAGCAAGTAAGCTCCTGAAATTTTTCATTGCTTATTCCTGTGGAAATTTACAGGCTAAAAAGACAATTATTTCAGAAAAAATTTTGATGGGGAAATGAAAACAACCAGCTCAAGTGATAATGACCTAAAAAGACCAAGAACAGTTTAGATTAATGTAAAACAAAAAAACTCTGCTGTGAATAATCTGAGAACCAAAAAGCCGCTTAAATCTGAACAAGGAATTGAGAGTTCAGAGTACTGGTGAGATAACATGAAGAAAAGGAAGCTGGAAGTCTTACAAGACAGGAGAAAAAACAGAAATAATCATGGAACCAAGGAAACTGGCATACCTGAACCTCAGACCCACAGGAGAAAGTGACCACTCAAGAGGTGATGGCTCTCTGCTGTGGGCCCGGTTCAGCTTGATTTAAATAGACACAGTCACACTTGGAATTAGAGTCTTTACATTGCACGCAGATAATTTGATTAAGGAGGAAAGAAAACAGGTGCGACAGGAGGTGGCAGTGACAGGACCAATGACAGAAGATGAAATTGATGTGCGCAGAGGCGTGGTGAGTGTTCAGCAGCGTACCTCAGGACTCAACAATTTTTTCCTTGTAAAAATGAATAATTTATTTCAAATGAAATTCCCTCTTGATCAGTGGACCTTCCAAGATTAAAAGTCATTATCTGACTTGGAAATATGATCACACATGAAAAAATCACTGAAACTATCCAAGCCATTTAGATGGCATTGGACTGCATAATGTATGTGTAACTGTAACTCCCACCCTGCCTGGCAAATTTAAGTTATAGGGGGTTTCAGGGGGTTACAGTTACAGATACAAAAAAAGAAGTGTTTGGAAACCACTTCAGCCTATCAAGTGTAAATTCAATTAAAGTTACACTCCCATGCTGCCTTCCGCAAGAAGAGTTTACAGAAATTTACAAGCTTTTGACCTTGTAACTTTCTATAAATTTCTTTTACGCGCTAAAAATGAGAGCTCACAGGCCTCAATCCCCAGAGGGTATTCAGCCGCGGTGTGGAGACTCCTTTTGGATTGGGTTAAGTTTAGCAAATAGCTTTCTGGCAGTCACTTGAGGGGGAATTTAGTACTACAAATATTTATAAGATAGATGAATACTAAGGGTGGTTTTGAATTGCCTGCCCCTCTGAGTACTATAGTAGTCTCACAACAATAAAAGAAAAGAGATTTGGTGGCTGATTTTCAGATAGAGTTGCTACTATAGTGGTCTCTATCAGACCTAGGATCAATGTATTCAAGCTTGATAAGGAAGAAATGGTGGAACAGATCGGTGACCTGGTGGATAGAAGCTGAGTAAGGGAAGAATCCTTTCTCTAGTCTTATCCTTTATATATTCTTTATTTTGTTTTATTGGTTACTGATGAATACTCCCTTGATGTTACAGGTGATGTTTGATAAAGTTGAAATGGTTGAGCCTATACTTGACAACTGATGATGATGGTTGATGATGATTGATGATGATTATTATGGATAGGTGACAATGATGATCAATGATGATGATGACTGATGATGATGATGGTAGGTGATGATGATGATTGATGATGGTCAAGGTAGGTGATGATGATGATGGATGATGATGATGACTGATGATGATGATGGTAGGTGATGATGATGACTGATGATGATGACTGATGATGATGGTAGGTTATGATGTTGACTGACGATGGTGACTGATGATGATGATGGTAGGTGATGATGATGAATGTTGATGATGAATGGTGATGATGGATGATGTTCAGGTTATGGGTACATGGTGGTCACTTTCAAAGTTATGGGGTATTGAGTGAATAATGGTGGTGGTGGGTGGTCAAAAGTATGGGTTATTGGGCTGGTTCATGGTCAAAAGTATGTGTTGATGATGGTGGATGGCCAAGGCTAATGGTGGTGGTTGATGGTTGATGGTGATGATTGATGTTGATGATGATGGTGATGGTGATGTTTGTTGGTATGGGATATGGGATTGGTGATGGTTACAGTATGGGTTATGGGATAATTGTTGAGGATGGTAAAAGTATGGGTTAAGGGTGCCTAGGAGGCATGGTGATCCCTGGAGGGGAGGATGGGGGGAACTGATGATTGGGACCTGGATGGGGGAGAGAGGCCCTCTATTTATAGAAAATCCTGCCCTCAGGGCTGCCCCTGAGGGTCTCCCTGGTACAGTGAATAAATTTCATGAAGCATTTTTGCTGGTCAGAGGAGGAGGCTGTGCAGGATCTAAACGCATGTACACCCTTGCATGCATTGCTGTGCTGCATAGATACAGGTGCCCCCTGCATAAATTACTTCTGTATAGTGGTGGTTGGTCATTTGTTTGGTCCTTCATGCATTGACTTGCATATATTTCTTCTGTATACAGCCTTTTGTTTGGTGCTGCATGCAGGATCTTGCATATATTAATTGTGTATACTGCTGCAGGTTTGGTGGTGCTGCATGCAGGTTCTTGCATATATTAATTATGTATACTGCTGCAGGTTTGTTTGGTGCTGCATGCAGGGTATTGCATATATTAATTATGTATGGTTGTGCTGTATGTGGTATGTACTTGGAGGCATCCAGGGTATGTCCATGAATTTCACTGGTCTGTGACACCTGTTAGGGGTATGGGTAGGCCAGGGTTGACTTGGGCTGTATCTTCTAAACCATGAGAGATAGAGGGGTAATTTGGCAGAGTGAATAGGGGTTATTTTTGGTGTAGAATCCATTTTTGAGGTCTGTTTGATGATTGGAGCAATCCTTATCCTAGAAAAGTGAGTCTGATGGCTATATTTTAGGTTTTGGAGCACCACAGCAGGGCCCCAATATAAGCGGGTACTTAAAGTTTGAAGTGGTTGTCAAATTAGCCCTTACAATTCTTGGCACAGAGTTTGTAAAATTCAGGAATTGGGGTATCATTAATGCCCATGGAAAATGCTTGACAAATTGCTCCATTTCATTGATGCTCTAAATTTTGAAGAAATCTATCATCATCTAAGATACATTTCACTTCAGTTCTTCTATCATGAAAATTCAAAAGCTCATCATTTTTTTGAGAATTCTAAATCATAACCCATTCAAAAAATCAACTTGAGAATTGCTCAGATTCTTGCTCATATTAAGCTGCTCCTTGCAATTGCTTGGTGGATTAAATTATTTATTGTGATATAAATAGCTTAGATATTGTAAGTTGGAGGGATGAGGAGGTTTGAGAGATGTGGGGGAATCAAAAGCATCATCTATTTGTATCCTAAATTCCGGCTGATTTCCCACACAAAAATGTGTGAAATTTTCATTTTAAAATGTGTATTTTCAATTTTTTTTTGAAATAAATGCATGGTGATCTTCTTTGAAATCAAAAAGCTCTTAATTAATTCATTTTTGGAAATCAGTATACAGAAGCTAAAACATGGTTTGGAAAAATGGACATGGGAGATAATTTCAGCTTTTTCACATTATCCTTATACAAGAAAACATTCATCTCACCTATTTTTTCTTCAATAATGAGTGATCCATTGCAACCATGACTTTCCTGGTTTCTGGACCATATTAAATGGCGGGTGATTCTTTTGAAAATTTATGAATAAAATAAGAGGAAAAAAGATGAGGAATTGCAAAAATATTTACTTGGAAGGGATGAAATAGGGTTGAACTATTTGAAAATCATATCTCTCTCAAAGGGATCAAACATTAATCTGAATAAAAGGGTAGGAAAACCAGGAAAAATGAAGGGGATTTTTTGGGAAAAATAATTAAAAATAAAAGGACACCCTTGATAATTCCTGTAGAAAACAATTAGAAACACAGTGCAAAATCCAAAGAATCAAATGAGAATTCATTGGTCACTTTTGGAGAATTGAAGGGGAGACTCAGAAGAAATCATGGATCAACTGTGTTTCCATCTTTGTGAACTCTACCAGAAAGAAAACAGATTCATGGTGATTTTCTCTTGAAATTTGTTACAAACTGTGAAGCAATTGGGGAACCCACATGGTGAAGTGAAGTCTCTTTTCAGCCGGAAATGCCTGATTTTTCCTGGTTTGGGTAGCCCTATGGTGAAATTTTACAGATGGGTTGTTTTTTATCACATGCTTCTGACTAAATAAATGGCTGTGTGATGCTGGGGTTTGGTTGGTGCTGGTAGTTTTTTTGGTTCTGGTTGAGACTGGTTCCACTTTCTCCTGCCTATACTGTTCTTTTATACTTCTTCACAGCCTTCTGTATGTGTATTTTGCTTGTTTTTTTGGTTCTTTTTGAGACTTGTCCCACTTTCTCCTTCCTATACTGTTCCTCTATACTTCTTAACAGCCTGCTTTATGTGTATTTTCTTGTTTTTTTGGTTCTGGTTGAGACTGGTTCCACTTTCTCCTGCCAATACTGTTCCTGTATACTTCTGCACAGCCTTTTGTAGGTGTATTTGCTTTTTTGTTTTGTTATGGTTGACACTGGTTCCATTTTCTACTGGCTATACTGGTCCTGTATACTTCTTCAACGCCTTCTGTATGTGTATTTTAATGCATTCTGGGTGAGGTGACAGGAGGTGAGCTGGTTTCACTGACTCATGTATACGTATTTTGGTATTATGGCTGGGGTAACAGGGTTGGTATATGGTCCTGGTTTTGTGTTAAAGATAAGAAGAGGTGAGCTCTAATGAGATGAAAGGATTAAAGAATGAGTGAAAGGGGCTTGTAACTTCAAGCATAACGGACCTGAGATCAGGAGGAAAAGGACACTCCGGTTGATGTGTTGGCTGAGCAGATGCTTGAATTCCATTTGAGAGCACCATGGCTTATATAGACTAAATACATGTTTGGCTAACAAGTGGTTTGGTAAAAAATGAATAAGGCAAAATTAACATAAGCAGTTTAAGTGACATGGTAAGTGAAATGCTATGACTAAACAATCTAATAGCTATGACTAAACAGTCTGTTAATCACAATACTACAGCACAGCCAAGTTATATTTTACCTAATGTTTTTGTATTTTAAGGTTAACAATAATAATATTGAATCAATCCAATCAATAGTACTTTAAACTCCAGTGAAAGTCAAATATATGAAACTCCAATTCTAACATTTTGAAGGTAAGTTGTTACTTGTATGTACTTGGGGGTTTCCAAGGTATGTCTATATGCTTTCCACAGAGCTTTAACACCTGGTTGGGTATGGGTTGCCACAGTTGAAGGTTTCTTGGGCTGTATCCTCTAATCCATGAGCAATAGAAAGGTACTTTGGCTGAGTAATTATAGGTTATCTTTGATGAAGAATGAATTTATGGGATTAAATTGAGTTTTTGAGCTGTTATTATACTATAAAAGTGAATCTAATGGATATAGGAAAGGTTTGGAGCACCACACTGGGTTCTCATTGCAGTCAAATAATCATGGCCTTTTGCAATGCAAATTAGGTTATAAGCACCTCAAAGTTCTAACTTTGAGAAATACGCAGCCTTGTGGAAGATAGTGATGAGGTTCAAAATAGGTGGAACTGGGTAGGCATCATTCTGGGTTACCTGGTTCAGTTTTCTTTAGTCAACACAAAGGAAAAGCCTGCAATCTTTCTTCCAAATTAATAGGATGGGCAAGCATTTGTTTGAATTGCTGGGTTTAAGCAATTCTTTTGTCCCGCAAATTATTTTTGAAGCATGATTGATTCCTGCTTTGAGAGATAGTAGACTGGTCTGGGTTCCAGAGGTTTGCCAGTGAGTTGGATTCTGTGATCATAATAAAGGGAAGGAGGGATCTTATGCGCCTTAACGGCTGAAAAGACATCAGGGAAGTAATGGTTAACCAATTTTAAGAACTCTCAAATTATTTTGAAATCTTCAATCTTGTCATCTTTGAGCAATGGGTTTGAAGTGGTTGAAAAATTCAAGAGGATTAGGGAGCTCCAAATACAACTTTTATATGGCGCCTGTTTCTCTTTGTAGAAACAACAAAGAGGTAATTTTTGAAAAAGAAGCAATAAATCCTAAATTTGAAGATGGAAATTGGGAATGAAGGTCAGGATATTGCAAATTTCATGGCAGAAAGTTATCATCCAATTCAATTACAGTGTCAGGTAGGCTGTTTTATTACTGTTTGACAGAGGGGTTTGTTTCCTGCAGTTGCAAGGTTCAAAGGTTAATTAATCCTTCTTGCAAATTCACATCCCAATTAAATTAAAATAGGTAATTTTTGGCTAGAATGGTGTTGTCCATTCTGGGGATATCCAAAAGAAATAAATCTAACTCAAAGCTGGGTAAAGTGTAAAATGCAAAGGTCCATTTTGCCTTGTGGTTAACGCAACAAGATAGATTGGTTTAAATAATTACTGAGTAGGTGGGAAATTTATCTACCATGGAATTTGTAAGATCTCTTGAAGTGGAAAAAGATGAATTTATAAAAGAAAAATTAGCGCTGGAGTCAAGTAAAACACAATTAGGGGTGTTGTCCAAATGGAAAAGGAAAAATCATGAACTCCAATGTGGTGGTTATTTATAGATAAAGATACCAGAAGGACAAAAATTCTTTCAAATAGAGGGCTTAGCAATGGGAAGACATGGGTTCTTCAGCACAATAGCTTTGAAAATGAAAATCTAACTTGCTGCCTACTCTGGAGGAGACAAAGTGGGCTCAGTAGTTTTCCAGATGCAGGTTCCCAAGCACAAAAGCCAAATTTTTGCCTTTTGAAGAATGGTGCTTGATGTTGCTAACTATCCTCTTCCACACTTATGGATTCCATAGTAAGGATGCAAAAGGAGGAAACCAGAATTATTTAGTATGGTTCCAAAAAGCTGAATATGTGGTATGCACTGGGATTGCGGGAGATTTTTAATTTTGCAACAATTTAACACTAAAACTGAGGAGGAAGAATGCAGGACAACAAGGATAAATAAGGATAATAAACAGGGGTCTTCCATTATTCCGTATGCCAGATTGATTGGGATCTGCTGAGGAAGGTTGATGGGAATCTGTCCTTGGAAATTTATTGGTGCAAATTGATTGGAAAGGTCAAAAAATCTTTCAGGAAGTCAAAGGATCAGCTAGTAGGATTGGGACTAATAGTTGGGTGGGTCATTGAGGATCCCATTAGGGAGTTGGTGTAGGAAGGCATTCTTTTTTTATTTCCTTTTGTTTCCAGAGTTTTAATTTTGGGGTTGCATATAAACGGAGTTGTCTTTTTAGAAGATTAAAGCATACAGTATTGTATGGTGGACGGGGAGTCTTATCATAATGTGATGGAGGTCTATTGTCTTCATTGTATATTTGGGTATTGTTTAAACATTGGAGTGTCTTCTGTGCATAAGGGTCCTAAGAACAGTCTCTTGAATTTAGCTAGGAGTAATTTCAGGGAATAGTTCAGGTGGGAAGTTGTTGGGGAGTCTGTGCTAGCTTATTACTTTTATTTCATTGCAAGTTAGTTGAGGGAGTTTTTTTGGATGCGGAGTGGCAGCTTAGGCATCTATCCTGGTGCAGAGAGGGTATTTTAACTAAATTTCTAGAGAAGTATCCGGTACCAGGGTAGGATTTGTGCAGAAATTAAGGGTTGCACATAATTTTTTGCCACACCAATTACTAAGTGACTTGCAAGTGCCAAGATTGACTTGCTGAATTTGAGATAATTTTTAGTTTCCCTTGCAAGTGTCAGAAAAACTACAAGCTAATTTTTTGACTGCTTAACCACTTGTTGTGCTAGCTGCTTTGCAAAAGTATCAACATCAATTTTACCTCCACAATACATAAATAACCCTTCTTTCTCACTCCTTTGTCTTTCCTTGTTCCAGAGCATACCGGTTTGTTTGTCCAGAAACTTTGTTGTTTTAGAAATGGCTTTCCCCTTTGGGTTGGAGTTCAAATTTGGATTTGGTTTGGAGTTCTTTTGATTCTTCAAGTTTTTCTTTGAAGCATTTTCTGCCTCTGGAGCCAAGGCTGACAATCCAGAAGTTTTTTTTCAAGAGGGGTTCCTGTTGTGATATCCATTATCAAGCTAAATCACCCAATCTATTCACTGCTGAATGGAGGTTGTCTTATGCCACCCAACTGCAAGCCGTTCAATTAGGGGTTCCAGTAAAAGCTTTCAAAATTTAAATAAAAGCACTACCTTGTTTCATTGGATGCAAGACTTCATAGTTTGGAAATGAGAGATATAAAGTGAAACACTACTGCTTTCCTTAATAACTTGGCTGTTAAGTTTGTACTTGGTGTTTTACACTTTGTTGGGGTCACCAAACAGGGTGAAGTTTGGTTGCTTAAACTTTTCCCAATTGTTGAGAATGCATGTGGGACTTGTATTGGATAACAGTTTGATGTAAGGTTTGAACCACTTCAAGGCTCTAACTCCCAACAAGGAAGAAACATACACAACCTTTTGTCTGTTGGGGGCGAAGTTATTGGGATTGTTTTCTTGAGAAGATTAGTTTACAATACTGCAAGTAAAGTCTAAGTTTATGGGAATTTTCCACGTAAAGTGGCCAGGCTGCTTCATTCCTGGAGTAAGGAAACTGTGACCATCTGTGCTAGGCTTCCAGGAATTTTAGTTCAGTGCCTGTATCAAAGCAGAGAGAATAGTCAAAGTTTTGGCCTTGGGAGCACTTTACAAACCCTTGATCTACCACAAGTTGAGGTTTCATTGGAAGAGTTTTTGGAATATTTCATTTCCTGGAGAGTATCCACCAGAGCTTTGGGCTAACTAGAATAAGAAAGAGGCTTTTCAAGGGGTTCAACCTAAGGAGATTTAGAGTAATGAAAGGGGTCAAGGGTTTGTTGGGCCTGTAAAGCACTGGATATCCCTACCTCATGAATATCATTATTTTAAGGGGTGAGGGGAGTTCTCCCAGTCAAGCAATTACATGAAATTTTAAAATAAATCTAGTATAGGGCTCAAACTATGATAGATGAGTTGAGTAATTTAATTTAATGTCACACAAACACCCCACATACTATAGGGAAATCTTATATGATTGTGAATTCAAATGGAGAAGGCTGAGAGAGAGGGATAAGTGCAAGATAGCAAGGCTAACTGCAAAGTGAAAACTGGTGGTTCAATGGCTCAAAAAATAGCAAGGGGTTATAAAGTGTTCCAATGGAAGTTAAAAAAGGCAAAGCCCAATTTGATTACTTTTCTTAGCAAAATTCAAGAAATTCTGAAATTAAATAACTGAGGAAACAATGTTCATTAAAATGGTGTAGCCTTCATGAGGTAATCCGCTGGTAACTAGATACAACCTGATGGATGGTCATTTACCAATACAGAGAAATGGCCCAAAGAATAACAGGAATGGAATGGGAAAATTAAATAGACTACACAATAGTTTCCAAGGCCATAGCATAGGTGCAAGACAAGAAAATCTGAGTGTACAGGGGAGGGGGGGGAAGTTATCCCACTTATTTTATTTTATTTTATTTTATTTTATTTTATTTTATTTTATTTTATTTTATTTTATTTTATTTTATTTTATTTTATTTTATTTTATTTTATTTTATTTTATTTTATTTTATTTTATTTTATTTTATTTTATTTTATTTTATTTTATTTTATTTTATTTTATTTATTTAATTTTTATTTAATTTTATTTTATTTTATTTTATTTTATTTTATTTAATTTTATTTAATTTAATTTAATTTAATTTTATTTTATTTTATTTTATTTTATTTTATTTTATTTTATTTTATTTTATTTTATTTTATTTTATTTTATTTTATTTTATTTTATTTTATTTTATTTTATTTTATTTTATTTTATTTTATTTTATTTTATTTTATTTTATTTTATTTTATTTTATTTTATTTTATTTTATTTTATTTTATTTTATTTTATTTTATTTTATTTTATTTTATTTTATTTTATTTTATTTTATTTTATTTTATTTTATTTTATTTTATTTTATTTTATTTTATTTTATTTTATTTTATTTTATTTTATTTTATTTTATTTTATTTTATTTTATTTTATTTTATTTTATTTTATTTTATTTTATTTTATTTTATTTTATTTTATTTTATTTTATTTTATTTTATTTTATTTTATTTTATTTTATTTTATTTTATTTTATTTTATTTTATTTTATTTTATTTTATTTTATTTTATTTTATTTTATTTTATTTTATTTTATTTTATTTTATTTTATTTTATTTTATTTTATTTTATTTTATTTTATTTTATTTTATTTTATTTTATTTTATTTTATTTTATTTTATTTTATTTTATTTTATTTTATTTTATTTTATTTTATTTTATTTTATTTTATTTTATTTTATTTTATTTTATTTTATTTTATTTTATTTTATTTTATTTTATTTTATTTTATTTTATTTTATTTTATTTTATTTTATTTTATTTTATTTTATTTTATTTTATTTTATTTTATTTTATTTTATTTTATTTTATTTTATTTTATTTTATTTTATTTTATTTTATTTTATTTTATTTTATTTTATTTTATTTTATTTTATTTTATTTTATTTTATTTTATTTTATTTTATTTTATTTTATTTTATTTTATTTTATTTTATTTTATTTTATTTTATTTTATTTTATTTTATTTTATTTTATTTTATTTTATTTTATTTTATTCTATTCTATTCTATTCTATTTTATTTTATTTTATTTTATTTTTATTTTTATTTTTTGTACCATTTTTAATTCTTTGCTTTTCAAACAAACATATCAAAATATAAAAAAAATTTAAAATTGTGTATTTAAATAGTTTTATATTGGTCATTTACATTGCCAGGAATTTCATAACTTGAAATAAAACATAAGGTGTCCTTTTCTTTTTTTAAAAAAATAATCTGAAGTAAATAAATTCATTTTTGTGTAACATGGATCCTTTAAATAAAATGAGAAACATGGATTGATTGGAATTTCTAGATAATTGTTAAGGATTTATAGTGGAGAGTGATGGAGAGTAAATGAAATAAAAAATGAAAAAAGTCAGTTCTACCATTGAGTAGAGCCACCATGAGATTTAAAAACTTCCTTCTATCATTCCCCCATGCTTTCAATCAGATGGATGAGTTGCTGATTTGGAGAATCATCCCAGGCACTCTTGAGGGCCTTCTCCATCTCATTCAGGGACTTTGGTTGGTATAGCTTTTCTATATTCACCTTCATGGTATTCCAATTGTTCTCAATGGGGCTGAGGTCTGGTGATTGAGCTGGCCATTCTATTTTTTTGAGTCCTTTTTTTTTCTCAACTTTTCACAAATTTTGGCCTTGTGAACAGCAGCACCATCATCCATCAGGATTGAATTTTGATAGTTGATTATTGATAGCAATGGTCCTAAGTCACCGTTGTAAACAATTTGAAGGAAATTTTGTACTGATCTTCTTTTTGTAGGCATGAAAACCATTGGAAAGGTGCTTTCACCCATGAAAGCACCCCATATCATCATGGTTGTTCTGCCACTGGTCAATGTGGGGGAAAGGCAGGCTCATTCATACTTCTCATGGGTGAATTGCCATAAATTGACTTTCTGGGTGTTTTGTCCAACTGCAAAGGTAGATTTGTCAATCCAGAGTATGTTATTCCAATCCTTGATCCTCCAATGAAGATTCTCACAAGCAAAGGCCATTTTCCAAGTCTTGTGGGTGAAATTTAGAAAGGGATTTCTTGCTGAAAATTGGAATTGATAGCCAAGTTGATGGGAAGATTGGCAAATCTTCCTAGTTTAGACCTTTTCACAATTGAATCGTCCAGTTTCCTTACGTTGGAACTTCTCTTGCTTCTCAAGAAATGGCTCAGCTGAAAATAATCCCAATTGGTCAGTTTCAATGGCCAAATGCATTGCTTTTATTTTTCATTGGTCCCTCCTTTATTATATGGTTTTAGAAGGCTGTAGCTTCTGTATCTGTTGATACAAAGTTTCTTGATGCTTTAGCAACCCAAAATTGAACCCTTCTTCATCCCCAAAATCAGCACCTTGACTTCATCCAATATTTCCTTTTTTTGACTTTGTTTGACATCAAACTATCATAAATTTGAAATTTAACAAAAAGAATCAGTTTATGAGATGGAAAAGGACCAACTTTTCAGGATGCTTTTTGAGAAACATTTTTGAAATGAGATGAAAATAAAAATTACCTTGTTTGATAGACCAAATAAAAACGGTCATGAGTCCAAAGAACAAACAAAAATGGAGGTCAACTGGCTGAGAAAGGTCACCCAGTCTGCACTTCAAGTTTGGGATTGTTGGCACCCAGCCTCATTTTTCATCATTGGGATAACTTTTTCCCCCCCCTGTACATGATTTTAATGGATGATTGTCACACAACCACCCCACGTACTATAGGGCAATCTTAGATGATTGTGAGAGAAAAGGAAGAGAATGAGTGCAAGGTAGAAAAGCTAACTGCAAATTTCAAACTTATGGTTGGGTAACTTTGACACACAGTGAGAGGGATGAATTTTTCCAATGGAAAGAAAACAAAAGCCAAGCCCAATTTAATGACTGGATTTAGCAAAAATGCAAGAACTTATTAAATTAACTAACTGAGGAGACAATCTTCAGGCAAGCAGCATAGCCTTTATAATGTAATCCAACCTGACTAGATACAACCTGATGGATGGCCAAATACAGTTAAGAGGCAATGATGAAATGAATGGCATGAACAGATTGGGAAATTAAATAATAGTACAGATGTTTCCAAGGCCATAACGTGGATTCAAGGCAAGAGAGTCTGAGCGTAAAAGGGAGTAAAAGATGAGATAGGAAGGATTGATGTGAGAGGAAATGCAAATATGAGGATGTAGTTTATGAAGGTTAATGGACTAGTCCAATTTCACACTATGCAGTTGGTGTGGCTGACTAGGGTGGGTGAAAGCTAGCAAAAGTGCTTGACTGGGAATGGGAACTCAAGGGCTATTGATACCTAGGGTGGAAGAGCAGAGCTCAAATTTCTTTTTGACTGGATTAGATATAACTGCAAGTTTTGCAAGTAGGTGCTGAGTCAGTCACCAAGAAAGGAAGGTTTTTATGCAAGCAAGAGTTGATAAGTGGAATGTACCATTGATTTTGTGCTTCTATTTGTTTCAAAAGTATGGACTGAGTTAGATGGTACTGAGGAAAGTATATGTTGAAGTGAGGAAGACAATAATCCTTACCCTTGAAGCATCAAAGTGAGAAATGGAAGGAATGAAATATGAATGTAATGCAAATTAAAGGATATTGTTACGCAGGGAATGTAGCTAGTCCATTTGAAAACTATAACGTTAATGTGGCTATCAAGGCATGGGTGCAAAATAGTTTAATTGCGTGAACAAGAATAAAAGTCCATGGGCTAGTGATAACCAGGGGTCAAAGAGCAAAGATCAAATGGATGGTTTACAAGATTGGAGTTAAATGCAAATATTTGCAAGTATATACTGATTTTCCAAGACTGGAAGGTTGTTAAAAAATATGGAGGTAGTAAGCAGATGGCACCAGTGATATTGTGCTTCATTTTTTTCATGCTTATGGATTGAGGTAGATGGTACTGAGGAAATAGGTATTTCAAAATGGTTGAGGCAATCTCCCTTAACCTTGAGTTTTCCTGTCAGGGGTTTCACCTACTATTCTTTTATTGGGCCATGGTTAAACCTGCAAAATAAAGACAAAACCAATAATTCAACCAGTTAATGAATATAATAACCAAAATGGTAGCAAAAGGCAAACCCACTTGAACAATTAAAAGGTATTGTGAGCAAAAAATCCACACCTTAAAGCTTTATCAAATGCATGGGGACTGGATTCCAATAAATGGAGCTGAAAGTGTTAAAATATGTATGCACTTACATGTGGGCTACGTATAAGTTTAATCCAAATGGGATGCACATATGGGCCTCTCCCGCCCATTTGACACTCACAAAGACCATACAGGCCTGTGTGGATGTCACAAATTTGAGGAAACTGGCCTCAAAACATGTGAAACAGGCCTATTGGTACACGTGCCCTAATGGCCCCAGTGAGGTATATGGGCAAATACAGCCAGATGGGCTTGTATGGGTTTAATTGGGACCATAGTTTATTGTGGACATACTTGGCCAGATGGGCTGGCTGGCCAAAGTATGGTTTACTTAGTTTTCAGGATTGGGGCCGCCACCCCTGTTGCAGCCCGTGTTGTGGCCCGCATGGGGCCACTGTTTTTCCCTTTGGCACATCTATGGGGCCCAACAGCCAGCACGGAGCCGTCGCAGGGGGCAGGGGGACTCAAAATGGAGCCCCCCCACCCCGGTTGCGGCTGTTGAGCCCTTTGTGGCTGCCGCGCTGGGTGGCTGCACCGGGGCTGGTGGCCCCGGCTCCTCCCCCTCCCCTCGCTTTCCATTGCAAGGAGGAGGGCAAGGGCTGGCTGGATGGAACCAGCCAGCAACCGGTTGCAAAGGGCAACTGGTCATGGGGGGGGGGGACTTGATCACCCCCCCCCCCAGAAGTGGGGGCTAGGCCGGTTGCATCAAGGCGACCGGCGGTGGGGGGGAATTGACCACCCCCCCACCAAGGAAAGGGCGCTCTCCCCCCTCCTTTACCAAGGGGGAGGAGCAACTGGCTGGAGGGGACTTGACCACCCCAAGCCCACCTAGCATGACAACACCCTGGGGGTATCAACCCCCAGGGCCCCTGGTAGGGGGATTTGACCACCCCCTCCAGGGATCTGTGAGAAAGAGGGGGGGGGGGGGGTACAGCATGTCTGCTGGTCACACCCCCCCCATGTGAGGATGAGACTGGACCCAGGTGTGTCCTGGGTCCCACCTGGCCACTTGTATGGCCAGGGGCTGGTAGCATGAGGCAACCAGCCAGCATGTGAGGTAACAGGCTGGTTTTAATAGACAACCCACCAGTGTTTTGAACAGAGAAGGGGCTGGTTCAGCCCCATTGAGGTGGAAACACCAGAAATAACTGGAATAGGCTGGTTGTAAGGGTACAGGGACTGATGCCATGAAGGCTGATGTAGCCCAAACCAAGTAACAAGGCCTGTAGATCCTGTAGAGCTTTTTGGAGCGGAAACTTTGCCTTTTGGCTTGTGGTATCATAGGATCACAAGAGGCCAATCTTTTGTACTTAAGGAGCTCTTCTCCATGCTTTTTTCCATCATCCATTCTTCATCCAATCAAATTCATCACCAATATCATCCAACGTATTGCCCCATTGTGAGAGCCCATCAGCAATTATTGACACAAGGTGTCCAGCATTTCTTTTGCTTTAAATACTGCTCATTTGCCTAAGCTAATTGCTGGCCATAATTATAACACATTATCAGTACCAACATCATCATTAATTCCAAGCCATCTAGACCCTTGTACCTTACTCTGGAGAACCTCAAATACCTCAAGTTTTCCAAGAAGATGTCCTATATCGCTGATGTTAGCTCCCCCAAGATAGTTCTGAACAGTCAGAATTATAATGCTTGGGCTGTCCTTATGGATAGTGATCTGTATAACATCTTTTATGGGGAGATAATGGATGCAGATGATACTTTGATCAGTTCAGAAGTGGAGAAAAAGTCTTATCATCTCATCCTTAGGCATCTTGATGAGAATCATGTGACATGGTTTGCTGATACTCTTAGGGACAATGAGAGAAGGAGGGGTAGCATCCTTTGGAAGTTGCTTAAGTCCAAGTATGCTGGTGATTCTGTTCACCAGGAGGGTATAGCTTTCAATAAACTTTTTAAGTTACAATATTCAAATTTTAAACAGTTTGTTGCAGAGGCTAGGTCTAGCATAGCCAAGTTTAAGTCATCAGGACTTAAAAAGGATCCTGAGAGTTTTTCACTCTTAATCCTCCAGAAGCTACCAAAGGAGTTTGATTCTTTAGTCAGAATTTTTTCTCAATTGGATTCTCTTCCTGGGGAGGAGGATTACCTGAGAAGGATTGAAAAGGATGATCTTCGTTCAAGGTGAAGGGGGGTTCTGGAACAGCCCTTGTTGGAAAGACTGGAAAATCTTTCAAGAAGGCAAAAAAGGATTTGTCCAAGGTCTTATGCTACAATTGTTAGAATAAGGGGAATTATGCTAAGGATTGAAAGGAGGCCAAGAAGAGGAAGAATTATGAAGAGAATGACAAGGAGGTCAATCTCACTACTAAAAAATTGCAATGGTGGTGTTAGATGGTCCAATGGAAATGGTTGTTGGGGAAGAAGGTCCCAAAAAAAAGGCCAAAATTGATGAGAATCAAGAAATGGACTTGATTGATTATGAAGTGAGTAATCTTAACCTCAAAGATGAGAACTTATCAGTGACCGATAAAGCTTCTTTCCTATTAGGAGGATTGAACAAGGATGGTCTTGTTTTGATAGATTCTGGCTGTACAGATCACATGTTCTTTGAACAAAATTTATTTTCAAATATTAATGATTATGATGGAGTTGTAAATATTGGTCAGAAAGGCAGAACAATTCAGATTCAAGGAATTGGAAACGTTATTCTTGAAAATCACTTGGTTTTCAAAATTTCTTCTGAGAAAGTGCTCTATGCAACAGAGTTGCCTTATAACCTTGTGTCCCTTGGAGTTTTGTGGAAAAAAGGTTTCCAGATTTTTTACCTTAAGAAGATAGGTTTTTTATTGATATGAATGGGAGAACTGTTCTTAGTGGACAGGTTTGGAACAAGCTTTGTGTGCAATCTTGTTCAAAATCTCAGCTTTGAGCACTGTTGCTCACAATAGAAGTGGCCATAAGGTAAAGGACAGCAACTTTGAGAGTTGTACCTTGGGGGCTAAGACTAGAAATGAGTTCTCAAAGAGTAGAGATTGCACTGATGTTCCTAGAGATGAATTTTCCATTGATTTGGCAGGGACATTCACACTGGAGTCCCTTGGTGGGGCAAGATACTTCATCAATTTAGTCGATACTGCAACTAATTATGTTTGGGTTAAACCAATTCAATATAAGGATCAGACCACAGAGGAGGTTTCTGTAATCTTCAAAGTATGGAAAAAAAATGGTCTAATGAAGGAGATCAAGAGGGTTATCACCAATGGAGGTGGTGAATTTGTGAGTAAAGAGTTTGAGAGGTTATTGAAAGATTATTGTATCATTCATATAGTCACTACTGCAAGTACTCCACAAAATAATTGAATAGTTGAGAGAATGAATAGGAATTTACTGGACAAGGTCAGAACTATTATGTCTCAATCTGGTCTACCAAAGTTCTTATGGGCTGAGTTGATTTGTACGGTCCGTCTGTTGCATAAAATTGTAAGTGTTAATGGGAAGAGTCTTCATTATCAGTTTTGGAAGTTTTACCCCAAAACATCACACCTAAGAAAAATTGGTTGCTTGGTGTTTTATAGTGTCCACCATAATGAGATGGTTGGAAAATTAGTCCCTAGAGCCAGAACAGGGGTACTTGTAGGCTATGATTTAATAATTAAATCTTATAGGATCTATTGTCCAGGGACAAAAAAGGTTATCCGTAGTAGGGATGTAAAATTTGATAAAAGTACCTTTCTACTCAAAAGGAGTGAAGATTTTTGTTGTGAATGATTCACAGCAAGAAATAGAATTAGCACCTATTTCACCAGCAAAGGCTGCAGGACATGTGGTTCCAGAAGATGAAGAGATGGAAGATTTGCCACCAGAGGGCCCAGTGCCCGCTTCAGGGGAGTCCGTTAAGTTGGAACCTGATAAGCCTCCACCTCTAGTTAGAAGGAGTGGTAGGGTTAGAGTACCACTTGATAGGTATGGGGAATGGAAGTCACATTATGCTGCCGCAGGATATGAGTAAGATACATTTTAGGAACAGTGTATGCTCAATGAAGTCCTGGAGTTGAGTTCAGAAATGGGTAACAGGGTTAACCCAAATAGCTTTGGCCAAGATATGAATTCTGATGAGAGAGCCAACTGGAAGGGTGCTATTTTTGGGGAATTTGATTCTATAGAAAATAATAGTGTCTTTGAAGTGGTTAAGGGGGAAATTGTTCCAAAATGAAAGACCATTGTGGGGTCTAGATTGGTGTTAAACAGGAAGTTTGACACAAATGGAGTTTAAAAAGATTCAAAGCTAGATGTGTTGCACAGGGCTTCAAGCAGAGAGAGGGTATTGATTACCAAGAAACTTTCTCACCAACTGGAAGGCTGTCCACCTTCAGGTACATCATTGCTCTGGCATTGGAATTGGGTGAAGAAATCAGACAAGCTGATTTTGTAACAGCATACTTGAATGCAAAACTTGGAGAGGAGGATACTGTTTATATGTCAATCCCTGATGGCTTTGTGAATGATTAGTAGAGACTAAACCAGAAACCATGAAGAAAATCTGTGTTAGAAGTTTTCTTTCAGCAGATAAAGGGGAATATGTCCTCAAGCTGTGTATATTGCTTCATGGATTGAAGAAAGCAGCTAGGTCATGGTATAATACCATGAGTGAGAAACTGATACAGATTGGTTTCAAGACGTCTGAGGCCAATCCTTGTCTTTTTTTAAGAAAGGATGCAATTTTGTTTGTATGGGTCAATGAAATTATCATTATTGGGAATGGTAGAGAGAGAGTCATGGAGACACTCAAAAAGGAATTCAAGATAAAAGATCTTGGTCTGGCGCAACAGGTGCTAGGAATGAAAGTCAGTAAGAGCAAGAATGGTATTAAGTTAGACCAGAGCCATTACGTGGCAGCTTGTCTTAAGGAATATGGCTTAGAGGATGCAAAGGAGTTTGGTGCTCCCATGCAGTCAAACATTTGTTTAGAGAAATCTACAGATGAGGAGTATCTGGAGTTTGTTCAATCTGGTAATGACTACAGGTCAGATGTTGGATTTATTAATTATTTGGGGCAATGTACAAGGCCCAATATTGCCTTTGCAATTGGTGTCTTGTTGCAAGACTTAGAGAAGCCAAGGATGAGGCATTGGTCAGCGTTTAAGAGAGTTATGAGTTATCTTAAAGGAACGCACAGTCTGGGCCTGTTGTTTAAAAAGTCAGAAAACTTTGATTTGGTTGGTTATTCCAATGCAAGTTGGGTAGATGGTAACACTAGGGAATCAAAAAGTGGTTTTGTATTCTTCTTAGGTAAGAATCTTGTGTCATGGATGTCCAAGAAGTTATCAGAAATAAGTCTTTCATCAACAGAGGCTGAGTATAGAGCTTACTTAGCAGCTTCACAGGAAGCAAAATGGTTGAGAAAATTCTTAGAGGATACAAATAAGCCACAAGGGTTTGTGTTGTTGTATTCTGATAACCAGAGTGCAATTGCGTTTGCGCAAAAACAAGTGTTCCATTCAAGAACAAAACATATTGATGTTCACTATAACTATATTTGCAATGCAGTTAACTGCAAGGAGATTGTGTTGAGTTACATGCCCACTTTAGCAATGATTGCGGATATCTTGAATAAGGCTTTAGATAGAAACAAGAATCAAGGCTTTGTGACTAACATGCGGATTTCACCCCTTTTGGATTAAGGGGGTATGTTAAAATACGTATGCACTTGCGCATGTGCTACGTATACGTTTAATCCAAATGGGATGCACATATGGGCATCTCTGGCCCATTGGACACTCACACGGACCATACAGGCCTGTGTGGATGTCACAAATTTGGGGAAACTGGCCTCAAAACGCGTCAAACAGGCCTATTGTTACAGGGGCCCGCGAGGTATATGGGAAAATACAGCCAGATGGACTTGGAAGGGCATAATTGGGCCCAAAGTTTATTTTGGACATACTTGGCCAGATGGGCTGGCCCCCCAAAGTATGGTTTACTTAGTTTTTGGGCTTGGGGCCGCCGCCCAGTTGGGGCTGCCACCTGTGTTGCGGCCCGCTTGTGGCAGCTCTTTTTGCCTTTGGCCTGTCTATGGAGCCCAATGACCCGCGCGGGACCATTGTAGGGGGCAGGGGGAGTCAAAATGGAGCCCCCCCACCCCTGTTGCGGCTGTTGAGCCCCTCGCCGCTGCCGCGCTGGGTGGTGGCTGCGGGGCTTGTGGCCCCGGCTCCTTCCCCTCCCCTTGCTTTCCATTGAGAGGAGGAGGGGAGGTCTGGCTGGATGGAACCAGCCAGCAACCGGTCATGGTGGGGGGGACTTGATCACCCCCCCACCAAAAGTGGCGGCTAGGCCCTTTGCATTGAGGCAACCAGCGGTGGGGGGGAATTGACCACCCCCCCCACCAAGGAATTGGCGCTCTCCCCCCCCCCCCTTTACCAAGGGGGAGGAGTGACAGGCTGGAGGGGACCTGACCATCCCCGAACCCACCTAGCGTGACAATGCCCTGGGGGTATTGACCCCCAGGGCCCCTGGTAGGGGGATTTGACTGCCCCCTCCAGGGATCTGTGAGAAAGAGGGCGGCGACAGCATGTCCACTGGAACCCCCCCCCCCCCAATCTGAGTTTGAGACCGGACCCAGGTGTGTCCTGGGTCCCACCTGGCTACTTGTATGGCCAGGGGCTGCTTGCATGAGGCAAACGGGCAGCATGTGAGGTAACAGCCTGGTTGTAATAGACAACCGGCCAGGGTTTTGAACAGCTAAGGGGCTGGTTCAGCCCCATTGAGGTGGAAACACCAGAAATAACAAGAATAGGCTGGTTGTAAGGGTACATGGACTGATTCCATGCGGGCTGATGTAGCCCAAACCATGTAACAAGGCCTGTAGAGCCTGTAGAGCTCTTTTGGAGCGGAGAATTTTCCTTTTGGCTTGTTGTATCATGGGCTCACAAGATGCCAATCATTTGTACTTAAGAAGCTCTTCTCCATGCTTTTTTCCATCATCCATTCATCATCCAATTAAATTCATCACCAATATCATCCAATGTCAGGGATTTAACCTCTATTGCTATACCTAGCCGTGGTTAAACCTGCAAAAGAATAAAGCTAAACCAATATTTAAATTAGTTTTGACTTATATATTCCAAACAGCAACTTTAAAAGTTTACAGACTCGAATAATACCAAGGTATTATGAGTAAATAGCCACACCTTAAACCTTTATAATAGGTAAGGGGCCTTAGTCTTAAAGGATTAAGACCAAAAGGAGATTTGCTTATAAATAAGCTCACACCCTTTAAAGAGTAACACACAGGGGTTACTTATTCAAGTGAGACCTTCCACTCGAAATTGGTGTTGCCAGATAGGTTATTGATTAAATTTAATACCAAAGTTTATAGCCCCAGTCAATCTTCCTCTTGAGATTAAGTTTAATGGGCTTGTTAACTCTTGCTTGTATTCTTGTTCAAATAATAATATATAATGGATGATGAAAGGGCTATAGGGTAAAGACCCTGCTCTTTTAAGGTAACAGGAGCCCTCAGGGGACTCTAGTAATCACCAGGGGAGTGTCAGGCTCTCCTTGGTTTCGTCCTCAAATGCCCAAGACATCATTACATCATTCTCAATGGGTAATGAAGAACTAGTACCCATTGGGAAGTATTTTCAAGGTAAAGTTTTCATTTTACTTACTAAAAGGTTACTTACTGGGTCTTAGGACTTATACATCACTCAGATGAACGGTATACAAGCCTTAGATTCCATCATAATGATTATTTATATTGATTTAATGTAGCTTAGTACCTTGGCAAATAATTTAATTTTAATTATAAGTGTCTTAGCTCATACTATACACATAGAGTATGTATACTCTTTGCAATGTTTATTAAAAGGTTTACAGCCTACAGATGAACTCTGAGCCCTCTGAGTGGACGCACTCAAGGCTCAGTGAAGTATATTAAAGCATTATTACATCCAAAAGGGGATAGTATTAAATAAGTAATTAATTTATAATTATACTATACCTATAAGGGTTATATACTCTTGGCAGTGCTACTAGAAGGTTCATAGCTTACAATTAAGTTCTAAAGCCTCTGAGTGAACGATCTCAAGGCTCAGTAAGGTGTATTAAGTGTACAGAGGGAGTATTACTTATAATTACATCCCAAAGAAGGATAATGTGTAATTGATTTATACAGTATAGAGAGTATGGGTTAATATGATTACTGTAACTCCTTCCCAAAGAGAGGAAACACTTTGGGAACTTCTATATCAATAATTGGGACGCATCTGAGTCCTCATAACTTAATTTAAAGTTATATTGGATCCCCTTCTTGATAATATAAATTATCAAGGTTTTAATTCCATAATCCATACTCATAAAAACATACTTATAAAACATTATATAATATTATTAAGATTTACTATATAATTACAAAACTATTCAACATTTTCATTATTGTCTCCATTGTGGTTTGAACCAGTGACCTTGGTATCAGATACTGGGAAGTGAGCCTAGTACTTAGCCACTATACCAGCAGGACATATTAGTTTCCAGACATTTGGACAAGTCTAACTGTCTCGTGGCTGACATCCAACGTATTGCCCCATTGTGAGAGCCCATCAGCAATTATTGACACAAGGTGTCCAGCATTTCTTTTTCTTTAAATACTGCTCATTTTCCTAAACTAATTGCTGGCCATAATTATAACAGAAAGGAGCCTTGCTTATAAATAATATCACACCCTTTATAGTAGTAACACACAAGGGTTACTACTCCTGTTAAGAACTTCCACATGAAATTGGAATTTCAAATGAGGTTTTTATTTGATTTTTATCCAATGTAGCCTACTTGATTGATTTTCTGAAATCTATTGGTGAGTCTTGGTAGGGAGATAAAGCATTGGTTGAGATTTGGGACTAGCAGGAAATCCTGGATTTTGGATGTCTCTCCTAGGTTTTTCACAAGAACTGATTTTCCAATGGCTATGGCAATTAGGCAGGCCCCTTTGCTTCCTGTGCCAATCTGCATGAATGTGGGCTGAGACTCTATCAGTTATTCAGCCATGTTGATGACATTGTTGTTAGAGCCAGTTTCCAGAATGGGCAGTACTGATTCACTTTCTCCAGCAAGTATGAGATAGATTTGAGAATTGAGGAATGCCTGTGGTTGGTCTGCCGTCATGCTCTCATTTTCCTCTAGTTCCTTGCCTTCTGAGTGTAGGTGAGATTTTACAGTGGGGAGACAGAAATAATGGGACTTATTGACCTATAACAGTCAATTTATTTTCAGGTATATGTCTCAAGCTAAATCAATCCTTCAAAAAAAGGCATTTAGTTACTCTGATTCATGGGATTAGATATTTTAGCATTTGGAATTTAATAACACAAAAATTGAAATTTTGAAAAATATCAAAGTATAATTTTGGGAAAAGATATCTTCAAAATCACAAAACACTCAAAAAACGTGCAGGAGGAAAAAGAAATTTGCAAAGTTTTGTACCATTGATATTTTTTCTTCTTTGAAGGGGTGTTAAAGATGATCAAAATCAATTATTTTCATGGAAGAAAAAAAAGTAAGATTGAGAGTTTTCTAAAAATTTTTGGAACAAGCTTTGATTGATGTTGACTTTTCAGTGGCTTGTTCAGATTGTGATGGTAATTTTGAGATAGGTTGGTTGGAAGTCTTGTAAAACACTTAGAAATGCTTATTCAAGCTCTGTGGTAATCTGGTTTTTATATCATTCAATTCTTCTACTCTCCTTCAGCTTTGAGGTTGTCAGCCATAAGACAATTAAATGTGTCCAAATGTCTGCAAAACTAATATGTCTTGCTGGTATAGCGGTTAAGTACTAGTATTACTCTCCATTGTCTTACATCAAGGTCACTGTTTCACCACACCATAGAGCCAAGAATTAAAGTTGATCAAGAAGCTCAGAATTACATAATTAATTATATAATAAATTTTGATAATGTTTCATAATATTTTATAAGTATGTTTTTATGAATATTGATATAGAAATAAACCTTGATAATATATATTATCATGATTGAAATCCAATATAACTTTGAATTAAGCTATGAGAACTCAGATGCCTCCCAAGTATTGATATATAAATTCCCAATAAGTTCCCTTGCTTTTTCAACAAGCTACAGTAATTAATTTAATCTATACTCTCCACTCTGTATAAAACAATCACATAATCTCAATGTTATCCACCTTGGGTATTTTAAAATAATTTGATAAACTCTCCTGAGCCTAGAGAGCGTCCACTCAGAGGGCCCTGAGCTTAGTTGTAGAGCATATAACTTTTTGGGTATGTAAATAAGACCCTTTACATTGAAAATCCCCCCAATGAGTACTATTACCCTATTTCTCATTGGGCAGGATGTGATGGGGCTCTGAGGCCTTGAGGACGAGACCAGGGAGAGACTAGCACTCCCTTGATGTTTTCTTGAGTCCCCTGAGGGCTCCTGTTACCTTAAAAGAGGATTTTCTTCACCCTATAGCCCCTTCCTCACCAGTTATATTTGATTAATTATTTTTAAGAGAATAAGGCAAGAGTTAAAAAGCCCACCAAACTTAGTCTCAAGAAGAGATTGACTGGGGCTATCAATTTGAGTATTCTATTCAACTAAAAATCTTATTGGAAATTCCAATGTTTGAGTTGAAGGTCCTAATTGGATTAGTGACCCTAGTGTGTGACTAATATAAAGGGTGTGAGCTTCTTTATAGGCAAAGCTCCTTTGTGCTTCATTCATTTTGAGCCAGGCCCCTTGCCTTTTCATAAAGGTTTAAGGGGTGGCTTTTTCCTCAAAATACCGTGCAATTGTTCGAGTCTGTGAGCTTTTATCTATTGTTTGAGTTGTTTGAGTCAAAAACTGACTTTAATATTGGTTTTTGTCTTATTTTTGCAGGTTTAACCAGGGCCAAGTTTAGCATTAGAGGTTATATCTCTGACAATTGGGGGCCTCATCAAATCTCAGGAAGTTTTAAAGTGTTTTATCAGCTTAAAGCACGCATTTTTGTGGTATTTTATACACTTTTTGACTGATTTTTTTTTTGAATAAGAAAAAATAAGAAAAGCTGTAAATTTCAAAAATTCTGGCATTTATTGCTTTGAGATTGAAAAACCCTTGGGTTTTGGTGTCTTTTATTGTTGTAAGGTAGAAAAAACAAGAAGAAGAAAGGGAATAGAGAAAATTCAGAAAAAATACAAAAAATTATTGTCTTTTTTTCTAGAAATCCACTCAGTATCTTCATCAATCTTCATAGATTATCCATGAACGCAGACTAATTCCAAAAACAGCGGGATCAAACATAGAAATCCTTAATATCATTGAGAAAGTATAAATTTGGCTTTAGGAAACTATTGTCTACCGCAACAATAGCGCCATCAGTCCGCAAAATAATTTGTGAAAGCAAGATGCGTCATAGTGAAATTGGACACAAGGTGGAAATTGATTGGGTAGACTAAAAGCAAAAGCATTCTAGAGTATTGAAGGGGTATTTGCTAGAATCATAGTTTGTTGAATCAGGCAAATTCCTGACTTTGAATGATAGAAAAAGATGAAAGTAAGCAATCAAGTGTCATTGTTGCAACTGAAACTACTAGACTAATATTGATTTGCCCCCGCAACAGTGTAAAAACAGCTGTCAATTGATTCTTTCCTCCAATCAAATAGGGGAAAGGCTCAAAGGTTTGTTTCAAAACCAAGCTTGATCTCACAAAGCAAGTTTGGCGGCACCAGTATTAGGAGTTCTGAGCTGACAGAGTCTTCAAGATCCCCTTCTACCGATATTGTTACAGAAAGTAAGCCTTTCTCTTAGCACCCAGTAAAAGAATAATCCTTTGAGGCCATTTGGATGGCTGATATCTCCTAACTCAAGTAAATTATTGGCATATCAATCCGTTTCTTATCATTCTTGTCAATATTAACACTAGGAGCAAGAGGGCTCAGCTTGTGCCTCCCGGAAAATTCAATCAGAGGAGGAGACAACCTACCTCTGGGCATGGCAAATCTCCTGACCTGCCACAGCCAAAAAAAGATCAACTACCTGGAGGCAGTGGCACAAAACAACATCAAGAATCAGTCAAAGTTCTTGAATCAGGCCCTGGCAACGTACAGGGCCCTCATCAAGCTGTTGGGCAGGGAAAGGTTGATGAAGGAGACAGAAAGCTGGGACCCAAAACAGATCAACAAACCAGTGGTTCCCAAGCCAAGGACAAAGAGAAAGTGACCAGAGGGAAGAGCCCCACGACCAGGGGCTTCAGGCTTCCAGGAGCCTTTAAGAAACAGGGAACAATCCCCTCCCCTGAGTCAGGGAGCAAGGATGAAGAAGAAGAGATAGCACTGGAACTCCCTTTATGGAGAAATGATGAGGATGAACCAGTCTCTCCAAGGAGGCTTCCAATTCTTGGAAGAAGAGAGAGCCAAAAGGGCCAAGAGGGGCTGAGGCTTTCCGTAGAATCCATAATTTTGCTAGAAGAATTTTTAGATATTGTCTTCAATGAAACACTTCATATTAAAAAAGCAGTGGTCCACACAAACAAGTACTGTATAGAAGGCTTTGCAGCCATAGATAAAAAGTGTTCCTGTATTGTTTCAGATAGCTTGACCTTGAAATCAATTTGGGCCAGTTCTGTGAAAGAGATAGAAGACTTGACAAATAAAAAAATAGAGCTAGACTTGAGGAAAGCACAAGCAGGGGATTTGAGCAATCTGGATGAAAATTTAACCAACATTCATGAAAACTTTGAAGACTGTTGCAGAGAATCTATCAG
Source organism: Puccinia polysora (assembly GCA_025617555.3). Taxonomy (NCBI): domain Eukaryota; kingdom Fungi; phylum Basidiomycota; class Pucciniomycetes; order Pucciniales; family Pucciniaceae; genus Puccinia; species Puccinia polysora. Next base: position 4,166,961 of record CM062630.1, on the reverse strand, counting down.
TATCAAAAGAGATGTCAGCTCATTGAACTCAATGGTTTTACAACTGGGTCATTCATTGGAAGTGTTAGAACATAATTTTGATAGAAAGTTGAGTTCTGTCAAAGAAGATATATTGAAATGTCAAGTTATGTCAGAACAGAATCTAGAAAAATTAAGTACCAAAATTGATAAAGTACATGAACAATTAGGGCACACCCATTAGAAGCTTGTTGAAAGATTGTTATCCTTTTCCCAAAATAACAAAAGTCATGTTATAGAATCCAGAGCACCAAAAGTGAAAAGAAAAAGCAAGACTTTTGCAGAAGACAATGATCTGGTGCAGTATTCTGGTAAAGGAGAGGTTTTTAAGCAGATATTACATGGATTTCCAAAGATAAATGAATGGCCTTATTTCTCTGGGGAGGTTGAATATGATAATACTGGATTTATTTCATGGACTGACACCCTGAAAGAGGATACTGAACTGCCTGATACCTTGATTACTTGTATATTAAGTATTCTATTTAAGGGAATAGCCTCAGATTGGTATAGGGACAGAAGTAGTGCTGTAGGTGTACAGGACTGTTACTTTTGGAAAAGAGAAATAAAATAAAAATTTGGCACATCAAATTGGAAAAGAAAATGCTTTACTGCCTTCAACAATGACACATTGTTTCCAGGTGTGACACCACCAGAAACTTGGTAACCAGGAAAAGAAAAAGACCTAGAGCATGTGACCCATACTTGGACCAGGATAGTATTAATTTCAATTTAATATCCCTGATGGATGGTGAAGTTTTATTTTCATTAAAGACAAGTATTAAGACTACAGATGATTGCTCAAACTTGATTAATATACTTGAATATATAGTAGAGGACACATATTGGGGAGGAGGAAAGTCATATGCTCCTAGGGATGTTCCCATGGAAAGGTCCAGTGATGGAAAACTCCCTTTGAAGCAGAGCCCTCAGAATGCTGACCTTTCTTGTTATACTTGTGGTAAGACAGGACATTCTTCCAGAAGTTGTCCTCAGAAGGCTAGAAAATTCAACAACATAAGATCTGGGACAGGTGAAAAAGGGGAAGTTGCCTATGAGTCTTACAATGACCATAGTGAAGCAGAACATGATAAACTAGTTGTAGGTTGCATCAATTCTATTGATAAATCAAATTGATTATTACAGATGTCATTCTGTGGTATATCTTCTAAATTTCTTCCACATTCTGGTGCTTGTAAATCTGTAGTAGGCAGAAGGTAATTAGAAAAGTTGTGTCCACAGTGGGAGAAGCACTTAATAGAGACACCCAAGATGAACCTGCAAAGCTGTTCTGGTACTCTGGTTCCCTTAGCAATGGTCAAGATTAGATTGTTCCTGGGAAATTTGGCTTGAGTAATCAAGTTTTTAGTGATTGATAATATTGAAACTGGATATTTCATAATTGGGAGTTACTACATGAAGAGACACCGTTGTGGTGCTCTTTTATGGACGCGAGTCAGGAAAGTGCTGCAGGCGGCGCGCTCAGCAGCAGTCAGGTAGGCCCAGCAGCGGTTGGGTTGGGCTCAGCACCTGGAGACGGGAGACAACGGATCGCGCGGACCGGAAAGCTTGTGCGGATTGGAAGGCTTGCGCGGATTGGAAAGCTTGAGCGGATTGGAAAGCTTGCGCAGATTGGAAGGCTTGCGCGGATTGGAAGGCTTGCGCGGATTGGAAAGCTTGCACGGATTGGAAAGCTTGCGCAGATTGGAAAGCTTGCGCGGATTGGAAAGCTTTCGCGGTTTGGCAGGCTTGCGCGGATTGGAAGGCTTGCGCGGATCGGACCGCGCATCGCAAGACGCGCAGATTGGGTCACGTGGGTATGCTTCAGATATTGGAACGGGTTGTTGGGCGGACGCGCGCGGGCGGACAAACTGGGCTACGTTAATACCAAAGGGCGCGGGTAATTGCAAGGGATGGAGGGATAGGGTTGGGCTAGGGTTCTGCAGCTTAGGGTTGTATTTCATCACTCTTTCTTGTTAATTGTGGTTGTACTTAGGTTAGGGTTGAGAGGGAGGACTTAAATACTTTGCTCTCAACTCCTGGTTGTAGGGGCATCTTATGATAGGGAGTAAAGGAAGGGGAAGGACGGGAAAAACACTTCACCCCACTTCACTTTGCTTTACGGACTGGACTGCACTTTAGGATATTACTTTTTATGGCATCGGATTGTATTGGATTGGAAAAGAAGGAATTCATCTTATTATCGCTCCCTCCCTCTCACTCTATCTCTCTCTTGAAAGGCTGCATCCAATCTCCTTACAGACGCTTTGATCAATAACTTCCGGAACTCGAGGACAACTTCTGGGGTGTTGCCCCTTAATTTTCCACACCGTATCAGTTTGTTTCATGAGGGAAATTATTCATACTTTACTATTGGAAACAGCGCAAAATTTTATTTCAGTAATTCTGATGAGAATTTTTTGAATAATGTTTCAAAAGAGAGTTTTGAAAATGAGCTCATCAGAGATTCAAAGATCAGCACTTCCTTGAAAGAGGAGGAAAGGAATGATTTAGTTTCTCTTCTATTTAAGCATCAAAAAACTTTTGCAAAAGTGAATCAGCCTTTTGGTTTACTAATAGGACATGAGGTAACAATCACTTTGACCATAGATAGACCATATCCCCCAGCTTTGAGAAAAAATCCATTCCCTTCTAGCCCTAGGATCAAATAAGCACTTAAAGAACATATAGATACATTGCTGAAATTGAATTTAATCAGGAAGGTAGGTGCCAATGAAGATGCAGATATCACCACACCTGTTATTATAGCCTGGACAATGCTAAATGAAGGATAGTTGGAGACTTCAGGGCATTAAATTCCTATACAACCCCTGATAGATATCCAATGCCAAACATTGTTGATTCTTTGATTAAATTGCACAAATCTAAGTACATTTCTTGTATGGATGTTTTCAAATGTTTTCATAAGAATTTGTTGGACCCAGAAAGCAGGAAGTTCCTAAGGATAGTATGCCACTTGGGAGTTTTTGAGTACCTGAGAATGCCTTTTGGTATCAAAAATGCTCCATCCCACTTTCAAACAATGATGGACTCAGAATTTCATGAAGAGTTGATGCAGAACTGGTTGATAATTTATATAGATGATATAATTATATTTTCTGAAACATGGGATGAACATAAAGTAAGGATGTCTATAGTACTTGAAAAGGTAATCAAGATGAATATGAAAAGATGTTTAACTAAATGCTATTTTGGATTTAACACATTGAAATCTCTGGGTCATATTGTGAGTGGTTTATCACTTGGCATAGATCAAGCCAGAGTAGCTGCTGTATTGCTGAAATCTATACCTATTAATATTAAAGAGATGCAAATTTTTTTGGGTTTTGCAGGTTATTACAGACTACACATTAGAAATTTTGGGATGATAGCTTCTATTCTTTATAAGATGTGCAGTCCAAATTTTTTGTTTGAAATGACTAAGGAGAGGTTAAAGATCTATGGATTACTTAAGATTAACCTGAAAATTTCACCTTTATTATTTCTTCCAGGCCCTAAAAAACCATTCAAGCTGTACATAGATGCATTTATGGATGGCCTTGGAGCTGCATTGAACCAAGTACAAATAGTTAATGATAAGCCAGTTGAAGGACCAATTTTTTTTATATCCAGAAAGCTTAAGGATAGTGAAAAAAGATATGGTTCTTCACAATTAGAGTGTCTGTGTCTAGTATGCCCCTTGGAAAAATTGTATTATTTTCTAGATGGATGTCAATTTGAATTTATTTCTGACTGTACAGCGCTTAAAAAATTTCTGAACTTGAACACACCCAACAGGCACATTTTAAGGTTGCAAATTGCCATCCAAGAATGGAGGGGTTCCATGAAAATAGTTCACAGGGAAGTATTGATACATAAGAATGCAGATGGTTTGTCAAATTGGGCACTAACTAATGACATCAATAACCCTGCTTATGAACCTGAGTAAAATGTGGATAAATTGCCTATCATGGCTATATTAATGAGCAATTTGGCACAAAGCTTCTCGGATTCTGTGTGTGAATCCTATGCTAATAATAAAAAAGCTTCATTAGTAGAAATTCTGCAATCATAAAATTAATAGAAAAGAATTGGTTGAAGGGCTAGATGAAGAATGGAAGAAGGAACTACTTGGGGGTAGATTGGTTCTTTTGGATGGTTTTTTATATCATAAGTCAGCCCACTGCTGTTCTGTAGTATTGAAAAAAGATGAAAATGTAGAGTTATTGATGAGTGAATGCCATGAAAAAATATGTTCAGGAAATCTATCTAAAGAAAGAACAACAGACAGAATTAAGAAGATAGCTTGGTGGCCAGGTTGGAGAAACACTGTATCTGAATACTGTTATTCTTGTGAGAGATGCCAAAAGGCCAACAGACCCACAGGAAAGAGGTATGGACTATTACAATCCATAGAAGAACCAAAGGATAGATGGTACACTATCAATATGGACTTTGTATCTGGGCTACCACAAGGAGGGAAAGATAATCATAATTGTGTACTAGTGATATTGGATAGTTTCTCTAAGAGAGCTAGGTTCCTACCATTTTACAAGGATAGTTCTGCAATGGATATAGCTCTATTATTCTGGAACAGCATTTTTAGTGATGTAGGTTCTCCACAGAACATAATTAGTGACAGAGACCCTAAATTTACTTCTGAATTCTGGAAGATTTGGTTTGGCCTAGTAGGAAAAAAATTATCTTTATCAAAAACTTACCACCCGCTGACAGATGGTCTAGCTGAGAGAATGATACAAACCTTAGAAGACATGATAAGGAGGTATTGTGCATATGTAATTTATTTCAAAGAAAATGATGGATATATGCATGATTGGGTATCACTATTTCCGGCTTTGGAATTTGCATATAACTCTAGTAAGCATTTTACCACCAACATGTCACCTTTTGAACTGGAAATAGGTTGGATTCCTCATATGCCCCAGGATATGCTCCTTAGCCAGAGTATTGTACTGCACCCCTCTGCTAATTGTTTTAGAGAAATGATGATTAGGCCCGAGGAATTTTCAAGCAAATGTGTTAAGGAAGCAATGAAATACAACAAGAATAGATCGGATCAAACTCACAAGTATCATGACATCAAAATTGGAGACATGGTCTTGATTTCAACAGTGAATTTTTCTAACATAGCAGGAAATATAAAAATTCAGGACTCATTTGTTGGACCATTTTTTGTAAAAGCTTTACATGGGAAAAATGCAGTGAAATTTATTCTGAACAAAGAGTTTGACAGAAAAAATCCAAAATTCCCAATCAGTCTGGTGAAGAAGTTCATAAAACCTACAGAAAAGTTTCCATTGAGAAAGACCCCTTTAATTGTAATCCCAGCTCTGGAAAGGATCAAGGATGAACCACAACACAAAATATTGAACCATAAAATAATTAGGAAAGACAGAAAGGATGTCAGACTCTATCTGGTGAGTTTTAAGAACAAATTATCTGATAGTGTTTATGGCTAGAGGCTAAGGACGTTCAAAACTCTGATAGAAGATATAGAGCCTGTAAGAGAGGTAAAAATCCCTCTGAAGAGTAATTTTTCTTTTGTTGGTAGGGAGTGTCAGCCATGAGACAATTAAATGTGTCTAAATGTCTGCATAACTTGTATGTCTTGCTGGTATAGTACTTAAGTACTAGTGTCACTGTCCATTTTCTGAAATGAAGGTCACTGGTTCAACCACCATAAAGCCAAGAATTAAAGTTGATCAAGAAGCTCAGAATTATATAATAAATTTTGATAATATTTTATAATATTTCATGAGGATGTTTTTATGAATATTGATATAGAATTAAAACCTTGACAATATATATTATCAAGATGGAGATCAAATATAACTTCAAATTAAGTTATGAGGACTCAGCTGCGTCCCAACTATTGATATATAATTTCCCAATAAGTTCCCTTCCAATGGGAAAAAGCTACAGTAATTAATTTAAGCTATACTTGTAAAAAACAATCACATAATCTTAATATTATCCCCCTTGGGGATGTGATTTTACTTTGATAAAATCTCCTGAGACTTGAGAGATTCCACTCAGAGGGCCCTGAGCTTATTTGTAGATTATATAACTTTTGGGGTATGTAAATAAGACCCTTTACATTGAAACTCCCCCGCCAATGAGTACTAGTACCCTATTTCTCATTAAGTGATGGGGCTCTGAGCCCTTGAGGAAAAAACCAGGGATATACTAGCACCCCCCTGTTGATTCCTTGATTCCCCTGAGGGCTCCTGTTATCTTAAAAGAGGAGGTTCTTCACCCTGCAGCCCCTTCCTCACCAGTTATATACGATTAATTATTTGTAAGAGAATACAGCAAGAGTCAACAAGCCCGCCAAACTTATTCTCAAGAAGAGATTGACTGGGGCTATCAACTTTAGTATTATATTCAACTAAAAATCTTTTTGGAAACTCCAATTTTGAGTGGAAGTTCCTAATTGGAGTAGTGACCCTTGTGTGTTACTAGTATAAAGGGTGTGAGCTTATTTATAATCAAAGCTACTTTGAGCTTCATTTATTTGGAGCCAGGCACCTTGCCTTTTCATAAAGGTTTGAGGGGTGGCTTTTCCCTCACAATACCTTGTTATTTTTTGATTCTGTGAGCTTTTAGCTATTGTTTGAGTTATTTGAGTCAAAAACTGACTTTAATATTGGTTTTTGTCTTATTTTTGCAGGTTTAAAAATGGCCAAGTTTAGCAGTAGAGGTTATATCCCTGACAGAGGTGCCTTTAGATGTTTGAGGTTACATTATTCCAAGGTTTATTTTTAGTTGGGCTGATTGAAATTGCTCTAAAATGAAGTTGGACCATTGCAATTCAACCCTTGTCCAATGGTTTGACTATCTTCATCTTCTGAAATAAACCATTTCCAAAATAATACTAAAAATCAAAAAAAGAACTCATTAATAAGAAAAATTTATGAAGAATAAGATTTAAAACAAATCACTAAATTTCCTGTTTTGGTTCAATTGAGTAGTCTGACATCAAAATCCATAACCAAGTTGGTTGCAATGTGTAAATGCCTCAGATGGAGTGGGAGCCTGAATATAGGATGGTCAATGGCAAGATTGCAACACCTAGGGATTCATCTAAATTTTTTGAAGTAACCAGGTTTGGTTGCTTTGACAAACATTCCCACAGCTTTTGTCTAGCAACTATAACTTGGACTTGTAGTCACCCAATTGTAGCTTGGGTTGAAGGAAAAAAAAATGTTTTTGGGGTGTTCAGCAAGAGGATTATTTTTACCTTTAGAACACAGGTTTTTGTGTTTCCTCTCCTGTGTGAAGTGGTATTATGTAGTGCAACAGCTGTTTTGCAAGAACTGGATTGATTTTTAGGGTTATCTTTCCTTGAATCTTCTGGGCAGATTACTTCTCTATTTTTGTTTAAAACTTCAGTAGAAATCCTGAGTAGGTTTCCATTGAGGAGGATGTTGTCTATGATGTGATGGAAGGAGTTTGGGAGTTTTGAAAGAATGGTGTAGTTCAGTATATACTTGGGAACTTCTAATTTGACTTTCAACAGATTTTTCATCAGCTTTTCAAAATCATCAATGTATGGACTGAGGTCTCCTTTATATTGGTATTGGATGAAGGTTAACCATAGGCAACATGGACTGTTGGAGGACTGGGATTTGTAGCATTTGTGAATGGCATTGAGAATTGCTTTAGAATTTTCCTTTTTGGCATTGTTGATTATGGTATCAAAAGTGGTGTCCACTAAATTCTGAAGATGTTTTCTGAAGCTTCATAAATCTTATTTTTGATAAATGGGAGAGCAGTTTGAGTAGGATCATATTCCTCTATTAATTCCAAAAGCCCTGTTTTCCTCAGGTAACTATTCAGCCTCAATTACTATGGGGAAAAGTTGGTTTTGTTGAGAAGCCATATGTTCAGTTTGGGGTTGTAGTCCTGGTTGGTCATGATGAGCCTTCCTTTTTATTTGTGTTGCAAGACTTGGTACTTTAAATATTTTTAATTTAGACTTCAAAGGAAGCTGAATTCCAGTTAGATGAAATAAAGAATATAAACAGCCAAAGGAAACAGAAAAAACAGTAGGATAGAGTCACCTTCAAAGTAAAGCTCAGCACAATATGTGAGGAAATCAGATTTAGAGAATAGGAGATTGAGTTGAGCAAGGCTGGTAGGAGAAGTTAATTTGTTTCAGAGATTTAACCTCTATTTCTACACTGTGCTTTGGTTAAACCTGCAAAAAAAAGACAAAACCAATTTTAAAATCAGTTAATGACTTAATACAACAGTAAAGCTGTTATAAGGCAATAAAACTTGAATAATAACAGATTATTATGATTCAAAGGCCCCACCTTGATATCTATGAAGAGATAAGGGACCTGGCTTCAAGTTAATAAAGCCTAAAGGAGCTTTGTTTACAAAGTACACTTGAGCCCTTTAAAGTCACAATAAATGTTCCAACTCCAAAAGAACTTTCCACACAAACTTGAAGTTGAGTATTTGATTATTTTATGATTTTTATAATAAATTTTAGGGCCCAATTTAATCTTATTCTTTAGATTCAGCTGATTAGGCTTTTTAACTCTTGCTGTGTACTGGATCAATAATAAATAATGATAAATAAATGAGGAAGGGGCTATAGGGTAAAATCCCCCCTCTTTAAAGGTAACAGGAGCCCTCAGGGGACTCAAACAACCATCAGGATATTGCCAGGCTCTCCCTTTTTTTGTCTTCAAGGGCTCAAAACACAATGAAATCATAGCCAATGATTAATGAAGAGCTAGTATTCATTGGGTTTGATTTTCAAGGTAATTTTTTTATTTAAATAATCAAAAAGGTTATTTAATTGGCACTAGGACTTAGAAATCAGTCAAATGGACGGTTTAGAAGTCCTAGAGCCCCTCACAATCATTTTATACCTTGATTTACATATAGCTTGATCATGTATTTATCTCTTAATTCCAATTACCTTGGCATATATTATACATTTAGAGTATGTATGCCCTTGGAAATGATTTCATAAGTTTTAAACCTTGAAAATAAGTCTTGAGCCCTCAGATTGGAAACACTTAAGGCTTGGTGGAGTTTCTTAAAGTATAATTCGAGTGTATTGAAGTATAATTACATCCCAAAGAGGGATAATATTAAAATGTGTAATTTATCTATACAGAGTAGAGAGTATGGATTAATATAATTACAATAACTCAGAATTTTACTCTGGGCCCTCTGTGTGGATTCACTGAAGGCTCAGAGCAGTACATTAAAGTATTGATACATCCCAAAGGGGGATAATATTAAATTTTTAATTAATATATACAGAGAAGAGAGTACGGATTAATGTAATGAACATAAATCCTTCCCAAAGGGATGGGACACTTTGGGAACTTCTATATAAATAGTGAGGACACATCTGAGTCCTCATAACTTAATATCAAGTTATATTGGATCCCCGTCTTGACAATATATATTATGAACGTTTTAATTCCATAATCACTGTTAGAATTACGGCCAGCAATTAGCTTAGGCAAATGAGCAGTATTTAAAGCAAAAGAAATTCTGGACACTGGGTTTCAATATTTTCTAATGGGGCTCTCACCATGGGGCAATATGTTGGATGATTTTGATTGGAATGATGAATGAATGGATGGAAAACAGCAGGGAGACGGGCTCCTTAAGTACAAAAGATTGGTCTCTTGTGAGCCCATGATACAACAAGCCAAAAGGCAAATTTTCCGCCCCAAAAGAGCTCTACAGGCTCTACTGGCCTTGTTACTTGGTTTGGACTACATCAGCCCACATGGCATCAGTCCCTGTACCCTTACAACCAGCCTTTTCCTGTTATTTCTGGTGTTTCCACCTTAATGGGGCTGAACCAGCCCCTTAACTGTTCAAACCCCTTGGCTGGTTGTCCTTTACAACCAGCCATGATGACCTTTATTGCCTTGTTTACGGGCTGGTTGCCTCATGCAGCCAGCCCCTGGCCCCTCAAATGGGCCAGGTGGGACCCAGGGCACACCTGGGTCCGGTCTCAGACTCACATGGGGGGGGGGGGTGTGACCAGCGGACATGCTGTCCCCCCCCTCTTTCTCTCAAATCCCTGGCGGGGGCGGTCAAATCCCCTCACCAGGGGCCCTGGGGTTGATACCCCCAGGGCGTTGTCAAGTAAGGTGGCCTGGGAGGGGATCAGGTCCTCCCAGGCCCATTGCTCTTCCCCCTTGGTAAAGGGGGGGGGAGAGCGCCCCTAATTGTTCCCTTCAACCGCTCAATGGTGGAGGGGTGATGAACTCACCCCCCACCTGCCGGTCACTGTAAGACTCCAAACGGTGCTAGGCCGTGGCAGTTCTGTGGAGGGGAAAGGTGCTGTTTATGCTGCCCTCCTGAGTGTTACAAAAATATTTAGATGTCAACAAGATCAAGGTCCAGAACCTGGTAAATGAGGAATCAAGGAGTAGAGGATAAAGATGATAATATTTCAGTAGCAATGGAACAGCACTGTCTGAGACAAGATTATGCAGGGAAAAACTTGAAAAAAAGAAGTTAAAGTCCTCTTAGAGTTCAAAGAACAAAAGCTGTTGTATGTAACAATTCCCACAAGCTAATAACTCTGGTTGTCAGCAGAAGATTGGGGATGATCAACTCAAACCCAAGCAACCTTCAGGTTCTTAATGAACCTGCCCAACTCTCCCCAATCAAGCACTTGAAGGGTACCAGATAACTGAGGGTGGCTGTACAAGACAAAGCACAATGTTTAAGAAGCTCCAAAGCAAACAGTAACTGATTTTGAAGCAAGGATAACCTCAACACTTCTCAAGAGAATCAAGAATATGCTGGCAGAATGCAACTCCAAAGAAAATAAAGGGAGGTATAACACTCCAGGTCTTAAGCTTAATAAGACCTCTTCAATCAATTGTGATTGGCTCTAGAAAGGTGATCAGGGATCAGGACCAGTATGGTCAGAGAAAGGGATCAAGGAGTAGTCTAACACACTCAAAAATTCTAACAGAAAGAATTTTTCTTCAACCAGCAAGGCTATTGGTTGGTGATAAGGATCAGGCCACAGAAAGGCAAAGACTTAGGGTCAAAAATGGATCAGGGGGAAATCAAAGATATACCCAGGATAAGGATCAGGATTAAATTTCCCAATGATGGGGGACACAGGCACACACCCTTATGGATCAATTTCTATGATGATGATATGATGATCTGATCTGCAGAAAAAAGCTGGGGAGAGCCCCTCCTTTTATAGACCAGAGGCCTATAGACTATTTACAAGAGATATTTACAAATGGGAGTGGAATTTTTTTTTTTTCTAAGGATCGAGATCATGAGAAAACAAAAGAAAAAAAGAAACAAACAGGTACTCGGAGAAAAAGAAATCCAAAGAGGGACACCCACGGGCATCCTGATGGGCCCAGGTGACTGCCGAGGCCGCAGATGACCGCCGGCAGGTGTCCGACGGGCATTGGCAACTTCCGAGACCCGCGCGGGCAATGGACAAGCCGCGCGGGAGACCCGCGAGCTAGGAGGGGAGGAAGGGAGAGGTTGGACAGCTGCTTGAGGCGGCCGGTTGTTGGTTGTTGGTCGCCGTTGTGGAAACTTAAGAAGAGTTACCTTTGCAAGTTGTCCTGAGTTCTGGAAGTTATTGGTCTAGCGTCTGTAAGATTATTGGGCGCAATGAGTTTAAAGAAGAGAGAGTGATAATATGATGAAATTCCTTCCTTCCCCTTCCGTAAGGTGATGATGATCCTCCCCAACCCGGAGTTGAGGGTGAGGTCTTGAGTCCCCCCCTCAACCCTAGCCTAAGTACAACCACAAACAACAAGAACGAGTGATGAAATACAACCCTAAACCGCAGAACCCTAGCCCAACCCATCCCTCCATCCCTCGCCATTACCCGCGGCCTTTGGTATTAACGTAGCCCAGTTTGTCCTTCTCATGGTGCGGCCCTCCGCCGCGCCCTACTCGGAGCCCCCCGTGTTTCCGTCCGGGCTATCTGCAGATCCCGCAATCCGTGCGTTGGCCCACGCTCATGCCCGCGCAGGCCTCCCCAGCGCGTATAGACCATGATCTCCCCGCCCTCGCCTTCTGGACTAGCCACCCGCGAGCTTGATTGGGCCCGCTCCATCACTTGGTCCGCTTCTTCTGGGCGGGTCGCGGTCCGGCGCCGCCTAAGGTAGGCCCGACCCATACCTGGTGCTGAGCCCCGCAGCCCCTACTTCTGAGCCCGCAGCCGCTGCTGCTGAGCCCGCAGCAGGCACTGCTGAGACCGTGCGCACGCCAGATGCTGAGCACGACCTACCCAACTGCTGAGCGCGCAGCCCGCAACGCAGCTCTCAATCCGGGGTTATAAATACGACACCACATCCCCCCCCCAAGTTGAGTTCTGTCCCCAGAGGTCCTTCCATCACCACCTCGCCCCTGCCGCACCTACCAAACCGCTTCCACCCCCACCCCCAGTCCACCCCTAGCCGTCTTAGCCGCGCTCCTCCTCCGCTCCCCGCCATCGCCATGATCCCCTGCGATTACTGTGGCCGGAACGGGCTAGTCTGCACGATTGTCCCTGGTCAAAGTGCCTGCGGTTCCTGCCGTCGCGGTCACCGCCGCTGCTTGCTGGGGGAGGGTATGCCACGCCCTCCACCTGCATACGGCTCTCGTCCCTGGCCGCACAAGAGAGCCCGTCCAGACTCGTTCGTGGTTTTGGACGATGACTTGGTCTTGGAGCACTCATGGACTCCTCCTGGGTCGCCCCCTGGCCGTCCCTCCCCAAGCTCGGACTGCGTCTCCACCTCTCCATACCGTTGCGCTGGACCTCCCCGCAAGGAGAATTACCCAAACTTTGCGGCGTTCCGGGCGGCCATGCAATTCTGGGCGGACCAGGTTTGAGTGACACAAGCCGCGAGGGACCCGCGCCTTGATGAGATTCTCCGGCGTCGTGCCCCTGGTCCTCCTCCGGCTCCCGCTCCTTCTCCAACTTCAGCTCCTCCAGCTCCAGCTCCCCCAGCCCCGGCTCCAAGCCCGACCCCTCCTCCGGCCTCCCATCACTCTTCGGACTTGGAGGAGAGGCCCCCGACCCCACGAGGCACCCCTCAACCGCCCGCGTCACCCATTGTTATCCCGTTGTTGCCTCCTGTCAGTCCAAGCGATCCAGATGGTCCCCCGGAGGCTGCCTTCTCCCTGGTCCCGCCTCCCCCCAACCCGCCCAAGATTCCGGAAATTCCTGTCCTCCCGGCTCTCCCGCTTGCGAGGTTTGAAGCGAGGGCAGACAATGCGGATGGGCTATTCCGGCGATTCCTGGGGGTCCCTTGAGCCCACACCACTGATGACCGTCGGGAACTCTTGGCGGCCTTCCAAACCCTGGTCGCGGCGGCTCGCGCGGACGCGTAGGATATGATGAGGACCCGCTTGACTTAGACAGATCGCCCCCCCTTTTCCTATTATTATTATTTTTTTTCCATAGTTCCTATTCCGCGCCCTTTTGCAAAGAAATACTTTTGCCGCACCATCTTGTGAGAGCCTTGAGAGAATTCTGCGTACGCGTTTTATGAGTGAGAGTGAGATTGAGAATGAGAGCGAGGTTGAGAATGAGCCGAAATTGAGATCCGCGCCCCGCCCGTGCACTGAGCCAACAAAGTTTTCCGGAAGGTACCTGGACCGCCCCAGCCAAACTGCCACACAGTTCCCCATACCCACCCTGAAATAAACAAAACAACCCTACACCAGCGCGCGCACACAGTTATCCAAGAGAGAGAAAGAGGACATAAGGGAAACAAACACTCTGGGGTGTCTAGCTGTTCCGGCTTTGAACCGGCTAGAACACCCCCTTACCAAATCAGACTTGTCCCGCGCGTGTTCCACCCATAATCCGCACCCATTACTCGATACACAAGACAACAGGTCAAGAGAAAAACAGAGAAATAGATCCAAAACTCAAAGAAAAAGATCAGTATATTTTTTTTTTTTTTTTCATGATGGGGCCTCTGCTCCTCGTCCTGCATGCCCATCTGCGGGGCTCGTCCTACCGTTTACGGACCTGGCTTGCGCTGCGCCCGCGTCCCTAAAAACCAAACATAGCCAATACCAGTACCAATTTGCGAAACCAATTTGTACAAGAAATAGGAAAACGGACATTCTGGGGTGTCTAGTCATCCCGGCTGTGAACCGGCTAGAACACCCCCTCACCAAATCAGGTTTTTGCCCTACTCGCGCCCCCCCCGACTTGACGACTGTCCCCAGCAACTGGTAGCCTTTTACTCCTTTGGGGCGGCGCGTCAAGCGCAGGCTCCTCCTCAACCAACAAACCCAACCCGCCTAGCGATTCCGGACCCTCGGCTTTGTCCCGCGCGTCCGTGCCATCACCCGCCGTCTTGTCAAAGGAGGTGGAGCCACGTGCGAAGAAGCGCTTCACGTGCGAAGCCGCGGCTTTCCGTTTGAGCGGCGCCCCATCCAATTCCTTGAGTTGATAACTCCCGCCTTCAAACTTGGATGCCACGCGGAAGGGGCCATTCCATTGGTTGGCAAAGAGCTTACCCCACTGAGACTCCAAACTACGGTTGTACAGCAACACTAAGTCCCCCTTCCGCAACAGATCCCGGAGACAATGGGAACAGCGCTCGTCCCAGTAGCGGACCAACGCCGTCCTGGTCTTTTGCAACCTATCCGCGGCCTTTGCCAGGGTCTCGTCCCGCTGGAGAAGCTGTTCGGCGCGCGCCTCCACAAGCTCCGCGGAGGTCTTCACCTTCCACCAATCGATGCCCAAGAAAGTCTCCAGCTCAATGTCCACCGGAAGGACCGGGCGCTGCCCATAGAGGAGTTCATAAGGCGAGTAGCCCTTCAAGCGCTTGACCAATATCCTGTCCACAAAGAGGACCACCGGAAGGGTCTCCTGCCACCGCTTCCCGTCCTTGCCACACATCTTCATCAGCGCGTCCTTGATCGGCTGGTGACCGCTTTCAATCATCCCGGCACCCTCGGGGTAGTACTCTGTGACCCGCCCAAACTTAGCCCCGCAGCTCTGAACCAACCCCATCAAGCGGCCTCGGAACTCCGCGCCCCCGTTGAGGGTGACCAGTTGGAGCAAACCATACCGCGCAAACCAATCTTCCTCCAAAAACTGGGCAACCCTTTCTGCCAAAAGCTTGACCAGCAGATGCTCCTTGACTCAACCCAACAAATTGTCCCGCACGACCAGCAGGTACGCAAACTTCCCCGCTTTGATGTGAACCACGTCAAGGGAGACCCACCCGAACAAGGCGTCCTCCCCCGTAGGGTGACCTACCTCCCTCGGGAACCTAGAACTCCGCCTCTGACAAGCCTTGCATGACTTCACCCACTCGCGCACCGCGCGTACCACCCCTGGCCACCAGAACCTCGCTTTCACCCGCAGCCGCGTTTTGATCTTGCCCCAATGCCCAAGGTTGTCGTGAAGACACCGCAGAATCACCTCCTGGTCCCTCCTCAATTTCGCAACCACCAGGGGCACGGGGGTTCACCGCCGCCACAGTTGCCCCTCCTGCAAATAGAAGTTGGTTGTCCGCCGTTTTGCCCACCAAATTACCGTTTCCGACGTACCTTCCGGAAATCAGAGACCCTGCAGAAAGAAGCACCACGTTGCGTAACGCCCAGACTGCTGCAGCGGAAGGGCAACCTCCGTCTCCATCATGCCCACCCAGATAACCGGAGATTCCACGTCCAAGTGTTCTGCCCCTTCGAACGGATCCTCGCGCGGGTACTGCGACAGCGCGTTGGGCATTGTGAATGCCTTCCCTGGGACATGAACCACACTAAGGGCAAAGAGTTGAAGGAACGCAACCCACCTAGTCATCGGGGCGTTCGGCAGCGTTGGCGAATTGATCATCCGCGCCAGAGCCTCCGCGTCCACCACGAGTTCAAAATTCACCCCCCAAAGCAAATGCTGCAGCCTTTGCACAATCTTGGTGACCCTGAACAGTTCCAACTCTGGTTGCAAATACCAACTCTCCGTTGCGGTGAAGGTTACAGATTCATAAAGAACCGGCCTATCCTTACCATCCTCCTCCTGCGTCAGAACGCCTCCCGCGCCGAGTTTTCTAGAGTCGACGGCCAGGCGGATCCCTCCCAAATCATAGTCAAGGTCCTGGAGGACAATGTCGCGCCCCACAATCTCCTTGAGCTTTGCGAAGGCAGCATCGCACCCCACCATCCACTCCCATGCTGCACCCTTACGCGTAAGTGCCCGCAGCGGACTTGCCACCTCCGCGAACCGCTCAATGAACATGCGAAAGTAGCTGCACAGCCCCAAAAACTGGAGGATATGCAAAGGCGTCCATGGAGTCGGCCATTTGAGGACTTTGTTCCGTTTCTTCTCCGCAATCCTCCGGCCGTGGGAGCCCACCACATGTCCCAGCACCTCCAGAGCCGGAACGCAAACCGCCAACTTACTCCCTGACACCGTAAGCCCCGCCTCCTCAATCCAGAACAAGATCCGCTCCAACGTCCTCGCGTGTTCCCAGACAAAGCGGCGAATCCTTGGGGCTTCCTCCAACACCGCCCCCCTGTAGTCCGTCTTCGGCCCCTTGATCCCCGCATTTTCAATGAAGATCAGAGCCCCCTCCGGGATGTCGTCCTGTAGTATCCACTTCATCTGAGCCTGGTAAACTGAAACTGAGTTTGTCGCGCCCTGCGGCAGCCGCAGCAACTGCATTCTTCCCAGCCCTGTTTTAAACGCGGTCAACGGCCCCAAATCGGGGTGGAGCTCCCGCTGATTGTACCCCCCCATCACATCAACCAGTCTGTAACACGCGCGCCCCGCCATTGATTCCAAGAACTCGTCCACCCGCGGCGGCAACCCCGCGTCCCGGATGGTGAATTAATTCAGCCGCTGCAGGTCATGGACAATCCTCAGCGACTTCCTGTCCTGTTTAACAACCACGAAGATTGGGCTAGAGTAGCTGGATGTGGACTGCTCGTACAAACCCGTTCTAACGCGCTCCCGGACCAGCTCCATAAAGGGCTCCCGTACGGTCTGAGGGATCAGAATCAGCTTGATTTGCCAGGGTTCGTGCGGCACCGTGGGGATTACGTAGGGGTCGCCAATCTCTCTTTTCAAAAATCCGCGCTCGTCCGGCCCGAAGGCAAGGGCCTTCTCGCAAAGCACCAATACCAATGCCAGCGAATCCTTCTCCTCCGCACTCAACCACCCCGCCGGACCAAAGTTAAGCGCCTTGATCCTTTTGTCCGTGATCCGCGCCGACCGGGTTACCCACCCCGACGTCTTCAATGGACTTACCCAGGGATCCCGAGACCAGATGATCGGTCTCCGGGGCCCGTTCAGCCCCTGCGGCATTGGTTCGTTCCAAGGAAGGACCTTTCGCGCCACAGGCTTATACCGCCCCGGGTTACACCTAACCATCCGCACGCGTCTGTTGTTGTTGTTGTGGATTCTGGCAACAATCAACCCGTGGCTTTTGCCTTTGCTCACAAGCGTGGCACTATGGTAGGGTTTTTGAAACGCAGTACCTCCCGGTGACGCATACCGAGGAAAAGAACTTACTTCTGCCGCCCGCGCCCTCTGCATGCTTCCCTCCCCCCTTGCTCCTCCCTAGTTGGCCTCCCGCGAGAGACCGGAGCATGTCCCGCGCGGTCGCCGCAGTTGAATAGGCAAAATCCCCCATGAGGCGGCCCTTGCAGCCGTTCCCCCCGTCGGATTCCGTCTCCTCACCAGCCGCCGCCGACTGCACCCACTTCCCTTTCCTGTGGTCAGAGATTGTTGTCTTGAACTTGGCCCCGGACGCGTCCTCTACCGTCAGCGCCTCCGTCCCTTCCTCCTTGTTGAACGCCATCCGGTCCCGGAACCCGAACATCAACGGTTGACCCAAGATCACATCGCCCCACTTGACCAAAAGGAATGACAGCGGCTTCTGGACCTTCGCGACCTCCACCTCCTCTCCTTCCACCACCCCGTCCACCCAAAACTCACCACCGTTTAGCGCCCGCAATCCCATGGCTCACTTCCTCCGGACCAACCCCAACTTGTCCACCAATCTTGACAGGAGCAAGTTAACCATTGACCCGCTGTCCACCATTGCCCACACCTTCCGATCCGCGATCTTCATCGAGACGTAGGCAAGTGGGACCAAAACCGCCCTGGGTGGGCACAACTTGTGTTCCCCCCCTTCCTCTGCCGCCTTCACGCGCTGCACCGTTGCTGGAACCCTGCTTTGCCCGTACTCCCTTAATGCCTGCACCATCTCTTTGACGACCACCGGAGAGACCGCGGCCAGCTCCTGTAGCGTGAGAGGGATGGGCATCTTGCTCCCCATCACCTGCCGCACCACTTCTGCGGCCTTCCTTTGAGCTCCGGAGCCGGCCGACGGCGTGTCGTCCGATGGTCCTTGCGCACCAATCTTTGGGGCTTGAGTCGTCAGCCGCTCCTTCATGTCTACCTCCATCTTCTCTGACAAGATTCGCTCGTCCGCCGCCAACGCCCTAACCTCCGCCTCCACTTGCAGAGCTCGCCACATGCCGGGCCCAGTGACGATTCCAAGCGACACCCGAGCGGCCCCTGCAGACTGCGCTCTTGCCCTGACCTGGTCCAATGGGGACGGGTGGTCAGGCCCAAAACTTACCGGCTCACCTGTCGGAAATATGAAAGTCGATCCGGACGCGCGGACCAATGCCTTGTCCATATCCCTTGTCAACTCCGCGCAACCCAACCTCCAATGTCTCCTGTCGCCAAAATATGTGCAGATTTGGGCCGGGAACCCTCCCAAGGGTCCGCTACCAGGCCAAAGACTCCCCACCACGTGGGGCGGCTCATTGCGCCAAGGAGGCGGGGGCGGAGCCGTTGACTGGATCGTTGGCTGGGGCGTGGGCTGTGCCGTTACCCAATTGAGGAGTATCTGCAGATCCTTCAACATGTCTGTCATCTCATTCACTGGTACCTCCATCGTACCCGGCCGACTCGTCGTGGATGGGCCCGTGTGTAGTTCCTGCGTCGGAGGCGGGGCTGAGGAAGCCGCTGGTCTCTTCAAGGCTGACGGGAACGCCCTAGCCGTGTCCTCAATCAGTTCCTCCAGATTGATCTTGCTCTCTAACGCCATGTTGATTGCTCTCAGGTCCGGGAGAAGGATGACACTCTGGTCCACCAACCCCGATACCATCCCGTGCTCGAAGAGGTGCCGCTGAACCTGCGCGCGAAGTTGTGGTGCGAGCCCACCCAAGAATGCCCGTTTCATCGCTCCCGTCTGACCCGCCACCACCTGGTTCTTTGCTAAATAACTATAGATACGGTCAAACAGAGATTTGTACTCGGACAAATTGTTCCGCGTCTGCACTCCACCTTGCCAGATTGCATCCGCCGCCGCCCGCTTGAAATCTGTTTCCCGGAAGAGGGGTTCTTGCTTTCCCCACCTTGCCATCATCTCGCCCCAGAGCCTAGTCCAGTCCCAAGCCTCGTAACCGGCCATATCCTCCACATCCCGCAGCTTACTTTTGTCCTTGATGAAGAGAACGACGGTGCAGACCTTGTCCTCGCCCGTCGCATTTTTGGAGTCCGCGATATCCTTGAACCTTGCAAGAAAATGCCCAATATCGGCAGTGTTGAACCAAAGATGGGGAAATTTCTGCGGCCTAAGCCATACCCGCCGTGGGGCCTCGGCCACCTCTGAAGGCTCCGACCAAGGGGGGGCAAAGCCGCCGGTCCGAGTGGTTGGAGGTGGGGGAGGTGTTGGTCCGCCGACTCCCGCCCGGGGGGGAAATGGGGGCGGATTGGTCAATCCTGGAGTAGTTGTTGGCAACATCGCGTACGCTATCTTCGAGAGACTGAGACAAAAGGTGACTTCCCGGCCAGACCCCCAGATGTGGAAACTTAAGAAGAGTTACCTTCGCAAGTTGTCCTGAGTTCCCAAAGTTATTGGTCTAGCGTCTGTAAGATGATTGGGCGCGATGAGTTTAAGGAAGAGAGAGTGATAATATGATGAAATTCCTTCCTTCCCCTTCCGTAAGGTGATGATGATCCTCCCCAACCCGGAGTTGAGGGTGAGATCTTGAGTCCCCCCCCTCAACCCTAGCCTAAGTACAACCACAAACAACAAGAACGAGTGATGAAATACAACCCTAAGCCGCAGAACCCTAGCCCAACCCTATCCCTTCATCCCTTGCAATTACCCGCGCCCTTCGGTATAAACGTAGCCCGGTTCGTCCTTCTCATGGCGCGGCCCTCGGCTGCGCCCTACTTGGAGCCCCCCGTGTTTCCGTCCGCGCCATCTGGGTATCCCGTGATCCGCGGGTTGGCCCACGCTTATGCCCGCGCGGGCCTCCCCAGCGCGTATAGCCCATGATCGCCCCGCCCTCGCCTTCTGGACTAGCCACCCGCGAGCTTGATTGGGCCGGCTCCATCACTTGGTCCGCTTCTTCTGGGCGGGTTGCGGTCCAGCGCCGCCTAAGGTAGGCCCAACCCATACCTGGTGCTGAGCCCTGCAGCCCCTACTGCTGAGCCCGCAGCGGCTGCTGCTGAGCCCGCAGCAGGCACTGCTGAGACCGCGCACACGCCAGATGCTGAGCCCAACCTACCCAACTGCTGAGTGCGTAGCCCCTGACACAGCTCTTGATCCGGGGTTATAAATACAACACCACACCGTTGCGGGAGGTGATCCGCTAGGGTGGCCGAGGGGAATCAAGGATGATGGTGACATTGAGGATAGGTTGAAATGACAACCAAGGCAGAATGGAGCGTGCAGGGGTGATAGGTAGGGGGATAGCCAATTGGGGACCAAGTCAAACCAATTGATGAGGTGGGATGATAGATGATGAGCGGTGTGGTGTTGTATTTATAACCCCGGACCGAGAGCTGCGTTGCGGGCTGCGCGCTCAGCAGTTGGGTAGGTCGGGCTTGGCATCTGGCCTGCGCGTGGTCTCAGCAGTGCCTGCTGCGGGCTCAGCAGTGCCTGCTGCGGGCTCAGCAGTGCCTGCTGCGGGCTCAGCAGTGCCTGCTGCGGGCTCAGCAGCAGTCGCGGCGGGCTCAGCAGTAGGGGCTGCAGGGCTCAGCAGCAGTCGCGGCGGGCTCAGCAGTAGGGGCCGCGGGGCTCAGCACCAGGTATGGGTCGGGCCTACCTCAGGCTGCGCCGGACCGCGACCCGCCCGGAAGAAGCGGACCAAGGGATGGAGCCGGCCCGATTAAGCTTGCGGGTGGCTAGTCCGGAAGGCGAGGGCGGGGCGATCATGGGCTATAAGCGCTGGGGAGGCCCGCGCGGGCATAAGCGTGGGCTGACCCGCGGATCGTGGGATTCGCAGACGGCGCAGACGGAAACATGGGGGGCTCCGAGTAGGGCGCAGCGGAGGGCCACGCTATGAGAAGGACAAACCGGGCTACGTTAATACCAAAGGGCGCGGGTGATGGCAAGGGATGGAGGGATAGGGTTGGGCTAGGGTTCTGCGGCTTAGGGTTGTATTTCATTGGTCGTTCTTTTTGTTTGTGGTTGTACTTAGGCTAGGGTTGAGGGGGGGACTTAAGACCTCACCCTCAACTCCGGGTTGGGGAGGATCATCATCTTACGGATTGGGGAAGGAAGGAATTTCATCATATCATCACTCTCTCTTCTTAAAAACTCATTGCGCCCAATCATCTTACAGACGCTAGGCCAATAATTTCCGGAACTCAGGACAACTTGCGAAGGTAACTCTTCTTAAGTTTCCACATCTGGGGGTCTGGCCGGGAAACCACCTTTTGTCTCAGTCTCTTGAAGATAGCGTACGCGATGTTGCCAACAACTACTCCAGGATTGACCAATCCGCCCCCATTTCCCCCCCGGGCGGGAGTCGGCGGACCAACACCTCCCCCACCTCCAACCACTCAGACCGGCGGCTTTGCCCCCCCTCGGTTGGAGCCTTCGGAGGCGGCCAAGGCCCCACGGCGGGTATGGCTTAGGACGCAGAAATTCCCCCATCTTCGGTTCGACACTGCCGATATTGGGCGTTTTCTTGCAAGGTTCGAGGATATCACGGACGCCGAAAACGCGACGAGCAAGGACAAGGTCCGCACCGTTGTTCTCTTCATCACAGACGAAAGTAAGCTGCGGGATGTGGAGGATATGGCAGGTTATGAGGCTTGGGACTGGATTAGGCTCCCCGGCGAGATGATGGCAAGGTGGGGGAAGCAAGAACCCCTCTTTCGGGAAACGGATTTTGAGCGGGCGGCGGCGGATGCGATCTTGGGAGGTGGGGTGCGGACGCGGAACGATTTGTCTGAGTACAAATCTCTGTTTGACTGTATCTATAGTTATTTAGCGAAGAACCAGGTGGTGGCGGGTCAGATGGGAGCAATGAAACGGGCGTTCTTGGGCGGGCTCGCACCACAACTTCACGCGCGGGTTCAGCGGCACCTCTTCGAGCATGGGATGGTATTGCGGTTGGTGGACCAGAGTGTTATCCTTCTCCTGGACCTGAGGGCAATCAAGGGGGCGGTAGAGAGCGAGATCAATCTGGAGGAACTGATTGAGGACACGGCTAGGGAGTTCCCGTCAGCCTTGAAGAGACCAGCGGCTTCCTCAGCCCCGCCTCCAGCGCAGGAACTACACGCGGGCCCATCCATGACCAGTCGGCCGGGTACGATGGAGGTACCGGTGAATGAAATGACGGACATGCTGAAGGATCTATGGATACTCCTCAATCGGGTAACGGCGCAGCCCGCGGCACAGCCCGCGGCCCAGCCAACAATCCAGTCAATGGCTCCGCCCCCGCCCCCTTGGCGCGATGAGCCGCCCCACATGGGGGGGGTCCTCGGCCTGGTAGCGGACCCTCAGGAGGGGTCTCGGCCCAAATCTGTACATATTGTGGCAACAGGAGACATTGGAGGTCAGGTTGCGCGGATTTGACCAGGGATATGGACGAGGGATTGGTCTGCGCGTCCGGATTGACTTTCATATTTCCAATGGGTGAGCCGGTAAGTCTTGGGCCCAACCACCCGTCCCCATTGGACCAGGTCAGGATGAGAGCACAGTCTGCAGGGGCCGCTTGGGTGTCGCTTGGAATCTTCACCGGGCCCGGCACGTGGCAAGTTTTGCGAGTGGAGGCGGAGGTTAGGGCGTTGGCAGCGGACGAGCGAATCTTATCAGAGAAGATGGAGGTAGAGGTGAAGGAGCGGCTGAGGACTCAAGCCCCGAAGACTGGTGCGCAAGGACTGCCGGGCGACACACCGTCGGCCGGCTCCGGAGGAAGAAGGAAGGCCGCAGGGGTGGTGCGGTGGGTGATGGGGAGCGAGATGCCAGTTCCTCTCACGCTACGGGAGATGGCCGCGGTCTCTCCAGTGGTTGTTGAAGAGATGGTGCAGGCCCTAAGGGAGTACGGGCGCGGCAGGGTTCCGGCAACGGTGCAGCGCGTGAACGCGGCGGAGGAGGGGGGGGACAAGCCGTGCCCACCCAAGGAAGTGTTGGTCCCGCTTCCCTACGTCTCAATGAAGATCGCGGATTGGAAGGTGTGGGCAATGGTTGACAGCGGGTCAATGGTTAACTTGCTCCCGTCGGAATTCGTAGACGAGTTGGGGTTGGTCCGGAGGAAGTGCACCATGGGATTGCGGGCGCTCAACGGTGGAGAGTGTTGGGTGGACGGGGTGGTGGAAGGAGAAGAGGTGGAGGTTGCAAAGGTCCGTAAGCCGCTGTAATTCCTTTCGGTGGAGTGCGGCGACGTGATTTTGGGTCAACCGTTTATGTTTGGGTTCCGGGCCCAGATGGCGTTCAAAGAGGAGGAAGGGAAGGAGGCGCTGACGGTAGAGGACACGTCCGGGGCCAAGTTCGAGACGACGATCTCCGACCACGGGAAAGGGAAGTGGGTGCGGTCGGCGGCGGCTGGCAAGAAGACGGAATCCGACGGGGGGAACGGCTGCAAGGGCTGCCTCACGGGGGATTTTGCCTAGTCGACCGCGGCAAACACGCGGGACAGGCTCTGGTCTTGCGCGGGCGGCCGACTCGGGAGGAGCAGGGGGTGGAGGGAAGCGCGTGGAGGGCGCGGGCGGCAGAAGTAAGTTCTTTTCCTTGGTATGCGCCACCGGGAGGTACCGCGTTTCAAAAACCCTACCATAGTGCCATGCTCGTGAGCAAAGGCAAAAGCCGCGGCTTGATTGTTGCCAGGATCCATGACGACAACGACGGACGCGTGCGGATGGTTAGGTGTAACGCGGGGCGGTATAAGCCTGTGGCGCAAAAGGTCCGGCCTCGGAACGAACCAATGCCGCAGGGGCTGAACGGGCCCCTGAGACCAATCATCTGGTCTCGGGATCCCTGGGTAAGTCCATTAAAGACGTTGGGGTGGGTAACCCGGTCAGCATGGATCATGGATGAAAGGATTGGGGCGCTTAACTTTGGGCCAGCGGGGTGGTTGAGTGCGGAGGAAAAGGATTTGCTGGCATTGGTGTTGCTGCTTCGCAAGAAGGCCCTCGCCTTTGGGCCGGACAAGCGGGGATTGTTGAAAAGAGGAATCGGCGACCCCTACGTAATCCCCACGGTGCCGCACAAACCCTGGCAAATCAAGCCAATTCCGATTCCCCGGACTGTACGGGAGCCCTTTCTGGAGCTGGTTTGGGAGCGCGTTAGAACGGGTTTGTACGAGCAGTCCACATTGAGCTACTCTAGCCCAATCTTTGCGGTGGTTAAGCAGGATGGGAAGTCTCTGAGGATTGTCCATGACCTGCAGCGGCTGAATTCATTCACCATCCGGGACGCAGGATTGCCACCGCGGGTGGACAAATTCTTGGAATCGATGGCGGGGCGGGCGTGTTACGGACTGGTCAATGTGATGGGGGGGTACAATCAGCGGGAGCTCCACCCCAAATCGCGGCTGTTGACCGCGTTCGAAACAGGGCTGGGGCGAATGCAGTTGACGCGGCTTCCGCAGGGCGCAACAAACTGGGTGGCAGTTTACCAGGCTCAGATGACGTGGATACTACGGGACAACATCCCGGAGGGGGCTCTGATCTTCATTGACGATGCGGGGATCAAGGGGCCAAAGACGGACTAAGGGGGCGCGGTGTTGGAGGAAGCCCCAAGGATTCGCCGCTTTGTCTGGGAATACGCAAGGACGTTGGAGCGGATCTTGTTCCAAATTGAGGAGGCGGGGCTTACCGTGTCAGGGAGTAAGTTGGCGGTTTGCGTTCCGGCGCTGGAGGTGCTGGGACACGTGGTGGGCGCCAACGGCCGGAGGATTGCGGAGAAGAAACGGAATAAAGTCCTCGAATGGCCAACTCCACGGATGCCTTTGCATATCCTCCAGTTTTTGGGGCTGTGCACCTACGTTTGCATGTTCATTGACCGGTTTGCGGAGGTGGCGAGTCCGCTGCGGGCACTTACGCGTAAGGGTGCGGCGTGGGAGTGGACGGCGGGGTGTGACGCTGCCTTTGAAAAGCTCAAGGAGATTGTGGGGCGCGACATTGTCCTCCGGGACCTTGACTATGAATTGGGAGGCATCCGCCTGGCCGTCAACTCTAGCAAACTCGGCGCGGGAGGCGTTCTGACGCAGGAGGAGGATGGTAAGGATAGGCCGGTTCTTTATGAATCTGTAACCTTCACCGCAACGGAGAGTCGGTATTTGCAACCGAAGTTGGAACTGTGCGGGGTCACCAAGATCGTGCAAAGGCTGCAGCATTTGCTTTGGGGGGTGAATTTCGAACTCTTGGTGGACGCGGAGGCTCTGGCGCAGATGATCAATTTGCCAACGCTGCCAAACGCCCCAATGACTAGGTGGGTCGCGTTCCTTCAACTCTTTGCCTTTAGTGTGGTTCATGTCCCAGGGAAGGGGTTCACAATGCCTGACGCGCTGTTGCAGTACCCGCGCGAGGATCCGTTCAAAGGGGCGGAACACTTGGACATGGAATCTCCGGTTATCTGGGTGGGAATGATGGAGACGGAGGTTTCCCTTCCGCTGCAGCAGTCTGGGCGTTACGCAACATGGTGCTTCTTTCTGCAGGGTCTCCAATTTCTGGAAGGTACGTCGGAAACGGTAATTTGGTGGGCAAAACGGCGGACGACCAACTTCTATTTGCAGGAGGGGCAACTGTGGCGGAGGTGCACCCCTGTGGCCCTGGTGGTCGGGACATCAAGGAGGGACCAGGAGGTGATTCTGCGGTGTCTTCACAACGACCTTGGGCATCAAGGCAAGATTGAAATGCGGCGGCGGGTGAAAGCAAGGTTCTGGTGGCCGGGGGTGGTACGCGCAGTGCGCAAGTGGTTGAAGTCATGCGGGGCTTGTCAGAGGCGGAGTTCTAGGCTCCCGAGGGAGGTGGGTCACCCTACGGGGGAGGACGCCTTGTTCGGACGGGTCTCCCTCGACGTGATTCACATCAAGGCGGGGAAATTTGCGTACCTGCTGGTCGCGTGGGACGACTTGTCGGGTTGGGTCGAGGCGCGTCCGCTGGTCAAGCTGTTGGCAGAAAGGGTCGCCCAGTTTTTGGAGGAAGATTGGTTTTCTCCAACTGGTCACCGTTGACGGGGGCGCGGAGTTCCGAGGCCGTTTGATGGGGTTAGTTCAGAGCTGCGGGGCTAAGTTTGGGCGGGTCACAGAGTACTACCCCGAGGGTGCCGGGATGATTGAACACGGCCACCAGCCAATCAAGGATGTGCTGGTGAAGATGTGTGGCGAAGACGGGAAGCGGTGGCAGGAGACCCTTCCGGTGGTCCTCTTTGCGGACAGGATATCGGTCAAGCGCTCAACGGGCTACTCGCCTTATGAACTCCTCTACGGACAGCGCCCGGTCCTTCCGGTGGACATCAAGCTGGAGACTTTCTTGGGCATCAATTGGTGGAAGGTGAAGACCTCCGCGGAGCTTGTGGAGGCGCACGCCAAACAGCTTCTCCGGCGGGACGAGACCCTGGCAAAGGCCGCGGATAGGTTGCGAAAGACCAGGACGGCGTCAGTCCGCTACTGGGACAAGCGCTGTTCCCATTGTCTGCGGGATCCATTGCAGAAGGGGGACTTAGTTTTGCTGTAAAAACGTAGTTTGGAGTCTCAGTGGGGTAAGCTTTTTGCCAACCGATGGAACGGCCCCTTCCGCGTGGCATCCAAGTTCAAAGGCGGGAGTTATCAACTCGAGGAATTGGATGGGGCGCTGCTCAAACGGAAGGCAGCGGCTTTGCACGTGAAGCGCTTCTTTGCAAGCGGCTCCACCTCCTTCTACAAGACGGCTGGCGATGGCGCGGACGCGCGGGACAAACCTGAGTGTCCAGAGTCGATGGGCGGGTTGGGTTTGTTGGTTGAGGAGGAGCCCGCGCTTGAAGCGCCGCCCCGGAGGAGTGAAAAGCTACGAGTCGCTGGGGACAGTTGTCAAGTCGGGGGGGCGCGAGTAGGGCAAAAACCTGATTTGGTGAGGGGGTGTTCTAGCCAGTTCACAGCCGGGATGACTAGACTCCCCAGAATGTCTGTTTTCCTATTTCTTGTGTAAACTGGTTTTGCGAATTGGTACTGGTGTCGGCTATGTTTGGTTTTTTTAGGGACACGGGCGCGGCGCAAGCCAGGCCCGTGAACGCGAGGACAAGCCACGCGGATGGGCACGCGGGACGAGGAGCGGAGGCCCCAGGTATAAAAAAAAAAAAAAAAAAAAATAGTAATCTTTTTCTTTAAGGTTTGGATCTTTTTCTCTGTTTTTCTCTCGACCTGTCCTCTTGTGTATGGATTAATGGGTGTGGATTATGGGTGGAACACGCGCGGGACGAGTCTGATTTGGTAAGGGGGTGTTCTAGCCGGTTCATAGCCGGAACAGCTAGACACCCCAGAGTGTTTGTTTCCCTTATGTTCTCTTCCTCTCTCTTGGATAACGGTGTGCGCGCGCTGGTGTAGGGTTGTTTTGTTTATTGAAGGGTGGGTACGGGGAACTGTGTGGCAGTTTGGCTGGGGCGGACCAGGTACCTTCCGGAAAACTTTGTTGGCTCAGTGCACGGGCGGGGCGCGGATCTCAATTTTGTCTCAATCTCACTCTCACTCATAACGCACGTACGCAGAATTCTCTCAAGGCTCTCACAAAATGGCGCGGCAAGTCTTTCTTTGCAAAAAAAAAGGGCGCGGAATAGGAACTATAAAAAAAAAAAAAAGAAAAAAACAGAAAAAAAAAAAAAAAGAAAAAAAAAAAAAAGAAAAAAAAAGAAATTTTATAATAATAATAATAATAGTAGGAAAGGGGGGGCTATCCGTCTAAGTCAAGCAGATCCTCATCATATCCTCCGCGTCCGCTCGAGCCGCCGCAACCAGGGTTTGGAAGGCCGCCAAGAGTTCCCGATGGTCATCAGTGGTGTGGGCTCGAGGGACCGCCAGGAATTGCCGGAGTAGCCCATCCGCATTGTCCGCCATCGCATTGAACCTCGCAAGCGGGAGAGCCGGGAGGACAGGAATGTCCGGAATCTCGGGCGGGACCGGGGAGAAGGCAGCCTCCGGGGGACCATCTGGACCGCTCGGACCAACAGGAGGCGACGAGGGGATAACAATGGGGGACGCGGGTGGTTGAGGGGTGCCTTGCGGGGTTGGGGGCCTCTCGTCTGAGTCCGACGAGTGATAGGAGGCCGGAGGACGGGTTGGGCTTGGGGCCAGGGCTGGGGGAGCCGGAGCTGGAGGAGCCGGAGCTGGAGGAGGAGCGGGAGCTGGAGGAGGACCCGGGGCACGAGGCCGGAGAATCTCCTCAAGGCGCGGGTCCCTTGCGCCTTGCGTCACTCAAACCCGGTCCGCCCAGAATTGCATGGCCGCTCGGAACGCCGCGAAGTTTGGGTAATCCTCCTTGCGGAGAGGTCCAGCGCGACGGTATGGAGAGGTGGAGTCGCGGTTTGAGTTTGGGGAGGGACGGCCAGGGGGCGATCCAGGAGGGGTCAACGAGTGCTCCGAGACCAAGTCATCGTCCAAAACCACGAACGAGTCCGGATGGGCCCTCTTGCGCGGCCGGGGATGAGAGCCGGATGCGGGTGGAGGGCGTGGCATACCCTCCCCCAACGAGCAGCGGCAGTGACCGCAACGGCAGGAACCGCAGGCACGTCAACCAGGGACAATCGTGCAGACTAGCCCGTTCCGGGCACAGTAATCACAGGGGATCATGGCAATGGCGGGGAGCAGAGGACAAGCGCGGCTAAGACGGCTAGGGTAGGGGTGGACTGGGGGAGGGGGTGGAAGTGGTTTGGTAGGTGCGGCAGGGGCGAGGTGGTGATGGAAGGACCTCTGGGGACAGAACTCAACTTGGGGGGGGATGTGGTGTCGTATTTATAACCCTGGATTGAGATCTGCGTTGCGGGCTGCGCGCTCAGCAGTTGGGTAGGTTGGGCTCAGCATCTGGCGTGCGCGCGGTCTCAGCAGTGCCTGCTGGGGGCTCAGCAGCAGTTGCGGCGGGCTCAGCAGTAGGGGCTGCGGGGCTCAGCACCAGGTATGGGTCGGGCCTACCTTAGGCGGCGCCGGAACGCAACCTGCCCGGAAGAAGCGGACCAAGTGATGGAGCCGGCCCGACCAAGCTCGCGGGTGGCTAGTCTGGAAGGCGAGGGCGGGGTGATCATGGGCTATACGCGCTGGGGAGGCCCGCGCGGGCATAAGCGTGGGCCGACCCGCGGATCGCGGGATTCGCAGACGGCGCGGACGGAAACACGGGGGGCTCCGAGTAGGGTGCAGCGGAGGGCCGCGCCATGAGAAGGACAAACTGGGCTACGTTAATACCAAAGGGCACGGGTGATGGCAAGGGATGGAGGGATAGGGTTGGGCTAGGGTTCTGCGGCTTAGGGTTGTATTTCATCACTTGTTCTTGTTGTTTGTGGTTGTACTTAGGCCAGGGTTGAGGGGGGGACTTAAGACCTCACCCTCAACTCCGGGTTGGGGAGGATCATCATCTTACGGATTGGGGAAGGAAGGAATTTCATCATATCATCACTCTCTCTTCTTAAAAACTCATCGTGCCAAATCATCTTACAGACGCTAGACCAATAATTTCCGGAACTCAGGACAACTTGCAAAGGTAACTCTTCCTAAGTTTCCACAGAGGATGAGGAGATGTAGCAATGATTGATGAGGTTGAGGGTCAAAATGGAGGATGAGTTAGGATGATAGATTGGGATGTTGATGAGACCACATTGGATGGAGGAGATAGCTCGGTCTCAATGGATGGCAATGGGTCTATTACTGCTGTTGGTCGTTGTTGTCACCGTCGTCGAGCCTCAAAATTCATTGTTGATGATGATATTGATGGATTGAGATGAGGAGGAAGAGGATGATCTAGTGGATCGGATGAACAATGATGGATGCTTTTTTTTTAAAAAAAAATAATGATACCTATGAAAGATGATAAGGAAAAATCATAAAAAAATTAAAATCTCCGCACTGGCCAGGGTGTCCAGGATGGGGCACCACATTGCTCAGCCTGCGGCCGGCGCCACCACCTCCTTGGGCAAGGGGGTGGTCAGGTCCCCCCTGCCCTGACAAACCGCGCTTTTGCAGTTGGTTGCTTGCTGGTTCAACCCAGCCAGCTTGCCCCCATCCCCCTCACAACAGCAAGCGAGGGGAGGGGGAGCAAGCTGGGGCCGCAAGCCCCGGCTCCGTGGCGCTGGTTGCCTAGCGCGACCAGCCGGGCCCGCGCAACAGCCCTGCGGCGGGCCCTTGGGACCCGCGTGGGCCACACCAAGGAACACAGGCGGCCTTAAACGGGCAGCGGCCCCAAGCGGGCCGCAACAGGGGTGGTGTCCCCAAGCCCAAATTGTGAGAATTACATACTTTGGCGGGCCAGCCTGTCTGGCCAATTATGTCCATAATAAAGCTTGGGCCCTCTTATGCCCAAATAAGCTTATCTGTCTTGGGTGGCCCATCCACCCTGGCCGGCCCGTGAGGGCCCGTATCCCAAAAGACCATAAAAATGTGTTTTGGTGCCCAAATGCCCAAAACCAATAACACCCACATAGGCCCACATGGCCCACGTGATGTACAATGGGCCGTAGAGGCCCATTTTTGCATCCCATTTGGATTACACACTCCTAGGCACATTACCTGAGTGCATCCGCATTTTAACAATCACTACTCATAATAAAATACTTAGAAATTTTTATAAAATATTGTCAAAATTTAGTACATAATTATAGAACTAGTCAATATTTCTAATTTTTTTCTCTATGGTAGGTTGAACCAGTGACCTTGGTATCAGATAATGGAGGAGGAGCCCACTTCTTAGCTACTATGCCAACCAGAAATATGAGTTGTGCAGACATTTGGACAACTTTATTTGTCTTTTGGCTAACACTCCCTACCACCAAAAGAAAAATTAATCTTCAGAGGAATTTTTACCTCTCTTAGAGGCTCTATATTTCCTCAATACAATATCAGGGTTTTTGAGGTCTTTAGCTTCTAACCATAACTAACTATCAGATAATTTATTATTAAAACTGACTAGATAAAGTCTTATATCTTTACCATCTATTCTAATAATTTTATTTTTGAATATCTTGCAAGGAAGTTCATCCTCAAAATCTTGTAGAGTTGGGATTAAAACTACTGGTGCTTTTCTCAATCGAAAATTATCATTAGGTTCTATAAATTTCTTTACTTGACTTATTGGGAAAGTAGGATGTTTCCTGTCAAATTCTTTGATCAGAATGACTTCCACTGCATTCTTCCCATGCAGAGCCTTCACTAAAAATGGTCCCATGAATGAGTCTTTCAGATTTCTATGTCCTGTTATATTTTAAAACTTAACTGTTGAAACCAATACCATGTCTCCAATCTCAATGTCATGATATTTGTGAGATATATTCCATCTACACTTGTTGTATTCCACTGCCTCTTTGACAAATTTTCTTTCAAAGTCCTCAGCTTTCATCCTCATTTCTATCACACAATCAGCCAATGGATTTAATGTAATAGTCTTTCTGAGGAGCATGTCTTAGGGCATGCGTAAAATCCAACTTCTTTCTAATTCAAAGGGTGATATATTGGTTGTAAAGTGCTTACTGGAGTTAAATAAATCAAAATTCAGTGAATTCTCCTTACTATTTCTGAAATTGAGAAAGAGAAAATTCATTTCCAGAAAATCAGTAATAATTTGAAAACCATCATCAAATCTTGCAGTTTAACCTTTACTAGTGTCATTAAATGTTTACCTGATCTTCAAATTGCTTGCATCTTCATCCATTATTAACCACAGACCCCAAACCTACTCTTCAACAACTAATAAATTAATTACTGGCTATCTTCAAAATATTAGTTTGCACCTTGCTTCTTCTTGCATGTTGCACATTACCTATATGAATCAATAAACCATACCTAGGATCCAATCCTCTAACTTTTTTCCATAACTGTGACTCACTTTTTTTCATCATTTTAATTACCTCCATTCAACACCTTAGCCTTATTCATGTTTTCCTTGCATGATTATTTTAATCATGAAACCTTATCTCACACTTGGAATTACACTTTGATGACAACATTTCATTTTAAATTGCTCATTTTTACATATCCTAATGATCCCTTTTATTTCAAACTAGAGTTGGCGTTCCCCAGCTGGTATCTCACCCATCCCCACTAGGTTTTAGATTAACTGAAAATTCAAGAGCACTTTCCCATGTTTTTTCCCTCTAACATTATTAATTTTCATAATTCTTGCATCTTTCTTAGAAAAACATTATTAAATCAACGTTTCCAGTTTTATAATTGAAAAAATTCTGCCTGAAAATTTCATCTTGCTTCAAAGAATCAAATTTTAAATTCAATTATATAATCCTGAATTTGGGATTAATTTCATTATTTTTCTCTCCCATCAAGTGAAATACACCTATTAATTTGCCCCTATTCAGTATGTGGGGTGTTCATGTGACAGCCATTTGGGTGGGTGGGTGCTCAAAGGTGACAACACCCAACACCATTTATTCTGTTCAAAAACTTTGACTATGGATTTTGGAAACTTCAAATATGTGATTTTTTTTCCCAGGTTTCAATCTTTTAAGACACTCAATTTCTATATTTTGAAAGTTGGTCTATAATCCTGAGGCCCCCAGTTAATTTTTCCCATATTTTTTGACAGCTCTAAAATGTTTCTTGATTTGGGCCTGATTTTACACAGGGACCCAGCAGCCCCGGGCTAGCCCTGGCCCTTGTCACAAGTGGTAATAACATGAAAGTAACAATTGTCACAGGCACTACTGCTCATAGGATTCAGGATGATTGATTTAGTTTGCAAGGATGAGGAGTGAGGGGATTCAAGAGATCTGGGAAGAGGATTCCAGGAGTAAAGCTCTGAGGACATGGTTATGTTGAACCCTATAAGAGTAACACCAGAAGGTTAAAGTTCAGATGAGTCTAGAAGGCTAGGTCATGGTTTTCTTCTGCTGAGATGACACCTACTGGATGAGGAATAACCATTCAGGAGTATTTTACTAATTACTTGTGGGGGGGGGGGTTGCTCCAATAGAGGGATATATGGCATTCCATGTGAGGATTGAGGAGGTGGACTTGAGGAGTGAGTGGTACAGGCAGGAGGAGAGGCTTTCCAGGGAGTTTTGATGTAGTTCAAGTGGGCTTGAGGCTGTAGTTGATATTGAGGAAGTGGGCTTGCCCATGTTGACTGATGTGTACTGATCTGGAAGTTGTGTGAATGTTGGATCAAGTAGATTGACCTGCAAATGGCAGAAGAGAGTGGGAGAGCACTGAACCATACAGAGAGGGAGCCTGGGGGAGGAGAGTGGGAGCTGCAGTTATGCAGGGCAGATGCACGGGAGGTGGAGCCAGGAGTATGCAAAGGTGTATAGTGAGAGTGGCTGAGGTCTTGATGGATTGAATTGGCACAAGGATGAAGTGTCAACATATAGTCTGATAGCCTCCACCCTGTCTATGAATTCATCAAAGGGGGTGGGCATGCCCTTCACACCCAGGGAGAGGCTTGAAAGTGTTAGTGATTGAAAAAAAACTTTGTGAGCTTTACTTTCAATTTGAATTAGTTTCTATGGCTTCTTTTGGTTTTATATCCATGCATTTCAAAAAAATGTTTTGATTTCAGGCATTTCCTTTCCTGTGTATTAATTTATGAATTTTGGTCACTTCTTTTTTACAAGCTCAAAAGGGTTTTGTATTTTCCTTTTATTTATTTATTAGGTTGTTTTAGTTTTTTTGGAGAGTGAATTAAAATAATACAGAGATTTCAGTGGTCTTAACCAGTGGAAATTGCCCTAAGTTCAAGGTCTCAGGAACATCACTGCCTTGATGAGTTGGAAAATTATTCATCTATGGGACAAAAAAAATAAACAATGTATATCCAGACCCACAATATTGGTGAATGTCTTTTTTCATGCAGTCAACATCTTTAGCCTTAATAATATAAACAAAGAAGCTCAGACCTATAGAATCCTTTCCCCAGGTTTTCCAAAAATGACTAGCCAAAAAAATATCAAAACAATATGCGAGTAAGGAGAAGTATGATACCAAAATTTAAGATGAGGCCCAAAACGAATAATCAAACGCGGTTTTCTATCAAACAGCCGCCCACCCAATCACTCACAATATAGAGATTTAGTCGTTTCACCCTAATCAGCCTAGTGACCAGCATAAATTTCTTTCTGATTTAAGAGGAGAGGACTATCGCCGCCAACCCAATCGATATGTGGAAAGAAGAGGCCAGATTCCTGTGACCGAATGAGTTTGTCGTGGGTGCTGGACGGCTGGAGACAGGTGCGTTGGTTGCATAAACCACGGCGGTGCTAGTAGTGGGTGTGCTGGGCTGACTGTCACCATTGATAATAACTGTGCCGGTGGGTGCTAATGATGGATTGTTTGTGAGATTCTGCGCATTAGGAGATGACGTTGAGGTATTGGTGGTTGAGGGCATTGATAAGCTGGCGCTAGAATAGGGTTGAGTGGGTTGAGACAAAGTAGCGGTAGCCGCTCGTGTTGGCAAATTAATCGTCTAAAACGTATATACAACGATTAGTTCTTCTTTTGATGCGTATATTTAAGCTTCAGATCAAATTAACCAACCATGCTTCCACTCAGGACCGGGGTTGATGGAGTTGTGTAGTTGGGTTGGCTGTGACTTTTGTAGTGATCACTTGAGGAATTTTGGTTAAGTGATGCGAACGGGGTCGGAGCCGTCAATAACGCGGTACTCACGACCGTCTGTTGACTTGAATTCTGAGTCGAAGGGCTAGGAGTTCCGGAAACTGGGTGTGACGGATCGGTAAGGAGGCCACCATCAGCAAGGAGGTCGGTTGAGCTCAAAGAGGGATCAGGTATCACAGAGGACTGATTCGCAGTCAAAGCAGTTTGAGGTGAAGATACATCCAGAGGCGAATCGGATGAATCGTTCGTCGAGATCCCGGCGGTCTTGTTCAAATCGGCTCGGGGAAAATGTTGATATCGGTTGCTACTTGCAGGTTTTGCGTGTGGGTTACTTGAGTTGGACGATGCGATTACATGCAAGGGCGTAAGAGTACAGCTTATCATCAAAAAGACTGGAAAACTTGTCCAAACAGTAGCGTGAGAACCGTAGGTCAGGAGATTCATCTCGAAAATTTAACGAGAACACCAGGTGATTTCGGGAAAATACAACCGGCTTGATAACTCAAGATCCTTCAGGCGTGGCAAGGTCAAAGCAAACAACTTGCGTGTTTTCCGACCCAAAGGCACAATGCACACCTGGTGAAGATCAACGAATCAAGGTTGTCACTAGGTCGGTATTAAGGTCCAAATTCAGTTGATTCAAGGTGACCTTGTGATCAAGCGGCGGGTGTAGTGAATTATTCCTCGATTGGAGCTCGGATTGATGGAACGTAAGGAGTGGATGCCGATGAATTTCACGTAGCAATCTACCACACTCGATGCGACCGAGGATCCAGTTGACGTGAAAAGAAACGCTAGAGCAAATAAGGTCCCAACAAGCCTAGATATTTGCAATCAACTGGTTCAAGGTGGAGGCTTCAGTCGGCTAGGTTTCAATGAAACAGAGGGCACATGAGCGTGTAAGGGCTAGCAATTCTCCTACCAGCTTGAAGAGGGAGTGAAAGGCTTGTATGTCTGTTGATATTATTTTCGCCCAGCTTGGTCGAGTGGATTGGAGCACAGGAAAGCTAAATGGCAAAGGAGAGCATGGTGCTCGTAATAATGAACGTAGCCATGGCTCAGGCGGATATTGAGTGATTAAATAAATAGTAATCTTTTTGACACTCTTTCTGCTTCCGTTTACCCTCCTTGAATTATATTCTGACTGACTGTCCCGGACCAAAGCTTGCACGAGCTTTTTCCGGACCAAATTACCCAGCGTTCAGACTACTAGGGCTGGTTGGACCAACAGTTGGGCGATATACCTGCGAGAACTTGGACGTAGAGATGTTACGATCGATGTGCGAAATGATGCTGGTAGAACTACGACTTGGATCCAACAGCTGGTAATTAGTCGTTGGTCAACTCTTGGGCTAGCCGGGCGATCGAGCCACCGATGAAACTTATTAATCCTTAGCTTGGAACTCAAATCAAAATGATGATCCCCTACGTGCACGGAGAACAGAGCGGTTGAGGAAAGAAGTTCAAAATGACCAATGCGATGGTAGAATTTATCCAGGAGGGTAAAGTTGGTGTCAATTCTCAAAAAAGCTCTTTCCTAGTGGGATGTGGTAGATAAAAGCGAGAAAAAATCGCAATGGATTTATCAGAACGGTGCTTTGGCTGATCAATCGATCCACCTAATCGGGATCTTTGATCTGTCGGTGTATTAATTCTAAGCCCTCATGGGTTGACTGGCGGCCTTAAACCTAAGATTTTGTCGCTTCAAGATAGTAGGTAGATCAGATCATAGCATGCACCAACCATACCCTAGTGATACAACTCGAGCCAAGTGATTGCACTGTGAATGGTGCTTTACATCAAACGGATTCCATACGAGATTGGTTTATCCGTCACCGCAGTTGATACAAATATCCTCCTGATCCATCTTGGCGGTGTCACGATTCGTCGAATGTGACGATAAGGTCTCCTCCAACCGCATGAGCAGGTGACCAATGGCCCCAGGGCGGTGGGTTAAGTTAAATTGCTGCGAGAGTTCCAGATTGACCCTGGCGCCGACGCTGTCACGAGGTGCAACCCTATATTGGGCCTGGCCGTTGAAGCCCATCGCTCCTTCAACCGCCAGGCTGGCACCGAAAAGTGGCCGGGGGAGTAGGCAGCAAGTTCCAGATGAGCTGGAGGACTCAGAGATGCAACCCCATCTCTCGTCATTCGACTCGATCTATTACGTCATAACTTGTTGCTGCTTCAATATCTCGTACGCAGCTCGTAGTTGCCAACGACATCAGCCATACTCAACCTGGATCCTTGGAGGAAAAACTCTGAAGCTGCTGCTGGAAAAACATTCGAAACGAAACGTAGTATCACATAGCATAGATTTCGTTAATCGAGTAGTACACCGATCTGATGTTGCATTCATCCGTTGATCTCACCTCCTTCCATGAACGCTCAGTTGGTTGCCTGCTCATGCGAAACGCATGGGTGGTAAATATCAACTAAGTCATCATTTATCGGCGAAATACGCATGGGACGCACCATAACAGCGTCACACGCGTTAGTAATTTGCAGCTTCGAGTTACATATTTATGTATGTATCTACTTGTAGACGGCGACGATCACGCTGGAGACACCCAAAAATGTAATCGCTTCTCGCTAGCTGTAAAGACAGGCGAGAAACTGCAACCAGGATCAGTAAGTGTAACCGACAGAAAACAAGGAAATAAGCAACACACAAGAAAATCCCCAGAAAAAACTAATTGTCACATCCCCCAAAATTAGGGGCATAGGTTTGCCTAATGGCCTTTGGCCTTGGACGGTCTCCCATGCGGGTAAAGGGCTCATACAGAGACCGTCGCAGCGCATTGGGGCACAACTTGCGCTATCCCTCTTTACATACGCAGCCCGACTTGGTAGTCCATACTTGAGTTCTTTGTACCATCTATTGTTAAGCACCTTTTGACAGTGTGCGTATCATACCGTCTCCAATCTCCCCA
Organism: Puccinia polysora; assembly: GCA_025617555.3. Taxonomy (NCBI): domain Eukaryota; kingdom Fungi; phylum Basidiomycota; class Pucciniomycetes; order Pucciniales; family Pucciniaceae; genus Puccinia; species Puccinia polysora. Next base: position 4,129,012 of record CM062630.1, on the reverse strand, counting down.
ACTTTGTAGTCGATACCTCAGTTCTCTGTACCATCCATTGTTAGGCACCTTTCGACAGTCGCTTTCAAAAAAGCCATTGATTATCTCTTGAAAAGCTCAGTCTCTTTTTTTTCCTGTTTCATTTACCCATTCAATCTACCCAGGACTAATTTTTTTTGAATTCCTTATTTTTCACCATATTATCCATTAGACCGCGGCCTTTTATCGCGCGTATCATGTTGTCTCCAATCTCCCCGACTCAGTAGCCAATACTCCAGTTCTTTGCACCATCTATTGTTAAGCCCCTTCCAACAGTCGCTTTCAACAAAGCCATTGATTGACTCTTGAAAAGATCAGTCTCTATTTTTTTTGTGCCATTTACACATTCAATCTACCCGGGACTAACTTTTATTGAATTTCTTATTTTTCACCTTTTATTCCTTTAGACCACCTTCTATTGTGCATACCATGTTGTCTCCAATCTCCAATGGAACTAACACTTATTCCCATAAATTTAGTTTTTCCACTTTGGGTCTCCGCTTATTGTCTCCAATCACTATTCCTCCAACACATTATCAATCCCCCAACATTCCATCAGTCCTTCCACGTTCCTGTGGATCCTTCTCCACTCATTATTCCTCCACAACATCATCAATTCCCTAACATTCCATCAGTTCTCCTATGTATCCTGTGGATTCCTAATTATGCCTGTGCTTTGATACAGAATTCACAATGTGAAAGCCGCTTAACTTCAATTACTTCCAAACTCATCATGCCACAGCATCATATCCCAATATATTTATCTTGGATAAGGAAAAATCTTGGGTGTTTTACCAAATATCAACCCTTTATGGTTGGATCTCAATGGAAAATGAAACCTCAAGTCAATATGGTATGCAAGCTATCACATGCACATTTACAATATAGGATACACCCTAAGCATACTTCTTACATATACTCTCAACCCCCAATCCCCTATGATAATACTGGTAGGCATTTCCCATATCTCAAGCTCACTTTGTTGCAATTGCTTTGAGACTGTGTATCACCCCAACCAGCCCACCTTTGTAAATTGATCTGTATTTTATTGATTCTCATATTCTCCATTACTTTTGCACCCTTCCATTGCCTATTACTTGCTGTCTTTATATTTTTAATCATTTGCTTGAAGCTGCCATGTCCCTTCTGGAAATTGATATGTGAGGAGTTATTTTTTATATTCTCAACAATCTTTGTACTCCTATATCCAATATTACTTACTGACTGCTACATCTTCATGGATGTTTCAACACAGCTGCATCATGGACTTGATAATTCATATCTAAATTGAAGCCATCCACAAATCCAAAGTGACAACTGAATATCTTCCTAACGTTGACACATGACGGTAATTGATGTGGGGTATGTGTTTTTCTTAAATGTGAATTCGTTTCCATGTACCCCAATTTATTGTTCCTGTATATATTTGCTCAATATTTTAGATCCATTCAATTTTCCAAATCTTTTTCTTTGCTGTCTATCACAAATAAAAAGATCCCCTGCAGACTACATTGGATGTGGTTCTTGGTGTCAATGTGGTTCATTAATTAAACCTCAATTTTTTAACCATCATTGACACCATCAAATACTTTACTGATTGGCCAGCGCCACACCAACAGTAGCAATAAAAAAAACAAAAAGAAAAATTTAATTCCCATTGCTTCAGTTGGTTCAAACAAAAATATAGAATAGACACAACAAAAAACAAGGTGCCACCCGTATGGAGGTGGCAAGTTGTATCTCACCTGTATCCAAGCTATATCTCAAGAATTATCTCTGTTGTATCTTCAGTTGATATCACCTCCCCCCCTCTGTAATTTACAGAGTTTGTCACATCACCCTCAACTCTAAATCCACCTATACTTACCCTATTACACCTTCCATCCCCTCTGGTGCTTGACGGAATCCATGAGTGGAGTTCAACTCACATTGCTCCACCAAGTTATAGGGGCAATTTTACAACCCATACAACCTCCAAATAATCAGAACTGCCACCACCAATCACATAACTATATAATTAGTGGATTGGGAAAATTAACTGAGGAGTGAGCCACCAACTCCAACACACTGTTGGAGTGAAGAATTCACTTTTTCAACCACTAGGCTGCAGTGAGCATTTTACTGCCTGTTGAACCAGGGGGATAAAAATTCTCTTGCAGGAAAATAGTTTTAAATAACACCCTAGCAATCAGTAATCACATTTTAGTTCATAATATGACCAAATAGATATAAGAATTATTTTTGCCTTTTAGAATTGAGCTCACAAGTTGAATTGGATTATAGAATTTGGATATTTTTTTCAACTTTATTTTTGATTATTTATTTTTATTTTATTTTTATTTCTTCTCATGGTTTTTTATCTTTTTCTGCTTGAGGTACTCATTGGATGATGTGGTGGAAAATTATATGAGTGGTATCTGCTGGGAAACCAATCCTGGTATGGTGTGCTCTGAAATATATATATATATATATATATTTTATTGTTTTTTTTTCTCATGGTTTTTTATCTTCTCCTCCTTGAGGGACAAATTGGATGATGTGGGGGAAAAGTGAAGTGGGTAGAAAAATTAATGGGACTGTTTTTCAAAGCAACTGCACCTGGGTACTTCAAAAAATCCAGATGAAGACCAGGAATCATCATGGTTCATCTTGACCATTCCACAATTGGGCTCCCTCAACAGTCAATCATGCTCAACAAGATGACTGTCTTGGTTTTCCCTTTTCACTGCAATTAATCACAATAAATCACTGGAACAGTGTTGGTGAGTAGATTCTTTACAGTTTCATATGCTGATTTGACTCCTCATTTTACCTGATTTTTTATTTGGAATCCATCTTTTTCTGATGATTGTTCAATCTTTTAGACCCAGGGATTCAACCAACTGAAACATTGGAAAATTATTCTTTCTCAAAGGAATTCTAGAACAATCTGAAGGTCTCCCTCTCAAAAGATTAAATAACCAATCTTCCCTCAAACCTTGCAAGGGCAGCAAAACCCCCCAAGAGCTAGAAATACATGAACAATAAAAACATTTAACTTTCAAGTGTTTTAAAAACTGTATCTTCAAGCTCCCACTTGAGACTGAAGCCTGTCATTCTGGCATCCTAGTACAGGCACTTCATTCCTGGCTCAACTTCAGTAGACCCGCACGGTCCTCTCTTCCTCTCAGCCAACTGATTGCAATCCCAATGAACAGCACCCCAATAGTGATCATCATTCATCACATCTCTCTCTCATCCTTTTTCTTTTTGTAATTTCTCACACTTACACTTCAAAGCACTCTCCAAGTACTCAATCAAGTCTGGAAGCGTCTCAAATGGGTAAAGACTGATTCAAAGCATGTCAAGCACTCCACGCCCATGCACTTATTAAGCCCAATCTACAGATCCACCACCGCAACCCAGAAGACTTCAAGGCGGCTTCCTTTTATATGAAGACTGTACTGCCTAACTATGATTGCATTACTTCTTCCATCTCTTTCATTCATTGCTCTTTTTTCTAATAAATTTTAAGCAGATGTCCGTGCATTCCATCCAGGCCATAAAGATGCTTAGCACGTGCTTATTCAACAACCCTTCAGAATTGCTCCTGTTTGTTTGACTACTTTTAATTAATCTTCATCTTCATGCCGTTAATTGTTGTTACTTATTTCATTTCCACATTCTTGCTCTCAACCTGTTGAAATCAATCTAGAGTTCCTGGTTTCCAACAATCTTCTTCTCATCAAGGAGCTTATCAAAGTGGTTTTCAAGAGTTGCAATACACCCATATCAGCTAGTCAATTGAAATTGGACCTGAATGTTGAGAAATCAACCTTGATCAAACTTAGCATTAAAAACATGTGGAATCAATCAATATAATTTTTTTCATGTAATGTGTTCCTTTTCATCCTCCTGAAAGAGATATTCAATGAGAAGGAATCTTGATGTTAAAAATTTTTTCAATTTTTTTATTTCTAGACCCTGTTTTTATGAGTATTTTTACTGTTTTGATTTCTTTTTATGAATTTTGAATTTGATTTTCACAAACTTTTTTATAGTGTTGTAAGTGAAAAAGAGATTCAGAGCTATCAAAACACACCAATCAAAATAATTCCTTGTTTCCTTGGGGGGGGGCTTGAATTCAGTTTGAAATGATTACTTGGAAGTACAGGGGCTGATTTAGTGTAATCAGTCCCATTATTTTTCTCTACCCATTGTACATGAATGGTATGTGCTGGGCAACCCACCCAGCTAAGGAGTACTCAAGGATGGATTTGTATGTTAGGTTGCCAGTGTACCACACCCAAGTGCATTATGCCCATGCCCTTGTGAAGTGCTCCAAAATGAAGTTGCACCCTGGGGAGCCAGCATGCAACAGCCAAGTTCATTATACCCATGCCCTAGTGGAGTGCTTCAAACCAGAGTTTTACAATGAGTGGCAAGCATACAGCACCCTTGTGGTGTGCAAAAAATGGGGTTGTGTGCTGAGCATCCAGGGTACAACACATTAAGTACATCTGGTCCACACCCATTCGGAGTGCACTAAAATCAATTTGTATGCCGAGGGGCCAACATATGATGTACCAAGGCTGGTTCCCAGGGCGCTTTATTATGTTGGGCTTGCAGGGGTTAAAACTTGGCCCCAATCAAGCTCCCCTTGACACCAATCAAGTTCTGGTTGCACCAAATTGACCTGCCTCCCTAGCCCCTGACTTCCAATGATTTTTTTATTCCAAATATGATTATGTTTTTCACTGGCCAATGCAACCACCTTTGATCCATTCCCAAATTAACTTTCCCAGGCGCCAGACTTATGTGGCCAGGCACCAATTCAACCTTGCCCTGGAATCAAGGGCGCTTTGATTGGGGCCAGGATCACTTGGATCAGTTCCATGTGTGATTTAAAATAATGGGGAATGACTTTAGGAGCTGCTACAATCCTGTTTTCAAGCCCTTGCCAAGATTGTTGGTATAAATCACCTAAACACCTTGTTTGCTGATCACCCAGCCCACAAGAATTTAGGCTCTGTTCAGAAGCCAGTTTGTAACTTGTGCTGCCATGCCAAAAAGAAGTTACACCCTGTATGTCAAATATGCAACATAAAGGGTGGTTCAACAAAGTTTATGTGTGCATGTGCATCACTATGCACACTGTGTCTTGTGGCCCATAATTCTGGTGGAGACAGACATCCAGAGTCATCCCTGTATATCTCCCCCTCACATCTGGGGTTGCATATATGGTGTATAAAGCCCCTCTGGCAGCCTTTCCAAGTTTGACTTGGCATGCACCAAGCAGGACTTGGTTGGGTGCCCAGCAGGCTTTATCAGGTAAGGTTTGCAAGGGGCTAAACTTGGTGCTTGACCAAGTTTTTCTTTGCCCAGATCTAAGCTGGGCGCACTCCAAGCCTCAACCCATCTTTGATTGATCTCCAACTGAATTCTAAATTTATTAAACAAGGTAAGTTTTTTTATTCAACCTTGTTTGAATTCATTTTATTAATTTATGCACATCTATTTAAAGTAAAAAGTCAAAAAAATGACTTTTTCAGTCAAAAAAGGAGAAAAAATACAGTTGAGAATTGGTTGTGCAACCAGCTTTGATTTTTTCCCAAAGCAACTTGGCAAGGCAACAGGAAAATTTGGTGATGCGCAAACTGGCACTTGAAAGAGCGCCAAGATTGCTTGGCTAGGTTCCAAGCTAGCTTTTTTGGGCACCACACGCACTTTACAAACAAAAACTGGATTTTTTCCAGGTGCCCAGACTAGCTTTATACACCATAAATTTCCAAATGGGGGTGTATATTGAAAACCAAAGGTGTATTTTACCAAGGACAACTGTTGTTTTAGGCCTCTCCTGTGGCCATATACACATAAAAATAAACATACATGTGCATAGTTTACAAAAGCAGACTTATATGTCAAAGTTATGTACCACATCAAATCTTTGCATGAAGGAGCTTTTATGTAAATGGTATTGGTACAGTTATCTTGATAATAATTTAAAAATTTAGAATTGATTTTGATGCAGGGGAAGATAATTAAAACACTTTGGACATGTTCAAGATTTAATGATATATATGTGATTTTACAACACAGGTACTTCTGATGACAAAAATATTCCAAGTAGGATATCCTGTTAGAATTATGGCCAGCAATTAGCTTAGGCAAATGAGCAGTATTTAAAGCCAAAGAAATGCTGGACACTGGGTGTCAATATTGTCTAATGGGGCTCTCACAATGGTGCAATATCTTGGATGAATTTGATTGGAATGATGAATGAATGGATGTAAAACAGCAGGGACAAGAGCTCCTTAAGTACAAAAGATTGGCCTCTTGTGAGCCCATGATACAACAATCCAAAAGGCAAATTTTCCGCCCCAAAAGAGCTCTACAGGCTCTACTGGCCTTGTTACTTGGTTTGGACTACATCAGCCCACATGGCATCGGTCCCTGTACCCTTACAACCAGCATATTCCAGTTATTTCTGGTGTTTCCACCTCAATGGGGCTGAACCAGCCCCTGAACTGTTCAATACCCTCGGCTGTTTGTCCGTTACAACAAGCCATGATGACCTCATTGCCTTGTTTACCGGCCGATTGCCTCATGCAGCCAGCTCCTGGCCCCTCAAATGGGCCAGGTGGGACCCAGGGCACACCTGGGTCCGGTCTCAGACTCACATGGGGGGGTGTGACCAGTGGACATGCTGTCCCCCCCCTCTTTCTCTCAAATCCCTGGTGGGGGCCGTCAAATCCCCTCACCAGGGGCCCTGGGGGTTGATACCCCCAGGGCGTTGTCAAGTAAGTTGGCCTGGGAGATGATTAGGTCCCCCCAGGCCCATCGCTCCTCCCCCTTGGTAAAGGGGGGGGAGAGGGCCCCTTCCCTGCTTGGTTGCCTCAACCAATCAATGGTGGGGGGGTGATGAAATCACCCCCACCTTCCGGTTGATACCCTTGCGGCCGGCGCCACCACCTCCTTGGGCAAGGGGGTGGTCAGGTCCCCCCTGCCCTGACCGATGTAGTAGACCAAACCTGTCCTATAGCCATCAGACTCACTTTTCTAGTGTAAAAACAGCTTCAAACCTCAAAAAAACCTCGGAAATGGATTCTAAATCACAAATAACCTATAGTCACTCAGCCAAAGTACCCCTCTATCTCTCATGGAATAGAAGATGCGGCCCAAGAACCCTTCCACTGTGGCAAACTCATACCCAACCAGGTTTCACAGCTCTGTGGAGCTCTGTGGAAGGCATAAAGACATACCTTTCAAACCCTCAAGTACATACTAGTCACAGCCTACCTGTCACAAGGGCTGCTGAAATGCAAGCAGGGCTTGGCACAGAGGGGTCTCTACCCACAATAGGCTTGGGGGCAAGGTTTACTGAAGGAGGCTAACAGGAGCAGAGGAGGATTGGTTGAAGGGTGCTGAATGACACTTTCTGGGAAAGATCTCCTAGTAAGAAGTAGTAAACTGATTTCTTGGGGAACATCAGGAAGAGGGAAGAGGAGGCCTGTTAAATAGACAAGAGGTTGGACCTACAACAGAGGTACAAGTGATTGGGGCTCAGACTATACACATGATGTCATGGGAACAGTCTAAGTAACAGAGAGGGCTGATCAGGTATGCTACTACATTAGGTTAGGCTGATTCTACATTGGGGTAAGGTTCCAGGTCTGAGCTGTCTAAGTTGGGAAAGTACAATTGAAGGATGTACAGTGTACATGGGAGTCATGACACTATGTACTAAGTAGAGAGAGTATGTAATACAATCTGCAAGAGGATGTACATAAAGATTCCCAAAGGATAAACCACACAGAGGAGGTATGGGTTAGACAGAGAGATAACCCAAAGAGGTATGGGTTAGACAGAGAGGTAAACCACAGAGGTATGGGTTAGACAGAGAGGCAGAGTAGAGCCTGGGAGATTGAGTATGTGCAAGCCTATGGAGTCTATCTGTGTATAGCATGAGGTTAGACTATATGTAGGTATGTACTGCATGAAGATCCTGAGGTATATAGTTACTGGAGAAATATTGATGTAAGTCTCCTGAGCCCTGAGGTTGAATTTCCTGAGAAATTAGATCAGGCCTGAGTGTTAGACTGAGGTTAGACTGAGTTTGGTGTCAGTATGACACTACCCTCAACACCAGAACCATACACCAACCCTGTCACCTTAGCCAGAATACAGCAATACAGATACAGGAGGCAGTGCAACTAGTTCAGCTCCTGTCACCTCACCCAGCATGCATTCAAATACACATACACAAGACTATGCAGAAGTATACAGGACAGTATAGGCAGGAGGAAGTGAAACCAGTCTCAACCAGATCCAAACAAACAAGCAAATACACATACACAAGACTATGCAGAAGTATATGTTGAGACTGTGAAAATGAAGATGTGTCTGGTGGGAGTCAAACCCACAACCCCAGATAGACTGAGACACATACTAGAGTACTGCCTTTACCAACTAGGCTACAGACACTTGTGGCTGCCAGGGTTGTTTGGTATTACTGGTCTAGGTTCAACTGCACAGCCTCCGTACTGTGGTGATACATCATGTTAGCAGGTTTAACCTCAACACCCCCCCTGACTACGCCCCCTGACTACGTGATGTAGAAAATGGGTACGGCAATACCCAGGTGAAAGAGTGATCAGTGTGGGGATTGAACCCGTGATCATGGGGTAGGCTTACAGGGGATTATGGTCTTACAGGAAGCATTCACATCTTATTCAAGTCTCTTATGTAAGCAAGTATACGCTCAGGTAACCTCTGGGCTCATAACCTGTTGAGACTGTGAAAATGAAGATGTGTCTGGTGGGAGTCAAACCCACGACCTCAGATAGACTGAGAAACATACTAGAGTGCTGCCTTTACCAACTAGGCTACAGACGCTTGTGGCTGCCAGGGTTGTTTGGTATTACTGGTCTAGGTTCAACTGCACAGCCTCCGTACTGTGGTGATACATCATGTTAGCAGGTTTAACCTCAACAACCCCCCTTGCTCAGGTAGGCTCTGGTTGAGGTTAAACCTGCTAACATGATGTATCACCACAGTACGGAGGCTGTGCAGTTGAACCTAGACCAGTAATACCAAACAACCCTGGCAGCCACAAGCGTCTGTAGCCTAGTTGGTAAAGGCAGCACTCTAGTATGTGTCTCAGTCTATCTGAGGTTGTGGGTTCAACTCCCACCAGACACATCTTCATTTTCACAGTCTCAACAGGTTATGAGCCCAGAGGTTACCTGAGCGTATACTCGCTTACATAAGAGACTTGAATAAGATGTGAATGCTTTCTGTAAGACCATAATCCCCTGTAAGCCTACCCCATGATCACGGGTTCAATCCCCGCACTGATCACTCTTTCACCTGGGTATTGCCATACCTATTTCTACATCACGTAGCAAGGGGGGGTGTTGAGGTTAAACCTGCTAACATGATGTATCACCACAGTAGCGGAGGCTGTGCAGTTGAACCTAGACCAGTAATACCAAACAACCCTGGCAGCCACAAGTGTCTGTAGCCTAGTTGGTAAAGGCAGCACTCTAGTATGTGTCTCAGTCTATCTGAGGTCGTGGGTTCGACTCCCACCAGACACATCTTCATTTTCACAGTCTCAACAGGTTATGATCCCAGAGGTTACCTGAGCGTATACTTGCTTACATAAGAGACTTGAATAAGATGTGAATGCTTCCTGTAAGACCATAATCCCCTGTAAGCCTACCCCATGATCACGGGTTCAATCCCCACACTCATCACTCTTTCACCTGGGTATCGCCGTACCCATTTTCTACATCACATAGCAAGGGGGGGTGTTGAGGTTAAACCTGCTAACATGATGTATCACCACAGTACGGAGGCTGTGCAGTTGAACCTAGACAAGTAATACCAAACAACCCTGGCAGCCACAAGCGTCTGTAGCCTAGTTGGTAAAGGCAGCACTCTAGTATGTGTCTCAGTCTATCTGAGGCTGTGGGTTCAACTCCCACCAGACACATCTTCATTTTCACAGTCTCAACAGTATACAGGACAGTATAGGCAGGATGAAGTGAATCCAGTCTCAAAAAGAACTATGCAGTACCAAACAAACTCTGCACTGCACAGCAATCTATGTAGGCAGAGGCATGTGATACCAAATAAACTACCAGTACCAACAACCCTCAGCACCACACAGCAATTTATGTAGTCAGAAGCATGTGATACCAAACAACCCACCAGTACAAGTACCACAGGGCTACCCATCAATATATGCAGGCAGCCAAGAACATGCAGAAACAAACAGACCACCAGTAATGCACAAGAAATACATGAAGGTAGAAGCAAGTAGCACCAAACAAACCACCAGTACTGCACAGGAATTTATTTTATCTGCACTTCACAGCAGTTTATGCAGGGCTGTGCATGCATGAAACCCCCGTACAAGCTTTTCCCAACCAGCAGAAATGCCTCATGAAACTGTACAAGCTTTTCCCAACCAGCATAAATGCCTCATGTAACTGTACAAGCTTTTTCCAACCAGCAGAAATGCCTCATGTGATTGTATCTCACTGTTCCTCACCAGCACAGGGAGAACCCTCAAGGGCAGCCTTGAGAATCCCCTGAGGACCAGATTGTCTATTTAAGGAGGGCCTCTCTGCCCTATCCAAGTTTTATCCTCATGCCATCTGGCTCAGACCATCACCTATTACTCACCCAATCCTCATACCATCCCATATCATGCCATCTGGCCTAGTTATCACCCATCTATCTGTGGTACCTACCCAGATAAAATATTAGTAGTGAATCAGTTATAAAGAGAAAACAAGAAATCAGAAACCAAGCTATTACCCATCTTTAACCAATTAAACCACCCAACCCGGTGCTTGAATAAGGGTTCCTTCTGTGACCTAAATATTCAGCACCATATTAAACAAACCCCACCCATTACTTAATAAATAACCCTTACAAAGAAAGAGAGCAAAAAAAAAAGAAACTACCAACCTTCCCTCTGCCCACCCCCCTGTGGGTAAACCCATCCTTGGGTCCTCTCCTGAACCAGCCCTTTAATAAACCCTTGAACCCTTTAATATTGGGGTATTGGTTAAGATCAGACATATCTGATCAATAAATTAACCGATAGTCCAATACATCTGGTCTATTCTTCAACAAATCCTACCAATATCACAGTTAATAATTAATCTAGGTCTGATCTGAGACCTATATTAAGTCTCAAAGAAACCAGCCATTAATTTAAATAAATTATTGTGCAGAATTACTATAGTACTAGAAGGGCAGGCAATTCAAAATCACTCTTAGTATATACTAATACTCCAAAGGAGTAGAAGTAATACTAAATTCCCCTTCAAGGACTGCCAGCAAGCTATTTGCTACTTTTATTTATATAATCCCACAGGAGTCTCTACACCGACCGCGGTGTAGCGGTTGGTCGCTGGCTGGTTCAACCCAGACAGCTTGCCCCCATCCCCCTTGCAACGGCAAGCGAGGGGAGGGGGAGCAAGCCGGGGCCGCAAGCCCCAGCTCCGTGGTGCTGGTCGCCAAGCCCAGGCGGCATCCCACTGCGCGGGATCCCTCGGCCGCGCAACAGCCCCGCACCGGCCGTACCAAGGAACACAGGCGGCCCCAAACGGGCCGGGACGCGGGCAGCGGCCCCGAGCGGGCCGCAACACAGGCGGCGGCCCCTAGCGGGCTGCAACACGGGCGGCGGCCCCTAGTGGGCTGCAACAGGGGCGGCGGCCCCAATGGGCCGCCCCAAGCCCAAATCGTGAGAATTACATACTTTGGCAGGCCAGCCCGTCTGCCCAAGTATGTCCATAATAAAGCTTGGGCCCTTTTATGCCCAAATAAGACCATCTTGCTTGGGTGGCCCATCCACCCTGGCGGGCCCGTGAGGGCCTGTGTCCCAAAAGACCATAAAAATGTGTTTTGGCGCCCAAATGCCCAAAACCAATAACACCCACATAGGCCCACATGGCCCATGTGATGTCCAATGAGACGTGGAGGCACATTTTAGCATCCAATTTGGATTACACACTCCTATGCACATTAACTGAGTGCATCCGCATTTTAACATATCCTTGCAAGAGTCTATGGATTAAAGTAGTGAGAGTTGAAAATTCTATTATCACAAGAATCAATATTGAAACATGACTTTAGAGCTACAAATAACTTAAGGTATGATTTTAGAAATTATGAAGGCAAGGTCAATTGGAGGCTTACCATGGGATGATAGGGAGTAATTGCTTACTTTTTTGCGCCATCTGGATTCCTTGTCTGATTTTGTTTTGCTGCATGGGCTTCTGAAAGATATTTTCCGGATGTAATATTGGATCTCCTGCCCATGAACCACCTCTTGAGGACAATGGTAAGGTGAGTTTGGTTTTATGAACTGAGTTGAATGGGTAGTTTTGAAATGCACCATGTGCATGGGCATGCTTCCAATGTTTAATGATGAGTCCCATGAAAAACTGGGTCCAATGCAATTCCCAAGGCTCAGACCAATTGAAACCACAGCAAGGAAAGTTGATTTGTGCAAGGTCTTGAAGAAAATTCTCTCTTTCTAGGGTTGATATGCCATGTAGTAGACATGAAGACTTGGATAGGACTAGAGAGGTAGTGGAGTGGATCTGTTGATTGATGCAAGATGATGGCAGTGAATGAACCTGGAATTGTTTTAGGGAATTGCTGATTTTTTGCCAATGAGTATCTGTTGACTAGGTGATATTCATCACAAATCTACAGTAGGATGAGAGAAATTGAGAGAAGTGGGATTTGGAGCCCGGGAGACTGCTGGAAACAGCTTGATTGAAAAGTATGGGGTTTTTTGATGGGTCTCCATTCAAGAGGTATTTTACCGTGATGGGTTTTTTGTTGTTGACACTGCATGGTTTTAAAAAGTAGGAGAGCAGGGTCAGCATTGAATAATTGCAAAGCAAAGGGGGATAATGACTTCAATGTTAAAAAAGGTGGAATTTTTGCAATGCACAGCCACCATTCCAGCAGGCTCATAGTCAGCAACCATTGCAACAGGCTCATGGTCAGAAACCATTGGGGAAAGCTAATGGTTGGCAACCATTGGGGAAAGCTACTGGTTGGCAACCATTGGGGCAAGCTAATGGTTGGCAACCATTGGGTAAAGCTAATGGTTGCTGACCATTGGGGCAAGCTAATGGTTGGCAAAAATTGGGGCAAGCTAATGGTTGGAAACCATTGGGGCAAGCTAATGGTTGGCAAACACGGGGGAAAGCTAATGGTTGGCAACCATTGGGGCAAGGTAATGGTTGGTAACCATTGGGGAAAGCTAATGGTTGGCAACCATTGGGGCAAGCTAATGGTTGGCAAACGTTGGGGCAAGCTAATGGTTGGTGACCATTGGGGTAAGCTAATGGTTTGCAACCATTGGGGCAAGCTAATGGTTGGAGGCAATGGGGCAAGCTAATTCTTGGCAACCATCAGGGCAAGCTAATGCTTGGCAACCATTAGGGCAAGCTAATGATTGGCAACCATTAGGGCAAGCTAATGCTCGGCAACCATTGGGGCAAGCTAATGGTTGGAAACCATTGGGGCAAGCTAATGGTTAATGACTATTGGGGCAAGCTAATGGTTGGCGACCTTTGGGGCAAGCTAATGGTCAGCAACCATTTGGGAAAGCTAATTGTTGGCAACCATTGGGGCAAGCTGATGCTAGGGGAACATTTGGGAAAGCTCAGCCTAAGCTAAGGGACAACAACCATAAGGCTGAGGTAATGGATGACAACCATTGATAGTGAGTCACTCCTCAATGCATATATGCATACCAGGTAGTGTATATGATGTGGGTGGGTAGTGCACCCAGCACCCAATTGATGAATCACTCCATCATTTGATAAATCCACCAACTAACCATCCATCCAACCATCCAACCAACAATCCAACCAACAATCCATCCATCCGCCCATCAATCCATCCATCCATCCATCAATTGATATGAATACAGCCAAATGGAAGATATGCCAATTTCTGGAATTCAAATGTGGCAAGGGCACATATGAATATGAAGATGGAAAAAAAACATAGGAATGGCTTTTTCTTCCTCTGCTTTCAAGAAACATCAGGCGGCTATAAGCAGACTCAATCATGCCCTGCAAGTCACAAAAGACATATTGCCATTACAAGGGAGTAGTCTTGTAAGTGGAGAAGAGAGATGGCAAAATTTTTAACACTGTAAATTCATGTGCTGATCTTCTGATTTGCCTGCCATAATGATTTTCAGGTTTCCAACAATTCAGAAAGGAATGAAAGAAAAGCCGAGATTCAGATTCCACTTCACCAGGGAGTGCACTGGTTTGATACTCAAGACCTTAAGTATAACTCTTTTCATCTAGTCCCAAGGCACAGTCTGCTTGTGCTTGTCCAAGCTGCAAAACTGTGCCTTTTTCATCAAATTAGTGACTTGGTAATCACAGATTTCTTGAAGAAAGAGTGGGAGAGGATTAATAATCTGGGGAAGGAATTTGATTTTTATTCAAATAACATCATGAAGGGAATACCTCTCAGCAAAGTCACTCTAATTCAAAGGCTAGGTTTTGAGCCCAAAATGGAAAAAAAGGATATTCTGTCAAGAATGCTTCAAGCTGTATCCAATCCCAGACAAATCCAACAACCACGCATCAATTGTCAAGAAATGTACTGCCAAGTTCTAATACACTAGCAAAATCTTTGTGTGCAAAACTGGTATTGAGCATGGCATTTTTTGTGATACAGAATTGCTGATCAAGACCAGTGGGAAAAATAAAAGACCCATCAAACCAGCTTGAAAATTTCATTATCAAAGCTTGAAGGCCTGGATTGGTAGAAAATTATGGTTTTCAGAGTTTGAAAAGCTCATTGTAAGCAATCTTCATCATAAAAAATTCAATTCAAATGTGATGAGTGATTTTTGGGATGGCTCAGTTTGGCTCAAATTTGTTGGAGGGGCAGAAAAGAAGAGGAAATTTACCCAACAACCAGGGCACCTTGTCTTCAGTCTCTTTGTGGATTAGTTCAACCAATTTAGAAATAAGGTTGGGCACAAATCAATCTCAGTGGGAGCAGTGATCTTGATCTGTCTCAACATTTCACTAGCAGAATGTTACAAGATAGAGAATTTTTTCCTTTTTGGTATTATCCCTGGGCCCAAGGAACCCAAAGTGGAAGAAATCAACCACATTCTAGATCCATTGGTTGATGAAATCAAAGAACTCTGGGAAGGATTATGGTTTTCTGAAACCAGCCAGTTTCCGCAAGGTAGGGAGACATTTGTTGCACTGTTCTCATTGATTGGGTATTTTCCAGCTATGCACAAGGTGGAAGCATTCTCTGGTCATTCTTCAACCATGTTCTTCTCATATTTTCAAATTAAAAAGGACAAGATCAATGATCCAAATGTCAAGGAGTTCCAGCCAAGGAGAAATGCCAAGCACATGAAGAATGCAAAGAAATGGGAGGAATGTCAGGCATCATGGGAGCAGGATCAAATTACCAAAGAGAAAGGGGTCAGAGCAAGCTGTTTGAACAGGCTTCCATATTTTTGCCCACTGAAATATTCAGTAATAGAGCTCATGCATGGGTGGATTTTGGGAAATCTCAAGGATAATAGTGTGAATTATCTGAAGATTCCTCTAGCAGGAGAAGAATTGGGGAAGGAAAAAATACAATAGAAGAACAGAGGAGAGAAAACTTGATCACTGGGTAATGTGGAAAGCATCATTGGAAAGGGGAAGAGAAGGAATTCTCCTGAAGATCAATCGGAGGAGAGTGATAACCACCAGAGAAGTTGCGGGAGACAGCTTAATGCCAGCAATCTGAGAGCACTTACACAAATAATGGAAGAAAACTTAGCAAGTCAATCCAGAAGATATGAATTGAGATCTTAACAGGAGGGGAAATAATCATCAGTCTCACAGCAAATCCAGAAATCTCAACCATGATCTGAATATACAGGCACTCACTTTTATTCTTTAAGAAGTAGAATTATTGGGAGTTTGGGAAGTTCACAAAGTATAGCCAGTCAAGAAAGTCAGAAAAGTACTCTGAAGCTGATGGGGGGTGAGGGAAGCGGTCCAGAGGGCAAGGATTATGACAGAGGGAAAGCAGCTCAAGTGGAATCATCCATCCAAGGGCCTCAATGAATGCTTCACAATTTGAGGCGCATCCAACGGGTGGCTGAGGCCACAAAGGTGCCATCATGGATGAAAAGGGTATCAAATAATGTAGTATTTCATAGTGCAGGATCCCTCAAGGCAGTGGAGTGGCTGACAATCTGCATGGTTTACTATCCCCTTGCTATGATTCCTTTGTGGAGTGGTAAGCATAGACCCAGTATTGATTGCACTGCCTCAATAAAAATCTTGAAGGACTCAGCAGTGCTTCTCATTTACATAACCAACATTTTAATAAAGCATCATATTTCAAACCAAGAGATCATGGAGGTTGAAAGACTAATGCTAGAATACCATCAAACACTAAGGACTGGATGGAAACAACAAAGGAGTAAACCCAAAGTGCACATTACTCAGAATTAACCCGAAGTTATCAAAAGTTTTGGTCAACCAATGGCTACATTAACCTGAGCCCATGAAAGGTTGAATGGTATTTTTGGAAGGATACCAAAGAACAATTGCACAGGTGAGCTGACTAAGAACCATGCTGTACACCTTCCTTCTCAAACAAAGAAAATAATTAATTAATTTATTAAAGTTGATATACATGGTACAATCATGAAGACATGTATATCAAGGATTCAATATTCAAGTTCACTGATCCACTCCAAGGTAATTAACAAGTGAAAATAAAACTAAAATCTCAACTTCAGCCTCACCCCATTAGACCCAGAAGTCCATTTCTTTTTCATACAAGAGGTTGGAAGATTGGCCCTGCAACAGGATGTGTCTCTGAATTACAATGTGCACAAAATCAACAGTACCTTGATACATCATAAAATATTTACAGTACAACGGTTTTATCAAGGGAAAAATCACTCCAATTCCTATGTGGAGATCATGCAGGATGAACTCTGTTAATTTGGTCAAATCACCAAGCTCTTTGTGCAATGAGAAGATGGGGATGTTTGGTTTGTGATTCAGTTATTCCAAGATGTAAATTCAGAAGACACTGAAGATCCATACACAGCCCACTCCAACTTAAATGTGCAAGTGGTCTCAACCAGCTCTAGGGGAGATTGTGGTTGTAAGGGGAAAGGAGATAGTGGGGCGTGTGGCTGTTTTGGAAAATTTTTCAGGGACTTTTGGCTGTCCAGGCAAGAAAATGACTTTGGTTTCCCTGGCACAAGTACTGAGTTTCCCTTTTAGCTGATATGAGGACAAGTTCCAAACTGATTGTGGAATGTGCAGGGATGGATTTCAACATTAAAGTACCCATGGTGTTTGGCCTATGGGTGACCTGAAACCTTAGCATGTATCAACAACCATCATTTGAGGAAACGTGGACAAGTGGACACCAAAGGCCAACCATATGAAACTTTTTGTGGACATGAATGGGGTCTAAGGGATGATGAAATGGAGATTAGATGTGAGGTTGGTAGACATAATATTTGTAACAAAAGAATCTTGGATATTAAACTTGTCATCATGAATTGTATTAGTTTCCAATGAATTAGACAAAAAAATCCTCAGTTGTCAAATGTTTACAATTGGGGAATGGTGAAGGATGAGGGTAGGAATATAAATAAGAAATCCTCTTATCTCACATTGATCATCATCCTCTATCTGTTCATTTCCGCATACCAATCACCCGGTCTATCCATCAAGTTATCTGTTCATACTCTCTCACAGTTAAAAAATAATATCTCACACACTCACCATCAATCTCTGAAACAATATTGGTTTTTCAAGGTTTGGAAAATACCAACATCAACCCTCTCCAAAATCAATTCAGTCCCTGGCGTTGGCTCCACAACTTGACCATAAGCTGCATCATGACTTGGCTCTCACACTTGCCATAGGGCCCTCCTCCCCAAATTTGGGGCATTAAAGACTAGTACTATGATATTATATTACCCTTAGCCAACCCTTGAATACTAATTATTTATCATGCCAGAAAAAAGTTCCCATAACTCCCAACCTGCTGCAGCTGGTCAAGTCACTCCAATGCTGCCTGCAGAGACAATATCCTCTGGTGCCCAAGACACAGTATCCTCTGGTTTGCAATATCATGATGGACTCCTGGATGACTTACTCAGGGGGCTTCCCCCAGATGTAAATACTATACCAGAATCAGGTGAGCAGTATGATTGAACTGGGAAGCCCACTAATTTCATTAACACAGAGATGCTGATTGCAATTGGTTTAGTGGACATGAATGATTGCACTGCTCAATCTAAGATTGTACTGACCAACTGTTCTGAAAAGCAAAAACTTTAAAAGGAGAATTTAGACCACAAATTGAGACAAGTGCGCTGGATGGTTACAAAAACCCCCCTCCCCTGTCAATCTAGTACAATCTCATGTTCTTTACAGCAATGGGTCCTCTTTTTGATGGGGATTCCAACCAATGTAACCAACTTCCCCTCACCTCCCTCTCCTGAAGAAATACTGAAATAGGAACAGTGGGCTCTTATGAGGGCGCAGCGGGTCTTGGCGCATTTGGAGTATGTCTGGACAGAACATGGAAAAGAAAATCAGGCGGATGGGAAGCTGCAATACAATGAAGAAGTGGCTAGACTCAGAACCAACATTGTACCCCCACAATTCCACCCAGCACCCAATATGCCATCAAACAACTATTTCCCATGGAGTGCTAAGGTAACATGTGAGAGGGATGTGCAAAAGGCAGGTTTGGCAAGGATTAAATTTGAGTGGCATGCAAGGTCCTTTGTATCATCAGGCTGGAATGCAGAAATAGGTGAAATCATGGTCCAGCATTACTCAAACTTGAAAAAGGCACAACCTGGTATGGTGTGGGATGGCATGGGGAACATGAGCGCATTGTTGGAGAGATGAGTCTTGGGGAAAGGAAAAGAAATATGGCAAGCTGAACTATTAGGGTCAAAGTTTCAAGAAAATAAAATTACCAAGGGCCCACGCGCATCCATCCAGAAAGCCAAAAAGAAGGTTAGAGCATACGTCCTGGGGGTTTGTATTCAAATAATGGAGGCTGATGGTGTGTATTTGTTTGAGTTCCAGATAAGTGAAAAGTTTTTTCACACAGCCTGCAAATAACTTCCCAAAGAAGCAGCAGAAGTCATTGCGATATTTGACCATGTGGATGTTGTTTCTAATTGGGAGGAGGATAAAGATGGCACTTGCAAAACCATCGAAACCCCCTGGAGAAGCTGTGAACTAAATCATCTAACTTGAATCCTAGATGGAATAGCATTAAAAGTTGCTATGAAGCACCAAGAAATCAAGCAGTTGAATTCACTACTTGATTGTGTTTCAGGCAAGGTGAAAACCAAGGAATTCACCCTCCTAGAATGCCCCAAAAAACTTCCAATTGATATTTATCACCCCGCAGAACTGCAAGCCCTTTTGGAAATTGACCTCAAACTTGTGGCTCCTTGTGACAACTCAAAAAATGTTGCAGAAATCACCTTAATATCAGAAAAAATCAAGAAGAAGCCTGGTACCATAATTCAAATAGTTCCAACTCACACCCCTGCGGCAATTGGATTGCGCTAAAAATAGTTGAGACTTGGGTGGTCTTTTTTTTCTTCCTGTATCTTGAGAGCCTCTCTATTCTTATATTTCTGAATGCAATAAAAGTCAATATACAAGTTTCAGTTTTTATGTCTCTGTAAGTGATGCATGAGTTTAAGTGATCAATAAGTATATTTATCAAACACAACCAAGAGATTGGGGACTTTATATTGAGCTTGATGTTGAAATAAATAGATTGAAGAGAGTGGAAATGACATTGAGGTCTTGAAAGGTTTTAATGATCAGCTGACCTTGCATTGCAGGAAGTGCTTGGTTGGCACACAGCACGTTTCACATGCCATTCAATCTTGTGAATACAGGGATGACACAACCCCGGATGAAAAAAGTATTGTTTTTTTAAGAATGCTTGGACTGGGCAACAATTTTTTTTTGGTTTAATCAATTTTTTCCCAATTTTCATCCCAGGGTTTTGAGCCAATTTTTTGGACTACAACAATGGTTGCCGTCCATAGAGCTATCACAATGCATCTGGCCCATTGGGCAAGTGAATTAACAGTGTGCATGAACTTTGAGCGTCTCAAATTACCAGAAACTTACAGTGAACTAAAACAATGGTCACCATCTGTAGAGCTATCACAATGCATCTGGCCCATGGTTCAAGTGAATAAACAGTGTGCATGAACTTTGAGTCTCTCACATTACCAGATGCTTACAGTGGACTAGAACAATGGGTGCCATCCATAGAGCTATTGCAATGCATCTGGCCAATGGTTCAGATGAATGAACAGTGTGCATTGACTTTGAGTCTCTCACTTTCACAGATACTCATGGGACTCAGCTCACCATAATGTCACATTATGAACCCATTTATCAAGGATTAAGTTGCATAAGGCATACATGAATTGATTTATAAGCATGATGATTAAAAGAAATGGAGAAAGAAAAGCTAGTACACTAAGACACTGATAAATTTGGGATAGCTGGGATATAAACATTAGATTTGCGAGGTAAAATAAATACAGGATTATCAGTTGAAGGGTTTTGGGACGGCCAATGATCACTGAAATCAAGCACAAGAAATTTTGCAAAGTCCACGTGGGATACGCTTGTTCCTGGCCAAAATTCAGGGCTGAAAAAGCAGTCTTGGATAAGCTGCACTATGTAAGCATTTTTTGGCTTCCATACTTGTTCCTTGATGTCCTTGGGCTCTAGCTGGTTGGCTTTTGAGACAAGGCTCAGGAGCTGAAGGGATTGAACCAGGGGAAATTTCCTAATTTCTGATTTTATCAGCAAGAGGCCATGTACTCCGGCTACAAGGTAGGTCACAATAATGTGGTAGTAGGGTGGGGATGTGATGGTGACCATGATGGTGTTGAACTTGGCCTGCTGTGGTGCCACTGCTGTGGAGGACCCCTCCAATCAAAGTTTTCTCCACAGGAGAGCAAATGCAATGAGCAAGTGATAGATGTTGTAAACCAATTTGTCCAGGGAGTTGAAGCCAGATTCATGACTAGGGCTGTCAACTGGCTGTCCTTCAATCCAAGCCATGTCTTCATGTGAGCCAAGACAAGCAGCAAAATACTTGATGATTGAGATATAACAGCTTTCCTCATCTTCAGTATCTGGTGGTTGGATAAATGCTGGTGGCTGGGTGAGTTCTCTCAAGACCAGGAGGATGGATCAGAACCATACTTGTGCCCATCTAACCTGCAAAAAATCTGGTGGGTGAGTAAGGTGGATCCAGAGATTGTGCAGCTTAGACCCTATGGTTGTGGCTGGTGGGGGTGGTGACCCAGGTAGAAGAGGAAGAGCAAATACATCTGGAATGTAATATGGCTCAGATGTGCCAGCTGGGAAGGGATTTGCATCTGTAGGAATGAGGAGAGGTTGGCTACTGTGAGGGCAAAAGATCCCAGTGGAATCAAGCTTACCACTTGTAGCCAACTGACTGATCCATTCCTTAATACCAGTACTGATGGTGTTGAAATTGATTGTGTGAGATAGCAATTGAGGTTAAGATCCCCATTCTTGGTGGTCTTTTGCATTTAATCAAAAAAGGTGCACTGCTGCTTCAACAGCGCTCTTGTAGAAATTTGAGTCAATGATGCCATTTGCAAAGGGCTCAATTTATTCCTGGAGTAAAGCCTGGTATTTTTTGAACAATGCAGGCAAATCTACGGAGAGAGGTACGGTGATTGGGAATCAGGTAAGGAATTTGGATGGAGGTGATGGAAGTGACTTACCAGGGTCATTTTCAGGATCAATGGCGGCGGTGGGAGTAGACCCCTTGGTGGGTTGGGAGGCTGGTACCACTGGTATAGCATTGGGTTCAAGGGGAATGGTGATGGAGGCCTGCTCTGTTGGGACTTTAGGGGTAAAGAGTGGAAGTTGGTATTCTATGGTGGGGACTTCATTTGTAGAAGCTTGCATGGGGGGGAGTAGCGGGGCCTGAGGTACTTTCCTCTTCATCAATTTCCATCAAGGGCGCAAATTTATTCCTCTTCTTGTTGGTTTTGGCAGAGGAAGTTGCAGCTTGTCTTTTTGTGAGAAGTTTCCCAGACCCAATCTGAACCTACTCCTCAGGAGGGAGGTCATCACCATTTTCAACCACTGGTGAACAACAAAATGAGGATCAGCCTGGGATCAGACTAGAATTCAAGTGTTTCAACTCACAGGCCATTGCACCTTGAAGAACATTACAGGCATTGACTTCCATGTCTTGCACTGATTGTGAAAGTGATTTATTGTTGGCCATTTTAAGGGGTTTCCCATTTTCTGCTTTCTATTAGCAAGTAAGTTAGACTTTGAGACAAACAAGGCTTCCTGTGTGCTCATCAAGCCACAGGTCTGGGCTGGGGGTGGGGGTGGGGGTGCAGCATGGATGCTTGATGATGATTCCATGCCTATGGGCTTCTCCACTGGTTTATCATTTTCTATCACTTCTTGGTTTAAAGCAGCTCCTAGCCCTTCCATGCTAGCATCTATATAGAGTCTGAAAGTTTTAGAATAGTCAGATTGAATCAGTACTGGAGCCAAGATCATGGCCAGCTTGAGTTATTCATAGTTTTTGACCCTTTCATGAGTCATTTCAAACACAGTGTTGTTGTTGCAGATTTAATACAAACATTTGCTTATAAGGGAAAAATTAGGTAGATACTTCCTGTAATAGCTTCAAAAGCTGATAAAGGATTGGATTTCAGTTTTTTTCTGAGGCATTGGCCTATTCATCAGAGCTGATATTTTGCTCTGGTCAGCAGTTAAGGTTAGTACTGAAACAATGTTTCCTAAGGCTTTCATTTCTACACAACCAAAGTTACATTTCTTCATTGATACTTTGAATCCCACAGCAGAGATGGTTTTAAAGACTAGCCTTAATTTTTCCATGTGGGCATTCCAATGATCAGAATAAATAATAACATCATCAATGCATACCATCATCCATCCTTGCCTGATGAATGATCCTAAAACTGTATCCATCATCCTTTGGAAGTGAGAAGGAGAATTTTTGATACCAAAAGGCATCCTAAGGTACTCATAAATGCCCAAATGAAATATAATTCTCATAAATTTCTGGCTATCAGGACTGATAGGTATCTGGTGAAAACCTTTCAGCATATCCATAGTAGTGATGAACGTAGCCTTAGAGAGGTTATGTAGAGCATGGTCAATCTGTGGAATAGGGTAATAATCAGCTTGGGTATAGTTGTTCAACATTCTAAAGTCTCCAACCATCCTAGAATTATCATTGTTCAAGCTATAATTACTGGAGTAGTAATGTCCACTTGTTCATTGTGTCCTACTTTCCTTAATACTTGTAAGTCAATCAATTATTGAATATGAGTTTCAAGAGCTTTCCTAGATTTTGGACTGAAAGGGTAAGCAGGTCTCCTGAGGTTGGGGGGGTAACGAGGTTTGATGGTTATAGTTAGGATCATTTCATGTCCTTTGATATTACCAATTGGATGATACTTGGTGCAGAAGGCATTCTGATTCTCAAAGCAGACTTGAAGAATGTCCCTTTTTTGGTCTTTACTCATCTGGTGGTTCAGGGCTGCTTGGGAGAAGTGCTCCTGGTTGAACTTTTCCAGGTGTTTTTCATCAGTTGAATCAGAAGTTTGAGCATTGAAATGGAATATTTGGAGCTTCTTGTTCCAGTCTCCTCCTATTGTGAAGTACCTTCCCTTACTTTGGAATACATGAATACCATATAGGCAAATATAATCATTCCCTAGAATGAAATAATCACATACTCAATTCTAGAGCACTAAAAATTCAATTTTCAGTTTGAGTGATCCTTTTGAGTGTGGAAGGATAATATCAGAGGTCCAGACTCCGATGGCATTAAGGGAAGATTTTCATCTGCTAAACTTAGCCTGTGGTACTGGTAATTAGTTTAATTCCCAATTTGGGTCTTGTTGTTCGAAATAAGCTGAACTAACACAGGAGCAGAAGGCTCCACCGTCTAAGAGTAACTTAACAGGAGATCATTTAATTAATCCAGGAGCATAGCAGGTTTCACCATAAGTGTAACTTTTACCGGAAGAAGCTTTGAGAGTCAGAGTTTTGGCTTCAGACACATGGTGAATTTTTATATTGGGATTCCATTGTTGAGGTAAGTTGGAATCTTCATTAAAAGAGTAAATGTCTAAGGAAGATTTTATACTTCCTTCAATGACATTGATGGGGTTAGTGATCATTAATTCATACTCAGATTGAGATACATCAGTGTCATCAAGTTGGGGATCAGGGTCATTGTCATTCTCCTCTCCTTCAATAAGATTGATCTTTCTCCTAGGTTGGGGGCAGTCAGGTCTCACATGTCCAGTTTGGTTACAATTCCAGCATACCTTTTCCTTAGTATCAGAAGTTTTCTTAACTTCTGGTTTGGGAGTGGTAGAGTCTTTGGATTTGGGATTGTATTCCTCTTGAGTCTTGGGAGTGGGCTACTTAGGTCTATTGTTCCTTTTTTCAAGACCATTCACATCAATGGTTTCTTCTAGAATACCAATGAGGGTGGTGAGATCAGCATCCATAGGCATTCTGCACCTCAAACTGTGATTAAGATGTATGGGAAACAGATTGAGGAGCCTTTCATTTATCTCCTCTTTATCAGCTTCAGGATAGAAGCAATCTAGCCTCTTCTTTTTTTCTAAACACCACCTGTGGGGTTTGTCCTTTAAAGGGTCAAAAATTGAGTTCTCAAAGGTTTTCATCATCTTTCTTTTCCAGATTCTGGTGCCAAAATGTTCTGTGATTAGACACTTCCAAGAGCTCCAATTTTGAGATCCTACTTCTCCTCTTTTTTGATAAATCAATCCAGTTCTACTCCTTCAAAAATCCTGGGTAGTCTTACTACAGCTATATTATCTGGCAGTTCATAGGAGGCAAGGGTATAGTCAATGAATTTTATGAAGCTGTTATGGTTTTATTCCCCTTCTCCTGAGAATTTATACCATTCAGTTACAGGGGGAAAGAGTTTCAAAGCTTTTTCAACTTCAGGGGTAGAACTAGGCGGGTAAGACTCATTCTTATTCATTCCAGCATTAAGAGAGATGTTAGGAGTGATACTTGTCCTAGTGGGTTTTGATTCTTCTACACTGACTACAGGAGGGGCAGTTGTTTCAATTTTAAGTTCTCTTAAATCATTTTTTGTTCATACCTAGTTCCAAATCCATTTTTTTGCTTAGTAAGTCAATTTTCTTAACAAGAAGGACAGAAGGGGTGTCAGTTTAGTTTCTTATTTATCCTTTGAGTTGCTCAAGGAGAAGGAGTATCTCTTCCTGTCCTGAAGAACAGGTGGTACCAATATGATTAATTAAATATGCTTTATTTAAATCAATGGTTTTCCTTAAGAATTTAATTTCAGAATCATTGGCTCTCAGAGGGTCAGTTTGATTTTGGATTTTTTGGATTGCTTTGTCAAGTTGTTTGTGAATATTATCTAGATTGTTACTCAAGATGTTAAAATTATGGAAAACATTGCCAGGAAATTTGTTAAACAATTGTGTTATATCATCAGAATCTAATGGTGATACACTTTCTTCCATTTCTGAGCTAGAGATATTATTTTGTCCCAATCTTTTGGGTTCCTCAACCTTTGATGATTTGAGGACCTCAAATATTTGGGTTCTTTTCCCTTTAATTTGGCTAGTTGATCCCAAGTGTTCCATTTTTCTATGTATTTCTCTAATTCTGCTCTGGGAATTAATTTCTGCAGGGCTATTTGAGAGGACTTGGCCTGTGAAATAGCCTTTTGCATGGCTGCTGAGTCCTCCTACTCCTGGGCTAGCTTGTATGCTTCCCAATGACTCACATGATCCTTCACCAGAGCCATGATCTTGGACTCCTTGGCCAAGTCCGGACTTGGAGGCTGTCAGCCTCCTGGATGCCAAGACCCTTTCTATCCTTTAGCTATCAGAGGTGATAGAGTAAATAATAAATATATTATTTAATAAATGCAGCAAAAATCCATGGAATACTTGGATTAAGCATATTGCAAGGTTAAATGGTTTGGTAATTTTTTATTGTTTCAAATCAAAATTGATTATTAAATATTTATAGAGGGGCCAAAATTATATTGGGGATCTTTAACATCTCTCTTCAGGGATTTCAGTATGAAAACACGTAGTCCTGGTTACTTTGGGTTCTTTAGTTTAAAGATTATTATACCCAAAGATAATATGTATATAAAATACACAATGGAGTGGTAGGGCCTTGTAGCCAAGCTACCACGACAGAGAAAGGATAATAAGACTCAATGGTATATTATTAAATCCTTTGGGTATCTGTTTGGGACGTGGCCTGATGGGTTAAACCTGTATGCTGGTGTTATAAGGTTGTTCAGAAGTTTTATTTGATAAAAAGAGGTTTGAAGACGGATATTACTGATCAGACATTGCCATAAATTACTTACTTATCTCTTATAAGTATTTGATTACCTTGGCACGGCGTCTGGATATGAATATTACTGGGTCTCTGCCCATCAACATCCTCAAAAGAGCTCTGTATTTATAGCTTTTGGAGTCCCAATATGGTCCTTCTGAGGGTTTTAGGTGCTCAAAGGGACGGAAACTAAGGCTAGCAGGGTAACTGGGGGTAGCCTGTCATGTGGTTTTGGTGCTATAGCCCGGGTAGCATCTAATTTCTTAGGGTATGGGAATTATTCTACCTTATAATGGACATTAGGACATGTGAATAACACTAATCTGTCCTATTTATGTATTGTTTAATTAATTATCCTTAGTGTATGTTCCCAGTAATCTAATAATTATATTAGCAGACATCTCTACGGACATTTTGATGTCAGGTAAGTTCTCATTATGTATTAAATAACTGGAGTTAAAGTCATAATATTGATTTCACTCTTTATTTTCGAGTTCCAGTTGATTTGTTAAGATAATTACTTAAAAAAATAAGTCATGAGAATTCATGTAATATTATTACATCATTAGTTTCCTTAGTATGTTACGAAGATATTGATGTATAGCATTTCTCATAAAAGTATATTAAAGTATTTTAATATTTTTTTTGAAGTTGTCATTGTCTTATTTTCGACATTCTTGGTACTTTGCATTATATTAAATAAAAAATACGTGTAAGGATTATTTATGTATTTTTATATAATATTATGTATTTTTAGACAGTCTACTATCCACTTGAACCTTCATTACATATGTAACAAGTTCCCGTGTATGTTGTAGCCTATTTACGCGGTACCTGAGCCGCCTGTCACTCTGTCAGCCCGTAGTCCTGCGGCTGCATACTTGTCAGAGGCCCGGGGCTGCGTACACGACCTCGACGGGTTGACACGGCTGTCTCTCAGCTGCGCGCGGGTGCTTTGGCTGCCGCAGCTGTGTGCGGGAATTGTGACAAAACACATTCCCGCCCGTAACTCCTAAAATATATACAACACCTCAATTCTGACTGAATTTTAGGTGTGAAACCTATACATGGCATTATGTGTGAAGTATTAGAATGGGAAAAAGGTGGCATAGTGGTTTTGTGGTTTATTGGTCTTTTTCTTCTGAAATTATTTAGAAGTATGAGGGGTTGGAATTCAAGGGTGGGTTCAGTGAGTGAACCTACTTATTTTTGGGTGGGGAATCCATTTCTGTAATAATATATATGGATTTCCTACTCCTTCTAATTTTTTTTATTTATTTTCTGTTTTTGATCTGCTTTGACAGGTTGCTCTTTTCAACTAACAAGCTGAAAATTTGCTTAGGCTGAGCTTGGCCTGATTTTTGATCTCCATTAGCTTATGCCTATGGTTGCCAACCATTAGCTTTCCCCAATGGTTTCCAGCCATTAGCTTGCCCCAATTTTTGCCAACCATAAGCTTTCCCCAATGGTCTCCAACCATTACCTTGCCACAATAGTTGCCAACCATTAGCTTTCCCCAATGGTCTCCAACCATTACCTTGCCCCAATGGTCGCCAACCATTAGCTTGCCGCAATGGTCCCCAACCATTAGCTTTCCCCAGTGGTTTCCAACCATTAGCTTTCTGTAATGGTCGCCAACCATTAGCTTTCCCCAATGGTTGCCCACCATTAGCTTGCCCCAATGGTTGCCCCCATTAGCTTGCCCCAATGGTTGCCAACCATTAACTTTCCCCAATGGTTTCTGACCATTAGCTTTCCCCAATGGTTTCCAACCATTAGCTTTCCCCAATGGCTGCCAACCATTAGCTTTCCCCAATGGTCCCCAACCATTAGCTGTCCCCAATGCTTTTCAACCATTAGCTTGCCCAATTGGTTGCCAAACGTGGGTAAGCTTGAAAGTTGTGTGTCACTAACATTCTTGGACCCTATGGTTTCAATTGCAATTCTGTGCAAGCAGCTTGAGAACACAAAATGCATAATATTCATACCAACCCCCCAGGAGGTGCGCCAAAATGAAGCGTCAAAACAGGTATCCCTTGAGTTCTGCCCACACCCTTTCACAAGACATAAAAAATGCATTTGAGCCCTTGTAGGAAAGCCCACTTGGCATTCCTGGCTGCTCAGCCAGTAAATGCGCATGCCTTACAAAATTGTGAACCAAGTGGAGCTGGACCTTGGCCACCAGATTGCACAACCTCATTATGTCCTATGAACCATGATCCTTTCAGAAGTTTTATGCTGACCTCCCAGCGTACAATTCCATTTTGGGTTCCTTCACAAGGCCATGGGCATATCAAGCCAGTTTTGAACCACAGCTTATTCAATGCCAACACCCTCATGGAGCACCAAAAAGCAAAGCTGGAACTTGGCAACTAGATTGCACAACCTTATCATGTCCTATGCACCACGATCCTTTCAAGAGTTTTAATCTGGCCCCCCAGCGTACAACTAAATCTTGGGTTCCTTCATGAGGGTGTGGGAATATTAAGCCCGCTTTGATACACAGATTATTGTATGCCCACACCTTCATGGAGCACTCAAAAGCTGAGCTGGACCTTGGCCACCGCATTGCACAACCTCATTATTTCCTATGCACCATGATCCTTTCTGCAGTTGTAAGCTGGCCACCCAGTGAAAAACTCCATTTTGGGTTTCTTCACGGGGGTGTGGGCATATCAAGCCAGTTTTGATCCACAGCTTATGTTATGCCCACACCCTCATGGAGCACTCTAAAGCCAATATGGACCTTGGCCATCAGATTGCACAACCTCATTATGTCCTATGCACTATGATCCTTTCAGGAGTTGTATGCTGGCCACTCAGAATACAAATCCATTTTGGTTTCCTTCATGAGGGTGTGCGCATATAAAGACAGCTTTGATACACAGCTGATTTTATGCCCACACTCTCATGGAGCACTGAAAAGCTAGGCTGGACCTTAGGAACCCAATTGCACAACCTCATTATTTCCTATGCACCATGATCCTTTCAGGAGTTGTGCACTGGTTGCCCAGCGTAAAACTCCATCTTGGTTTCCTTCACAAGGTTGTTGGCATTTCAAACCAGTTTTGATCCACAGCTTATTTTATGCCCACACACTCATGTGGCACCCAAAAGCCAAGCTTTGCCTTGGCCACCCAATTGCACAACCTCATTATGTCCTCTGAACCATGATCCTTTCAGGAGTTGTAAGCTGGACGCCCAGCTTAAAAATCCATTTTGGGCTCCTTTGCAACAGTGTGGGGATTATATCAAGCCAGTTTTTTTCCACAGCTTATTTAATGCCCAAACCCTCATGGAGCACCCAAAAGCCAAGCAGGACCTTGGCCACCCAATTGCACAAACTCATTATGTGCTATGCACCATGATCCGTTCAAGAGTTGTACCCTGGCCACCAAGTGTAGAAATCCATGTTTGGTTCCTTCACCAGCATCCTATCCATTTATCCCATGTATATCTGTCAAAAATGGAGCTGTACGCTTGCTACCCAGCACGCCAGTCAATTTCAGACCCTGTCAAATTGATCTGTCACAGACCATTTACAAAAATTGACACAAGTGAGACATCAACCCTCCCATCATTATCATCATTAAATTCAGTGTTAATTTCCATAACACTTAATGTAATGATGTCATATGCCACTCATTTCCAGAACTGTATATAGTTTGATCAACAATGGTATAAATCATCTGCATGAGACTATGCCTCGTGGAATCTAACAGAGCCATCCCCTATTTGGATGGCCCAGGCAGGCTTAGTCAAGCCCCCAAATCATGCCGAGCTCAGAGATATCAGAATTGCATACTCCTACTCTGCTAAGCTGCAAATCTGGCCACAGAGCGCTCCACAAAACAAAAAATATGTTGAAATGAATTCCTACAACAGAGCCACATCCTGGTCAGGTCAAAGATATAAGTACCCACCTTCACACGCTTTTCTTCCCCCTCAAAATCATTGTTCTTCCCACAATCTGCCACATATTCCATCCATCCGTCCATTAAATCCCCTACACATCACATTACTTCATCAAACCTTAGCCATGAATTCCTTCACTGCTAAATGTCTTGGCCTCCTCAAAACCACCCTCACCTCAATTCCTGAAACTTTTCTTCCCTATCTCATTTCCAACCCCTCAACTCATTGGGTCTCCCTTCTTTGCCAAGATGGAAAAATTGTTGTGAGAATCCCAAAGCTAGATCAACCTGTTGCCTCCTTACCACTTCCCCTGTCACATCTTCTTCTCCCTTATATCCCTGATTAAACATCATTTGGTCCTTCTGGGAAATGCCCTTTGGAATTTCCCAACCAGACAGCTTCACAGATCTTTGTTGAGGCAGTTCTGCATGTCTCTTCCCAGCCTGTTGTCACATCCAATTTGGCATTATTGATATTTTTCAGCAAAAGTGATCTCATGGCCATCACCACCTCCATTGGTTCCTCATTCATTACCCTTGAACACCCTCCAAAATGCAATCCCCCAAAGCACAACTCCATTTTCCTTTCCCAGCTTTCCACAGAAATTTTAGACCTCCCATCCGCTATCAAAGAGCTACATTACAACCCCCCTCTACTCAAGGTGCCCAGTGGGCGTGATCTGGAGCCTTTTTCTCCTCATTCCTATTTAATCAAAACCCCATTGCTACCAAATCATTCTCAAGGACTTGCTTTCCTCCTTGATAGGGAATCACCACAGGATGCATCCGCCTTGGCTTTGTGGAAGAGGACCTCAATTGATAGCGGTGCACTATGGGAGAACCAGATCACTGGTGAGAGGATAGCTCTTGCAAGGGGTGAGGAAATTCCAGAATCCCCACTTGGATCTATCCTGGCAAATGAAATGGGTCTTGGTAAAACAATACAATCAATTTCACTTATTGCAACCACCTTGCTGCAAGCACAGACCTATGGCCTTCCTCTGGATCCCCCCCTGAAAAACCTCCACATCAAGCCACACTGGTGATAACCCTCCCACGCCTCCTGAAGAATTGGAAAAGAGAGATTATGAAGCATACCCAGTCAAAGGCCATCAATTTTCTCACCTACCATGGAAAATGGCGGCATCAGACAATGGATTGTCTACAGGAACATGCAGACGTGATTCTCACATCATATCACCTGGTTTAATTTGAATACAACAAAATAAAAGCCAACCAAAACACCACACACTGCATTATCTTCTCCAGAAAATGGTTCAGCATTATTTTGTATGAGGCACAGTAAGTCCAACCTTCATTTTGCCATCTTTCCTACGCAAGTATATTTTTTTGGACAAAACTGACTGCAATTCACTTGCATGAAAGCACCATCAAGAATAACAAGGCAAAGATTTCCCAAGCGGTCACCCAGGTTTCCACAAATTGTAGAGTGTGTCTCACAGGAACACCAGTGCAACACTGCCTTCGAGATCTCCTCTATCTCCTTAACTTCCTGGGTATCAGTCTAGAAAATGAGTACAGTGACTGGGAAACTACCCTTTTGCCCCAATTAAAATCAGTGGACTTTTCCCCAATACAAATGGTCTTCCAACACACCACTCTTCATAGGACCAAGGTGGATGAGCTTTCAAATCTCCCCAGTATTACTCATAACTACATCAAAACACCGCTCTCACCTGCAGCCAAAGACTTCTACTGCTGACCCCAGGACCAATTGATTTCCAAGATCAGGAATGAGCTGCCTGCCAATGGATCCAAGCCAATGAGGTTTTCATTCCTCAAAGATCTTGGGAAGCTCATAGGAGCATGTAATTATCTGGTTTTGGCAGACCCCAATGTCATCATGGACCAAAATGCACAATTCATCCTCACAGATGAGTCGGGTCCCAAGGATCACAGCATGGGAGTTGAAACAATTATCCACCACATTGATATTTACACCTGCCTTGAGAGCTCCAAAATCAAACAGCTCTTAGGGGTGATTCAGCCAGGACCAGTGGTGGTAGCTGGAGCAAGCAAAGTTGTGCTCTTCTTGTCTTGGACACGCTATCTTGATCTGTTAGCTGGCTATCTTTTTCACCT
The DNA here is from genome assembly GCA_025617555.3 of Puccinia polysora. Classification (NCBI taxonomy): domain Eukaryota; kingdom Fungi; phylum Basidiomycota; class Pucciniomycetes; order Pucciniales; family Pucciniaceae; genus Puccinia; species Puccinia polysora. Next base: position 4,096,485 of record CM062630.1, on the reverse strand, counting down.
TTTTCCAATCAGACCCCACTTCAAAGTCCATTTTCTCCCCCCATGTGCAGAATTGGAATGACACTAGATGCATACGGAATCTCCTCCTTTTGGCTGTATGGAGGCCTGATGGCAAAACAGAAAGAATCAATTCTTGAGCAGTTTTCAGCAAGTAGCACAACTTATGTGCTTCTTGCCTCCATTCAGGCAGCTGGTTTGGAATCAACATCACATCAGCCAATGTTGTATTCATCATTGTAAGCACCCAATACCTTCTAGAATTTTGCCATTTAATTAGTCTACATTCATTTGATCTACGTAGGAACCCTGCTGGATCCCCACAACCCAGGCACAGGAAGTCAATTGGCTGCATCTAATTGGTCAAACAAGGCCAGTGCAGGTTTATTACCTCATTGCACCTAATACCATTGAGGAGAATATTAAAAAGGTAATTTCCTCATACTCCACTCACCTTATGCACCTCACTGAATTTTCAATCTCTCCTTCAGATTCAGAAATGCAAGATGAAAATTGCCCAGTAATTCTTTTTTGCTGAAAATATACCCACCAAACTTACAGTCTGCTTATTCAGGAAATTGTGCTCATATCATATTCAGGTCAACTATTCTCACAACCAGGGATTGGAGGAAAGTCTTCCAATCCCTGCAGGGTGACAACTAAATCCCCTCTCCCTTAGATTCTCATCTCCTTCTTCTCAATCTCACTCAGATGGTTTCTTTATTTCTTCCTCACTATCCTGTACATTACTCTTGCATCACAATTCTTGAGAAGTGCAATTTTTCCATTATGCCATGAGTAATTTGTCTTATGATTGAAATCATGCGTGTCTTGCCATTGCCAGTCAACAATAGTCCCATTTGTGTAAATAAAATTTTACACTGTGTGAAAATGTGTGTGACACTCTTGTCCTTGATGTGACACTGGCAGGAGAATAAATGGTTGGCAACCATTAAGAAGGAAATTTTTCACCATCTATGAGGCATTTTAATGGTCACAGTTGGTCATGAGAATAAATTGCTGCCATCTTTAAAAAACTGCAATGGTTGGCAACCATTAAGAAGAATATTTCTCACTGTACATGAGGCATTCTAATGGTCACAGTCCATCATGAGAAGAAAGTGTAACCATCCATAAAGAACTGGAATGGCAAGCAGCCATCAAGAAGAACCTCGCTCACATTCCATGAGGCATTGTAATGGTCACATTCCATCATGAGCAAAGCAATTTTAACCATTGATAAAGAACTGAAATGGCTGGCAACCATTAAGAAGCAACTTGCTCACGGTCCATGAGGCATTCTAATGGTCACAGTCCATCATGAAAAGCAATTTTATCCATAAATAACTGGAATGGTCGGCAACCATTGAGAAGAACCTTGCTCACCATCCATGAGGCATTCTAATGGTCACAGTCCATCATGAGAAGCAATTCCAACCATCCATAAAGATTTGAAATTGTAGGCAACCATCAAGAAGAACATTTCTCACCATTCATGAGGCATTCTAATGTTCACAGTCCATCAGTAGAAGCAATCATGGCCATCCATAAAGAACTGAAGTTGTTGGAAACATTAAGAATAACCTTGCTCACCATCCATGAGGCATTCTAATGGTCACAGTCCATCATGAGAGGCAATTTTAACCACCCATAAAGAACCCAAATGGTTGGAAACCACTCAGAATAACCTTGCTTACCGTCCATGAGGCATTATAATGGTCACAGTCCATCACGAGAAGCAATTTTAACCATCCATAAAGAACTACAAGGGTTGGCAACCATTAATAAGAACCTTTCTCACCATTCATGAGGCATTCTAATGGTCACAGTCCATAATGAGAAGCAATTGTAACCATCCATAAAGAACTGCAATGGTTGGAAACCATTAAGAAGAACCTTGCTCACCATCCATGAGGCATTCTAATGGTCACATTCCATAATGAGAAGCAATCATAACCATCCATAAAGAACTGCAATGGTTGGAGACCATTAAGAATAACCTTTCTCAACATCCATGAGGAGTTCTAATGGTCACAGTCCATAATGAGAAGCAATTTTCACCATCCATAAAGAACTGCAATGGTCAGAGACCATCAAAAAGAACCTTGCTCACCGTCTATGAGGCATCCTAATGGTCACAGTCCATCATGAGAAGCAATCTTAACTATCCATAAAGAACTGCAATGGTTGGCAACCATTAATAAGAACCTTGCTCACCATCCATGAGGCATTCTAATGGTCACAGTCCATAATGAGAAGCAATTGTAACCATCCATAAAGAACTTCAATTGTCGGAAACCATTAAGAAGAACCTTGCTCATCATCTGTGAGGCATTCTAATGGTCACAGTCCATAATGAGAAGCAATTTTAACCATCCATAAAGAATTGCAATGGTCGGAAACCATTAAGAATAACCTTGCTCACCATCCATGAGGCGTTCCAATGGTCACAGTCCATCATGAAAAGCAATTTTAACCATTCATAAAGAACTTCAATGGTCGGAAACCATTGAGAAGAACCTTCCCACAATACATGAGGCATTCTAATGGTCACAGTCCAACATGAGAAGCAATTGTAACCATCCATAAAGAACTGGAATGGTTTGCAACCATTAAGAAGAACCTTCCTCACCATCCATGAGGCATTCTAATGGTCACAGTCCATCAGGAGAAGCAATTGTAACCATCAATAACAAACTGCAATGGTTGGAAACCATTAAGAAGAACCTTTCCCACCATCCATGATGCATTCTAATGGTCACATTCCATCATGAGAAGCAATTGTAGCCATCCATAAAGAAATGCAATGGTGGGTGACCATTAAGAAGAACCTTTCTCACCATCCATGAGGAATTCTAATGGTCACAATCCATCATGAGAAGCAATTGTAACCATCCATAAAGAACCAAAATTGGTGGCAACCATAATGGAATTTCAATTTGTTCAGCTCAATTTTCTTACATTGAATTCCAATGGATGCCATTCAAAGAGAATTTTAATGCTCACCATCTATTTGGAATTCCAAATTGTTCAGTGCACTTTGCCCAAATCTTAAAGCCTACAAACAGATTCAAAATCCATGTGCTAGATTGTTTTTTTAGCCATGCAGCAAGTTGGCAAGGCTTAAATATGCACAGGTATATTATCAGATAATTCAAGCCACATGCATCACACCAGTATGAAAAAAAAATGACCATGGATTTGCATGTTGCATCATGTGGACATGGTCAGCAGCTTTGTTTGTTTGGTGGGTTGCAGCAAGAAAAATGAAACAAGTCTTCTTGTCAATGGATCTAAATATCCCTCCCTTCTCTCAGATTTTTCTCCTTTTCTACATTTCCCAATACCACTCAGGCCAGCTTTACATCTTTTTCCCATCTATTTATTAATCCGCTCACAATGGAATCCACTTCTCCTACACAAGCCATCCCATCTTCAGGTTTGTTAAACCACTGTTTTCTATTTCATCAAATTGAATGAACCATCCCTATCAACCTTGGCCTCAATTGACTAATTCCTTGTAATAACCAACAGAGACTTCAAAATTAACTAATTAAGATGAAAAACTCTCAGCACCTGCAGACAAGTCCAACCCTGCATCAGAAGTTCATGAAGTAGATGAGGAAAAATTCTATCAGAATGTAGATACTAATCAAGAGATAGTCACTACCTGTGCTTTCCTCAGGATCCCCAGGTCAATGCAAGATACTGTCAATGGGTTAAACTGCAGCTTGAGTGATATCTGAAAAGGCTAGTTTTTCCCCCACTGTCATTCTTCACATTTGCAGATTTGAAGGTCTGATTGGTTTGTTTTCCCTTAGAATACAATTGTATAAGATGTCTCCCCCGCAGAGAAAGTCTGAGAATCACACACAGCTCCTCATTAACCAAACAGCCCTTATTGCAGCCATCTACAAAACTTCCACGCTTGAATCATCCCCCTGTGGAAATGACCTCAAATCTGCAAATAATGGGCAATCACAATCCAGCCCCCTCCTCCCCTGATGCAGCATCAAATCAAAAATTCTTTGAACCCTCCCCTAAACCAGAAATCCAAATAAATCCTGAACCTTCCCTCGGTTCCCAAACCACTGCAACCATGGTGGAACCCCTAGTGACTTATGAGAAACCCCAGGTTGCCCCTGATCAACCTTAGACATCCAATCAAGAATTAGTTTTTGAACCAGACCCAACCCTCCCAGCCCATTGTTTCTGGTATGGATGCTCCCCAAGATGAGGCGCCCACTTATGATTTTGATGATCAAGAAAGTAGAGGTTATTTTACCATCATTTACCACAAAAGAATACGCAAGGAGCTTCATGCAATCACTGAATCTTTCAAGAATTGGAAATCTCCAAAGAAACTCCAAATGGGATGGGATGCGGTGAAGCACTTTTTGGATTTGCCTCTCCAGGCTACCACTGCTATGGAACCTCCAGAAATGTGGCACATCTCCCATTCAGCCAATTTTGAGTATGGTAACTGTGTTTGGAAGATCTGTGAGCAAGGTTAGATTTATTTGAATATCCCATCAAATTGCAAGATTTCTTTTTTCTAATGACCACTTTTTCATTTCACAGCAACAGAGATTCTAGTCTCAGGTGCAGATGAGCCATGGTGGGCTCCAGACACCATCAATTTTCCTGGCCTCAACTGCCTGCATAACAACCATACTTGTCCCACTGGTGCACCCCCCCTAGATCAGAAAAAATCTCATCTAGAATCCAATCTGGTGCGCCTTCTTCATGCCTTGGACCATGCCACTGGAAAAGTCATCAAAAAATGGGCCAAGACAGTGGCTTTCTCAGTGCAAACAGTTTCCAATGAACTGTGTGCACAGCCTCTGCATCCTCTCACATCTACCATCTCCAATTTCAAGGCAAACCTACAAATGGTCATGTGGCTCTGTAGCATCAAGAAATTTCCAAATTCACTCCAGCCCAAATCAATAGAGCATCACATGGTTCTATAAGATGATGCTGAGACAAATCAGTCAGAGGCTATTCCCACCAATCATTCAGAGGCTATGCCAGTTGAGCCAAGGGACTGTGTTCAAGAGCTACACAGTTTCATTATCAATATCATGATCAGCTTCACCTTACTTGAGGCTCATTCCCAGAAAGACAAAAAGGAGCCCACCACCTGTAAGAAGAAAAATCCCAAGCACAAAGACCAACCAGAATCCACTGTTGACCACTTTTCACTCACTGTCTAAAAGTTTTCAAATGCACAATGTTGCACTGAATTGACTCAACTAGAATGCTGCCACAATTTCCTGCCTTTTTTCTTCTACCTGCTTGATGGCATCCAGGGGATCTTCATTGCTTCAAGAGAACAAAGGATTGCTTCTTTATTTGATTTTAATGGAATCCTCTGTTTAATTCAAAAAATCCAGTCTGTCTCAGATGGGAGAACTTCATCCAAGGAACCCATATGGGCTCATCTTCAAATGTACATTTGATCCATCATGCTTAGTATATCTGAGAACCCTCAAGATACTGGAAAATTGAAATTACCCACCCGGCATGATCTAGCCAAGGATGTTTCTCATGACTACATGAACCACATTAACAAAAATTCCTGTTCCAACATTCCTTTCAGCCTAGAACCCCCTCCAATCTCTGAGTTACCAAGCTCAAATGGTTAATATGAGTGTTGTCATTTCTTCTCTGAGTTGATCTAGCTTTACGGTGTAATCTTTCATATAATTTGAATATTTTTTAATAACTTTAGCTGTATTTTTCATTTTTAACATCTCTCAAAATTGTTTTTTGCATAATATTTCATAATCAAAAGTTTTGAAAAAAGGATTTTCCAATATTCTTCAATACTGGAAGCCCCAGTTACAATAATTTTCCCCTGAGCAATGAGATTGGATTCCTCAAGGTCCACTTTTGGATTTGGACTGTCTTAAGCCATAAGCCACAACTAAGCACTTTTAGATCAATTGCATATTCAAAATTCCACAGATTGTTTGCCCCCACCCACTAATCAACCACCTGGCTGAAGCATCCATCAAGACCTACTTAAATAGGACCTCTTTCTCCCATCAAGGAATTTCCCCCCCTTCCATCCCACCCCACCCCTTGACTTTGACTTCCACTTCCACTCTTAATATCCACAAACGCCATGTTTTCCATACATGTAAAGATCATCATCTTTTCCCCCAAGCATACCAAGTCCTCTCCCCTTTGAATTCTTACCATGCAAATCAATATTTCCATGGCCAGGAACAAGACAAAAGCATATAGTTTTTTACTTTTTATTACAATTTATGTTGATTCACCAAGCTAACATTTTCCCAATCCCTCCCAAATTCTTCACTGTACTTCTCTTTTGGAAATTCTATGATTGGATATGCTACAGATATGTCCCCTGGTGAATATGAACTGCATAACACTCAACTATTAATTTTGTTAATTTCACAATTCACCAGGACAAAAGCATATTGCAATTGTAAGATTGCTGGAGGAAAACCAGATCATTAAAAATTAAAGAGGGATCTCCTATTTACCCAAAAGATCACAGGTAACAAGGCCAAGGCACAGCAACCCAAAATTCTATGGAGGTACAGGTCCTACAACAAATTCAAGCTCTATGCCAAGATTGATCCTGAAAATCCAAAAAAGCCAACAAATGAAGAGTTGCAAGAGGCACATGCTTTTGGTGAATCCAACTTTCAACTGGTTGATCATGGTTGAGTGCTCCTGATGGATAAGGAGAAGAATGATATTATTGCATACATTAAATTTATCCCAATCCAGGACCTATCATCTCAGGACTATGATGATATTGAATTTCCTGCTTTGTTCCTGCACCAATGCAAGAAAGTTTTAAACCCAGCGGGCTCACCATCTAGATCATGGGCAGAAAAAATGTGGGCAATTGTATGGAGAAAGGCCATGGTAACAGCTGAAATGATTGGCCAATACATCAAGGACCTAAAGACCACGACTGGCAAATGCCAGTATCATGAACTTGTCTTACTCCAAAAGGGCTTCTAGTATACTTGGAGGATTCTTCATAAATATGGCACATGTTCCATTTCAGAAAAACCAAACCCTCATGCAAAAGTATCACATCCAATCTTTCTCCAACTTATCATTTTAGGATCCTCTTGGAAACAGCTCCTGTTCACCTCACCTCACCTTTAACTCTCATTGCTTATTCAATTAACCCCATATTGATGCAAATGATACATCCAAATTTGCATTTGCTTTATTCATACCACAGAAGAAAGCATGTGGATCACTTGCTACTTCCTCCAAGGGCTACAATGTTCATGATGGGCATTTTTTCATACCTTACTATGGGGTTGGGATCAATTTCTCTACTCAAAAAGGAATTGTTAAGTTACTCTGGCAATCAAAAAAGGATTGGCACGGTACACTTCCTCCTGCAGAAAATGTTTTGTATACCCACCTTGCCATGTCTTGAAAATCAATTTTAGAACCCTAAAAACTTGTAGAGGAATCCAGGATGGTACTATACATTATAACAAAGCTAACAAAAATAAAGTACTCCATATTGTTAATCATAATTATTATTTTCATAGAAATTAGACTGTTTCTTTTGACTCTTTGATCTTGGACCTTGTTGGTGTTGGGAATAATGTATAATTAATGTATGAATAAAAATTAATCCCACTGCTTTTGCTGCTTTTAAAAGGGAGATCCTGAGGTACTATTTTTGTTTTTTTATGAATTGATTCTGAAATTATTCTAATTTTGATTTTCATGATAATTCATAATCAAATTTTTCAAAAGATTGATTGTCCAATAGTTTTCATTACTTGAAGCCCCAGTTACAATAATTTTCCCTGAGAAGTGAGATTGGATTACTCAAGGTCAACTTTTGGATTTGGACTGTCTAAAGCACTCAACCACCACTCAGAACTTTTAGATCAATTGCATATTCAAAATTCCACAGATTCTCTTACACCATCCACTACTAAACCACCTGGCTGAAGCATCCACAATAACTACTTAAACAGGTCCTCTTTCTCCCCTCAAGCTGTTTTCCACCATCTTATCCCATCCCATTAAGAAATATGGCACATGTTCCATTGCATAAAAACCAAACCCCAATGCAAAATTATCACATCAAATCTTTCTCCAACTTTTTTTTGGATAATCCTCTTGGAACCAGCTCTGATAAAACACATGCAAATTGCATCCACATATTTATTGGCTGCAATTCAACATTAACAGGCAAGAATGCACCAAATTGTATTGTATTTGCAGCTTCCAGGGCACCAAAGTAGTTTCTCATAAAGTCTTTGACAGGAAATTGGTGTGATTCCATCATTATGGATCTCAAAATCTTCCAAAAGCATCTGCTTTTCTTGTAGCACAATTTATTCAGAAATTTGTTCAAAGAAGTAAATTACCAGCAAGGAAGGATAGAATTTTTTAGGTTTTCCTTGGTCCAAATTTGATCCTGATGCCTGTAATTTGGATCAATTTGTCATTCAGATGAATGGTGGAGCAAGTAAAATTCAAAAAAGATCTGTACCCCTTTGCTGGTAGTTTACTTCTGGGAACAAATGTCTGACTACATTGGGCTACAAGAAAAGCAGATGCTTTTGAAACCTTGTGAGATCTATGATGATGAAATGAAACCAATGATCTGTCACAAAGAATTGATTAGGGACTAATTAGGTGCCCTGAAAGCTGCAGAGGCATTCCAATTTGGTGAATTCTGGCCAGGTACTGTCACATTGCAGCCAAGAAACATGTGGATGCAATTTTTTGAGGTTGAATGAGGCAGAGTGAGATGAGAGTGGAAGGATGAGATTTCATGAAAGCAAAGACAGATGAATCAGAAGAGTGAAGGATAACAGAAACAGGTGACAAAGAAAACAAGGAAGGACATACCTGAGGCAGAGTGAGATGAGAGTGGAAGGATGAGAGAAAAGATTCCTTCCACTCTTGTGGAGCTGCCTCAGGTATACCACAAGAAGTGTGAAAGGAGATGTGACAGGTATGTAAGCAGACACAATATGAGGTGAACTAGTGAGATGTAACACCCACCCTTGCTGCACGCCTGGAAAATGAGACATAGACAAGAAACACACGAAAGACGCAGAGGAAAAAAAGGGAGCAAAAAAAGATGAAATGAAACTAAGGAACCACGCCAAACTTTTGGAAATTTTGTTGAAGGAGGATCCTGCTCAAAGGTTTTGTGAGCATTTTGGCCACCATGTCTTTGGTGGAGATGTGAATTGGGCTTACCAAATTCTCCTGAACGCAGTCCTGGATGAAGTGGTATCTTGCATGGATGTTCTTGGTTCCGGCGTGATATTCCGGGTTTTTTGCAAGGGCCTCTGCACCTTCATTGCCAATGTGGATGGGTATTGCGCTTTCAGTTTGCAGGGAAATTTCTAAGAGAAGATGCTTCAGCCAGAGCCCCTCTTTGCAGGAATAAGAGAGGGCTTTGTACTCCGCTTTTGTACTGGAGAGAGAGATGGTATATTGTTTCCTTGATTTCCACAAAATTGCCCCATCACCCAGCCAATAGACATACCCAGACGTTGACTTACAATCATTGAAATCCTCAGCCCAATTGGCATCAGAAAAACCAGAGAGGTCAAGAGAGCCCCCAAGCTTGAGACGGTAGTGCTTTGTAGTGACAAAATAGTTGAGAACACAAATTGAAGTTTTCCAATGTGCCTCGGCAGGATCTCTTGGATGTTGTGAGAGTTGATTGACCACAAACAAGATGTCGGGGCGCGTGCATTGGGAAAGCCATAGAAGAGAACCAAGGATTTGATTTTACAGCCCAGAGGAGGGAGGATCTTCAGGTGAGCAACAACGGAGGCTCTTGAAGCCCAACTCTGATGGAGTGAGAACCAAAGTTGGAGCATCTTGTAGAAACTGAGTGCAGAGAGTGTCAATGTAGTGAGATTGATTGATGAAAACATGGGGTTTAGGCCAACCGCGGAAGATTTGGAGGGACAGAAAGTGATGAAGGTCATTGTTGGCACCAATCTGGAGCAAGGCACCTAGAGATTTTATTAACCCATCAACAAAGTCTGGCTCACCCACTATTGACAGGTCATCCACATGTGTGGTAAGCGCTCCCACCAGTTTGCCCTTTGACAGCTGAAATTACAGGGTGGGATTGTACTTGGAATTTGTGAGGCCAAGGTTGACAAGACATTGGTGAAGTTCAATATTCCATTGTCTTGGCAACTGTTTCAGACCATAGAGCAAACGTTCTAGCTGGCAGACCCAGTCCGGATGTTGAGGGTTGACAAAGCCAGGGGGTTGTTCCATGTAAACTTCATGTTCTAGGCGACGATTGAGGAATGCTGTCTTGAAGTCCACTTGGCACCCCTTCCAGTCGTTGGAGGCAAGAAGGATGAGGATGAGTTGTAGAGTTTTGAGACAGAGAGTGGGGGAGAAAACTTCTTGGTAGTCCACGCCTTGGGTTTGCGAGTAGCCTATGGCAACTAGGCAAGCTTTAAGTTTTTGAATTGAGTGATCAGGACGCTTTTTGATCTGGAACACCCATTTCAATTTGATGATTCTGCGCTTCTCCAGCCTCGGAACCAACTTCCAGGTTTGCATTCCCAGAAGCAACGCGAATTTGTCATCCGAAGCCTTGAGCCAATGGTGTTTGTTGGGAGACTTCAGTAGCTGTTTCCAAGTCTTTGGAGTATCAACATTTTGACCGGTTTGAGTTGATTTGGACCAGTGACCATACCTGTCCGGAGCCTGATGAGCACGAGTAGAGCAACAAGGTTGTGGAGCCGGGGAAGGAGGAGCTGCAACTGGGTCTACCAATGGCGGAAGATCAATGTGTACAACGGGAATTTACGGATTAGACTCAATGACTGGAGAGGGTTGGTGATCTGAAACTTCGGACGCCAAGCAATTGGGTGATTTGGCAAGGAGAGAGGCGGACGAGTCACTTGACACCAAGGACAATTGTGGCCTATTGGAAGGAGCATGGATTGACGGGGTGAGACAACGGTCAACCCCCCCCCCCTTAGGGGGATGTTGAGGATGGGAAGATTAAGGTCAGAAGTACTTTCTGGAGGTGAAGCAGTGGAAGGTGCAGGCTTCTCAGGAGTTCCTGATAGGGAGGGGGGGAGGGCCACGGGACTTTGACACCGACAACGGGGGTGGGGGTGGTGAGCTTGGAGGAATATGGAAAGGAGAAATCATCAAAAATTATGTCATGGGTCTTAACAACACTTCAATTTTCAAGGTCCCAGACCCAAACTCTGTTCCCGTCAGGGAGTTAGGACAAGATTATTGAGGCTTGAACCTTCTTTTTGAGTTATTTTGATTGGCCTTGGGAACTTTATACCAGGTAAGACATCCAAAAGGGTGGAAAAATGATAGTGGAGAGGGAGTTGAGCCAAGGATGGAAGAGTGTGAGGTGAAGCCCACTGGAGTGTGGCAGGGTATTGAATTGTGGTGGAAGAAAGCGTGACAAAGCCCATGCGCCCCAAAGGGTTTGGGGACTGCACTTGAAGAAGAGAGCAGCAAATAATGTTTCCAATTGTGCGGTTGGTGCGCTCAGCCACACTGTTGAGCTCTGGAGAGTGCGGTGGACCAGGCTTGTGGATGATGCTCAAGTTGGAGAGGTGAGCAGCAAATTCTTTCAAGACATATTTGCCGCCATTATCCAAACAAAGAGTTGTAATTTTATGATTGTGTTTTTCAAAATTGGTGCAAAAGAGTTTGAAGCAGGAGAGAATATCACTTTTGAATTTGATAGGGAAAACTTGAAGAAATTTTGTATAGTCATCTATGAACATGACAAAATATCTATACCCCTCACAACATGGGACCTTGAATGAACCAACATCAGAATGAATAATTTGCCCTGGAGTGGTGGACCTGTAGGGGCGGCGGGAGCAAAAAGGGGTGCGGCTCATTTTGCATTGAAGGCAAATGGGGAACTTTTGAACTTCAACCTTGTTCATGATAGATGGAGATATTTGATGGTCTCAAAGAAGACGTTTGAGAGGCTTGAGGCCTAAGTGAGAGAAACAAATATGGTAATGGAGCAATGAGTTCTCAGGAAGGATAATTTGGTTGGCTTGGGGAAATATAGAGCTCACAGGCTCTGAGGGAAAATATTATAGATTCCCTTTTCTATAACTGGAGCCTACAGGAGGGTCCGGAAAAGCAAGAGGTTTTGCCCATTGCATATTGCATCCCGTTGCAGTGAAGATGCCGGCGTAACCAAGGTCACACAGTCCAGCGAATGAAACAAGGGGTTTGTTGAGTGAAGGAACAACCAGGGACTTGAGCTGGTGCAACGTGTTGAATGGGAGACGGATGGACCCACTGTGGGACGACTTGACCAGGGAGTGATTGGCAAGACAAACTGGAGTGGAATTGACCTTTGGATTGTTGAAAGCCGAGAGATGAGGTGTCATCAAGATGGAGCAGCCTGAGTCAATGTTTGAGTCAGCCTCCTTGACAGGAGAGAAGACAGACTGCTCGGCAGCTGCAAAACCTGCAACAACTCCAACTTCCGACCCTGAGTAGTTGGATTTGCCATCATCTCCTTGAGCATTGGTCAATGAGGTAATTGGGGTTGCTGTGGTTCTGCCAGCCCGAGCTGGAGGTTTTTTCTGGTGGTGGGTTGATTTCCAAGAATGCTGGGACTCCTGCAAGGACTTCCGTGAGGCTTGGACTTTTTTTAGAACACTTCAAGGGTTGTAGCAGTTGTTTAGATCATGACCGTCAGCATTGCAGAAGTAGCAGTGACATGTTGGTTTGTCATCCTGAAGAGGTTGTTTGGATTTGGCTGAAGAAACCAAGGCTTCCATGTCAGATTGAAACTTTAAACAAGTGTGTTTGTTTTTGAGCAAGGTGACAATTGTTTCTGATTTGACCCCGTCTTGATTCATTAGCAACAAGACGCAGTGAAGCCAATCCTGGGGAATCAAGCTGAGCAGGGCGGCTACATAAACATTGTCTGCAATCAGAGGGTTTTTGGGAGGGATAAAATAGTTGAGGTGTTTGTAGTATTTTTCCATGGTCTTGATGTGAGTCAAGATGTTGTCTCCATCCATTTTTTTCAAGAGCAGTTTTCAAATCCAGTACACATGCCCTCCAGTGGTTTGATCCTGGTGATCACAGGAGAGATCAGACCACATCCCATGAGCATTCCAACAGTGTTGTCTGATGTACCTCAAATTGGAGGAGTCAATTGCTTGAGTAATAAGTGCGCAGACTAACCTGACGTCGTTTGTCCAAGTGGTTGAGGGATTGTCCGGGCAAGTTTTTTTGATTATATTCTCCAGCCCGCCCGGTTCAAAGTAGGAAGTAACTACAAACTCCCAGTCCATATAGTTGGAGTCTGGGCCTGGGGCTTTAAGGACAGGTAGTTTCCCATTTGGAAGTTTGGTCAAACCTGAGAGAATGGGATCGGAACCCAAGTCAATCATGGTTGGAAAGGGTTTGGGCTGTTCTTGCGGTGGAGAAGGGGGGGGTTTCTTGATGTGAGTTCAAGGGGAAGAGTTCATTCAATGGTAATTTCTTTTTTGATAAGCATACGGATCTTATGGGTGAAAATGCGCTGTTGGTAGGGGTCTGGGCTCATAACCTGTTGAGTTTGACTGATGCAGAGTGAGATGAGAGTGGAAGGATGAGATTTCATGAAAGGAAAGACACATGAATCAGAAGAGTGAGGAGAACAGAAAAAGGTGACAAAGAAAACAAGGAAGGACATACCTGAAGCAGAGTGAGATGAGAGTGGAAGGATGAGAGAAAAGAGTCCTTCCAATCTTGTGGAGCTTCCTCAGGTATACCACAAGAAGTGTGAAGGGAGATGTGACAGGTGTGTAAGCAGACACAACATGAGGTGAACTAGTGAGATCCAACACAATTTGCATGTATTTTATCAGAGCTGGTTCCAAAAGGATCATCAAATGATAATCTCAAGAAAGCCAAGATGTGATACTTTTGCATGAGGCTTTGGTTTTTCTGAAATGGAAAATGTGCCAATCTCAATTTGCAGGAGTCATGATGCAATTAATTGGTGTTTCCACACTCTCAGATCATTGAATAAATTCTCTCTATAAAAAAATTATGAAAAATGAATATTTTTAGTCATGAAATATGTTATTTTGGGGAAGCAAACAAAGTCTTTGCATGGGATATTTCCTTGCTTAATGTGGTTTTCTAAAATTTCCTGATGTAAAAATATCAATTCCAATCATGGGTTTTTATTAAGATCATTAATCTTCAAATTAAATACATGATTTTCCATCAGGGAATTAGATTTTGAATTCAAAACCAAAGATCTTAGTATTGCCAATGTATTTTACATGGGTCAATCATGTGCATTCAATATGATCTATTTATTAGGGCCATTTTTCAAAATATCAAATGTTATTTTCCCTTCCACTCCCACTGAAGGCAATATGCATATTCAAAATGGAACCAATAATCTTTTGAGTTCTTTTTTTTGAATGATTAAGCTCATCAGCAGTTGTAAGATTGAATTAAAAATTCAATCAATCTTTTTATCTATTACCCTGTAAGCCTTTCAATTTCTGAGTTGGAAACATTTTTATATTCAAATGCACCATATGTTCTCAGAGGACATTTGAGTATGGTGGGGGGGACTTCATCACCCCCCGTTGGGCAAGAAAGCAAGGGGGGAGAAGCCTCTGGGGCTTGCGGTGGGGGGGGGGGGACTTCATCACCCCCCCCACCCTTAAGCAAGCAAGGGGGGAGGAGCCGCTGGGGCTTGTGGTGGGGGGGGGGGGGGGACTTCATCACCCCCCTGCCCGGCAAGCAAGCAAGGGGGGAGGAGCCAGTGGGGCTTGCGGTGGGTGGGACTTCATCACCCCCCCTCCTGGCAAGCAAGCAAGGGGGGAGCAAGCCACTGGCTAATTGTGGGGGGGACTTCATCACCCCCCCCCGCCTGGCAAGCAAGCCACCGGCTTGCGGTAGGGGGGACTTCATCACCCCCCCGCCTGGCAAGCAATCAAGGGGGGAGAGCACCAGTGAGCAAGCCACTGGCTTGTGGTGGGGGGGAATTCTTCAACCTGCCCCCGGGCGAGCAAGTCACCCGCTTGCGGTGGGGGGGACTTCAACCCCCCTGCCTGGAAAGCAAGCAAGGGGGGAGCAAGCCACTGGCTTGCGGTGGGGGGGACTTCATCACCCCCCTGCCCGGCAAGCAAGCAAGGGGGGAGCACCCCGGTGAGCAAGTCACTGCTTGCGGTGGGGGGGACTTCATCACCCCCCTTCCCAGAAAGAAAGCCACCAACTTGCAGTGGGGGGGACTTCATCACCCCCCCACCTGGCGGCCCGGCAAGCGGCAAAGGGGGGGGATTTCATCACCCTTGACAAAGCAAGCGGAAAAGGGGGGGGGTCTTGGTGGGGGGATTTCATCACCCCCCAACCAAGCAAGTGGCAAAGGGGGGGTGGTCTGGCTCGGTGGGGGGATTTCATCACCCCCCAACCAAGCAAGCAGCAAAGGGGGGGTTGCCAAGCTTGGTGGGGGGATTTCATCACCCCCCAACCAAGCAAGATGCAAAGGGGGGATAGCTGGGCTTGGTGGGGGGACTTCATCACACCCCAAAAAAGCAAGCAGAAAAGGGGGGGTGGCCCGGCTTGGTGGGGGGATTTCATCACCCCCCAACCAAGAAAGCGGCAAAGGGGGGGTGACCCAGCTTTTTGGGGGGATATCATCACCCCCCAACCAAACAAGTGGCAAAGGGGAGGTGGCCCGGATCAGTGGGGAGATTTCATCACCCCCAACCAAGCAAGCAGCAACAGGGGGGCCTGGCTCAGTTGGGGGATTTCATCACCCCCCAGCTGAGGGAGTGAGTGAGGGTGAGGGAGCAAAGCAAGCACGTAAGGGGGGGACTGGCTTGGTAGGGGGATTTCAAATCCCCTCCCAACCTTGAGAGCAAGTGAGGGGGGGGGACCAGCTGGGTGGGGGATTTCAAATACCCTCCCCACCTATAAAGCAACTGAGGGGGAGGGAGGGGGCAGATTGAGGTGAGAGGGGGGAGGGCATTTCAAATCTGCTCCCCACCTAGTGAGGAAGCCAGGGGGGAGATTGAGGGGGGAGGGAGGGGTGGCAATGCAAATATGCTCCCCACCTATCAAGCAAGCAAGGGGGGAGGGACTGGCTTGGTGGGGGGAATTTCAAATCACCTCCCCACCTAGAGAGCAATTTAGTCACCTGGACCACACTTGGGGTCTGTCAGCTCCAATTTGGGGGTCTTTCCTAATATGAGGTGAACCACCTCACCAACCCACAACAACCAGCACCAGCCACCACCACCCACCAACACCCACAAACACCCACAAACACCCACCACCACCAACCAACACCCACCACCACCCACCAACATTGACCACCACTCACCTTATCCACCTCACCCACCAAAACCACAACCCCATTGGTAAGTAACCTTTTTTTTGAAAAAAAAGTAATTTTTGTTTTTAGATATCAATCTTGATGGAATTGAATGAAGTAATTTCTGGTCAAAATGGTTATGGGATTTAAAATTTATTCCTCAATATCCTTTGACAATAAAATTACAAATTGAACTTTTGATTCTGCATTATTTTTCTTTTGGTTTTCAATTCATGTTGTGATTCCTGGGTGTCATCCTGAAACATGGTTTGTAGTTTTGAGGAGATTGGCGTTTCAGGGGATGCCAAGGAGACCCAAAATGCATCAGAACCCCTTGTAATAGGAAAGAGAAAAAGGCAACCAAACTAAAATTTTGCTTCTACATCCAAAAGTAACAAAACGTTCAACTGTGCCAGAAGACATTTTGCACAAGAATGTGATGAGCCAACATACTTTGTGACACTGAGTGAAAATCTTTCCCCCAATCATGTTTTCTGACCATGCATGTGCCCTCACATGCTGGTCAATGCTGTCACAAACCGCAAGTTTCAGCCCTATTTCATTATTAAATACCACAGTTTGAAGGTTCCCAAAAGCGCTCCACAAATCAATACTTTGTGAAAAATTTTCTCTGGCTTGTACCAGATTTCAAAGAACCGCCATTCACTCATCAATAAAAACACAGCAGCCTTAACTGGCTGCATGCATGGCATTTGATTTTGTGCTGGAAGTGATAAAGGTGCTTCTGCCAGTCTGTCCAATTGCTTATGTTAGATTTTTTCAGAAAGCTCAAAGAATTGAACCATGTTTTCTTCAAATCAAAAATAGGATTCTATTCTTGCAAACCAGGTTTGGATAAATAGACCATCAAGAAGGATGATGAAATGTGTGAGCATCTTCCTGCACACAGCAAATTTTTTTTTGAAAGAATCCAGTCACTTTATACTTCAGCTCATTCTCAAAACAAGAAATTTTTGGATCAATATCTGATCCCAAACCAGTCATCATCTGAGTGGATGGAAAAGGAGGGAGATTTCAGCATTTTTTCACATGTGGTTGTGACATTTGATGACTTCTCAAACAAGCTCCATACTGATAAGAATTACTTAAATGGTTTTAAATATGGGATATTTTTTTACATCAAAAGATCTACAGCAAAGCCTATTCTACCTCCCTGAAATGATTTGGGTCATGCTTTATCTTTTCCAAAACTTGGTTGTATCTTTGACTTTGCAAAAGCTGAAATCATTATTGAAATTATTTGGCAGACTCAATTTTTTAATCATCAGACTACATTTCCTCCTCCTAGTTTAAAAACCTCTTCAACCCACACTCACTTTGGCTGCTCATTCCAAATTAATAAAAAACTAGCCTATGTATCTTTAAAACTACAAGATTGTAGTCCTTCAAAAATTGATGAAAGAATTTTGGGAAAGAAGGCCCAATATGGTTGATGTTTTTGTTTCTCTTGTATTTTTTTTATTTTTGAATGTTTCATCTGATAAATAAATCAAATATATTTACAAGCCCAGTAATTGAGAAATCTCCTTGAGTGCCTCCACTGTTAGGAAGCAATGAAGTGATGAGGGGATTTGATGAAAGTGGGGATGAAGTGATGATAGCATGGATGTGATGAAAGCAATCATGTGACAAGGGTGATTCAGCTACGAGAGGATTAAATTAGAGTGATGAAGCAAACAGGAGAGGAGTGGAGATTGAAACCAGGGGTGATGATGTGAAATGATGGGTTGAGTAGGTGAAACCCTTTAAATACTTTATTTCAAAAAAACCATTTATTTTCTGGTAACTCTGACAGGTATGATGTGAAACAAGTGGGTTTTTTGATTTTCAATGGTGAATTTGAAATGGTGGATTTGGGTTGAAACCAACCATTAAAAATGGAAGGTTTTCATAACTCTGATATGCCCTAATTTGGCCTTTTTCCTGTGGTAAAGACTCCTCTCATGGCTTAATTTTCATAAATCAATTTGTGATTGAGTGACACTTTTTTCTTTAACCAGGGCTGGTAGTCAACACATCTGAGGTTGTTGATTGCATGCCTGGGTGACTAGCGCTTTTCCCACACAAGTTCATGTCTTTTTTTTCTTCCTGCTCAGGCCAGAACTAGTTGAATGCATTTTTCCATTTTTATAAACTTCACCTACTCTTGCTTTGCTACATTGCAAAAATAAGCCTGCCTCTTGCCTTGGTTTCAACATTCTCCCTCAAAAAACAAAAGAACCTGCCCATTTTTGCAGACCAGGTATGGTTATCAACATATCTAAGTGAGGATATTGACTTTTTTCTCCCTTCTTTTGTTCTTGTTCCTTTCTTCCCTCTCTTTGGTCTTTTGTCATCTTCCATTTCAAATATTCTTCATTTTTTGAAATTTGAACAAAAAATTTGGCCTGAATTTTTGTATTTTCCCTGATGGAAAGTAGAATTATAAAACATAAAATTAAACTAACATAGGTTATTTAATAAGAAACCAACAGAAAAAAAGCCATGAATGCTGATTTATATAAGGAAATCTTTGTACAGGTTATGAGCATGGTTTGTTAGCATTATCCTAAATAAATTTTTATGCATTTCATTTTGGGAAGTGAATAAGACAACTTACCCAGTTGTTGACCAGTGAATTTAAATTCCAGTCTGGAAAAAATCAGCCTCTTCTGGATTTTTTTGAATTTGAATTTGAAGGAATTCCCAAACACAAACTGATGGAATTTTTGGATGATGTGTGGATTTCTTGTGAAGCAACAGCTTTTCTCATATGTAGCTTTCCTTGAAAATCTATTATGAACTAATGTGCCAGAATTTCAGCAAATGCTGATCTCTAGGAACAATATTTCTCCACCTGCTGAAAGTTAATGATGAGATACAGCATCATATAACCCTAAGATATAAATGGGATACAGAAATCACCTGAAAACAGTTGGTGGCCATTTTTCTGTGGTGAGATAGATAAAAAAAGCCTCCAGCCCTGCGCGAAATGAATTCAAACATTCCCAGGAAGCCGTCTAATCCTACTTGTTCTCATGGTCTCATTGATGTTTTTGAAGAGGTAAGTTTCTATGGCTTATGGTGTATATCATGTAATTAAATGAAAGAATTGATGCTGACAAATTGCTATTTTGCCATAGGACAACAGCCGTACCATCCCAACCAACATCCAATACACTTAATTTGAAAGTACCGTTTTGCAAGGTGTTGAGGCCTTTCTGGTGAAAAAAGAGGGATATTGCATTTGACAGTATTGAAAATACCACCATTAAATTGGCCCTCAAACCAGGTAACACATATGCAACATCTTTTAGACTCTTGAAAAACCCAAAAAAGATACTTTCATTGGGTATTATACACCTGGCAAACCATGCAAGATCTGTCCAACAAGCCAAATCACCAAGGAAAACCTCAACAAATTCGTGATGAAAGTCTTGGGAGTTGTGGTTTCAAAGGTCAAAATACCAAAATCCAACCATCAAAAAAAATTTTAAAGTTAATGGTACATCATACCAACTGGGACTTTGAGGTGAGTGATTCCTCATCTTTACCTGCTTTCCCAATTCATCTAATTTTCTCAACCTAATAATTTTGTGACATTTTGTAGACTTGAACCCATATGGAATTTGACATGATTTAATTGATAATTAAAAAGGCAATCTTGGCGAATTTGTTTGGTCTCTTTGAGTTTTTCAGGGAATTATCAATGACAGGTACTATCATCCATCTTGCTGAAGACAACAGTACATGATTTTTTAAAGTATGTCCAATAACTGACTGCCTTTTTGATTTTATTTGAATATTGATGATTCCCTTTTCTTTTTGTCTTTATATGTATACTAGACTCAATCAGTATAAGTCACAAGTGGTTCAAGAAAATTAGCTATGGTGAATCTAAAATATAGCAAATTAGAACAGCACCCCTCTCCCCATAAGAGACTTCTGTGAGCAAGCATAGTTCCCTCCAATTCATACCTAGTTGTTGATATGAATCTTGATTATAGCTTCAATGAAAAATCTTTGAAAGGGTCATCCAATGAAAACTCAACCAACATAAAGGACAAAATCATCCATGATTTTACTCACAAATTGTATAATTCCATGATTGGCAAACCCTACCCAGAAATAGCCAATTTAAGAAAGTTTCTATCCATTGAGGATGGGGACATTATTGACAAATGTTTTAAAAATAATTTTTGAAATAAGTGGATCCATGGTGACATATTGCAAGATGCGCAAAAGCATATGAAATCTTTCTAGAAATTGTCTGCTGGGATAAACTATTGCTGCCACAAATTTTTACTTCTATTCTTCTGTTTTATATTCTGGAAAACAGATCACTATTGTGTCCAGCATAATCCATTAAAAAAATAAAACACATCAAGTTACCTTTGGAACCCACAAGAAATAACAATCTCCCATTTTCACTCCCTTAACTCCTTTTATGAGTAATTCAAAAATGACTGTAGCCCACGTTTATTTGGTTTTGTAAGTTGAGACAACCTCATCATCATACTGAGCTTTGATTCCAATGATGATGATCAAAATTTTCAAGAATTTCCTCATCAATTTTTTCAGCTGTACATTTGGAGTCAGAAAACAAAAAAGATGGCCTTAAGAAAAGGTTTGAGTACAAGATACATCTTGAATTTTCTCAGCCCATTGACCATAGTAGTTCCTGCTCCACCTTACATTGGATTTGGGATCAACACAAAGTTTACCTTCAAAAGGAGGATTTTTCTTTTTCAAGTTGCTTTCACCAATGTCAATTTGTGTTACTCTTTAGAGGAATGCTTAGACATGAAGCTCAAGAGTTTCTATTAGAAACATGCAGTGGCCACAGCCCAATTTGGTTAGAAGTCTCATACATAACACATGCCCTTACTAATTCATCTTTTAAATTTTTGTTTCTTTTAATGATTGAAGGGTCAAAAAATTCTTGGAGAACAGAATTGGCTAAAAAAATGCTCTATCCTTCACATTTTTAGGGAGAAAACTGGAAAATAGCATTCAAACAGGACATGGTACTTATTGCTTCAGGGTCTCCAGAAAACTCCATGACTACATTGAGTCTATAATACCATCTGACAGAGCCACCGCCAAATTTGACCAAATCTTTGTGGTTGGGGATTCCAAGTCCGCCAAAGCTTCCCTAAAATCTAGCAATACATTGACTGACCTTGTACCTGGTCTGATCCTACTATGGCAAAGGTTATTAGATAACTAAAATCCTTATATCCAGATGTATCAAATGGCAAGAAGCATACTTGATGTTTGTAATAGCCATACGCTCATTTTAAAAACAAAACTCACCATTGGGAAGCTCTGTCTACAAAAAACCAACAATCAACAAAATCTCAATGGTAATATCCGGTAACTGCAATCAAATTGACCCACAAGACATTATACTTTGCTGCTCAGGTGGTGAATTACAACAAATCAATGACCTTCACTCTGGCTATCTTGCCCTCAGATCTCCCATCCTATTTCCCTTTGGATAACAGAATTGGAATTTTATCAGTAATAATTGTAAGCATTCTAAGTTGGCTAATTAAAGATTCAAACTAGGTAGCCAGAAGATTAGTCAATTACAATGGTTTTCTAACCTTGTATTTTACCAATCCAATGAGCTTTCTTTAATATTGAACTTGCAAAGACTTCTGAAAGAGTTGATTGTGGACCTCTCAATCTGTATTGAAAGAGGTAGAATAAACTATATTCAAAACAATCAGAGCAACCTCAAGTGAAAAATTTACAATGGCATAGTCAAATAAATGGTAAAAAAAAGAAAATTCATTGGAAAGAAGTTTTTCCTAATGTCAACGTTCATTGGAGGTCCAAGTGCAATAACTCAACTATATCAAGATTCAATGGCTTTAGTAGGAGCTTTTGGTTTTCCTGCTTTGTTCATTACCATGACTGCAAACCCCTATTGGACAGAGATTATTTGTTTTCTTGAACAAGGCCAGATTCCAAGCAAAAGGCCTGATATCCTTTCCGGGGCATTTAATCATGAGTTGCCTTTTTTGCTAGACAAATTAGTAAAATTACATCAATTAGGAGAGTTAATTTTGTATTTTGACACCATTGAGTTCCAAAAGAGAGGCCTTCCTCACGCCCACATCATCCTCATTATGAAATCAACCTCAACCCCCTTGACTGTTGAAAATATTGATCAGTTT
This sequence comes from Puccinia polysora, assembly GCA_025617555.3. Classification (NCBI taxonomy): domain Eukaryota; kingdom Fungi; phylum Basidiomycota; class Pucciniomycetes; order Pucciniales; family Pucciniaceae; genus Puccinia; species Puccinia polysora. The sequence goes on along the minus strand of CM062630.1, from coordinate 4,073,958 downwards.
GTTTGCGTCAAAATAAAGGATGAAACACTTAAGCTGAATCTATATAGGCTGGTAACAAAAACTATGCTCCATGGACCATGCAAAGAATGCATGCGCTGTTGGACAAATCATGTATGAAAGTATTGGTTTCCAAAAGATTTCAACAATTCAAAAATAATTAAGTCGTCTGAATTCCCAAAATGATAAATTTGTGACAATGGAAGAAGCTTTTCCAAGATGGGATACACCTACACAAATTGGGAAGTTTTGGCATATAACAAATTCCGCCTTTTGAAGTATGAATGCCACATCAATTTAGAGGCTTGAAATATTTGTAAAAATACATTTGTAAAGAAGAGGAACAATCAATCTTGACATTAGATGTTGAAAATGAAACTCAAAGCTTTATTAATGGCTGTAACATTGGCTCTTCTGAACGTGAGAGATTTTTATTTCTTAGGAACTTACTATGCTGACAAAGAATCTGGTAAGATGCATGTAGAATATTTTAATTTGAAATGTCTGGATGGTCACCTTCCATAACACAATTATTGCTTCATTTTACCAATTTGCAGATTGTATACTATACTGATTCAGACGCAGCCATCAGACAAGTCCAATTGGGAAGTGCGGGGAGGACAACACTTATCAAATTTTTCAGGCCAAATCAATTAAATTCTATTGTAAGAGGTTTATACGCAAGGATTTTTTTTCAAGAGGAGATCCAAAAGTTCTTTTATTGTAATTCCAAGTCAAAAAAATGGAAAGGCTTTCAGGTTTCCTCCAATGCTATTTGCCAAATTCTTGTTGCAATAATAATGGGGGTCAAAAAATACTAATTACAAATATTGCTGCTAATCTGCAAGGGTCCAACTTCTTTTGAGTATTTAAGAAAATTCAATCAAAAAAATTTCAAAACCTACAGAGCAGCAGGAGAAGCATCTAGACTCCTGCTGAATGATTCCAATTACTACCAATTCATCAAATAATGATGATTGTTTATTTCAGGGTACGCTATGAGGGAGATGTTCATCACGCTTCTTATTCACAGCCTCCGCTCAAAACCTCAAAAATTGTACCATAGGCATGCATCATTACTAGCAGATGAGTGTACTCATTTGCTTAGAACCCATAACATCTCTGCAAACCCTTCTGAAATGGATATTAAAGAATTTTGCATAATGCTATTATACAAGGTTCTATCAGATCATCAAACAAACTTTACTCAAGTGGTTCTTGATTTTGAAAATCACAATTAATCATGGTTTTTGAAGAGTAGTTCACTAGACAACAATAGCTCTCCTGGCATCAGCTATCCTTCTGTTGATGATTACAAATTGTTTTTTAATCCAGAAAAAAACCAAATTTATAGAGCAAATGTCAATATTGTACAAACAGGAGAAGGCAAGATTATGTTCCTGGATGGCCCTGGTGGTTCCCTGGATGGACCTGGTGGTTCTTGAAAAACTTACCTACTCAATGGAATAATTTTGTGGGCTCTGTATAATGACAAGAAAGTTGTGGTGGTGTCATCATTGGGGATTTCCCCATTACTACTCCAAACTGGCAAAACTGCACATTCAACCTTTGGTATCCCCTTGGACATGGAAGAATCTTCTGTATGAAAATGGTCATTCATGGACAAGGGTGTAAAGAATATGGTTGGTACACAAATCATCATCTATGACAAGATAAGTATGCAATATAAATTTGCTGTTGAGTCCATCAATTGCTCCTTTTAACATGGGTTTAACAAAAAGTGGCCTTTTGTAGGAAGCAGCATATTTTTTTGCAGGAGATTTTTTCCAAACCTTACCTATAGTCGAAAGAAGTGGTCAAAAAACCAGGCCAAAGCCTGATTAAAATTCTCCAGTCTCTGGGAAGGAATAACAAGGTTCTCACTCACAACAAATCTGGGGCTAATTTTATAAAGTACCAACACTAAATCAAAAGGCGGCAAATTAAACAAGTTCATTAATTGGCTATTATCCATGGGTAGTGGACAATTAAAAGCGCTAGATATTGAGGATATACAAATCAAATTTGTGAAAAAAAAGTTTCACTCAATTTTAAAAAAGCTTCAGTGTACTGTGATTGATGTTGTTTACAGTGACATCAAGAATGAGTTATGTGGTATGAAAACCAGAACAATCAGCAAGTATTATAAGAATTTGGCAATAATTACTCCACTCAACAAAGATGTTCATAGTCTCAACAAAATAATTGTTTCAGAAATCACCAGTAAGTTTTGGGCATCCACTTCAATTTATGTTTTCACAGAAGATACAGCCCAAGCTTTTCCAGAAGTAATGCTGAAATACATAAATCCTCCTAGGTTCCCCAATCTCAAATTGGTGCTAAAACAATTTGTGCCGTGTATGCTTTTGAGTAACATGGCACCTGTAAAAGGTTTTTTTAATGGCACACAATTGGTTATCAATGACTTCAAGCCTCATGTTTTAAACTGCAAAATTCTCACGGGTCCCTGGTGTGGACAGGATGTTTTGATGCCAAAGATTAAGTTGATATTTAAGGACTCAAGTGGTTTTGGAGTCATATTTTCCTGCTATCAATTCCCAATTGTACTTTCTCTAGCAATGAATTTCAATAAATCAAAGGGCCAAAGATTTTGGAAGATAGGTGTTGTTTTCACAAATCCTTTTTTTTCTCATGTTCAAATGTATTTTGCGCTATCAAGGTAAACATCCTTGGAATAAATTTGTTTGGTCAAGCTAGAACCAAGTGGTAATAATTCCTTGATGCAGAAGGTATTTTGTAAAAGCATTCTAAATCATTCAAAACTAGTAATATAATATTAGGCGTTTGTCATTTTTTTTGCAATCAAAATAAAAGAAAAATTTACAAATCCAAATAATGAAAAATAATAATAAAATTCAAGAAAAATTCATACAAAATGGTTAAAAATGCCAATATGTAAAATAAATGAGATTGGAGCAGGGCCGCAAAGCCGCCAAATACTTCTATTTTTCACAAAAATTCAACTCACATTAATTATGTATTTATAGATTACTTTTTTCTATTTTATTAAAAAAGTTGAACCAATGAGGAATTTTTCCTTCATTGGGAACAAGGGCTTATATAAAAAGGAAGAGGGGGATAAAGCGGAGCTTGTGAAAGTCATTCCCAAAACAATACTTCTTTTTGGTTAGGATTTCCCCCACACAATCTGAATTGGAAGTAATCCTCAGAGACACAATAGAATTAGGGCGCAGAGATAAAATAGGTTTTAATGGAGAGCAAGAGTTAAAATCGTCCCATCCCTTAAGTGTTTTCATAAAAGAAGGGAGAATGAGGTTGGTATTAAAGACTGGATGAAGTTTGTTGAATGGGGCATCAAGCTTCACTTCCACCACGTTGGTACCAATCAAGCAGGTTATTTGGAACGGAATAATAAGCTTGGAGTCCAATTTCTTTGAGGCTTTCCTGGTTTTGATATTTTGTTTGAAAAGCATACTCATTGGCCTATGTTTTCAGAAGGAAGCTGGCCTTTGGTTTTTATCAAAGTTCCTTGATTACAAAATTTTTTCTTTTAGACTGTGAGTGGTAGCCATCCTCTGGTTTTTCCTTAGGATCTCTATAAATTTGTCCACTGTTGGTGTTTGCAAGCCTTTGGAATTAGCTTTCAGTTGGGGGTTGAATCCTTTTTTTAAATAGAATGGTGAGAAGCCTGTTTTAGTGGGTATGCTGTTTGACCAAGATATCTTGGCACAGGCTTTCAATTCAGACCAATTGTTATGTTTTTGGTGACAGAAATTGCACAAATAGAAATCTAGCATGGCATTAGTTTTCTTTTTCTGACCATTGGTTTTGTGGGTGGAATTCGGTCAAGAAGCCTGTGACAATCTGAAGGCAAGCCATTAGGCTTTTTAGAAATTGGGAGAAAAATTTGGTGCTGTGGTCTGATATAATTTTATCTTTCAGAACCTGGAAACATATAAACCAATCTAGGAAGAAAGATTCTAAATCTTCTAAATTCCAGTGCTTGCTAGCTGGGATGAAGTGAGAATTTTTGGTCAGATGATCAACAATCACTAAAATTGAATCAAAGCCATTACTTAGGGGAGCTTTACAATGAAGTATATCCTGAAAACTGACCATGGCATTTCAGGAGTCTCAAAGGGTTTGAGAGGGTTGCCCTTCCTATTTTGTGTTTTAATTTTTTGACTGGATATGCATGAACTGATGTACAAAAACACATTGTCTCTCATGTTTGGCCAATCAGATTTTCATCACAGTTAATTATAGGTTTCTAGGCTGCCCCAGTTTCCCACTAGGAGGGGGTTGTGGGCCAATACAATCACACGCTTATGAAATTGCTTTGGGACATAAATACAATCTCTGTACCACAGGAAGTCCCTGACTTGCTTGATTTGAGGGGTTGACATGGTTTCATAGGTGGCTGTTGTATGCAGCTCCTTTAGTTGAGTAGCAATCTCATCCAAAGGGGGGGAAAATTGGTCAGTCACACCTTTAGAGACAGAGGAGATGGCAGCAGCATGGCCAGAGGAGTACTTTTTGTATCCTTGTAGTTCTAATTCTGAATTTATTTCCCTGGTTGTGTCTGGTATGAATTGGGGCAGGATGATTTCCCAACAGTCCCCTTGCGACACAGGTCTTCTCAGTGGGTAAGCAAGGTTGTAAGAACATTTAATTTAGCTGATATTCAAGTTAAAATTAGACAGTAATGAGGCCCAAAGGGCTTGTCTTGGAAAGTGTTTTGTTGAGCTCCTAAATTACAAAAGATCTTGGTTGTATGAGTACACTCTTACCCACTCATTTTTATCCATCAGCCATTGCCTCTATTCCTGAAAGGCCGCAACAATGGCACCCAGCTTGATGTTGTACACCTTCCATTTTTTTCTGTTTCTGTTAGTTTTTTTGAGAAGAAGAAGACTGGTTAGTTGTATCTGTTACTTTCTGGTTGGCAAAGGATAGCAGATATTGCTATTGAAGATGCATCAGTTTAGAGGATTCACTTTTTGGAAAAATCAAAATGATGGTGAATCACTTTGTTCAGGAAGGTATTTTTTGGCTTTATGAAAGCCTTGCGTGCAGGCAGTGACTACAAGGATAACACAACATGGGTTCCTTTTTTTGTGAGACGGTGTAGGGGTGAAGCTAAGATTGAAAAGCAAGGTATGAAATTTCTATAAAGGTTTGAGAACCCCAAGAAGCGTTAGATTCTCTGTATCTTATAGGGGGTTTGAGGGGTTCCCATCTTGCACTGAGTTCTGTCTTGGCTGGATACATACACATTGCTGAGCTGTATATTAAGAAGCCCGGGAACTCAACTGAGATTGCAAAGAAGGAGAATTTTTCTGGGGATGCGTATAGTTTTTTCCTCTCACTTTTGAGAGGAGGGCCCCCAAGTGGCTGGCATGCTCTTCTTCATTGCAGGAAAATATTAAGATTTCATCAATGTAAACAAAACAAAAAAAATTCTACAATCTCCCAAAGTACCCAGCGTATGAAGCGTTGGAACACTGCTGGAGCTTTTTCCAGCCCAAACGGCCTGAATAAGTATTCATATAACCCAAAATATGTTTGGAAAGCAGTTTTCCACTTTTTTTCCTGCTTGATACAAAGTAGATTGAAGGCTGCTCTCAGATCAACTTTTGACAAGAACTTGCATCTTCCAAGCTTTCCCGGAAGGCTAGTCACTAGTGGAAGGGGGTAAGAGTCTCCAAAGGTTATTATATTCAATGACCTATAGTCCACACAAGGATGGTTCTTCTTCCCTGCTTGCTTAACAAAAAATATGGGTGCAACTGCAGGACAAGAGGAGGTTTTTATGAATGATTTAGCTAGCAGATCAGAGACATATGATTGTAGTTTGGAGGTTTCTGATGAAGCTAGGGTGTATACATTACCAAAAAGGGGAGTGGTTCCCTCCTTCAGGTTAATTTCCATGTTCATATCTCAGTGAGGAGGTAAGAATTTTAAAGTCTGTGGTGCAAATACATCAGCATACTTGCAGACTGGAAAGGGACAAGGTTGAGTTTTCACAGTGGGCACATAATGCTCACTCAAATGTTGTTTCTTCCCCAGGTTGAGTATCAAGGTGATCTTGTTGTCAGCAAAGTGAAAGCTTTGGCTATTTGGTGTTGGAGTAACAGGGTTTTTTTGAATTAAATTTTCTTTTTTTATGTTGGTAAAGCTTTGTCTTTGTTTTCTGTGAATGCTATCTTTAATTTTTTCTTTCCCTATCTAGCTTAGACCTGAGGAAATGGCTTGTAAGGTTGCCTGATTTTTTTCTAGGGCTTCTTGATGTCCTTTGATGATTTTATGCAGTGCAGTTACATCTGATCTGGGAAAGACATCTAGATTAATTGCTTGCAGAGCTTTAAATACATGAGAGTCCTCTGAGGGCTCTTGGTTTCTCATTTTTCCTGCAGAAATTCTTTAGTTTTTTCTATTAGGATGAAAGGTCCCTGTTTCTTATTTTTAATTGAGAGTATATCATTTCCTTTCTTCTATATTTTATTTCTTTTTAAGATTCTTTCAAAATTTTACAAAAATGTGACTAACCTTAATTATTTATTTATAGATTACTTATTTCTATTTTATAAAACAAGTTGAACCAATGAGGAAGTTTTCCCTCATCAGGAAAAAGGGCTTATATATAAAAGAAGAGGGGGACAGACCAGAGCTTGTGAAAGTTCTTCCCATAAAAATATTGCTTTTTGGGGAGGATTTCCCTGACCCAATCTGAATTTGGAGTAATCCTTTGAGACAAAATAGAATGGGGGAGTGTAGATAAAATAGGTTTCAGTGGAGTTGTAGTTTTACAAGAATGAAAGCTGAACATTTTTCTCAACCTCTCCTCCAGCTATAACCCACAGTTACACTGGGATAGGAGATACTGTTACCAGGTAAATAATGCTATGTGTTTCAAGATAATTATCAAGTTTCTTTGTTGAGAAGTTTTATTTATTTTTAAATGATTTATTTTTTAATGAAAAGTGTGATTTTTCAGAGAAAAAAGGAAAAGAAAACAATGTGCTGGCTGCTTGGTTAACAAATTGGCATATTCACATGCAACAATTCTCTATACCCCCAACCCCCAATAGCTCAAGGCTCTTGGCCAAAAGGCTAGCATGCTGGGCAGAAACTAACATCATCTCCAAAGGCCACATGGCCGGCAGGAAGAGCCCCGGGGGAAAGGACGCTCTGCTTGCGTTTTTGATGTGGATCAAGAATAATTTGCAAGAAGGAAAGATGGTGGCTGCCCTCTTCCTGGAAATAAAGTTGGCCTACCCATCAGTATCACCCACCTGACTTTTCCACACCCTAAGACAGATGGGATTCCCAACATACCTTTTGAAAATCCTCCAAAACTTCCTCCACCAATGGTCCACAAAACTCCAACTGGGGGAATTTTTCTCCAAACCCTTCAGCTTAACACAATTACTACCGCAAGGATCTCCTCTTGCTGTCATTCTCTACATCACCTAGAAATCTGAACTATTGATCCCCAACTTCTCCTTTTCACAGGACCAGGTCTCCTTAGGATTAATCAAAAATGTGCTCCACTTAGTGGCTAGGCCCCAAATACAATCATCAATCAAGTACTTAGAATTGGAGAGTTGCCAATCCCTGGAGTGGGTCACAAATCACATGGCAATCTTTGACTGCAGGAAGGCTCAATTCAGGATCTTCTCCCACCGAAAACTAGAAAATCCAACCCTGAATTTTGAAGATAGAAATCTTGAATTGGCCCTGGAGGTAAAGTGGCTAGGTGTCATTCTGGATGAAAAGCTTGCATTCTTCAAACACATTGCGGCTGCATGCAAAACAGCTGAGAAAACTCTTGGTCAACTACAAACCATAGGTAAGTCCTCCTGTGGAATAAAGCAGAAGCAGAGATGCCTGCTAGTGATCATGGTTCTCATAAGAAGGCTCCTCTACAGCATACAGGTTTTGTTTTTTCTAGTAAAAACCAAGAAAGTAAGTAAACCCCTACATAAAATTAAAAACAGGGCCGCAAGGTTAATGCTAGTTTGCCTCCAAACCACCCCCATTGCCTAACTCTCATTGCACAAGCCCTTCAAGTGTATGCTGGATACAGCCTGGACACAAATAGGAAAATAATTTGAAAGGAAACTAAAAAAAATTGGTGTTTGGCAAATCACCCTTTGATTAGAGTGTGCAAAAAGACTGGAACACCCCAGCAAGACAGTTCCAGAACCAATTGAACGCAAGAGTTAACCAAGACAAGATCAATGGAAAAGAAATTGGCATCATAGAACAGATACAGGTGTTCAACCACAATCACCCTCCCTGGAACCGTCCCCAGAAAATAGAAGTTATCATTGGCTCCAAGGAAAAGTCAAGAAAAAAACTGTGAATCATCAATTTTGTGGAAACCCACCTGGACCTGGGCTCTATAATTCACCCAGAAAGCTTTGCCCACCCAACCAAAGGCCAAAGAGGAGAAGAAACAACGGAAGAACAAACCTGGAACCAGAAAACTTACCTAGGCCCCGCCAGCTCAGCATCCAAATTTGAGTGTGAAATAATGGGAATAATCTTTGGTGTGGAACTAGGAAAGAAATTTGTAAACAATGGCACCTCAGCCATCATCACCATAATTTTGGACAGCCAGGCAGCCCTACTTCAACTCTACGCCCCATTTGCACCCCAATCAGGGAAGAAACCCTTGCTCTGATTATTTAAACTCTTGGATCAGATACCCACTAACACAACCATTACCATTGTTTGGTTCCCAGGCCACATGGGCTTACAGGGAAACAAACAAGTGGACAAATTAGTGGACTCAGCCACTTTAAACCCTGCCTCAGACTGCTTCCTGGAAACCAGGGCCCCAAATCTGACAAAGAAGCTCAAACACAAAAGAAGAAGGATAGAGCTGTAACTCACTATCAAATTCCCAATATTGGCAATTATCCACCAACTAATATTTACGCACATTAGGCTGGACATCTATCTCTTTTGCTTTAAAAAACTAAAATACCCAGTGTTCTATGGCTGCAAATCACTAGAAGCAGTTGGCCATTACATCACTAGCCGCAAGAGCTACCACAAAGAGAGAGCCAAACTTCACAAATAACTCAAATCCCTCAAGCTATGGGCTTCCACACTCAATGTGGTGTACCTACTCTGGCAGCAAAAGGCTCTCCCAACTATTGCAACATTTATCAAAAGGAGGGCCTGCCTACCTGTCCCAAGACTCTAATTTTCCTTGGGGTAATAGGCTGCAAGAGCCGCCAACATCAACCCAAATCCCCCTAACTACTTGTGTCTCTTCTATTTTTAAATACATTTCTTTTGATCTCCTTCCCCTCCACTGGTTTTATATATATTTTTGGTATCTTTTGTTCTTTTTCTGGTCTTTTCTTGTCAAAACCTCGCATAATTCCATCTCCATCTGTCAAGGATGTATTCAACCATCGTACAACCCAATCTTATATCTGAATGGACCCCAGTGAAGGGGTCTTCAATTAGGCATTTACCAGGTGCTCACAAGGAAGGTTTATTTTAAATGTGCGTAGTGCGCAATGTTAAAACAAACTGCACTTAAAAGGAATGCTTCTAGGCTGAGCTGAAACATAATTAGGCTACTTCCTGGAAAACAATTTTAACTTTAAAATTCTTAATTTTCATGGTTGTTTGTGAGAGTATTTTGGCGTTTTTAGAATATTGGGAAATTGGGAGTTTTGGGGTGGTACAGTTAAAGTGGATTGCTATAATGGTTTTTTTGTTGAATATTGGGTACTTAAAAGTTTCTGGGAGTAGAGGTATGATTAAGAACAGATTTTATTGTTTTTTCTGAAGGAGGGGTTTTGAATGGGGAAAGTGGAGTAGAACCAGATTTGAAGATTATAGGAAAAAGAAAAAAGAATGCTGGCAACTTGGCTACCAAGTTGGCATATCCACATTCCATAATTCTCTACGGATTGGACAGTGCACAATTATATGAATGTGAAAAAAAATTGACTGGCCTAATCAAATACAAAATGGTTTCTGCCACAGATGAGAATACAAGTTATCTGAGAGTTTCTGCAGTCACATTCCAGGAAAGGATGAGGACAATGTGTATTATTCAAGGTTAATTTTTAGGCCAATTGCAGTGGGTAAGGGGAGTTGATAAATTGAAATCTATTGAAATGAATAAGGTTCATCTAATAAAGGGCTCTGAAGGTGAATGAGGTTGTGTAGCTGAATAAGGAAATCCTTCCTATGGGAGGAAACATTTTGGATGAAAACCATAAGATCCCAGATTGCTCAGCAGGATTTGAATGCTCAAACTGCTGTGAAATAAACAGGAGGTAGCTATTCATGCGTGATTGCCTACCAACCAGAATAAATAATGGGGCAGTTTGGGGGGAGGAAAAAGGTTGGTGGCAATCTTTGGGGGAGAAATAGATGAAATTTTTAATAGGGATTCACAGTTATTGCACATGGATTTCATTGAATATCAAACATATCATGGGAGCTATATGTTTTCCAGATGTGGAAACCCAGCATGCTGATAAACCTCCTAAGCTTCAATAAAATTTCAGATGGTACTCACACAGTGTTTGGGGAGGTAAAATAGCTTACGCTTTGCCATTCACATCCCACAGGACAGATGGCCTGATTGGAAGGGGTAGAAAGCAGATTTTGAATCCACCCACTCCAATATTGAACTTGTGTAATGGGTTGAAAATGATAATGGGAATTTTTGAACTAAATCAGTGGGATTATCCCCACTTGCATTTTTCAAAATAAATTTTTTTAATGAAAAAAAGAAATTGCTTGGCTCCATGTTTTCATGTATTTGAGAATTAATTTTTAATTCAAATGAAATTTTTTTGAAAAAATATATAAATTCTAACTCAAAAAGAGAAAATATCAAAAAGGACAGAAATCTCACAAGATAATGAGAGAAAAAAAATAAAAATGTTTGTGCCATAAATATTCTCTCAGCTTAGGTGAATCATGAAGGAGGATAAAAAGGAAAATTTTTCATGAAGAAAATTTTGATATTGAATGGCCCAGCAACTAATAAGAACTAGATGTGACTAATGTTGAATTTTTGCTTAATTGGTAGGATGGTAATTAGATGCCAAAGATGATTTTTTTTGAATTAATCAAGATAGATCATACCTGCTTGTACAAGATTTTTGTTCATCCAGTTATCCCATCACTTCAGTTTTATTTTACTTTTTTTTATAAATTTGAGGTGCCCTTGATTCATTTAATATTTTGAAAAAATGAGTTCAGTTTTGAATGGAGCCACATAAAGTGGCTTAGAATCCATTAAAAAAAATTCAAATGGCCATCTATTCAGTTCTTTGAAATTCCTGACGCTCTAAACATATATATTTCTAGAAGGAATCTATAATATACAGAAACCAGGTAAAGAACAGTCATTCAAATTACAGACTATTATTTCAAAAACATTTATTAACTTGATTTTTCCTCAAATGTATTGAGTACTTTGTTATTGTTATAAAAAAACAAGACTTTCACATGGAATATTTCAATAATCAAAATTTACCTTCATAGGTTATATTTACTGAATCAATGGTGCTGTTTTATTTTTTAATATAAATGCTTCTTTTTGTGTAAACAATTTCTTTTAAAATAAACTATATTAATTCTATCACTCTCTACAAGCTTACCACACATATCTACAGCATGGCTTGATGCAAGTTTTCTGTCTAAAGCATGATTTTCTCTCCATTAAATCCATACTTTCCCAGTATTCCTTTCCTTCAGATATTCTGTTTCACCCCAAACTAGGAGCTCTGTTGTTTGGATGAAATAATCAAAATATATGTCTTTCTATTTATTTAATTATTTTAAAATAAAATTTGAAAATTGATCAAGAGGAATCTAAAAAATTGGTGCATTCTTCTTCCTGATTTAAATTCTAAAATCATAGTTGCATTTCATGAAACCTACTCAATAATAAACAGCAACCAATATTTTCATCTCTCACATTTTATCTCATCTTTCATAAATTTAATGTGCAATAAATGCTTGACTGCCCTGAATTCCACAAGCTATCAATCACAGAATTCAAAACTTGTTTATCAAAAGGCCCTCTTTCCTAGATTTATTTGACTGTTTTCTGTTAAGCTCTGAAGAATTAATTTGCACATTTCTTTTTCTCTGAATCATCAATTACTTTGATTCCAAGGATACATTGATTCCTGAAGACTTAATAAAATCTTCTTTGAAAAAAGAAATATTTTAGAATTTATATTGTTAAAACCACACCGTTTTGAATCATTTCACACAAGATAAAATTATTCCCCAAGGCATGAATAGAATATTTTGTTTGATAAATTCACACCTCTTGGTGTTTTTTTAACAGAATTACAGGGCATGGGAATGGCCTGCACCCCCCCTCTCACAACTCAAGAGGGTTGGCTGACCCTTCTAGTGGCCCATGCATCCAGGCCAATTTTGGAAGGCTATTGAAGGCACCAGGGCCAAATTTGTGCCCTGAATTTCCTAAATCCTATCAAAACTTCTGGCTGTGGCTCTTTCACTCAAAACCACTGGTCCCACAACATTTTTGATCAATTGCACTGGTCCCATGGGGGCTTTGAAAGAACCCAAAAGTGACTTAAGTGGTGTTCATTTCCACCATGGCCTTTCTTCTATATATTTATTGATTGTTTTGATTTTTCTATATATGATACTTGTGTATATTTCCCCCAAAATGGGGTAAAAAATTGTTTTTCCAAGTGGAAAAGCTTTATTGGAGTATCTTGCATGGCCCAAATCCGGTTTGCTTCCCATATTTATGAGAAATAATCTGCATATTGAAAGAAGAAACCAACTAATTGATGAATTTTTGAAGGAGTTTGATGTTGTTATTTTCCAAGCCAAGATTCACAAATATTCTTATAAAGGTAGATATATATATATATTAATATTTTTTTGATATTTTTTGATGGCCTCCATGGGTTCTGTGGGTCTGGGGCCGTATAAGTGTTAACGTAAGAGACTCCTGGATGACCAGAAGAATCAGGATAGTAAATTTAGACCGGGATGTAGCAAAACCAATAAAGATGAGTGAAGGCAAAACAAGTTTCAAGACTGAAGTATTGCATTAGAAGAGAGTGGATATTAAGCCTAAAAAGGTCTTGAGTAAAAGTTAATAGGAGGAAATTTACATTTCAATGGAATACCTCAATAAAGGTTCAACCTAGATTACGAGTAGGGAACCAGTCACTATAGGTGGCTCTTAGTTTGAGAGAATAATTCTGGATGAGTTCAATTGCAAGGTCCTTGAAAAGAAAAGTTTAAATAGACAACTAGAGAGCCCCTCACAGGGTGCCTAAGGCACTTGATGACTAATAAACCATGGCAGAAACTATATGAATAAATGACAAGGTAATCAAATAAGGAGTAAGCCAATGAGAAATAATCAATAAGTAGATTAAGGACTGGTTGGATGGATAGGTTAGGTGAAATGTAATAATAAAAGATGAAACAGGTGCTGTACTCATAGGAAAGTACTGCCCACAATGTTAATCACTCTAAACGTGAGCAAATATGAAGATAAAGAAAAGAACAAAAGGAAATTGGAGAATGAGACAATGAGAAGAGAAACCAAAATCCAAAAGTAAGACCACCCTGAATATTCTTTTAAATTTTATATAGGTATTTTTTTCTCACACATCCAACCCTTTATTTCACGCATTTTGATGGTGGCGCACGGTTGCGCCTCTTTGGTATTTCACACAAAAATACTTTATTTCACGCAACCTTTGAGAATTCATCGTTTTTTTGAATTCCGACTTTGCATCCCCTTAGCAGGGGTTCTTGAAACCCTAAAAAAATCTTTGGTATTTTTGAAGGCATTAGAACCCATTCAAAAATGTAATCAAAAAATGAAAAATTCCCCAAAGACAAATTTTTGCATGGGTTTTTGGGTCCTTATCTTGGATATTTTAGTTTGTTTTTTTGGTTATTTGAACTTCCAGAATCTTTGAAAAACATTCATAGAGCCTTCAAATATTTTTTACATATTTTTTGGATGTATCTTTTCACCTTAAACAATTCCTTCAAAAAACACAAAAAATAAAAAAAATCAAATTTATCTTTGGTCATTTGAATCCTTTTATTTTTGTTTTAATTTGATTTTTATGGGTAGTTCAAGCTATTCAAAAGTTAAAAAAAATTCAAATAGCATTAAATTTCTTTTTTTCAGATTTTTTGGATGTATTATGTCACCTCAAAGAATTCCTTCAAAAAAGCAAAAAATTGAAAAAATTCAGTTTTCCATTTAACTTTTGTATCCTTATTTTTGCCATTTTGAATTACTTTTTTTGGTCTTTCAAGCTTTGAGAATTGTAAAAAAACTATTAAAGAGCTTTTTAAAATTTGTTTCAGGATTTTTGGATGTCATTTTTGAACTTTAAAAATTCCATCAAAAAACCAAAAAATTTCGAAAAATTCATTTTTCTCACTGTATTTTTGAATCCTTTTGTTGGCCTATATAATTGTTTGTTTGGGGTGATTCAAGCTTTCGAGATTTTAAATTTTAAAAAAAAACAATAGTTCATTAATAATTTCTAAAGATTACCTTCATTCTTGCACACCACTTACAAACTTCCTTCAAAAAATTGAAAATAAAGGACAAATATGGATACAAATATAAAAATTCATTCAGCTATGATTGGTTTTATTTTTATCCTTGATTTTTTTGGAGGTAAAAAAATCTCATTACCAAGATTCAAATTTCTCTGAACAATGGTTTTCCAAAATTTGTAATTGTTTGTCACAAAGCTTTTCCAAAGTCGATCTAACATGGGAGCTGGCCAATGATCAGACTTGAACATGAATGAGAATATATATTTTTATTATTCTAAAATAATGAAGCAAATAGGAGAAATTTTGTAATTTGGAGTGGGGGAGGGAATTCAGAGGAAGATAAGTGCAAGGCATTAAAGAAGAAAACAGAACCACTGGACACTTATATGTTTCAGCCAGAAGGAAAATATGGCATGGAAATTTCATCCACATATCTATGGGAGCTGGGCCATAAAGTTGGTTCAGTTGCGTTCTTGCTTCTTGGAAATTTTCAGCCCAGATACAAAGAAGTAATCTTGTGTTGTTGAATATTGGGTTTGAATCGAGCTCTTTCACCATTTCTTTCTTTACTTCAATCCATTCTTCTAAGATTTTCCCAAAGAAAATTGCTGCAACTCTAAAGCCACAGGTCCCATCCCCTATGACATATTGAACATTGGAGCTATGTGGAATGGCTGTTTTGGGGGGAATGGAATCTTTGCATTATAACTAAAACCAAGAATCAGAATTTTTTCTAACCAAAAATATGGAATAAAGATAATAATAAATTCTTCAATTGATACTTTGTAAAATATTCCAGAAGAAGAATAAGATAATCATGTGCTGGAAACCTAGAAGAAAAACCCAAAAGAAATCAGACAAAATCAAAAAATGAGAAAATACCAAATGTAATCAGGTTCTGACTGATTGTTGGGGCTGATAATACCTTTTCCCAAGGAGGATGATAAGGAGAATCACCATCTTCATTGGATACCTTTAGTCTCTTGATTCTTTTCCAGGATTGTATTCAGGAGAAGCAACTTGCTCATTTGCAATGGTTCCAGACCTCAGATAAAGGTTTGAATGAAAAGATTAGTGAAAATTAATATTCAAAAAATTATCCAAAAATAAAACAAAATGAAAGCTTGCCATCTTAATTACATCCACATCTGGAAACTCTTCACCTTCTGAATATTCACCTTCATCCATAATCTGGCACCTCCTCATCTTCTGAATATCTCTCTTCAGTCAGAACTCCACTCTATATTGTGAAAAAAAATGAGAAGGATTATAAAAACAAAACCAATTGCAGAAAAAGTAAGCATAGTTATAAAATTACCTCTTCCTCTGATTTCTCCTTCTTGTTTTTCCTTCCCCTTCCCTTGGATGGCCTTTCACGTTCTTTAAACCTGAACACATAAGAAAAAAAATTAATTTTGGATGTTGATATATTTTTTTGTCCAAAAAATTGGTGACTGACCTTCAAATTTTTTATGAATTTCTTCTTTTGCCTTCCTCTCCTTTTTGGTTCTTATAAATATTAAAAACCAGATGGATTTCTTGTGCTTGAGGTCTGAGAGATATTCTTGAAATTATTGACTTCTCCTTTGGTTCTTCCTCTAACTTTGGATCTTTGAGTGGAATTTGGCTCTTCAATTAGGGTAAGTTGATATATGCCACTGTAAATCTTCATGATTTCACCCACATGATATAGCTTTTCTCCAGGTGGTAAATTGCCAAATGATTCAAAGATTTTAGTGAAATATAGGTTTTCATTACAGTCTGTGGTTGGAAATTCAATTTTGCTGAATCTTCAATTGATTCAGGGTTCACAGTTAACTGGAGAAAGGAAAATTAAAATCAACCAGGAAATTACTCATTTGAGATTGAATCCCAAAAAAAATAAATAGAAAAACTTACTGAGAGGGGAGCTTTGACATGTCATTGAGGATGAAAATCATAAATTTGGAAGAGTTCACCATTTCTGATGGCCAATTAGAATTTTTGAACACATGGTATACCCATGTAAGAAGAGTAATGACAGTTGTTGAAGTTGGTGGAAGAATCAGGAACATGATGAGATGAATAAATGATTTTGAGGGGAAAGTGGCTGATCTTTCCAGAATGATGACAAAACATTGAGGCAAACCAATGAGATGCTTGAATTCTTTCTGAGAGGCTTCAATGGCTATCACATGATTTGTATGTTGATGTAACTGTAAATTTTTTTAACTACATTATAGAAAGATCCATTAGAAGAATTGAATAATCTTTTGATGTAGGAGTGAGAATCTTCTATTCTTTATGTACTTTTGTTTCCAAAGTGAAATTATTTGTTTTCCAAATAGGAGAAAAATTCCCTTTTTAGAGGAATCCAGTTTTCAACAAGGTAGTCACAAGTGGTAGAATTCCAGACCAGAGAAATTTTTTTGAATTTTTGGTGATAGCTTTATTCAGATTTTGAATAGACAAAATGATGCCATTGTGTCTGGAATAGCTTACATTCATCTTCAGATGCAAAGTGGTTCCTTCAATGAGTTTGAATATTCTTGAAAATGTTCCAGACACAGAGAATATGATTATAAGAAGGGAAAAACTGATTCAATTGAGGTAATAAGTGCTTTTTCCTTTTCTGTCACAATTACACTAGGTTTTTTATCTACAAATATTTCCTGAAGTTTTTTCAGATCTCTGGTACCAGGAACCTTTCAGTCCTTTAGCTACAGAGAGTGATAAAAATACTGGAATAATAATTATTATTATTCCAAAAATAGACTCTTAGAGGCTCAAATAAATAATATAATAAGAGAAGTTGCAAGGTTTAATTGGTTTGGTAATAAAAGGTTTTCAATGTGTATATAAAAGAGGGGCCACAGTATTATACTACTGGGGATCTTTGCAGACAAGCAACCTCTCTTCAAGGGGCCTCCTTAGGCAGTTTAAGAACCTTGGAATGAAGATGGGTGCCTTAGAAAGTTCTTATTCCACTAATGGCCAGGCATAACAGCACAATGGTCAAGACAGGAAGGGAAAAACTCACTCAGAGCACTTTATCACGAAAATCCTGCAATAATAGGAAGGGTTTCAGAGCAGATGGGGTGGATTGCTTGACTAAACTTCAAGGGTTGATTGGTTTAAGAAATAAAAAATAATACTACAGACTTGGTCATAAATCACTTGCTTAGATTCTTCATAAGAACTTGACTAAAAATGACACGGTGTCTGATTGATAATAATAACTCCTGGTAAACTGATTCTGGAATAATGGATCCAAAGAGGTCTGTATAAATACCTTTTTTGGGTGATTTTGAGCTTCTCAGGGAACGTAGAGATGGTTGTGCTCGTGGGCTGAGGCTGGAAAGCCATTAATGGCAAGAGTGGCACGTCCACTTGGTGCTGTCAATCAGTTGACCTTAAATCTGCTGGATTTCTGTACTATTTTAGCCACAGGATCTGTTAATCTGTTATGGCGTAAATTTGATCATTCTGTACTCATCCTTCATTTGTACTATTGGTATTGCTTTAAAGCGGACAGATGTGGATGTTTACTAATTTTCCATCAGCTGCTGAGAACGTAGATAGTTTTTAATAATTTTTATGAACACTCCTTGTAGTGTTTTGGGGTCTTCAAAAATCAGAGTCAGTGATTTACATGGTAATCCTTGATCTTTCATTTATTATTAAGAAATGTTCTAAACTTAATTTTGATTAATTTTATTTGGGTTTTGATCTTTTTAGACTATTACTAATGCATATGTCAACTTGTTACATATGCTAGGCAACTCTAACTAGGTTGTAGCTCTTCTGAGCGGTACCTGGTATTCAGATTAGTCACGAAGGATCCAGATGTGGGGATCAGTCAGTACAGATGTGCACGGGGTGGGATCCACTGCGTGCGTGGCAGAATTAGCTGCGCGCGGGTCTCTATTACGCGGGAATCTTCTACTACAAGTATGTAGGGATATTTAATGATGCGGGGCTGCGCGCGGGAATTGTGAAATAACACATTTCCGCGTGTAACTCCTAAAATATACACAACACCTCAATTCTGAGTGAATTTTAGGTGTAAAATCTATAGATGAAAACATGTGTGAAATATTAGAATTGCCTAAAGGTGCCATACTGGTGTTGTAATTTTTAGTACTTTTCTTTTTAATTATTTCAAAAATGTAAGGACTTGGAATTCAAGGGTGGGGCCAGTGAGTGAACCTACCTAATTTTGGGTGAGGAATCCATTCCTTTAATAATATTTATGGATTTTTCACTCAATCTTTTTTTAATTGAGATATTCTTATTTTTCATAGTTTTGTGTTGCTATGACAGGTTGCTCTGTACATAGTAGCAAGCTGACATTCCCCCACTCCAAGATATGTCTATATCTGAAAAAAAATTTTGGGTCAATGCCTTCTACTGGCTCTGTAGTTCCTTAGGTGTATGGGTCCATCAGGGATATTGTGTTCAGCTAACTATTCATCCTTATCAGCTGATTCTCCCTTGTATCTAACTAGGCAGAGTCTGACATCTTTTCCATTGATCCTTTCCTTTTTATCTTTAAGGATCTTGCTAATTTTTCCTTTGTCTTTTTCAGGTTCTTCTGCAACAGGTATTTCAGGTGAAGGAGTATATTCTCCATTCCTTGGGTGGTAGTGTTTGATGAGACTTACTGGGAAGAATGGGTGTTTTCTAGAAAGCTCATCACTAAGGATTACTTCCACAGAATTTTTAACATGAAGTTTATTAATGGTGAAAGGTACAACAAAAGCTGGTCTAAGCTTTCTATTTCCAGCTAAGTTGGTGAAGTTGGTGTTAGAGATCAAGACTTGGTCACCAATTTTGAAATTGGGCTCCTTATGGGTTTTATCCCACCTTTGTTGGTTCTAATTCACAGAATCTTGGACACACTTAACAGCATGTTTATTGGCTACATCTATCATATTTTTGAAATCAAGTGATTTAGGGTGAATATTTGTTAACTGGTGATTAAGGTTATCCTTGGGTAATTTAGGAGTCCATCCTCTTTCCAGTATATAGGGTGCTTCCTTAGTGGTAGAGTTCTTGCAACTGTTGTATGCCATCTCTAGTGCAGGTGAAAGGCTAACCCAATTGTGGAACTAACCATCAGAATTCTTGTATTCTAGACCAAAGCCACAGAATCTCCTGAACATGTCTTCCAGAGTCTGAATCATTCTTTCAGCTAAGCCATCCATCTGAGGGTGATAAGCTGTAGAGAAAGCTAAGGTGGTTCCCAGAATGTCATGAAGATTTCTCCAGAACTCAGAGGTAAATTTGGAATCTCTTTCACTGATAATGATCTTGGGAACTCCAAAATCAGCAATGAGTCTGTTCCAAAATAATGGGGCAACTTCCATAGCAGTGTCTTCCTTGTGATTAGGCAGAAACTTTGCTTTCTTGGAGAACCTATCCACAATGACTAGGACTGAGTTGTAGGAAGAGGCTCCTCCTGGTGGTAGTCCAGTTACAAAGTGCATGTTGATGATCTCCCATCTTTTCTTGGGTTCAGAAATCCTTTGCAGTAACCCAAACCTTTTCCAAGTGGTCCTGTTGGACTTCTAACAGGTTTCACAACTAGCAACATACTGGATAGTGGAGTCTCTCCTATTGGTCCACCACGCAGTTTGTTTAACCTTATCTAAGGTTCTATCAGCAGATAAATGACCAGATGAACAGCTTTCAAGGCATTCATCCAGGACATGTTTGATGTGGTCATCCTTAGTTAAGACTATAACACTTGAATGTTGATGCCTATAGTATACTAGAACATCCCATCTGGTGAACCTTCCGGCTTTTTATGGTTTCAAGAGAGTTTCAGGTAGGCTATTGATCAATTCAGATGGTGGAGAAGTAATTTCCATAATGGTGATCAGAGTTTTCATGCCAGAATTGTAATATTCTTTAATTGAGTTGAACAAGGATTCATTCAATTCATAGATGTGGATTCCCATTATATGAGCTTCATTGTTCAACATTTTAATGTTAAGGATAGGAAACATATCATTATCCTCTGTATCATAAGCAGGGTTACTTGGGTCATTGGGTAAAGCATTCCTGCTCAAAATATCAGCATTCTGGTGTTTAGTCCCAGCTTGATGAACTATGGTCATCTGACCTCTGTACTGTTGTATGGCTATCTGCCACCTTAACATGTGCCTACTAGGGGTCTTCATGTTCATCAATGTCCTGACAGCATTGCAGTCAGTAATCATAGTGAAATTGGTCCCTTCCAAGTAATAATGGAGTTTCTTTAGAGCCCATACTAAGGCAAGACATTCCATTTGACTTGCACCGTACCTTTTCTCAGTGTCTTTAATTTTTCTGGATATGAAGAGTATAGTTTTTTCCACTGGTTTATCATCCTCTATGACTTCTTGGTGTAAAGAAGCTCCTATCCTGTCCATGCTGGCATCTATGTAGAGCTTGAAAGGTTTAGAATAACCTTGCTGAATCAGTACTGGAGCTTAGTTCATTGCAATCTTGAGTTCCTCATAGTTCTTGACTCTGTAATGAGTCATTTCAAACACGGTGGTGTTGTTGCAGATCTCATATAGACACTTGGTTAGAAGAGAAAAATTTGGTAAGTACTTCCTATAGTAGCTGCAGAAGCTAATAAAAGATAGGAGTTAAGTTTTATTCTGAGGCATAGGCCTATTCATTACTGCTGCTATCTTGTTTTGGTCAGCAGCTAAGGTTAGTCCAGAGACAATGTGTCCTAAGGCCTTGAGTTCTCTTTAGCCAAAGTTTCACTTTTTCATTGATACTTTTAATCCCACCGCAGAGATGGTTTTGAGGACTAGCCTTAATTTCTCCATGTGAGTATCCCAATGATCAGAATAAATGATAACATCATCAATTTATACCATCATCCATCCTTGTCTGATGAATAATCCTATTACAATGTCCATCATCCTTTGAAAATGAGAAGGAGCATTATTTATACCAAAAGGCATCCTAAGATACTCATAAATTCCCAAATGACAGATAATTCTCATGAATTTCCGGCTATCAGGGCTGATAGGTATTTGGTGAAAGCCTTTCAGCATGTCCATGGTAGTGATGTACTTAGATTTTGACAGGTTATGCGGAGCATGGTCAATCCTTGGAATTGGATAATAATCAGCTTGGGTGTAGTTGTTCAGCATTCTGAAATCTCCAAACATCCTTGACTTATCATTATGCCAAGCTATAATTACTTGGGTAGTGATATCCACTTGTTCATTGTGTCATACTTTCCTTAAGACTTGTAAGTCAACCAACGCTTGAATATGAGTTTCCAGAGCAGCTCTAGATTCTGGACTAGAAGGGTAAGCAGGTCTCCTAAGGTTAGGTGGGTAAGGAGTCTTAATGTTCAGAGTTAGGATCATATCATGTCCTTTGATGTTACCAATGGGGTGATCCTTGGTACAGAAATCATTCTGATTTTCAAAGCATACTTGTAGGATGTCCCGTTTTTGTTCTTCATTGAGCAGTCAATTCAAAGCTGCTTGAGAGAAGTATTGCTGATTGAAACTCTTAAAGTGTGTTTCATAAGTTGAATCAGAAGTTTGAGCATTGACATGGCATATTTGGAACTTGTGGTTCCAGTCTCCACCTATAGTGAAGTATCTACCCTTGATTTGGAATACATCTATACCATATAAGCAAAGAGAATCATTTCCAAGGATAAAGTAATCACAAATTGGTTTTGGAGCACTCAAAGTTCAATTTTCAGCTTGAATGATCCTTTAGAGTGAGGGAGTATGATATCAGAAGACCATACTCCAACAGCATTGAGGAAAGAATTACAACTGCTGAATTCAGCCTGAGGTACTGGTAGTAAGTTCAGTTTCCAGTTTGGGTCTTGTATCTCCAAATCAGTTGAACCAACAAAAGAGCAAAAGGCTCCACTGTCTAGAAGTAACTTAACAGGGGAACCTTGGATTAAACCAGTAGCATAGCATGTTTTGCCTGAAGTGTAAATTTTACTGGCAGAAGGTTTTAGAGTCAAGGCCTTAGCCTAAGAGATGTGGTGAATCTTCATGTTGGGATTCCATTTTTGAGGTAAGTTAGAATCCTCATGAACAGAATTTATTTCCAGAGAAGACTCAATACTTCCTTCAATAACATTGATGGGGTTAGTGATCATCAAATCACACTCAGAAAGTCATCCATCAGTATCATCAAGGTGAGGGTCAGGATTATCATACTTTTCTCCTTCAATAAGATTAATGATTTTTGTAGGTAGAGGACAATCAGGTTTTACGTGTCCTGTCTGGTTAAGGTTCCAACATAATTTTTCCTTTACTCTGGAGTCTTTTTGACTTCCAAGGTAGTTGGATTAGTGGCAGGGGATTCCTTAGTTTTGGCAGTATACTCTTCCCTGTTCCTAGTATTTTGTTCCCTGGGGAGTCTGTTCACTCTCTTATCAAGACCATTCATATCAATAGTCTCTTCCAACACACCTATCAAGGTAGAAAGATCAGAATCCATAGGCATCCTGAACCTTACACTGTGGTTGATTTTTCCGGGACATAAGTTGAGAAGTATTTCATTGACTTCTTCTTTATCAGCATCAAAGTAAAAACAGTCTAACCTCTTTTTCTGGTCTAAGCACCACTTATGAGGTTTTTCCTTGCATGGATCAAACTGGGAGGTTTCAAAAGTTTTCATCATCTTCATTTTCCAAATCCTAGTCCCAAATTGTACTTTGATAAATTCTTCCAAGAACTCCAGGATGAAGATCCAAATTCTTCTCTTTTATTGATAAACCAATCAAGAGCTACTTCTTCAAATAGTCTGGGAAATCTTACCACATCTATTGCGTCAGGGAGTTTATTAGAAGCAAGGTTATAATTAATAAATTTAATGAAACTGAAATGGTTGTATTCTCCTTCTCCAGAGAATTCAGGCCATTCAGTAATGGGAGGAAGTAACTTCAAAGCCTGTTCCACTTCAGGAGTAGGACTGAGTCTGAAAGATTCATTCCTAGTTTTCCTGGTTCTGGGAGGAATACTAGGAGTACTGGTGAACCTAGCAGGTCTAGTTTCTTCCAGGTCAATGACTGGGGAGTTAGTAGAATTGACTTTAAGATCTCTGAGATCATTCTTAATCATACCTAACTCCAAATCAAGTTTGTTGTTTAGTAAATCAATTTTGTTAATCAGGTGAGCTGAAGGAGTAGGACTAGTTTCCTTAAGTTCTTTCTTAAGCTTGTTCATAGTTGCAAGAATATCTTCCTGAAGAATTTATTGATTATCATCAATATGTTTCATCAGGTCCAACTTACTAGATTTTATACTATCCTTGATTTTTTGTATTTCTAACCCATCAATTCTCATAGTCTGAGACTGGGTATCAATCACTCTGAAACTACTCAGACTCGATTTGTCCAATTGTTGATAAACTTTGTCAAAACATTGGCTGATAACCATGAAATTGTGAGACACATTTACAGAAAAGCTATTAAGATCTTCTACATCTAATTGTGGTAAACGTTTTTCCACTTCTGGGCTAGTGATATTATGCTGTCCCAATCCTTTGGGTTCCTTAACTTCTGATGGGCTGAGGACCTTTTCTTTTTGGGGTCCTTTCCCTTTAAGGAAGCCAACTGATCCCAAGGATTTCAGTTCTGCATGTAGTCTTCTACCTCTTTCTTTGGGATCAAATTTTGCAGAGAAATCTGAGATTTCTTTTCCAGAGAAATAGCTTTTCTCATACCTGGCTGATCCTCCTGGGTCTGAGCCAATTTGAAATGTTCCCAATAGCTCACGTGTCCTTTCACTAATACTTTGACTCTTTCCTCCTTGGTTGACTCCAGCTGGGGTGGCATAGGAGGACCGGTATCCTCCTGGGATAACTTGTTGGGAAATGGTTGGTTCTTCAACGCTCTGTTGGTTGAGTTGGTGGCCGCGGTCGTTGCCGTTGTTGTCCCACGTGATGCTGTGGTCACAGGTTCAAGCCCCCTCATTGCGCTCGCGACTGGAGTCCTTGCGCATACAGGTTCCTCCGGGCAGAGATCCATATGATGGGGCTCTACCTGTTGCATGGGTGTTTCACCTGTTTTGGTAAATAGCACCAAAAAAAGTGAGTAAGGATTTTGTCAAAACTTTTGAAAAAATACTTAAAAATATAAAAAAATAATATTTTTGTGTATTTATATTTTGAATAATTTTTTTATATATATTTCAACTTACTTAAAGTTAAATTCAAGAGTACCAACACTTGGTTGGGATCACAACTGCCCTTGGGGGGTATTTCAATGGGGTCTGAGTGAGTTCCAATCAGATCCTGGGATAAATCCAAGGGTAAGTCCAAGTATACACTTTCTGGGACGTCCTCTAGGAGGTCCTGGTCAATGAGATCACCAAAAACAAAATCTACTGAGATGTATAAAACAAAAAATATAAGTTTAATACTTTTTTTATTTCTATGTGTTAAGATGAAATTTTTAGAAAAACAATCAATTTTATTAATTTTGGATTTTTCTTTATCTTCAGGATTATTTAGTTTATAAATATAAAGCTTCCTTTGATAAATTTTCCACTCCTTATGTTGCCTTAATAAAGAATTAAAATTGATAATTCTTTCAAGCTCAAGTTCCTTGTCTTTTATAACTTGCTGTTTATAATAAAGAAATTTCTCCTGTTGTTGCTCAGGAGTTACAATAACAGGGACAAAGTTACGCAGTTTTTCTTCTTTTTTCTTTTTAAGAAGGTTAGAATAATAATTGATCAATTCTTGGTTTGTCTTCAGATCCACTAGAGAAACAAATGATCAAAAATATATGTTATAAGTATGTTAACTTATTTAAAAAATAAATAGACTGGTCCAAGGAATAAATAATTAAAAATTAATTATTGAATGAGATTTCCCGGCCAGACCCCCAGTTGTCAGCTCTCTGATACCAGGAACCTTGCAGTTTCTTAGCTACAGAGAGTGATTAAAATACTGGAAAAATAATAATTATTATTATTCCAAAAAGAAACTCTTAGAGGCTCAAAGAAATAATATAATAAGAGCAGTTGCAAGTTTTAATTGGTTTGGTTACAAAAGGTTTTCAATGTGTATATAAAACAGGGGCCACAGTATTATACTACTGGGGATCTTTGCAGACAAGCAACCTCTCTTCAAGGGGCCTCCTTAGACAGTTTAAGAACCTTGGAATGAAGATGGGTGCCTTAGAAAGGTCTTATTCAACTAATGGCCGGGCATAACGGCACAATGGCCAAGACAGGAAGGGAAACACTCACTCAGAGCACTTTACCACGAAAATCCTGCAATAATAGGAAGGTTTTCAGAGCAGATGGGGTGGATTGCTTGACTAAACTTCAAGGGTTGATTGTTTTAAGAAATAAATAATAATACTACAGACTTGGTCATAAATCACTTTCTTAGATTCTTCATAAGAACTTGACTAACAATGACACGGTGTCTGATTGATAATAATAATTCCTAGTAAACTGATTCTGGAATAATGGATCCAAAGAGTTCTGTATAAATACCTTTTTGGGGTGATTTTGAGCTTCTCAGGGAACATAGAGAGGGTTCTGCTTGTGCTCTGAGGCTGGAAAGCCATTCAGGGCAGGATTGGCACGTCCACTTGGTGCTGTCAATCAGCTGACCTTACATCTGCTGGATTTCTGTACTATTTTAGCCACAGGATCTGTTAATCTGTTATGGTGTAAATTTGATCATTCTGTACTCATCCTTCATTTGTACTATTGTTATTGCTTTAAAGCGGAAAGATGTGGATGTTTACACTGATTTTCAATCAGCTGCTGAGCACTTAGGTAATTTTCAAAAATTTTTATGAACACTCCTTGTAGTGTTTTGTGGTCTTCAAAGATCAGAGTCATTGATTTACATGGTAATCCTTGATCTTTCATTTATTATCAAAAAATGTTCTAAACTTTATTTTTATAAATTTTATTTGGGTTTTGATCTTTTTAGAATATCACTAATGCATATGTCAACTTGTTACATATGCTAGGCAACTCTAACTAGGTTGTAGCTCTTCTGAGCGGTACCTGGTTTTCAGATTAGTCACAACGGATCCAGATGCGGGGATCAGTCAGTACAGATGCGCGCGGGGTAGGATCCGCTGCATGCGTGGCAGAATTAGCTGCGCGTGGGTCTCTATTACGCGGGAATCTGCTACTACAAGTACGTAGGGATATTTAATGATGAGGGGCTGTGCGCGGGAATTGTGACATAACACATTTCCACGTGTAACTCCTAAAATATACACAACAGCTCAATTCTGAGTGAACTTTAGGTGTAAACCCTATACGTGACAACAAATGTGAAATGTTAGAATGGCCAAAAGGTGCCATAATGGTTTTGTAATTTTTAGTACTTTTCTTTTTAATTATGTTAAAAATGTAAGGACTTGGAATTCAAGGGTGGGGCCAGTGAGTGAACCTATCTAATTTTGGGTGAGGAATCCATTCAGTTATTAATATTTATGTATTTCTCACTCAATCTTTTGTTAATTGAGATATTCTTATTTTTCATAGTTTTGTGTTGCGATGACAGGTTTCTCTGTACATAGTAGAAAGCTGACATGTTTAGCAGGGCCCAATCTTATTTCTGGTTTTTCTCTTGATATAAAAAACAGAATGCAACTGAAAAGCTTCTAGCAGAATTTTTTATCCCAATAATATGAAGAAATGGCATTTCAAATTTGTTGGTTTTATATTTCAATTCATTATAATGAGAGTAGGGAAACTGTTGAGACATTTCATGGTATCAGGGTGTGAAATGAATAATGAAGTAATTTCAGCTCTCTGATACCAGGAACATTGCAGTCCTTTAGCTACAGAGATTGATGAAAATACTGGAATATAATAATTATTATTATTTAAAAAATAAGCACTTAGAGGCTCAAATAAATAATATAATAAGAGCAGTTGCAAGGTTTAATTGGTTTTGTAATAAAAGGTTTTCAATATATATATAAAAGAGGGGCCACAGTATTATACTACTCGGGGTCTTTACAGACAAAGCAACCTCTCTTCAAGGGGCCTCCTTAGGCAGTTGAAGAACCTTGGATTCAAGATGGGTGCCCTAGAAAGGGCTTATCCACTAATATGGCCAGGCTAAACAGCACAAGGGCAAAGAAAGGAAGGGCAATACTCACTGTGAGCACTTTACCACGAAAATCCTGCAATAATAAGAAGGGTTTCAGAGCAATTGGGGATGATTGCCTGATTTAACTTCAATAAGAAATAATAATACTACAGAATAAGTCATAAATCACTTGCTTAGAATCTTCATAAGCACTTGAATAACAATGACACGGAGTCTTATTGATAATACTGATTCCCGGTAGACTGATGATCTCTGAATAATGGATCAAAAGAGGTCTGTATAAATACCTTTTTGGGGTGATTTTGAGCTTCTCAGGGCAAGTAGAGAGGGTTCTGCTCATGGGCTGAGGCTGAAAAGCCAGTCAGGGCAAGATTCGTACGTCCACTTCGTTCTGTAAATCAGCTGACTTTAGATCTGCTGGATTTTGGTACTATTTTAGCCAGAGGATCTTTTAATCTATTATGGCGTAAATTTGATCATTCTGCACTCATCCTTCATTTTTACTATTATTATTGCTTTGAAGTGAACAGATGTGGACTTTTACTGATTGCCCATTATCTGCTGATCACGTAGATAATTTTAAATAATTTTTATGAACACTCCTTAGTGTTTTGTGGTCTTCAAAGATCAGAGTCAATGATTTACATGGTAATCCTTGATCTTTGATTTATTATTAAAAAATGTTTTAAACTTAATTTTTATTAATTTAATTTAGGTCTTGATATTTTTAGACTATTACTAATGCATATGTCAACTTGTCACATATGCCAGGCAACCCCAACTAGGTTGTAGCTTGTCTGATTGGTACCTGGTTTTCAGATTAGTCACAACGTATCCAGACGCAGGGATCAGTTGGTACAGATGCCCCCGGGGTAGGATCCACTGCTTGCGTGGCAGAATTAGATGCGCACAAGTCTCTAGTACGCGGGAATTTGCTACTACAAGTACGTAGGGATATTTAAGGATGAGGGGCTGCGCGCGGGAATTGTGACATAACACATTTCCATGTGTAACTCCTAAAATATACACAACCCCTCAATTCTGAGTGAACTTTAGGTGTAAACCCTATACATGACAACACATGTGAAATTTTAGAATGGCCAAAAGGTGCCATACTGGTGTTGTAATTTTTAGTACTTTTCTTTTTAATTATTTAAAAAAATGTAACAACTTGGATTTCAAGGGTGGGGTCAGTGAGTCACCCTTCCTCATTTTTGGTGAGGCATCCATTTCTTCAATAATATTTATGGATTTCTCACTCCTTGTTTTTTTAATTTAGATATTCTTGTTTAATTTGTTTTTTTATAGTTTTGTGTTGCTATGAAAGGTTGCTCTGTACATGGTAGCAAGCTGAAAGGTAATTTGACCATGCAAAGTTTTCATTTTTTAATAAAAAAAGAATTCATGAGTTCCAGTATGAGTGCTTCTTCAGGAGTTTTACCATTAAGGGAATTTTTTTGTATTTGGTATCTTTTGTTGTAAATTGTGGGGAGATCTGTATGGATAGGTGATGAGGGGTTTTGAATAAGAAAGTTCAGAATTTTTAAAGGGGGAACTCCAGCTTTGGATATATTTTTAACCACCCCCTTTTTCTCCCCTTGGATTCTTCTGTGTATGGTATTAGTGGAAGAATCAATGGAAGGTGGATGTTTTTTCTCTGGAATAACAACCTTCACCACCCAAACACCCAATCTTTTTGAAAAATTTCCCAATAACCTGAAAGCAAAATTGGTCTTTCTTGATTTTTTTAATTTGTAGGTGCCTTTGCTGGGTTTATATTCCCCAGTTTTTTCACATTGGTACTTTTAGGCCTGATTTTTGCAATTTGATACTTTTGTAAATATGGCATATCCATGGGACTTTGCCCATGATTGGATAGCCTCAACCAGCTCCTTCTTTTGATTATATAGAAGCTTGGGAGAAGGGGCTAGAGGAGTGGAATCAAGAGTTTGAGTAGATGAATAAGGAGCAAGAGTATTTGAATCACTCATTTTATTGGATGAGATATTGGAGGATGGGCCTGGTGAAAAAGTTGAAACATTTCTGCAAAGCGGGTTTATTTTTTCTTGAGCCATTGGAAAAAGACATTTTCTTGTTTGGAATTATCTGGATTGTTAAGTTATTTTGATGCGTGGTGGATGGTTTGCTGTGAAAAGGTGTGGTGTGGTTTGGTTTTTTGTGGTTTGATGTGGTGTGGTGTGGTTTTATGTGGTGTGGTGTGGTTTGGTGTGGTGTGGTGTGGTGTGGTGTGGTGTGGTGTGGTGTGGTGTGGTGTGGTGTGGTGTGGTGTGGTGTGGTGTGGTGTGGTGTGGTGTGGTGTGGTGTGGTGTGGTGTGGTGTGGTGTGGTGTGGTGTGGTGTGGTGTGGTGTGGTGTGGTGTGGTGTGGTGTGGTGTGGTGTGGTGTGGTGTGGTGTGGTGTGGTGTGGTGTGGTGTGGTGTGGTGTGGTGTGGTGTGGTGTGGTGTGGTGTGGTGTGGTGTGGTGTGGTGTGGTGTGGTGTGGTGTGGTGTGGTGTGGTGTGGTGTGGTGTGGTGTGGTGTGGTGTGGTGTGGTGTGGTGTGGTGTGGTGTGGTGTGGTTTGGTGTGGTGTGGTGTGGTGTGGTGTGGTGTGGTGTGGTGTGGTATGGTATGGTATGGTGTGGTATGGGGTGGTGTGGTGTGGTATGGTATGGTGCGGGGTGAAAGGAGGGTGGGAAAGGTCAAGGGGGTTGTTTATAAGAAAATTGGGGCGCTCCAAGATGGGAATTTGCATTCATATTGAATATATGCATGTGAAGGGCTCAAAGAAGAGTGAATTTTTCATTTTTTTTGGTTTTTTGATGAAATTTTTAATGTTCAAAGATGAAATCCAAAAATCCTGAAAATATTTTTAAAAGCCATTTGATAGTTCTCTTATAATTCTAAAAGATTGAAACACAAAAAAATAAAAATAAAAATAGCAAACATAAGGATCCAAAAGTTGAATTAGACCATTGATTTTTTTGATTTTTTTTGCTTTTTTGAAGAAATTTTTAAGGTAAAATAAAAAACCCAAAAAATCCAAAAAAAAAGGAAGTTGAATGCTCTTTAATTTTTTTAAAAAAATTTTTGATAGCTTGAGTTACCCACAAAAATGAAACAAAAATGAAAATAAAAGGATTCAAATTTCCAAAGAGAAGTTTGATTTTTCTTGATTTTTTGTGTTTTCTGAAGGAATCTTTTAAGGTGAAAGGATACATGGAAGAAATATGAAAAAAATATTTGAAGACTGTGAATATTTTTCAAAAGTTGTAGAACCTGAAATGAAAAAAAACCAACTAAAATAGCCAAAATAAGGATCCAAAAACCCATGCAAAAATTTGTCTTTATGGAATTTTTTCATTTTTTGATTGCATTTTTGAATGGGTTCTAACGCCTTCAAAAATACCAAAGATTTTTTTTATGGGTTCAAGAACCCCTTATAAGGGGGTGCGCAGTCAAAATTGGAAAAAAATGAATTCGTGAAAGTTGCGGGAAATAAAGTATTTTTGCATGAAATACTGAAGGGTCATAACTGTAAACCAACATCAAAATGTATGAAATAACAGGTTGGATGTGTGAGAAAAATAATTCCCTATATC
Organism: Puccinia polysora; assembly: GCA_025617555.3. NCBI lineage: Eukaryota > Fungi > Basidiomycota > Pucciniomycetes > Pucciniales > Pucciniaceae > Puccinia > Puccinia polysora. Next base: position 4,042,741 of record CM062630.1, on the reverse strand, counting down.
TATTTCTTTTCATAATTTCTTTTAAATTTTCTTCCCATTTTGTCTTCTTCTTTGTATATAGTTTAATATTTTGGAAAAAAATTATTTATTTATAACATTTTATTTTATTATTTATTATTCTTATTATTCTTATTTTTTCTTTTTGATTATTCTTGATTACTAATTATTATTAATCATAAATTAATTTTCATCTTGCCTTCATTTATTTTTATTTTAAATTTATCTTGATTCTCATTTCTGATTCATTTTGATTTTTATTATTGATTATAAATTATAGTAATTATATTTTTTAATAGTTAGATTTTTTTACTTATTTTTCTGATTTATTACTCATTATTCTTTCTTATTTCTAAAAATTTATCATATATTAGTCAATATTGCAATATTTTTATCATAATTTTAAGTTGGGTGATGATAAATTTATGGCTCAAACTGTGTGGTAGTTGTTTAGGGCCCTCAATGGCCCATTTGAGCCGTGGGGGCCCATAGACAACTACAAAGGGCTGTTCCAAACACGCGCAACCCCCGGGGTGTTGTATAGGAGCTTTTTACCCCCGCAAACGGCATTTTTGAGCTGTTTACCCCTGTACACGGCTTGAATGCGCCTTTTTTGGGGATGCGCAACCGCCTGGAAGTTCTGCCAGAATTTTGGGCACCCCCTGGACCACAATTGGGTTCCCTCAACCCCAATTTGGGATCAACTTATACTATGTGGGACAGTTGTACCACCCCTAGCAATACCAAAGTGAAATTAAAGTGAAATAAAAGTGAAATCAATTGAAGTATCCTAGATATTAAAGTGAAAGTTGACACATCTTTCTTAACTCAAAAGTGAGCAAACTTTGCAGTTGTTCATTTGAATGTTGGATTGAATACTGAAGTAGCATTTCAGTTTTTTTGCATTATTGGAACAGTGGAAAGCCCTCCTTGTGACATGGCTGCATTGGAGGACTACATCAATAGTGCCATTAACAAAGCTTTTGAAAAAAATGATTTGGGTAATGAGACATTGGAAGCCCCAATTGCATCCTAATCTAGGGTGACCATTGAGGAACAAAATGTTTCACATTTCAATTTGACCTCTGGTTGTGAGAAACATTTTATGTTACTGAGGTCTTTGCCTGATTTAATTTGATCAAAACTAATTGAGGGATTGTAATTATGAAAATATGGTACTATGAAACTATGAAACCATGACACCTATGAACCAATAAAAATAACCAACAAATGTTTACTAGGTCAACTTGACCCACCTCCCGTGAGAACTTTTCCTACAAGGGAAGAGGCGCAAAACTATTGTAAAACATGGGATATGAAGCATAGCTACGCTCTGACGGTTTTTAACTTGAAGAAAGACAAATATGTGGATTTGGCCTGTGATTGAAATGGTTCCTATTCAGGGCTACTCTTTACCAAAAGGTCTTGGAAAACTCACACAAGGAAGGGTTGGTGCGATTTTTGATCTGTGAAAGTAGCACAAAGGCAGACCCCTTGTGGAAAATCTCCTAAAAAGAAACTTGACATACCATCAACCATCAGAACATCCCTCTGTGCATCCTCACCTCAGGAGAATCACTTGGGTAGCCTTAGACAATCTAATAGAGAGCATGAATGATGGACTCAATACATTAAAAATTAAGAGAAAATTGAGAAAGATTGATGGCAAAAATTATGTTGATGACCAAACAATCTATAACACTAAGCGGAAGGTAGCGCTTGAAGAACTGAAGGGGAAAATTGTTATGGATGTACTCTACAAACAGCTTGAAGAATAAATTTGGAATCATTTTGCAAAATTCAGTGGAGAGGGTGACTTGGGGGCCCTATTCTTGGCCCACTCAGAGTCATTCAAGCTTTCCAAAAAAATCCATCATATTTCTATTTTGGATTGTACTTATAACAAAAAAAGTACAAAATCCCGCTCTTGCATGTTGTAGGAATGAAAGCCAACTGGAAAAATTTCACAAAAGCTCTTGTTTTCATAAAAAAAGAAACGTTTGAGTTCTACAGTTGTTCTGTAAATGCATTAAAGGAGTTGACTTATAATCCTGAGAGACTTCTAAAAGTCTTTGAGATGGACCTTGAAAAAGCTCTGATTTGTGCAATTGAATTTGGTTTCCCAGAGTCATCAAGAAAATATTGAACTTTGCACTTGTCTAAAAACATACAAGCAAAATCTAAAGGGCACTTTTTTAATGAAATTTAAGGATGTAAAAGCTTTATGAATCTATGGGCAAAGTATGGGGCATCAAAGACCAAGGGGGAGGTGGAGGTCAATGATGTGGAACTCAGAGTAGGTTCAAATCACTGCTTTTTATTCTTCCTAGTTTTTTTTTCTTAACTTTTAACTTGTATAGTGTTTCTTGAAAGACTATGAGGATGTACTCAAGTATATGGAAAATCAAATTTTCCCTATCAAAGAGATTTTTATAATGGTGTGGACTTGTATGAAACCAGATTTTGGAAACAAAAAAACATCTCAGGTTGAAGGGGCCCCCAAACTCTCAAACAATTCCTTGAAAGATCTTTGGGAAACATGTTGGATGTCTGTAAAAACCTTGACGGAAAAGTTTCAAATCAAATTAAATTGGTTCATGCATCACTACACAACTCCCAAATTAATTTAGGGACAGTTCTCCAACCTGAACTGTTACCATTGGGATAAAAATTTTCTTTAGAGGCAATTCAACTTATTAGAGAACAATTCAAGAATTTCAAATGTGATCATGATAGCAAAGTGTGCACCAAGTCATACTCCAAGATTATGGGTTTGCCCTGCTTCAACCAAATAGGTGACCATCTAGCATTCAGAGGATCCATGGTACCCAAAGATTTTCATCCTCAGTGTAGTTTGTACTATGACCCTTGCAATTGTAGTTCTGTAAGTTAGCTTAAGTTGGATTGTTCAAATAACTAGGTGATTAATGCTTTTTGATTAATTATTGCTAATTCACTAATGGTTGATCCTTTTGAATTTTTGAAGTGCAACATGGACAAAATCCGGAGCATTCCAGTCACGTGTCAAAGTGAATGCAATGATCTTGGAATCTTCAGATCATGAGAAAGGAGGCGTATTGAAGTATATCATTTGGAAGATCAAAAAATATTGATCAAAGCCAAGACTTGAACCAAAAGTCTTACAATCAAGTAGGGGCCTGCCAAAAGTGACAGATACTCAGAGAGAAACATCTTGGTTTGAGCATGTTGAAAATCAAACCAATTGGTAAATTAGGACTAAAAGGGTTCCAAATAAGAAAAGATGAAAGATTTTTAGTCTTTTCTTTTGGAAAATTTTCTTTTTTGGGGTTTAATGAAATAACTAACTAATGATGAATTGTTATTCAAAGTCAGCAGGATCAGAATCTGAATTTAATAGCTCAGAGGAAGAGACTAAAAGTGAATTGGGATCACTTAATTTTTAATCAGAAACCTCTTCAGAGGAAGACAACCTGCAGCAAAGCTCAACCAGAAGCTCATCTTTAGTGAGTATTCATTTCATTTATGTGATTAAAGAAATTAATACTAAGTTAGTTTTGATGATATGAACCAAACGTGAAATACCTCAATCAAATACCCAAGAAATTCCATAAGTTCTTGGGTGAGTTTTGGGATCCAATTGGAGATGGGAATTGCTGATTTATATTCATTGCTAAATCTCTTGGTTACAATGAACAGGGATGGTTCGAAGTGAGAAGGGAAATTTTTGAAACATTAGAGAAACATGAAGAATGCTTAATTAAGATGCTTGGTGGTGCAAAATAGGTGGAAAAGATTAAAAAAAGTCTTGATGTTGAAGAAATCAATCAAAAGATTCCCTCTTCAAAACTTTTGGCTTACTTAATATGGGAAAAATATGAGCAGACACATAAGCCAGACCTATATGTTTCATTTTATTGGAGTCATGTTGTTCTTATACTCCAATAAAAAATGGTGTTACAGATCAATTGGACCCTATTCATATTTCCTTTCTAAAAAATAACCACTGGTTTCTATTGGTACTTGAGGGAGAAATGATGTCAATCCCACCCATTGTAGCAAAACCAGGTCCCTTGATTTCTAAAAAAGCTTCTGGTTGGGTTGATCATCTCAAAGATCAAATGCAAATGTATTCTAGATTATATATATTATAGACTTTGACTTCATTTCATCATTGGGTTTCATATAAATTGTAATTCTAATGCAGCTCACAAGTTCTATTAATATAAGGGTTATCAAATTTTGAAAATGATTATTTTGATTGTTTTGGGTTAAGATCATTATATTGAGTGTTTTGAATGAGAGTTTAATGGTAACTTGGTTCAACTTGTGTTGGGCTGATTCCATCATAAGGATGATTTTACTCCTTATGATGGGATCAACTTAACACAAGTTGAACTGGTTTTTTTGGTGTTTTTGGCTTAGGGCAATTCCAGTTACTTGTCTTTTTTTGGTATTTTTAATTCAGGGCTATTCCAGTTACTTGTGATTTTTTTTTGGTTTTTTTAGTTTGGGGCTAGTCCAGTTACTTGTTTTTTTTTGGTCTTTTTACTTTAGGGCTAGTCCATTGGATAGCACTAGTTTTTTTGTTTGTATTTTTTTTTATTTGTTTTTTTTAACCAAAAAATTAATTTTTTTTGATTTTTTGGTTGATTTCTGTTTTTTGGAAGGTTTATTTATTTTATGGGTTATGTTAGTACTGTTTCATTCCTTTTTTTTTGGGCTCACCACAGTCTGGTGGGATGTGGGATTCCACACGACTACATTCAAGCCATGTGGGGTTCTACACAGCTGGAATGGGGTGTTAAAGTACGTATGCACTTACGCGTGTGCTACTTATAAGTGTAATCCAAATGGGATGCACATATGGGCCTCTCCGGCCGATTGGACACTCATACGGACCATACGGGTCTGTGTGGATGTCACTGATTTGGGGAAACTGGCCTCAAAAGACGTGAAACAGGCTCATTGGAACACGGGCCCTAACGGGCCCGGTGGGGGATATGGGCAAATACGGCCAGATGGTCTTGTATGGGCTTATTTGGGCCCAAGGTTTATTTTGGACATACTTGGCCAGACGGGCTGGCCCGCCAAAGTATGGTTTAATTAGTTTTCGGGCTTGGGTCGGCCCATTGGGGCCGCCGCCTGTGTCACAGCCCAGTTGGGGATGCCACCCGTGTTGCGGCCCCCTTGGGGCCGCTGCCCTTTTTGCGGCCCCCTTGGGGCCGCTGATTGCCCCTTCCGCCTGTCTATGGGGCCCAACGGCCTGCGCAGGGTTGTTTTTGGGACTGCTGCAGGGCTGGTGGTCTCGGCTCCTCCCCCTCCCCTTGCTCGCCATTGCAAGGGGGAGGGGAGGGGTGGCTGGTTGTAACCAGCCAGCGACTGGTTGCAAGGGGCAACTGGTCATGTTGGGGGGGACTTGATGACCCCCCCACCAAAGGAAATGGCCAGGCCGGTCGCATTGAGGCGACCGGCGGTGGGAGGGAATTGACCATCCCCCACCATCAAGAGGGGTACTCTCCCCCCCCCCCCCCCCCCCCCCCCCATTACTGAGGGGGAGGAGCGACGGGCTGAGGGGATCTGACCACCCCCAAGCCCACTGTTCCTGACAACACCCTGGGGGTATTGACCCTCAGGGCCCCTGTTGAGGGGATTTGACCGCCCCCAGCAGGGATTTGAGAGAAAGACGGGGGGGCAGTATGTCTGCTGGTTACACCCCCCCCCCCCCCCCAAGTGAGGTTGAGACCGGACCCAGGTGAGTCCTGGGTCCCACCTGGCGCATATGTGGGGCCAGGGGCTGGCTGCATGAGGCAACCAGCCTGTAAGTAAGGAAATAAGAGTAACTGGGCTGGTTGTAATGGAAAAAAAGCCAGGGGATTGAACAGAAAAGGGGCTGGTTCAGCCCCATAAAGATGGAAACACCAGAATGGACCAGAATAGGCTGGTGATAAGCATTCAGGAATGATGCCATGTGGGCTGATGTAGCCCAAACCAAGTAACAAGGCCTGTATAGCCTGTAGAGCTCTTTTGGAGCGGAAAATTTGCCTTTTGGCTTGTTGTATCATGGGCTCACAAGAGGCCAATCTTTTGTACTTAAGGAGCTATTCTTCCTGCTGTTTTCCATCATTCATTCATCATCCAATCAAATTCATCACCAATATTGTCCAACGTTTTTCCCCATTGTGAGAGCCCATCAGCAATTATTGACACAAGGTTTCCAGCATTGCTTTTGCTTTAAATACTGCTCATTTTCCTAAGCTAATTTCTGGCCATAATTATAACACATTATCAGTACCAACATCATCATTACTTCCAAGCCATCTAGACCCTTATATCTTACTCTGGAGAACCTCAGACCTCAATTTTTCCAAGAAGATGTCCTATATCCCTGATGTTAGCTCAACCAAGATAATTCTTAACAGTCAGAATTATAATGCTTGTACTGTCCTTATGGATAGTGAGCTGGATAACATCTGTTGTGGGGAGATAATGGATGCAGATGACACTTTGATCAGTTCAGAAGTGGAGAAAAAGTCTTATCATCCCATCCTTAGGCATCTTGATCAGAATCATGTTACATGGGTTTCTGGTACTCTTATGAAGATTTGAGAAGGAGGGGTAGCATCCTTTGGAAGTTGCTTAATTCCAAGTATGCTGGTGATTCTGTTCACCAGAAGGGTATAGCTTTCAATAAACTATTTAAGTTAAAATATTTAAATTTTGAACAGTTTGTTGCAGAGGCTAGGTCTAGCATAGCCAAGTTTAAGTCATCACTACTTAACATGGATCCTGAGAGTTTTGCACTCTTAATTCTTTAGAAGCTACCAAAGGAGTTTGATTCTTTAGTCAGAATTATTTCTTAATTGGATCCTCTTCCTGGGGAGGAGGATTTTCTGAAAATGATTGAAAAGGATGATCTTCAGTTTAAGATGAAGGGGGGTTCTGGAACAGCTCTTTTTGGAAAGACTGGAAAATCTTGCAAGAAGGCAAAAAAGGATTTGTCCCAGGTCTTATTCTATAATTTTCAGAATAAGGAGCATTATGCTAAGGATTGCAAGGAGGCCAAGAAGAGGAACAAGTCCAAAGAGAATGACAAGGAGGTCAATCTGACAACTGAAAACGTTTTAATGGTGGTGTTTGATGGTCCAACAGAAATGGTTGTTGGGAAGAAGGCCCCAAAATGAAGGCCGAAATTGATGAGGATCAAGAAATTGACTTGATTGATTACAAAGTGGGTAATCTTAACCTCAAAGATGAGAACTTATCAGTGACTGATAAAAATTCTCTTCTATTAGGAGGATTGAAGGAGGATTGCCTTGTTTTGATTGACTCTGGGTGTACAGATCACATGTTCTTTGAACCAAATTTATTTAAAATCTTAGTGATTATGATGGAGTTGTAAATATTGGTCAGAAGGGCAGAACAATTCAGATTAAAGGAATTGGAAAAGTCATTCTTGCAAATCACTTGGGTTTCAAAATTTCTTTTGAGAAAGTGTTCTATGTACCAGAGTTGCCTTATAACCTTGTGTCCCTTGGAGTGTTGTGGAAAAAAGTTTTCCAGATTTGTTATCTTAAAGAAGATAAGTTTGCTATTGATATGAATGGTAGAACTGCTCTTAGTGGACAGGTTTGGAAAAAGCTTCTGTGCACAATTTTGTTCAAAATCTCAGCTCTGAGCACTGTTCCTCACAATAGAACTGTCCATAAGGTAAAGGAAAGAAACTGTGAGAGTTTTACCTTGGGGGCTAAGACTATAAATGTGTTCTCAAAGAGTAGAGATTTCACTGATGTTCCTAGAGAGGAATTTTCCATTGATTTGACAGGGCCATTCACACCGGAGTCCCTTGGTGGGGGCAAGATACTTCATCAATTTAGTTGATACTGCAACTAATTATGTTTGGGTTAAACCAATTTGATCTAAGGATCAGACCACAGAGGAGGTTTCTGTGATCTTCAAAGTCTGGAAACAGAATGTTCTAATGAATGAGATCAAGAGGGGTATCACTGATGGAGGCGGTGAATTTGTGAGTAAAGAGTTTGAGAGGCTATTGAAATATTATGGTATCATTCATATAGTCACTACTGCAAGTACTCCACAAAATAATTGAATAGTTGATAGAATGAATAGGACTTTACTTGACAAGGTCAGAACTATTATGTCTCAATCTGGTCTACAAAAGTTCTTATGGGCTGAGTTGATGTGTACAGTCTGTCTGTTGCATAAAATTGTAAGTGTTAATGGGAAGAGTCCTCATTATCAGTTTTGGAAGTTGTACCCCAAAACATCACACCTAAGAAAAATTGGTTGCTTGGTGTTTTATAGTGTCCACCATAATGAGATGGTTGGAAGATTAGACCCTAGAGCCAGAACAGGGGTACTTGTAGGCTATGATTCAATAAGTAAATCTTATAGGATCTATTGTCCAGGGACAAGAAAGGTTATCCGTAGTAGGGATGTAAAATTTGATGAAAGTACCTTTCCACTCAAAAGGAGTGAAGATTTTGTTGTGAATAAGTCACAGCAAGAAATAGAATTAGAACCTATTTCACCAGCAAAGGCTGAGGAACATGTGGTTCCAGAAGATGAATAGATGGCAGATGTGACACCAGAGGGTTCATTGCCAGCTTCAGGGGAGTCCGTTAATTTGGAACCCAATGAGCCTCTACTTCCAGTTAGAAGGAGTGGTTGGGTTAGAGTACCAGTTGATAGGTAGGGGGAATGGAAGTCCCATTATGCTTCTGCAGGATATGAGGAAGATCCATCTCAGGAACAGTGTATGCTCAATGAAGTCCTGGAGTTGAGTTCAGAAATGGGTAACAGGGTTAACCCAAATAGCTTTGGCCAAGCTATGAATTCTGATGAGAGAGCCAACTGGAAGAGTGCTATTTTTGAGGAATTTGATTCTCTAGAAAATAATAATTTTTTTGAAGTGGTTAAGCAGGATTCTTTTCCAAAAGGAAAGACCATTGTGGGGTCTAGATTGGTGTTAAACAAGAAGTTTGACACAAATGGAGTTTTGAAAAGATTCAAAGCTAGATGCATTTCACCGGGCTTCAAGCAGAGAGAGGGTATGGATTACCAAGAAACTTTCTCACCAATTGGAAGGCTGACCACCTTCAGGTAAATCATTGAACTGGCAGTGGAGTTGGGTGAAAAAATCAGGCAAGCTGATTTTGTAACAGCATACTTGAATTCAAAACTTGGAGAGGAGGAGACTGTTTATATGTCAATCCCTGATGGGTTTTGTGAATGGTTAGTAGAGACTAAACCAGAAACCATGAAGAAAATCTGTGTTAGAAGTTTTCTTTCAGAAGATAAAGGGGAATATGTCCTCAAGCTGTGTAGATCCCTTTATGGATTGAAGCAAGCAGCTAGGTTGTGGTATAATACCATGAGTGAGAAACTGATACAGATTGGTTTCAAGATGTCTGAAGCCAACCCTTTTCTTTTTTTAAGAAAGGATGCAATTTTGTTTGTATGGGTTGATGAAATTATCATTATTGGAAATGGTAAAGAGAGAGTCATGGAGACACTCAAAAAGGAATTCAAGATAAAAGATCTTGGTCTGGCGCAACAGGTGCTAGAAATGAAAGTCAGTAAGAGCAAGAATGGTATTAAGTTAGACCAGAGCCATTATGTGGCAGCTCTTCTGAAGCAATATGGCTTAGAGGAAGGAAAGGAGTTTGGTACTCCCATGCAGTTAGAGAAGTCTACAGATGAGGAGTATCCGGAGTTTGTTCAATCTGGGAACAACTACAGGTCAGCTATTGGAGCCTTAATTATTTGGGGCAGTGTACAAGCCCCAATATTGCTTTTGCTATTTGTGTCTTGTTGCAACACTTAGAGAAGCCAAGCATGAGGCATTGGTCAGTGTTTAAGAGAGTTATGAGGTATATTAAAGGAATGCACAGTCTGGGACTGTTGTTTACAAAGTCAGAAAACTTTGATTTGGTTGGTTATTCCAATGCAAGTTGGGCAGATGGTAACACTAGGGAATCAAAAAGTGGTTTCTTATTGTTCTTAGGTAAGAATCTGGTGTCATGGATGTCCAAGAAGGTGTCGGCCATAAGTCTTTCATCAACAGAGGCTGAGTATAGAGCTTACTTAGCAGCTTCAAAGGAAGCAAAATGGTTGAGAAAAGTCTTAGAGGATACACATAAACCACAAGAGTTTGCATTGTTGTATTCTGATAACCAGAGTGCCATTGCGTTGGCGCAAAACCAAGTTTTCCATTCAAGAACAAAACATATTGATGTTCACTATAACTATATTCACAATGCAGTTGACTGCAAGGAGATTGTGTTGAGGTACATACCCACTGGAGCAATGATTGCGGATATCTTGACTAAGGCTTTAGATACAAACAAGCATCAAGGTTTTGTGACTAACATGTGGATTTCACCCCTTTTGGATTAAGGGGGTGTTTTAAAATATGTATGCACTTACACGTGTGCTGCTTATAAGTGTTATCCAAATGGGATGCACATATGGGCCTCTCCGGCCCATTGGAAACTCACACGGACCATACGGGTCTGTGTGGATGTCACTGATTTGGGGAAACTGGCCTCAAAAGACGTGAAAAAGGCTCATTGGAACACGGGCCCTAACAGGCCCGGTGGGGGATATGGGCAAATACGGCCAGATGGTCTTGTATGGGCTTATTTGGGCCCAAGGTTTATTTTGGACATACTTGGCCAGACAGGCTGGCCAAACAAAGTATGGTTTACTTAGTTTTTGGGCTTGGGGCGGCCCATTGGGGCCTCCGCACATGTTGCAGCCCTGTTGGGGCTTCCGCCTGTGTTGCGGCCCGCTTGGGGCCACTGCCCGTGTTGCCGCCGGCTTGGGGCCGCTGATTCCGCCTTTGGCCCTTCTATGAGGCCCAACCGCCCGCCAAGGGTTGTTGTTGCGGCTGCCGCGGGGCTGGTGGTCCCGGCTCCTCCATCTCCCCTTGCTTGCCATTGCAAGGGGGAGGGGGAGGGATGGCTTGTTGTAACCAGCCAGCGACTGGTCACAAGGGGCAACCGGTCATGGTGGGGGGGACTTGATCATTCCCCCACCAAAGGAGATGGCCAGGCCGGTCGCATTGAGGCAACCTGCAGTGGGGGAGAATTGACCACCCCCCCCACCATTGAGAGGGGCGCTCTCCCCCCCCCCCCCTTTACCAAGGGGGAGGAGAAACAGGCTGAGGGGATCTGACCACCCCCCAGCCCACTTTTCCTCACAACATCCTGGGGGTATCAACCCCCAGGGCCCCTGGTGAGGGGATTTGACCGCCCCCACCAGAGATTTGGGAGAAAGAGGGGGGGGAGGCATGTCTGCCGGTTACACACACACCCCCCCCCCCAAGTGAGGTTGAGACCAGACCCAGGTGAGTCCTGGGTCCCACCTGGCCCATATGTGGGGCCAGGGGCTGGCTGCATGAGGCAACCAGCCTGTAAGCAAGGAAATAAGAGTAAATGGGCTGGTTGTAACAGACAACCAGCCAGGGGATTGAACAGCAAAGGGGATGGTTCAGCCCTGTAACGGTGGAAACACCAGAATGGACCAGAATAGGCTGGTAATAAGGGTACAGGTACTGATGCCATGTGGGCTGATGTAGCCCAAACCAAGTAACAAGGGCTGTAGAGCCTGTAGAGCTCTTTTGGGGCGGAAAATTTGCTTTTTGGCTTGTTGTATCATGGGCTCACAAGAAGCCAATCTTTGGTACTTAAGGAGCTCTTCTACCTGCTGTTTTCCATCATTCATTCATCATCCAATCAAATTCATCACCAATATTGTCCAACGTTTTGCCCCATTGTGAGAGCCAATCAGCAATTATTGACACAAGGTGTCCAGCATTTCTTTTGCTTTAAATACTGCTCATTTGCCTAAGCTAATTGCTGGCCATAATTATAACATGTACTTGTGTAGCATGTATACCACACAAGCCCAGACTGTTGTGTGTGGGTCTTGCAGTTCTTTGAGCCATGGGGACATGGAAATGGCTTTAAAGTTGTTGTGTGGCATGCCACACGCCTCATTTTTAGTATTTTACATGGTTCAATGAGCGGTGAATTGAAATTTGCCCTTTTAAGTTTTGTATTGATTATTTAATCTCAGGATACATCAGATTTACCAAATCTGCAATCAGAAACTAAAAATAGGGTTTATCAGAGTTAGCAAACCCACCATTAGAAACCCACCATATGTTTTCACCAAACACACAATTTTTGATGGCGGTTTTATGAAATACACATACTCCCTAACCTGTGTATTTCAAAATGGTGTCTTTCATGTAAATGGAAGATTTCAAACATCAAATTGGCCATTTAAGCGTCATCATTCATCCACCATCCACACCTTCACTTCAGAAAAGCAATACCAATCACATCTCCATTGCTTTGCTTCATTTCTTCACATTTCCATGCTTTTCTTCATTGCTTAACATCTCCATTGCTTCAAAAACACCCCATCATCATCTCATCACCCTAAATCACATCACAGTCTATCTCAACATTTCCAATGAAACTTCCTGGCAGAAATTTGAAAACACAAGAAAGCTCACTCAATTTTTTTATCATTTGAATCTGATTCAGACTCCAATTGGGAATCAACCTGATGAGCGTTGACTTCTCTGTTGGAAAAGGAATACATGGTTCTAACAAGACAGACTCTCAAAATCCTCATTTATGAAAGGCAAAAGCTTCATGTCCTCCCACAATTAAGCTTCCAGAAAATGTTACATAATTTGTTTACTTCATTCATGAGCCCTTTGGGGATGATTTAAGACCACCACATCTTCCAGAGAAATCCTTGGAATCTCCAACCCAATCCAGCTATCCAACTAGCCATTAATCATTGTATTTTGGGATCCAATGGAAACATAGAATCAATTCATTGATTCAAAAATCTATTCTCAGTTTTTTATGGAACTGTTAAGATAAACACAAAAAGATTCATGATTGTTATAATATCTTTCCATCTCTCAATCCTTTGTTGTGCAACCCAAGGAGAAGGCAAGGAGATATCTCAAGTGAAGGAGAATGAAGGCTTTCCTGGTTGTATTGGTTTTGTTGATGGAACCACTATCCCCTTGAGTCAAAAAATCCAAGCTAGATTGCAAATACTATTTTTAATAAAAAAAATTAATCAATTTGCTTCTTTTCAAAATCCTTTGATAAAAAATTTGATAAAAGACTGACAAAATATATTTTATCTTTTTTTTAGATACTCTGTGGAACTACACCTTTTTTGTGGTAACAACAAGAGTTTCATGTCCCTCCATGCTGGCATTCCAGGTTCTTCTCAAAATTCATATGGTTTCAAGCAGATGGGTATTTCCCAACAACCAGAGAAATACTTTTACCAATATCAATAACTTCTGTCTGAATCAGCCTATTCTTGCTCAAAATATCTTTTTCAGCTCACCGGAATGTTTCTTCCAATGATCTAAAAAAACAATTTCAACAATCATCCGGCTCAATCATGTGTTTGGATTTAACATGCAATTGGTTTCCTGAAAGGAAGATGGGCCAGCTTAAGGGAAATGCAAAACCAGATTCAAAATCTAAAATACATTAAGATCCTCATGAACTGGATTATCAGTTTTGTAATACTTGAAAACCTTCTTGTTGGAATCCTTCCCTCTTTTTGTTCAATACTATCTTCATATCTCCTTATCATCCACCCTCTCTCATTACCATCACCACATTCATTACCATTGAATACTGTCATCACCCACCATCATAAAATAACTGTCACCACTCCATTCCAACTTCATCTCTAAAACCATCACCATCACCATCACCATTACCATCATCATCACCATTACCATCACCATCACCATCATCATCATCATCATATCATTCTCACCCATTAAGCTATACCATTACCCTCATCACCATCATCATCATCATCATATCATTCTTCCCCATTAAGCTAGGCAACTATGCCTGAGGTCCTTGTTTCTCCTCTTAAAATAGGCTATCATTCCCCATATCATGCTAGGCAACTATGCCTGAGGTCCTTGTTTCTCCTCTTAAAATAGGCTATCATTCCCCATATCATGCTAGGCAACTATGTCTGAGGTCCTTGTTGCTCCTCTTAAAATAGGCTATCATTTCCCCATCTCATATCCTGACAAGGTGGTGTCTTGTCATTTATTACTCAACTCTCATATCTCTATCATTCTCATATTCTCCTCTCATTTCTCATGAATCTCTGGAATTTTTGCTGGTCTTAAATTGGTTCCTAAATTTGTCAGTTAAGGTGGTGTGTTGTCTTTTTCTGTTCATATTCTGTTACTAACAAATTTAGTTACCTTTATCTCCAACTTACTTTTTCCATTAAATAAATACTCATGTCTCAGGCCCCCTCTGGGGCTCTCTAGTTGTCACTAACCTGCTGTCTTAGGCCCCTTTTGGGGGTTCTCCAGTTGTGCTCAAATACTGGTCCTTCCTTGGGACCATGAATGAAAAATCATCTGATTACCAGTCAACAATACCGGAGTTCCCCTTCCTCCTCATCAGATCAGTTCCTCTTGACTATACAAGAATTATCCCCTCTCTATTGGCTCTTTGTAGCCTTATTATTCCTCCTCATCAGGCTCCTCCATAGCCTACCATTACCTTTTCATCCCTCATGAAAATATAGTCTTTCTTCAACTCTTCAATACTTTACAACCTTCTGGATGGAATCTAAGATGAAGAGGGAAAAGTATTTGAAGACGATATTCCAAATCCTCCCCAAGTCATCCCAGTTTCATCTTGTTCCTCATCTTCTGCCATGAGAGAGTAGATTCTACCCCTCACACTTGCTCAGTTCAATGAGAATCATGTGGTTTTTAAATAGGTAAAAAATAATGTCACAGTAATTTTGTTTTTTGCGTTTTTCAGCCATGAATCCTAGTCTGACTTGGGGAGTTTTATTTTTGTTGTACTCTGAAAAAAAAAAGCTCCACCTCACACCTCACCACTCACTAAGCCACCCACCTCACCCTACACACTCACCTGTTGACTCCCTCCTCCTACTCACCAAACCACCAGTGCACTCCTTCTTCCTCCTCACCAACCACCTCCAAATCACCATCCATCTCTACCTCAAAGTCCCCCCTGGTCCTCCTGCTTCTGCTCCAAATTAATCAATCACTTGTCCTGGTAATTCCCCCCCCCCTCCCCCTCCTTTTCCCCATATTTCTCATCAATCAATGGTTTTCTTATTAATCAATTGATTTAATTAGCAAAAATCTATCCACCCTTGATCAATCAATCAACCAAGGCTTCCAAGGTTATTACCGTTCCTCCTTCAATCAAGCAAATAAATTGAGTAAATGATTTTCAATTGATTTATTGATTGATAAATTTAATCAGCATTGATTGATTAATCTATAGAAAATAAATCAAGCAATCAATAGCCCTCCCCTGTGCCTCCTCCTCCTCCTCCTCTTTAAGCCAATATACTGAAATTTCTTTTGTTTTCTTTTTTTTTTTTGATAGGACCATTCAACAGTATTTTTTTTTCTATGTTTTTTTATGATCTAACTTGACTAGAACATCACTGATGATGTTTTTTTTTTACTTTTTTTATCCCATGCAATGAAACCCCCCATTTTAACCCTTGCTCTTTTGACACGCTCCATTTTTCTGCACCACCAATGCTTCTCTGACCGCCCTCAACATGTTATACAGCCATTTTAATCCCTTCTTGATCCTCACCCCAAGCGCTGTAGGTGCCTGGGAGGGAAAAAGATGGAAGGAGATGGTTTGAAAAAAATGACAAAAGCTGGAAATCAGGGGGCTCAAATGAGAGATTCAAAAATATCTTTGGATGAGGCCAAAGAAGGGTTTAACAAAAACTTTGTTTGGTCTAGAAAAAAACTGAAACCTCTGGATTTGAACACCTTATTTAACACTGAAAAGAAAAAGAATACTCAAAAACCCTCCCCTGAAGATTTTGGAAAACCAAAAAAGAAGATTGGAAAATTCCATCTCTTCAGCTCTGCAAAATTGGATGTTCTTTACTTCTCCAATCACCTCTCTCTGGTTGCAATAATTGAATTTTTCCATTTGAATGAACCCTCCAAGAAATATAAGAAGGAAATTAAATTTGTGATGGATTTCCTTCACCAATACAAACAATTGTCATTATGGTCGCTCAAGATCTTGGGGTGGAACAATGGGTGAAATTTGTTGGAAAAAATTTATGCACCCTTCTGGGTTGTTTGGAAAATGTTTGAAGAAAGTGGCTATTAAATATTCCCCTCAAGATTACACTTGCCTCAACCTTAAGTCAGACAAAGTATCTCAAATTTTAGGCCAGATTTTCAAAAAATCAGCCAGACTGGCCTTTGATTGCAACTGTCAAACACTTCTGGAAATCAATACCCCCTCTTTCTCTTCATTGTAATTTGGATCCTGGTTCACTCCTTTTGATTTTGCCCCCCACATCACCTTGACTTCAAATGCCTTCTAAAATCCTCCCAACTTTTACAATTTCAAAAAATATCTTCCTATTCCTTTTTAATGGTGATTCCAACCAAAAAATTAAATGGACAAATTATCAACAATGAGGAAAAATATCAATTATCTGATGGCCAATTTTTATTTCCTGACTTTGTTTTTTGGATTTATTTCAAAAAAAAAGGTATTGTCAAAATGGTTTGGGAATAAAAAAAGTAAAAGCAATGTACTTTTACTGCTTTGGAGACTTCCGCTAATAAAAGAATGGCAATATCTATGAGAATCAACAAAAAACTCAGAAAACATGCTGGGACTTGAACAGTGGAAAAATATACTCTAGAAAAATTAAATAAATATAAAAAAATTTTGTTTATTGGTTGGGTTAAAAATAGTCTCAATCATTGTTGTAATCATTAATAATTTTTATTTTGTTTTTCCAATTTTTATCAAATTAAATATAATTCAAAGCCAAGCAATTGAATAATTTCTTCCAATTATCTACTACTGCCAATAAATTACATGGCTACTCACCTTGAATTCAAATGACTTCTAAAATCCTCCCAACTTTTACAATTTCAAAAAATATCTTCCTCTTACTTTTTAATGGTGATTCCAACCAAAAAATTGAATGGACAAATTATCAACAATGAGGACAAATATAAATTATCTGATGGCCAATTTTTATTTCCTGACTTGGGTTTTTGAATTGATTTCAAACAAAAATGTATTTTCAAAATGATTTGGGCATCAAAAAAGTAAAAGCACTGTACTTTTACTGCTTTGGAGAATGCCGCTGATAAGAGAATGGCCATATCTATGAAAATCAACAAAAAACTCAGAAAACATGCTGGAACTTGAACAGTGGAAAAATATACTCTAGAAAAATTAAATAAAAATAAAAGATATTTTTTTATTGGTTGGGTTAAAAATAGTCTCAATCATTTTTGTCATAATTAATAATTTTTTTGTTTTTGGTTTTCCAATTTTTATCAAATTAAATGTAATTAAAAGCCAAGCAATTGAGTAATTTCTTCCACTTATCTACTGCTGCCAATAAATTACATGGCTACTGATAAACTATCTTTTTTTTGCATTTCTATTTTTTCCCTCTCCTTTTCCAGTTGCTCTTCCTGTCAATTATTCTCCTTTTCCTCTTTTTGAAACTCCAGCTCAGCCTGTTTCAATTCCAACTTGGCATAAAATTTTTGTTGATGAGCCAAACTCTCAGATTTCTGCTTCTGGCAATCAATACCCAGTTGAAAATTCCACTTTTCCTTTTCGAATTCAATTTTTTCCAATTCAATTTTTAATTTTACTGTTTTTTGTAGGGGGATATCAATAGGCTTGATTTCAAAGGCAAGGATTTTCCATCAATTGAATTACTTGAATCTTGCTCCTCCATGATTTCTTTCAATTCAGAAAAATTGGAAGTGTTTCTCCTCTTCTGATGGCTCTTGAGGTTGATTTTGATAGAATTGGAGGCATTTTTCTTTCCCTTTTCAGGGGAGGTTTGGGTAGGAAGGTTTCCACTCTCATTTGAAGGTTATGTGTGAGGCCCCATTGGATTGAGTGTTTGGCTATTCAGAAAAGGATGAGCCTATTTTTTACAATAAAATTACTCAGGATTAACCAGACAGAAAATACAAGTAATTTCTTTCTTACTTTAACAGATCTTTATTATCATGGAGACAGTGGAATAACTTGCTCCTCATCAGAAAATTTGTTGAGTTCTTCCACCCCAGGAAAAGATAAATCCAAAGAAGTAAGTGAGTGGTGTAAGGAAGGTTTTTTGGGGTTGATTGATTCCAATTTGGACATGATTGGAGACGGTTGAGCTTGAATATCCTCCTCCAAATTTTATTTGGGCCACTCCAAGGTTTAATCAGTGTCATGATTTCTTTTCTGAGAATCTAAAGCCAAGTCCTCAGCATCAATGAAATCGGATTGTTGGGAATAGAAATTGACTAAGGGGTTGGTGTTGGCCTTCTTTCAAAATATTCCATCCATTTTAATCTAAAAAGGACAAATGAAGTCCAACTTATCAGCCACCAAGTTGATTCCATGGCTTTATGGGAGTTGGTGATACCAAGGCCAGTGGAGATTGAAATTGAATGAGCCTTTTTTAACTTGGCTCAATAGTTCTTTAATTTATCCCTCATATTTTTGGATGAAAAATTGAGCCTACCTTTTGTTTTATACTTGAGTTCATTGGCCATCAGGAGATAGCAATTAACCTTAGACAATGGAGGTTGGCAAAATTGTGTTTCATTGTTGGATCCAAAGCAAGTGTCATACTTGGAGGGAATTTTGAGCCAGTTTACCAGGATTATGTGATCAGCTCTCTTGAGCTGACTTATGCCTTGGAAAGCTGATGAGGGAGGATTGTTTGATGTAGAGTTCCTGGGGATGTTTGCTTGGTGGAACTTGATTGTTGTGTGAAATTGTGGGGGGAGTTGTGCTGATAGCACAGAAAAATGGCCATCAAGTGTATGCAGGTGGAATTTCTGTATCCCATTGATATCATAGGGTAATGTGATGCTGTATCTCATTTTTAACTTTCAGAAGGGGGAGAAATATTGTGACTCCAGATCAGCATTTGCTGAAATTCTGGAACATTAGTCCATAATATATTGTCAAGGGAAAGCTAGATATGAGCACTGCTTTTGCTTCACAAGCAGTCCAAACATCATTCACAAATAACTGCTGTTGATGTTTGGGAATTCCTCAAAAGTGAAATTCAGAAATTCCAGAAGAGGATGATTGTTTTTAGACTGGAAGTTTCATTAAATGGTCCAAAACTGGGTAATGCCTCTTATTCAATTCCCAAAATTAAATGCATAAAAATGCATTTAGGATCATACTAACACACCATGCTCATAAACCTTAAAAATCTTTCCTTATATAAATCAGCCATTCATGCCTTTTGCTCTGTTGGTTTCTTATTCAATAAACTATGTTGATTTGGTTTTATTTTTTATAATTCTACTTTCCATCAGGGATTATACAGAAAGCCAAGCCAAAATTGTTTGTTCAAATTTATAAAATTAAGAATACTCAAAATGTAAGATGAAGAAAGACCAAAGAGAGGATAGAAAGGAAAAATAGAAAAATAAAGGAGAAAAAGAATTCAATATCCTCACTTAGATGTGTTGATCATTGGGCTAGTTGCAAAGGCATGCAATTTTACAAAAATTAAGCCATGAGAGGACATATATTTAACACAGGAAAAATTTCAAATTAGGGCATATAAGAGTTAAGCAAACCTACCATTTTTTAATTGTGGTTTTCAACCCAAATCCATCACTTCAAACCCACCATTAAAAATCAAAAAAGGCACTTATTTCACATCAGACCTGTCCAAGTTACCTCAAAATAAATGGGTTTTTTCAAATAAAGTACTTAAAGGTTTTCACCACCTCAAACCGTCATTTCACATCATCAACCCTGGTTTCAATCTCCATTCCTATCCTGTTTGCTTCATCACTCTAGTTTAATTCTCTCATAGCTTCATCACCCTCATAAAATTATTGCTTTCATCACATCCATCCTCTCATCACTTCATCACTTCATTGCTTCCTAACAGTAGAGGCACTCAAGAAAGGAGGTTTGACCAATTACTGGGCTTGTAAAAAATTTTTTTTATTGCTTAGATCAAACTTTTAAAAATGAAAAAATGCAATAGAAAAAAAAACATAAGCCATATTGGGCCTTATTTCCCAAAATTCTGTCATCAATTTTTGAAGGACTACAATTTTGGAGTTTTAAAGATACATTGGCTATTTTTTTATTAATTTGGAATTAGCAGCCAAAGCAAGTGTGGTTGAAGAGTTTTTTAAACTAGGAGGAGGAAATTTAGTCTGATGATCAAAAAATTGAGTCTGCCAAAGAATTTCAATAATGCCTTCAGCTTTTGCAAAGTCAAAAAAACAACCAAGTTTTGGAATAGATAAAACATGACCCTAATCATTTCAGGTAGGAAGGATAGGCTGTTCCATATAGCTTTTGATGTAAGAAAATATCCCTTTTTTAAACCATTTAAATCATTCTTATCAGTACGGAGCTTGTTTGAGAAATCATCACATGTCACAACCACATCCAAAAACATGCTGAAATCTTGCTCATTTTCCTTCCACTTGGTTGATGACCATTTTGGGATTAGATATTGATCCATAATTTTATTTTTTTAAGCATGGGCTGAAGTACACATTGATTTGATTCTTTCAAAGACAAACTTGTTGTGTGCAGGAAGATGCTCCCAAATTTCATCATCCTTCTTGATAGTATCTTCATCCAAACCTGGTTTTCAAGAAAAGATCCCTATTTAAGATTTGAAGTCAACATGGATCAATTTTTTTAATTTTGTGAAAAAATCTGACATAAGCAATTGGACAAACCTGCATAGGCACCTTTATCACTTCCAGCACAAAATCCAATGGCATGCATAAATCCAGTCAAGGCTTCTGCCTTTTTTTTGCTGAGTGAATGGTTGTTCTTTGCCATCTGGTACAAGTAGGAGACAATTTTTCACAAAATATCCATTTGTGGAGTACTTTTAGGATCCTTCAGACTGTGGTATTTGAGAAAAAAGTTGGGCTGAAACTGGTGGTTTGTGGCAGCATTGAACAGAATTTCAGGGCTTATGCATGGTAAGACAAAATGATTGGTTTCAAGATTTCCCCAAAGTGTCACAAATTATGTTGGCTCATCACATTCTTGTGCAAATTTTCTTCTTTCACGTTTGAATGTTTTGTTACATTTGGATGTCAAAG
The DNA here is from genome assembly GCA_025617555.3 of Puccinia polysora. Classification (NCBI taxonomy): domain Eukaryota; kingdom Fungi; phylum Basidiomycota; class Pucciniomycetes; order Pucciniales; family Pucciniaceae; genus Puccinia; species Puccinia polysora. The sequence continues at coordinate 4,021,557 of CM062630.1, read as the reverse complement.
TAACATTTGAGTTTTTTTGCCTTTTTTTTCCTACTACAAGAGTTTTTGTTGAATTTTGTGTCTCCTTGGCATCCCCTGAAACTCCAAGCTCATCAAAACTAAAAACCATTGTGGAAACAGTAGAGAGATACTCCCCTTAGTGGTCTGAAAGTTTGGAAGTTTTTGGTCCAAGCATCTGTAAGTAGGTTGGGGTTGATGATTTTGATGAGAAAGGGACAATTGTAGAGGGGAGAGGGGTAAAGAAATGATTATGCATATTCCTTCCAATCCAGTCCAATTCTCTCTTTCTCAGATGATTATCGCATAAGATTTAGCTCCTACAACCCGGAGTTGAGAGTGAGGTTTTTAAGTCCTCCCTTCCAACCCAAACCTATATACAAGCGCAACGGAAATCCTAGCTACAAATTTTAAGAAATAAAACCCTACAGCCCAGAACCCTAGCCCAACCCTACCCCAACCGTCCACTCCCTCCAAAAACCTTCCCCCCATTGTTACATATGTCCGTTTTGTCCTTCTCATGGGGATGCCCTCTGCCACGTCCTACTTGTAGCCCCCTGCATTCATCCGTCCACCTGCATCTGCAAATCCCGTGATCAGCAGATTTTTCTGCGCCTATGCTTGCGTGTTTAACCCCACTATTGGCCACCTCCTGCTTCCCAAACTAGCTTCCTGCAAACTTGGTTGGATTGGCTCCATCACATGGTCCGCTTTGTCCAAGCAGCTGGCAAGCCCGCCATGCCAGCAGTAGGCCCAACTGGCACCCAGCACTGAGCCCCGCAATCCCCACTGCTGAGCCCGCAGAGGCTGCTGCTGAGCCCGCAGCAGGCACTGCTGAGGCCAAGCAAACCCCAAATTCTGAGCCCAACCCACCCAACTGCTGAGCGTGCAGCCGCAACACAGTTCCTGATCCAAGGTTATAAATACAACACCACACCGTGTTTCAGGATGAAACTCAGGAATCAAAACAAGAATGGAAAACCCAAAGAAAAATAATGCAGAATCAAAAGTTCAATTAGTAATTTTATTGTCAAAGGATATTGAGGAATAAAGTTTAGATCCCATACCCATTTTTACCAGACATGCCTTCATTCAATTCCATCAAGATTAATATCCAGAAACAACAAATACCTTCTTTTAGAAGAAAAAAAGGTTACTTACCAATGGGGTGGTTGGTGGTGGATGAGGTGGATGAGGTGGGTGGTGGTAGGTGGTGGGTGTAGTGGGTGGTTCTTGGTGGTGCTGGTTGATTTGAGTGGGTGAGGTGGTTTTCCTCATAGTAGGGAAAGACCCCAAATTGGAGCTGAAAGACCCCAATTGGGGTCCAGGTGATTATGGGGGGTGGAGCCTGGAGGACATGTGCGCCCCCCACTCCTTACAACCAACAGCTGGGGAGGAGATTTGAAATCCCCCCCACCAAGCCACTCCCTCCCCCCTTGCTTGGTAGGTGGGGGGGTGATCAAATCCCCCCCACCCATCCAGGCCCTCCATGCCCCCTTTCTTGCACACTAGGTGGGGGGGTGATGAAATCCCCCCACCAAGCTGGTCCCCCCCTCTCCTTCTTGCATGCTAGGTTGGGGGGTGATGAAATCCCCCCACTGAGCTTCCCCCCGCCCTCTCTTGCTTGCTTGGTTGGGGGGCAAGATCCCATTTGTGTCTCACTTGTTATAGCCAGTATATTGCTTGTCTTGCACACATTGCTTGTTTCTTGCTTGTATCTTTTTTTTCTTGTTTTGTTTGTTTATTCTTGCTCTGTTTCATTGCTATTGGCGTCCTTCTTTCATTCCACCCAACCAGATGCATCAACTGTTTTTGCGCTTATTTTCAAAAACCGTTTTATCAAATATCTCCTTTATTGTTTATTAAAAATGATATTGAATGAAAATCAGAAAAATTGAACATAAAATTTTTAACCAGGAGATAATTTTCTTCAATAAAGAAAAAAATTGAAGGACTGCAAGAAAAGCATCCAAAGTTAATAATGAAGTTTTGAACTTCATAATTAGAACTAATCCTGGTACAAACAATACCAATGATATATTGAATGTAAAGAAATTCAATTCTCATCATAAAACATTTGGATGAGAATCAATTTTCTAATGTTTCTAAAAATTGGAAACATTATTCAAGTAAATTGTTCAAAAAAATGATTAAAAAATGTGGAAAAAATTATTTTCACTGGAGAAATTATTCATTAAGAATCAAACAGAATAAATGATTCTGAAGATTTAAATATATTTCCCTCACAGGATCAAAGGGGGTGTTAAGAATGTTATCCCCCTTAAGGGAAATACATTTTGAAATATTTAAATGAATAATTTTATTTTATTACCAAATGGTAGATACAATGATTTTGATCATTATAGAAAAAATAATCATACAAAAAGGTTGAATAATACATAATTTATTAAATATTCAATTTATGTCTAAATTCATATAGTGTATAGTATTAATTATTATAGTATTGTTGAATGAGTAACAGTTAGTTTTAAATAAGAATATTCTATTCTTGTCTATCACCTCTCAATATTACCATTCACATGAATTAAATTTAAATTACAATAGGAAAAGTACTATATGGCATTTCATAAATATCTTTTGCTTTCTTATGAAAAGAAAAAAAGAATTTAACTTTCTTTGCTTTTATCATCACTTGTAAACAGCTATTATCTTGTATTTGAAATTGGATCCGCATTATTACTTAAGGATCCATTCCCGAGCCATCCAAGTTCTTCTCCATTGACTCATTCAGTCTATCAACAAAATTATGTTATTAATTCATTCATTTTGACAGTTAATTTGTGTCATTTTATCATCATGTACCTCACAAGCTTCCAAAACCATATTCCATTCTTTTAGCCCAACATATTATTGTAGCCCAATACATTGGGCTACAAGAAAACTGGATGGTTTTGGAAAATTGTGATAATCATGATGATGAAATGATGAATTTCTATTAATATATTAATTATAAATTATTTATACATTATTACCAAGACCAACAATTTTCAACATCAAAGATTAAAAAAAACAGTTTAATTTCTATGAAAATAATGATTATGATCAGAAATATGGAGTAATTTATTTTTTTTAGATTTGTTATGATTAATAGTACCATCCTGAATGCTTCTACAAGTGGTTAGGGTTCTAACATTGATTTTTAAAGAAATACCAAGACGGGTGTACAAATAAATTTCTACAGGAGGAAGTGTACAGTGCCAATACTTTTTTGATTGCCAGAGTAACTTGAAAATTACTTTTTGAGTAGATAATTGATCCCAACCCAATATTCAGGTAAGACAAAATTCCCCATTGTGAACATTGTAGCACTTGGAGGGAGTAGCAAGTGATCCACATGCTTTCTTCTGGGTCATGAATAAAGCAAAGGCAAACTGAGATATATCATTTTCATCAATATGTGGTGATTTTCAGAAGCTGTCAGGGTGAAGGTGAGGTGATTTGAATAGGAGATGTTTCCAAGAGGATCATCAAATGATAAGTTTTGTAAAAATGGGATGTGATACTTTTACATGAGGTTTTTGTTGTCAGCCTGCTACTTAGCACAGAGCAACCTGACAAAGTAACAACAATAATAATATTAACAAAATTAAAAGGAACAAAGATAAATGAATAAATAAAATTATTATAAAATGAAGGAGTAGGAAATCCATAAATATTATTGCAGAAATGGATTCCCCACCCAAAATAAGGTAGGGTCACTCACTGACCCCACCCTTGAATTCTTACTCCTTATATTTTTTAATTAATTTAATACAAAATGGTAAATGACCACGGCACCAGTATGGCACCTTTTAGCCATTTTAATATTTCACATGATATGTCATGTATAGGTTTCACACCTAAATTTCAGTCAAAATCCAGGTGTTGTGTGTAGTTTAGGAGTTACACAGGAAATTGTTTTTTGTCACAATTCCCGCACGCAGCCCCGCGTCCCTACAGCGCTGGTCTCCTGCGTACGCAAACTCCCGCACGCAGCCCCGCGTCCCTACAGCGTTGGACTCCCGCGTACGCCAACTCCCGCACGCAGCCCCGCGTCCCTATAGCGCTGAACTCCCGCGCAACTGAATTCCCGCGCAGGTAATCCCGTGACCTAGTCACGCGCGCAGCGGTACAGTCCCCCGCGCGCATCTGAGCAGCGGATCAGTCCCCGCGCGCATTTGAATGGACTGATCCCCGCGCCTCCTATGACATCCAGGTACCGCTCAGAGAAGCTACAATATAGTAGGATCTACACTACATATGTAAAGCTACCACACGAGCATAGATTATGGTTCAAAAACCTTAAAAATCAATTAAAATTAGTTAGTAACTAATTTTTAGTATTTTTTATTAATTAAATAAAGATCCAGACTCACCACGAAATAAGTTGATCAGAACCTTCAAAGACCACGAAACTACATAAGGAGTGGTCGTAAAAATTATTAAAAATTTATACAGGATCAGCAGAGGATGGAGAATCAATAAAAATCTACGTCTGCTCACTTTGAACCAGTACTTACTGTACAAATTGAGGATCAGTGCAGGATCAGCAAAATGACTAATCCATTGATTAACAGATCCTGCAGCTAAAAAGGAGCTGTTCCTTGACAGATCTAAGGCCAGCAGGCTAACAGCACCTTGAGGACGTTCCAATTTTGCCCTGATTGCCCCCCTAGCCTCAGCCCATGGCTAGTACCCCTTCTAGAGGTCCTCAAGCACCCAAAAAAGAATATTTAAACAGGCTCTTTTTGCCCTTCTGTTTCCAAGGAGTTAATCAGTTATCAGGAATTATTTATTATCAATCAGACACGGTGTCATTGTTAATCAAGTGCTTATATGAAGATAAGCAAGTGATTTATGACTTAGTCTGTAGTAGTATTATTTACCTTTATTAACCAATCAACCATTGAAGTTTAGTCAAGCAATCAACCCCATCTGCTCTGAAACCCTTCCAATTATTCCAGGATTTTCGTGGTCAAGTGCTCAGAGTGAGTGTTTCCCTTCCTGTCTAGGCCACGTGTGCTGTTAAGCCCGGCCATTAGTGGAATAAGTCCTTTCTAAGGCACCCATATTTATTCCAAGGTTCTTAAACTGCCTAAGGAGGCCCCTTGAAGAGAGGTTGCTAGTCTGTAAAGATCCCCAGTAGTATAATACTGTGGCCCCTCTTTTTATATTATATTTTAAATATTTATAACCAAACCAAATAAACCTTGCACTTGCTCTTACCATACCATTATTGGAGCTTTAAAGTGTTTATTCTTTGGAATATTATTGCTCCAAGTTCTTTTATCACTCTCTGTAGCTAAAGGACTGCAAGGTTCCTGGTATCAGAGAGCTGACATTTGTTTTCTGAAATGGAACGTGTGCCATATTGCTGAAGAATCCTCCAAGTATACTAGAAGCTCTTGCAGAGTAAGACATAGGTTTTTTATACTGGCATTTTGCAGTAGCAGCCTTTAGTCCCTCAATTTATTGGTCAATCATTTCAGCTGTTACCATGGCCTTTCTGCATCCCATTTCCCACATTGTTCCTGCCCATGATCTAGATGGTGAACTCACTTGGTATAAAAATTTCTTTCATTGGTGCAGGAAACAAGCAAGAAATGCAATATCATCATACTCCTCAGTTGATAGGTCCTGGATTGCAATAAATTCAATTTACGCAATAATATCATTCTTCTCCTTATCTATCAGGAGCTTTGAACCATGATCAACCAGTTGAAATTTGGATTCAACAAAGGCATGCTCGGCTTGTAACTCTTCATTTTTTTGATTTCTGGGATTTTCAGGATCAATCTGGGGATAGAGCTTGCATTTTTTGTAGGACCTGTACCTCCACCAAATTTTGGGTTGCTGTCCATTTTCCTTTTTAACTTTCATTTTTTGGGTAAAGAGAAGATCCCTCTTCAATTGGTGCTGAGCTTTCTTTCCTCCAGAAATCTTACAATTGCAATATGCTTTTTTCCTGGTGAATGAAAGAAATGAAATTACTAGTTGAGTGGTATGCAGTTCATATTCACCAGGGGACGTGTCCATAGCATATTGAATCATAGAATTGCAGAAAGAGAAGTAAAGACAAAAATTGGGGATGTATTGGGACAATGTCAGCTTGGTGAATCAACATAAATGATAATAAAAAGTAAAAAAAATATAAGCTTCAGTCTTGTTCCTGGCCATGAAAATATTTATTTGGATTGTAGAAATTAACTGGGTAGAGGAATTGGTATGCTTGGGGGAAAAGATGATGATCTTTGTGTTGAGTTTTGGACTTTTTCATCTTTTCTGCTCACCTCCCTCTCTCAGAGCACTTATATTTAGTTTTATTATCATGCATGTTTGGAATACATTTAGCTTTTTCTAACAAATCTATCTATGTTATTATATGTTTGTGATTTTTTTAGTAATCATACCCACCTATGTATCTCCCTATACGTGTAGTTATCCAGGCCACCTTATTATGTTATGTCTGGTACTTGTAGTCTACTGGCCACCTTATCTTACACTTTTCACGGTATCTGGATACTCAAATTTCACCATCCTTAGCCCATGTGATTCTCCTGTTAAACCTCTTTTCTCAACCATTTACCGCCTCTCCTGTTTTATTGAATATTCTTACTTTTCAAAGGTCCCAACTTGTGGTTCCTTATTTGTCCAAAAATACTCCTTCTTTCTGATCCACTGAATGAAAGACATCAGATTCTTCCTCCTCTTATCCGGACCCACTCACTGAGGTCCTACTGAATCTGGTCCCTTCTGGACCCCCTGTTGTAATCCCCTCCATCATCCACCTCTCCTCTCCAATCCCTCCTTGACCATCTTGTCAAGCCTCTATTCCAACAGGTTATGATCCCAGCGCTCCTAGAGCGTTTTTCCATATTCCTCATCATTTAAGGCCTTTGCTTTACTTGTGACCCTTATCTCACCATTAGGATTGTGGGCCCCTACCTCTTAAATCTATCTGTGCCAACTTGACCATTCTTGGCCTTGTTCCCTAACCCTACCATCTTGCTTTTGCATCAATTGCAACTTTGGTTTCCCCCAATCACCTTTGACATCTCCCCTCCTCTCATCACTCTTTGCACCTTGATCTTTGCCTCAACCTTGATGGCGAGTTTGGTTGTCTCTCAGCTTCAACAATCCACAAACTCAACTGCCTTAGAGTTTTGTTAGCAGCATTTGATTGTCCTCTGATGAACTACAACATTGCTTGCTTCTCAGCCTTCCCTCCATTTCATTTCTCCCAAATTGCTTTCCTGATTTAAATTGTTACATTGCTTGGACAGCCTTGTTGTCTTCTTCACCTTGAAAGGGACCTTGTTTTCTTCTCATCAACGTCTTACTTGAATTTAAAATAGTCTCATCACTTGCAACATCATTTGCCAATCTTCCTCACTCATCTTTGAACTTGCAATATCAATCCCAGCTTTTCCAACACCATTTCTTACTCCTGTCTCACTCACTTTCTTGCCAAATTTAACTAACAACTTTGCTTGCTACCTTGATGGCAACCTTGATTTCTCCTTAAGTTACCTCCTACCTGTGACCTTGCTTGCGCTTCAATTGGGGCAATGATTTAACCCATTTGGAGACTTTGGTTTCTCCTCACCTAGATACTTTGATTGCTGCTCATCTTCATCTTGGCTCTTGGTTCTGACTTCTTGCTTGCGCCTATAACCATAAATATTATTGCAGAAATGGATTCTCCACCTGAGCGTAGGTAGGGTCACTCACTGACCCCACCCTTGAAATCCAACTCCTTATATTTTTAAATAATTAAGGAAAGAAAGACCAAAATACCACAGCACCAGTATTGAACCTTCTGGCCAATTAAATATTTTACATTTATTGTCACCTATAGGTTTCACACCTAAAATTCAGTCAGAATTGAGGTGTTGTGTATATTTTAGGAGCTACAGACGGGAATGTGTTCTGTCACAATTCCCGCACGCAGCCGCGGCAGCCAATGCACCCGCGCGCGGCTGAGCTACAGCTCTGTCACTCTTTCAAAGTTGTTTACGCAGCCCCGGGCCTCAGACAGGTACGCAGCCGCGGGACAACGGGTTGAAAAAGTTACAGACGGCCTGAGAAACCTAGGTACCGCGTAAACATGCTACAACCTACATGGGAAAATTCTACATATGTAATAAATTTTCCCATTGATAGTAGATAGTATAAAAGTTCATCAAATCATATAAAAATACTTAAATAACCTTTATAAATATTTTTTTATTAAAGATAATTCAAAGTACCAAAAATGTCGAAAATAAGACAATTACTACTTCTAAAAAATAAATTAAAATACTTTAATATACTATTATGAGAATTTCTAGACATGAACATTTTTGTGACATACTAAGAAAACTTATGATGTAAAAATATTACATGAATACCCATGACTTACATTTTTAAGTAATTATTTTAGTAAATCAACTGAATTTTGAAAATAAGGAGTAAAATCAATATCATGAATTTACTCCAATTATTTAATACATAATGAGAACTCACCTGAAATCAGAATATCCGTTGAAATTTCTATTAAAATAATTATTAAATTACTGGGAAAATTTAATAAGGATAATTAATTAAATAATAAATAAAAAGGACAGATTAGTGTTATTCACACGTCCAAACATCAATTATAAAGTAGAATAATTCTCATACCCTGTGGAATTAGATGCTACCTGTCTTACAGCACCATACATGTGTTACAGCACCAAAAAAAGGTGACAGACTACCACTGGTTACCCTGCTAGCCTCAGTGTCCGTCCCTTTGAGCCCCTGTACCCTTCAGAAGGACAATATTGGGACTCCTAAAACTATAAATAAAGAGCTCTTTAGAGGATGTTGATACCCAGAGACCCAGTTATATTTATACCCAGACACCATGCCAAGGTAATAAAATACTTATAAGAGATAATTAAGGGATTCATGACTTAGTCTGATTAATAATATCCATCCTCAACCCTCTTTTTATCAATTTAAACTGCTGAAAAACCTTATAACCCCAGTATACAGGTTTAACCCATCAGTGCATTTCCCAAACAGATACCCAAAGAATTTAATAAAGTACCAGTGAGTTTTATTATCCTTTCTCTTTCGTGGCAGCTTGGTTACAAATCCCTGCCGCTCCACGGTGTATTTTATATACATATTATCTTTGGGCAAAATATCCTTTAAACTAAAGGGCCCAAAGTAACCAGGCCTGTGTGTTTTCATACTGAATTCCCTGAAGAGAGGTTTTAAATGTTGGAATACAAGGCTTGACGAGATGAACAAGAAGGGATTGAAGGCAAGAGGCGGATGGTGGAGGAGATTAAAATCCAACTTAAGGGGTCCAGAAGGGACCAGATTCAGATGGGCTTCAGTAAGTTGGCCTGGATGAAAAGGGTAAGAATCTGATTGTTTTCATTCAAGGGAGCAAAGAAGAAAGAATATTTATAGACAACTAGAGAACCACAAGTTGGGCCTATGACAAGTAGGAATATTCAATAAGATAATGAAGATGGAAATGGTTGAAGGTAGGAATGTTAACATGAGTTTCACAGAGGCTAAGAGTAATGACATTTGAGTATAAAGAAGCCTGTGAAATATATAAGGTAAGGAAGCAGGCAGACTACAAGTACCAGACATAAAGGTGGCCTAGACAACTACAAGTATCAGGACATATAAGGGCGGTTGAGACAACTAAAAGTATCACAAACATACAAATATATATATATAGTGGTCGGAACAAGCTGAATGTATTCCAAACATACATAATAATGAAACTAAGTATAAATGCGCTGAGAGAAGGGGGTTGAGCGGACAGAAGATGAGGTCCAAAACTCAACATTAAAGATCCCCAATATAATTTTGGCCCCTCCATAAAAATATTTAATAATCAATCTATCTTTATTGATTTATAAAATTAAACCTTAACCAAACCGATCAACCTTGCAATAAGCTTTATCCAAATATTGGATTTTTGTTGCATTTATTAAATAATATATTTATTATTTATTATATCACCTCTTTTATCTAAAGGATATCAAGTGTCTTGGCATCTAGGAGGCTGACAAAGGTTTCCAAAAAGCAACCTGGATCCAGGCCTTAATGAAAGACATCTTTCAATTTGACGTAATTAACAAGACCCTAAAGATCAACAACAGCGGCCTCAACAACAAAATTTGAAAATTAGGATCCAATTCAAAAACTTGTCATCTTCACCTCAAGATGAAGAGAATGCAAGATTAGTTAGGAAAAAATAATATAATTTTAGAACTAAATTGCTCAGAAAGCATGCTGGCGGATGCACTAACTAAGTCTTTTTCCTCTCAAAGTCTAAACACATTAATAAAGTCCTATGCAGGCAGGGGATAAATTTATGTCAAACTGAAGTTATATTATCTCCTTTTCATGTTTCCTTCTTTTTTCTTTTGAATTCTTTTTCTTTTACCTTTGTTGCTTGGCTCTCTGGATGTCTGCCATTCTGTTTGTTCACCTAAGCCTTACCATGAATGGAGGGGTGTTGGGATTCTTGGCAACCATTCTCAAGCGTGCTCCAACCCTCAGATGGACTACCATCAAAAAACCCCACAGAAAAATCAGCCTTCCTAAACCTCTTCAACTAATTCTCATTCAACCCAATTCATTTTCCAACTTTTTCCTCAATCCTAAGAGTCATCCCTTAAACACTCACAAAAATCAACTCATCCCAACCTATGCAACCTCCCTAAACCAATCAAGTTTTTGCCTTTGATAACCTCCTTCAAATCACCTCTATTAACCTCAATTTTCTCAAAATCACTTCTTCCATGCCTTCCTGGTAAGACTTAGCTTAAACTCTTGCTCTTTTATCAACCCAAAGTTGAACAATGTCTGTTTCTCACAAATTTTATTACTTGTTCTACTCAGCGCTGTTCTGTTCCTTGGCTTTTATCCAATCAAACCATAAGATTTATTTCAGATACAAATGTGGTCATTCAATGTTGATGATGAGGAAAGCTTCCAAACCCCAAGAAAAACTCAAGAAGGTGCCAAAAAGACTCCTCAGCAACTGTTATCATTCTGATTTGACTTCTTCCCTTTCTCCAGAAGGGCAAACAGCTTTTGGATGTGCAGCCTCTGATTTACCTTGCCTTCATAATGTCTAAACTCATACCTTAAATTATTTTTAGATCTAAATTCATGTTACAATATTGATTCTTGTGATAATAGAATGAATAGAATTTTCAAATCTCACTATTTTAATCCATTGACTCTTGAAAGGATATCCTACTTAGAATATTTTTTTCATCAGAAGTACCTGTGTTGTAAAATCACATAAATATCATTAAATTTTGAAAATGTCAAAATTTTTTTGATTACTTTCCCCTGCATCAAAACAAATTCTACATTGTGTACTTATTATCAACAAAACTTTACCAATTCCATTTACATAGAAGCTCCTTCATGCAATGATTTGATGTGGTACATACCTGTGAGATATAAGTCTGCGTTTGGAAACCCAGCACATGTATGTGTATGGTCCATCAAGTGTGTTTGGGTGCCTTGTAAACTTGATAAATTTTTTTGTAAAGCACAATTCACACCAAAGAAACCAATGTTGGCGCCTGGCCAACCGCTTTAGGAGCCCTATAAAACTCTTCTTGGCGCATGTTCAAATGCAATTGGAGCCTTTTCAACCTGTTTTGGGCGCCAATCAAAGCTTGGTGCATCAAGTGAATGGAATGGCAGAAAAGGGAGAAACAAACAAAGGGGAAAAAACAAAACAATCAAAAAAATACATGGTGGACATAAATTGAAAGCAATAGGAAAGCCATGATACAAAGGGGAAAAAATGAAGTTGAAGTTGAAGTTGAAAGAATAGAAAAGGTAGGAGATGACCTACCTTGAACAAAGCTTGTGGTGAGTAGCCGCAATGGGGGTGCTCCAAGCTTTGATGTCCGTCAAAAAAAGGTTGAGCAGGCACCAAAGATTTACCCCTGTGTGACCTACCCAATCAAGCGCTCTGGGTGCCTACACAACCCCCAATTGGTGCATGTCAATCTTAACTTTACAAGGCTCCCAAAAGTTCTTGATAGACAATATGTGTATATGGCCATGGTAGAGGCCCAAAAAAATTTTTCCTCAAAAATATACACCTTTGGGTTGCAATATACACCCCCATTTGCAAATATATATGCAACCCTGCATGTGAGGGAGAAATATACAGGGTTGACCCTGAATTTCTGGCCCCACCAGAATTATGGGCCACAAGCCACGGAATGCATAGTGATGCACATGCACACATACACTTTTTTGAGCCACCCTGTATGTTTCATATGTGACATACAGGGTGTAACTTTTTTTTGGAATGGTAGCACAAGTTACACCCTGGCTGCTGAGCAGAGCCTAAAGTGTTGCATTCTGAGTGATAAACAAATGGGGTGTAGGTGATTTCTGCCACCACCCTTGGTAAGGGCTTGAAAACAGGATTTTATGCTGTATCAGGGGAATCTGGGTGGCTCCTAAAGTTATTACCCATTTTTGTAAAGCGCACATGGCGCTGATCCAAGTGATCTTGGCGCCAATCAAAGTGCCCTTGATACTAGGCAAATTTTGAATTGGCGCCTGGCAAAATAAGTCAGGCACCTTGAAAATTTAATTTTGGCATGGATCAAAGCTGGTTGAATTGGCACGCATAACACATCATAATATTTGGCAAAAAAAACCTTGGAATTCAGGGGGTAGGGAGGCTGGTCAATTGGGTGAAAACAGAGCTTGATTGGCGTCAATGGGAGCTTGATTGGGCACCAAGTTTTAACCCCCCCAAGCCTGACCTAATCAAGCTCTCCCTGGGCACCAATCCAAGTCCCACTAAGCGCATGCCAACTCAAACTTGGAAAGGCACCCAGATGGGCTTGATACACAATATTTTCGAGGCTCAGTGTACAACTTGATTTTAGTGCACTCCACATGGGTGTTGACCAGATGGGCTTGATACACAATATTTTGGAGGCTCAGTGTAAAACTTGATTTTAGTGCACTCCACATGGGTGTTGACCATATGTGCTCAATGTGTTGTACCTTGGCTCCTCAGCATAAAACCCCATTTTTTGCACACCACAAGGGTGCTGTACTCTCGCCACTCAGTGTACAACTCTGGTTTGAAGGACTTCACTAGGGTGTGGGCATAATGAACTTGGTTTTTGCATGCTGGCTCCCCAGAGTGAAAATTCATTTTGGAGAACTTCACAAGGGCATTGGAACAATGCACATGGTTGTGGTATGCTGGCCACCTAACATAAAACTCCATTCTGGAGCACTCCTTAGCTGTGTGGGTTTCCCAGCACATAACATCCACTTACTTTTCCTCCACATCATCCAATTTTTCCCTCAAACAGAAGAAGATAGAAAACCATGAGAAAAAAAAACAATAACCAAAAACATTTACTATCAGTTTCCAGAAAACTGTCCACATTTTGCATCAATTTTGTCCTCTTGTTTTTAATTTATGTCCTATTTTTTTGTCCTCTTCTTTCTTGTGTTTTTCCTCCTTTTTTTTTTTGTCCTCAATCTAATTGAAACTTGTCAGTCATTCAGAATGAGCTTTCCATATTTTTCTTTTTTCTTTCCTATTTTTAACCATGACTTTTCCACATTTCAATTTTGGTGGACAACATTTTTTGAAGTGACCAGCACCAAATGGTTGATAAAGTCAAGGCAGTGGGGGTTGGTTGATGGAGTCAAAGCAGTAGCCTGGGCTCCTGTCTGGTTTGAGAAAACCCTGGACAGGAAGTCTGATACAGGTGACCTGTCATACAAAATCCTTTTGAAGTGGATTTTAACCATGGGTGTCTGTTTTTTGCCCAGGGCTGCCAGCATTTTTCAGCCGCTTGTCCAGCTGGACATTCATTCCCAAAAATGTGGACAGTTTTCCAGGAACTGATGGTATATATTTTGGAGCACGCCAAACCAGGATGGGTTTCCCAGCAGATACCACTCATTTACTTTTTCCCCACATCATCCAATGAGTATCTCAAGCAGAAAAAGATAAAAAACCATGAGAAAAAATTAAAATTAAAATAAATAATCAAAAATAAAGTTGAAATAAATATCCAACTTCTGTAATCCAATTCAACTTTTGACTTCAATTCTCAAAGGCACAAATAATGCTTATATTTATTTGGTCATGTTATGAACTAAAATTTGGTTACTGATCTCTATGGTGTTATTCAAAACTATGTTCCTGCAAGATAATTTTCATCCCCCCTGGTTTAACAGGCAGTAAAATTCTCACTGAAACCTGGTGGTTGAAAAAGTGAATTCTTCACTCCAACAGTGTGTCAGAGTTGGTGTTTCACTCCTCAGTTAATTTTCCCAATCCACCAATTACATAGTTATGTAATTGGAGGTTGCAGTTCTGATGATTTTGAGGTTTAATTGGTTGTCCACTCACCCCCAGAAATGGGTGGAGCAATGTGAGTTGAAATCCACTCATGGATGCAGCCCAGGACCAGAGGGGATTGAAGTTGTAGTAGGGTAAATATAGGTGGATTTATAGTTGAGGGTGATGTGAAAACCTCTTTCAATGACAGAGGGGGGGAGGTGAGATCAACTGAAAATACAACAGAGATACTTCTTGAGATATAGCTTGGATACAGGTGAGATACAACTTGACACCTTCCTACAGGTGGCGCCCTTTTTTTTTGGTGTGAGGTTCCATTTGAAAACATTAAGAGGGATGAAGGGATGAAGCAATTAGAGTGATTAAAAAAATAGATTCAGGAAGTGATGAGAGCAATAAATTGATGAGAGTGATTAATTGAAAATAGTAATAGAGGTGATGAGGGTGATGAAGTGAAAAGGTGATTAGAGATCAAGCAATGAGGATAGCAATAAAGTGATGAGAGTGGTGAAGTGATGAGAGTGATAGATTTATGAGAGTGATGAATTGAAGAGGCAATGAAAGATGAAGAAATGATGATAGAAATGACGGGATGAGAGCAATGAAGCAAATTATTTTATTGAGGTTGGAGGTAGAATTTTTCCAATGAGGTTGGAGGTAGAAGGCGGTGAGGTTGAAACCAGGAGGTGGACAGATGTGTGTTCTAGGCGGTGAAAGCCTTTAAATACTTTATCTTAAAAAACCCATTTATTTGCAGGTAACTCTGACATTTCTGATGTTAAATAAGTGGTTTTTTTGTTTTTTAATGGCGAGTTTGAAATTTCAGATTTTGGTTGGAAACAATCATTAAGAAATGGTAGGCGTGATTAATTCTGATATTCCAAAATGTGGTTTTCCCAAAACCACAATTTTTATGGCGTTTTTCTGAAATAAACATACCCTCAACTTGTGAATTTCAAGAGAGAAGAATTCAAAAATCAAATCTGCAATTTATTCATCATCACCCATGAACATGAAAAACACCCAAACAACCCCCACACAATCAAATCATACATTTCATCCCATCCTCATCCAAATTTTTTAACATTCTCAATATTCCTACATCCTTTGACTGATTATAATCCTCCCTCCTCACTTTATCAAAAATCTTCACCAAGAATTGATCTAATAAATGCAGCCCAAACAGGAGGAAAAATTTGTTTAATTCTGATTCAAATTGGCTACAGACTTCTCTCCAGTTCAGAAACAATCCAAAATTTCAGGCTGCTACCAATCCATCAACATCTTTTCCCTGGGACTTGGGCTCTGAAACTTCCTCCAGCACCTCTCCATTTAAGCTGACTTTGTAGTATACATCATCCACTAAAGCAAAGCCAGAATACAAGAGTATTGAAAACACTCCCAAGCCTGCCATAGCTTCCTTCACCACCAATTCAAAACCACATATGCAATTTTATCTACCCAGATATACTTTCAAAAAACTCACACAATTTTCCAGGGGTCCCAACTACCCTTAGATCTTCTGAAAATATAATAAATTTGTAAAACACTTTCAGATCCTGCCCCTTTACCATAAGGAATGGGTGCAACTATTTCCAAAAATCTCAGGGTTAGTCCTTCCCTAATGTTAGACCTTTATTATTATTAGCAACTTGAAGCTGATCTCTTGCTATCAAAAGGTTGTTTTGATTATTTCCAAGGATTTCTATTTCTAAGGTGGATCTATATACACATTCATCAATGAATCTGATCAAAGAAAGACTTTCAAGATAATCCTACCAGCAACTTGAAACATCAACACTTTTACTGCAAAAATTCTTAAAAATGGGCTAGAACCAGCAGGTTCTTCTGGTTTAGTAAAATTTTATGCTGATAAAATTGACTAATATAAGAAGTCTCAGGCTCCTGAGACATAAAAATAGGTGCATATGACCCAGATCAATTCTCAATCTCATACATTTTCCAAGATTTTAACTGGAAATAGCAATATAAAATTCTGATAGAAAACTTAGTTATTTTATTAACCTTTTTAACTCCCAAATACTTGAATCATTTTCATTGAACTGGGAAAAACCAAGACTTTTCCTTTTAACCTATTCTGCTCCACATAAAGCTTTTGGACCAAGCTTCATCCTTTTCTGAAAAAACCAACATCTTTCTTCTCAAAACTGATCAATCTCCCTGTACTTGCATTTGTTTATTTTTTTCCTTGTTCTTTTCTCCTCCTTTTTCATTTCTGCATCCTTTTTCATGAATATGTAACTACTTTTTTAAAATCTCCTCCACCCCTTTTAGTTTTTGCATTTCTTCCTCTCCAGTAGCCTCTAGATCCCAAAATTCCGCAAGGATGACAGATATTCAAGCGATTTTAGAGAGAGATAAAGACAGAAATAAATCTGTGAGGAGAAGAAAAACTCAACAAGACAAACAAATATCCAATAGGTTCCCATGTTCCCAGATATATTATATTATTTGACATGATGGTTTTTTTATTTTAGGGGTAGCGCAAAATAAAATCCAAAACAAACTAGAAAAGGTGTTTTTTAAATGAAGATTTGCATACATATATGCAATACTAAGACCAGCAGAAGGTGGTGTAGGGGGGGGAAGGAAAAATTGGAGAAGCAATGATGAGGATCCAAGGGTTGGGATTTTTTAAGGGATTGGAAAGGGGGTGAAGTTTTAAAATCAACTAAACAAAAAAAAATTTTCTTTTTAACTGAATTGGCAATAATATTCACATCTTAGAGGAAATGGAGTAACAAAAATCAAAACCCATTTGGATCAGATAACGGATCCAAAAAAATTTTCAGGGGAGCATGTGACTAAGCAGAGTTGGAAAGAGCCTCCATGGTATATCACTTAGGATGAAGATAACAGGTGGGATGACTTGAAAAAAATAGGAAGGAAATCCTTTCTAATTCTGAAAAATGCTTCAAGTCTCAATAATCAATTAAAAATTTACTGTTTTGTCTGAATTCCTCAATCTGATTCCCCCAATTCTTATTTTTATCTTCCCTCTATTGTGTTTAATATGGTGAGTAAGACCAATTTTGGGTTTTAGAAGCTCAATCCAATTTTAATTTGATTACCAGTGCCTTCAATTTCAGCTTACTTGACGGTGGTTTTATAACAAAAACCTGTCTATTGTATGATAAAATTGTATTATTAGGATCTTAAAGCTTAAAGATTTCTTAATCTAGAGGCTTTGGAACAACCTTATGGTGCTTACTTCAATTTTTGGATGAGCTTTCACACAAGGAGTGAAAAAGTAAAAAAATAAATTGAAAAAAGTGAAAAAGTAGAAAGAGAAGAAGAAGGGAATGAAAAGTGAAAAGTGAAAAGAAATTAAAAAAATAAAAATACAAGGAAAATTTTAGGAGTGGTAAGGAAACAAGAAAGCAATGTCCCTCATACCAGCTAGGGCTTGGTTGCAGGAGCTTTTGCAAAGATGAAGGTTTCAAATGTTCCTTTTTAGTTGTTGCCCAAATTAACAAAGATGTTCCAGGAGGATTCAGTTAAAAGATGTGAAAGCTTAGTATGATGTATCAGGATGGGTTTTAGAAGCATTTTTGAGATAATTGGAAATTTTTAATGATGTATTTGATGAGAATTATTGAATGCACCTATCCTTTCCAAAAGTGTACCCAGCACCTTTGGTTGATATTCCCATTCCATATTGTTCAACTGGATCTGACCAGATTAAAGTTCACATTTTAATTTTATGAGGTACTTATTGAATATAATCAATTTCTCAAATTTTATCCAGATTTTTGATTGAGGGGGGACAAACTCTTTGTAGAAAGTATAACCTCTGAAGTTTCAAGGGAAGAGAGAATTTTTAGAGGAGGAGGAGCGTGAATAATGGAAGAATGCATGAAAATGGATGAGAGGGAATTTTTCATGAAGGGTGAATCAGATATGAATCAGTGATCAACAAAATTTTCACTGGCTTTTAATTTCACTTCAGACATTGACTGGGAATTTTAATTTCTGTATTTCTGATTCCTGCTAGAGATGAGAATAGGAGGTAATTCAGTAGGGTTGAGGGAGATTTGTTGAATTTTGAATAGAAAGAGAGAGAGAGGGTGTATATATTTGTGCATTTGTGCATGAGAAAGGGAAGAAAGCAAGGAAACTTTTTATATTAAATTTGAAAAAAAAAACATTTATTTTCAGTAAACTCTCACATGCCTGATGAAAAATAAGTGCTTTATTTTTATTTTTTAATAATTTTTTTGAAACTTTTGAAAGGAAATCCCTCTCAAGCTCAACCTGCGCGCCCCCCCCCCACTATCCTCAACCTGTCACCCACCTCTCCCAGGTCTTACTTCCTTTCAGCCTCCTGGATTCCAAGGCCCTTTCTATCCTTTAGCTACCAGAAGTGATAGAATAAATAATAAATATATTATTCAATAATTGCAGAAAAAATTGGCAAAATATTTTGATAAAGCTTATTGAAAGGTTGATTGGTTTGGCTATGGTTAGATATTATAAATCAATTTTAATAAATTGATTTTTAAATAAATTAATAGAGGGGCCACAAGAATATTTGGGATTTTTAACACCTCTCTTCAGGTAATTCACTTTGAAAACACTTATACCTGGTTCCTTTGGAACCTTTAATTCATATTCTTAAAGAAGATGTTGCCCAAAGATAATATATATATATAATATATGGTGGTTTGACAGGGCCTTTTAGCCAAGCTGCCACGACAGAAAAAGGATAATAAGACTCACTGGTATGTTATTAAATCCTTTGGTTACCTGTTTGGGACGTTCACTGGTGGTTTAAACCTATTACTGGGGTTAAAAAGGTTTTTCAGCAGTTTAAATTGATAAAAAGGGTTGGGGATGGATATTATTAATCAGAATAAAGCCATAAATCACTTACTTATCTCTTACAAGTATTTTATTACCTTGGAAAAGTTTCTGGATGTAAATATAACTGGGTCTCTCTGTATCAATATCCTCAAAAGAGCTCCTTATTTATAGATTTTTGAGTCCCAATATTGTCCTTCTGAGGGATACAGGGGCTCAAAGGGACAGATTCTAAGGGTAGAAGGATAACCAGTGGTAGCCTGTAACGTGGTCTTGGTTCTATAGCACGGGTAAAATCTAATTCCACCGGGTATGGGAATTATTCTACCTTTTAATTGATATTTGGACGTGTGAATAACACTAATGTATCCATATTATCTATTATTTAATTAATTATCTGTAGTAAATATTCCCAGGATTTTAATAATTCTTTTAATCAAAATTCCTATGGGTAATCTGATGTCAAGTGGGTTCTCATTATGTATTAACTGATTGGAGTAAAATCATGATATTTATTTTACTCCTTATTTTCAAAATTCAGTTGATTTACTTAAAATAATTAATTAAAAATATAAGCTATGATAATTCATGTAATATGTTTACATCATCATTTTGCTTAGTATGTCACAAAAATACCCCTGTCTTGAAGTTCTCACAATTGTATATTGAAGTATTTTAATATGTTTTTACAAATAGTAGTTGTCTTATTTTCGACATTTTTGGTATTTTTAATTATATTTTATAAAAAAATACGTATAAAGTTTATTTAAGTACTTTTATATATTTTTATGTATTTTTAGATTATCTTCTATCCATGGAGACATTTATTACATATTTGGAATGTCCCCGTCTAGGTTGTAGCACATTTAAATGGTACCTGAGCTTCTCAGGCCGCCTTTCATTCTGTCAGCCCGTAGTCCCGCGGCTGCGTACTTTTCAGATGCCCAAGCCTGCGTACAAGGCTTTTCAGGGTACGCTGACAGGGTGGCAGTGCTGCTGCTCAGCCGCGCGCGGGCGTATTGGTTGCCACGGCTGCATGTGGGAATTGTAATAGAACACATTTTGGTGAATAACTCCTAGAATATACACAACACCTCAATTCTGACCAAATTTCAGGTGTGAAACCTATACGTGACAATTTGTGTGAAATATTTCATTGGCCAAAAATTCCCATAGTGGTGCCCTGGTATTTTGGTCTTTTCTATCTTTAATTATTAAAAATATAAGGAGTTGGATTTCAAGGGTGGGGTCAGTGAGTGACCCTACCTAATTTTGGGTGGAAAATCCATTTCTGCAATAATATTAATGGATTTCCTACTCCTTAAGTTAAATTGAATATTCTTCTTTTATGTTATTTTTTCTACTTTTGAAGTTTACTCTGCAATAGTAGCAAGCTGACACTTCCCATATGTGGCTCTTCCCCAATAAACTCTCCATCCTCACTGACTCATCCTCATCTCCTTGAACTCAATCCACCTCATCACTACCACCATCCCACTCATCACTACTCTCATCCTTCTCATTGCTCATCATTTCTTTTCCATTTCTATTGCTTCCAATCCACCATCCATGCTAATTTTAAACTTCAGCCCAAATACAATAATCTCTCAACTTTCAATGCTGCCCAAACCTTCAATCCTCCCGCGCTCAATATCACATCACTAACCATCCTACTATTGATACTCAGCTCCCCCAACCGCTAAAGGATTTCCTTTCTTTACTGTTTCAATGTGAGGTTTTCTCTACACTGAAGCTTGGACTGAAAATCAACTCACGCATATGTCCGCCTGCAATACATGCCAGCATCCTATTTCTTTTGTTTTTTTCTTTCTCTCATTTTCATTACGTCATCATCTCCAAGCGCCTTATCCTAGTGATGTTCACATAGAGTGAGAATCCTTCCTCTTTCTCTTTGTGTCATTCATTTCAATTATTTAAACTCTTGTTGATTTGTGTTGGACCAGTCTGTTGGTCCAGGGAATAAATTTAATTTAGCTCTTTAGAAACCCACCATTAAAAAAAGGCGTGTTTTCTAACTCTGAGTTGCCCTATTATGTATTTTCTGTGGGTTATGTCTGTTTAATATCTTTCATTAAGAATGATAAATTAATGAAGGGAATAAATTTTCTTGCGCCCCCAATCCTTCATTTCACAGGACATCACCTATGCGCGCCATTGCAACTCACTACTGCTACACAGCTAAATACTTTTTTCACAATACTTTTAAGAATTCTTTTATTTTTTCAATTCTGATGCCGCGTTCCTGTGGCTGGCTTTTAAAACTCCCCAAAAAAATATTTTTTAGTTTTAGAGTCATTAGAACGCCTCCCACAATGGAATCAAAAAATTAAAAAATCCCACCAAAACCAATTTTTCCATTGGTTTTTTGATCAATATGTTGGCTTTTTTGACTATTTTACTTGGGTTATTTCATCTATAAGAAAGACTAAAAATAATTCAAATATATTTCCTATTTTTTTATTAACTTTTTCAATTTTTCCTTCTACCTTAAAAAATTCCTTCAAAAAAGAAATAAAATCAAAATAATCAAATGCCTCATGGGACATTTGCATCCTTTTATTTTCCTTTTTATTTCATTTTTTTTTTTGATTGAAGCTATTGAAATTTCAAGAAAAATTTGAAAGGAAATTCCAATATTCTTTTGAAATTTTTGCATTTATGATTTTACCTTAAAAAATGTTTTCAAAAAACCAAAGAATTCAAACAATTCACTTGTCTCACTGGAATTTTGGATCCTCTTGTTTTCCTTGTCATTATTTTTTTTTGGTGGTTCAAATATTTATAAATTTAAAAAAACTATTGAAAAGATTTTCAATTTTTTTTCAGAATTTTTTGATTTCATTTTTTAATTTAAAAAATTCTTTCAAGAAACCAAAAAATTCAAATAATTTAATTTTCTCATTGAATTTTTGGATCCTTTTGTTTGGCTTTTAAAATGATTTTTTTGGGGGGATTCAAGCTTTCATAAATTACAAGAAAAAAATATCTTCTTGATAGTTTTGACAGATATTTTGGATGTGTGCATACCCCTTCATAACTTCATTCAAAAAATCAAAAATGAAGAAAAAAATATTACTTTTTTTTCAGCAAAGAAAATCAAAAAAGGATGATTAAAGAGACACCACCCTTTTCTTTAGGATTATGTTAATTTTTATTTATAATGTTAGGGGTGGGAAATGAGAAAAGCAGTCAGAAAATTTTTTATTTGAGTATTTGGATTTTACTCTAATGTTCTTTCAAAACAAAATTGCAGAAATTTTGATTCCAGATATAAGAAATGAAACATTTCAATAGGTGTGTTTATTTGAACATTTACACACTGGATTCAATTTTTTGAGGGCCAGGATACATCCAAAAATTCTGAAATAAATATTAAAAAGCTATCTCATAGTTTTCCTAAGTATCTAAAAGCTTTAGTTACCAAAAAAAATAAAAAGGCAAACAAAAGGATCCAAAAGTCTAATGATCAAAGGGAAGTTTTTGAATGTTTTGGTTGTTTGAATAAAATTTTTGATGTAAAATAATACATCCAAAAAAATCTGTAAAGATTTTTGGGATTCTCTTTGAATTTTTTTTTTTTACTTTTTGATAGCTTCAATCACCAAAAAAAATTAAATTAAAAGGAAAATCAAACTATGCAAATTTTGAATGAGGAATTTGATTTATTTTGATTGTTTTGGTTTTTTTGAAGGAATGTTTTCAGGTAAAAGGAGACATCCAAAAAATCAAAATAAAAAATTTTATATCTCTTTGAATCTTTTTTGAGATTTCTGGTGGCTTAAATAACCCAAAAATAATAATTCAAAAAGCAGAAAAAAGGATCCAAAAACCCATGGAAAAATTGGTTTTGGCGGAATTTTTTAACTTTTTGATTCCATTGTGGGAGGGGTCTAATGCCTCCAAAATTACCCAAGATTATTTTGGGGGGATTCTTAAACATTATTTACAGGACTTTGGTTTATTAATTCCAAAAAAAATAATTCTTGAACATATTGTGAAATGAAGTATTTGTCCGTGTAGCAGCAAAGGTGCGGAATGGCACGCAGACATAATACATAATATTCCGTAAAATAAAGGATTGGGGGTTTGAGAAAATTAATGGCCTAATTTTATCTTCCAACTGTATTCCTATTGCCAATAGGCATATCATCTTTGAATATTACATCACATTCATCTTTTATCTGGGGAATTATTTTGTGAATAAAAGCAGAAAAGGTCATCCATTTTATGAGTATCTTGACATATTTTAAGCTTTGAAACTGGTTCTGCATTTCTCTTAAGTTTGCTTCCTTCCATTTGAGGACTTCTATAGAATGTTAAATTTTGGATATTGATTGGTAGAAATTTTAGTTGAAATTTGCTTTGTTTTTATCATTTGGAAAAGCATTCTGCTATGGTAGAAGGAAATATTGTTGTACTTCTTCCATCTCAGCCCGCTCTGCGGCACCACCAGTGCAAGATCTCCAAATTTGAAGCTTCATTTCTCCCACACTTTGCCATCACATTGGCTCAACCCTTTATTTTCCTTCCTTGATCATCATCATCTCTGCTTCCTCATTCCCCTTTTGTTCATCCTCATTATCCCTGCTTTCTCATTCCTCCTTTCATTCATCCTGATCCCTGCTACCCCTTTCATTGCCCTTCCTCCTGCCTCCTCAAGACTATTTCACTCCTGTTTCCACGTTCCTCCCTCCTTTTGTCTCCAACTCTCCAATACCACTAACTCAACCTTCCACTCTCCTCGTATTGCTCACCACCATCTTTTGACTTACCTCAATGCGCTCCCTCCCCTCTCTCCTCACCTTCTTCTCATCTCAATCATCAACTTGACTTGACTCCTACCTCAAACTCACCTTGGCATTACAAGATCTAATGAAAGCTTCTCAAGATTGATCAGAATTGAGGCTTGTGTTTGCTGCCTCAGTCATTTCTTTGTTCTCATTATTTTCTGCTTGGCTGCCACAGACTCCTCTCTTGTCTCCTCTGTTCCCTTTATTTTCATTTGTCACTCATTTTTCCATATTCTTAAGTCAAATGGATTTAGGGGTAAGGCTCTCCTTTCTCATTCTTTTCTGAGTCTCCTGAATTTCTGAATAACTCCTGTGATCCTGTCAGACCATTGGTCTTAGTTTGCAATATATACAGATTTCTGTCCTCAGCTTAACACGGTTAAAAGCCAAAAGCTTCATCTACTCATCTGTTAACCAATAAAAGGACCAATGGATTCCTCTCGATCTCTACTCAAGACTCTGATGGAATCAATTCCCAGCCTCTCCTATTCCAATTTTTTGTTATGGAGATCTGAAATTCAAACAATTCTTTCCCTCAAGGTTATTGATCACTGGTTAAATTTGACTGAAACCAACAAATTTCCCCTGAAATCAACCTTGAAATTGTTGGCTACATTCTTGCTAAGTTGCATAATCAAACCTACATAAACTGTGTGAAGGATCATCACCTCACAAACAGAATTGGGCTGTGGAAATAGATAAATGAGTACTATGCCTTGTCTCAAACCGCCAATTGCTCCAGAGTCTTCTTCAACTTCCTCAATCTTCAATTTGATCCCAAACAAGCAGAGAAGTTCATCACCCAGGCCAGTGCCTCTCTCCTTCATATCACCAAAATTGGAATCCAGATGGACAAAGAAATTGTTGCCTATCTTCTGCTCTAAAAATTCCCCCCTCAACTCAAAAATCTCAAGAAGACAATCATGCACTCATTAGGCAATGTGAAAATTGATGCAAACTTGGTCCTCCAACACCTCAATCAGATTAAGAACAAAGTGTTAGCTGGATTGCATGCCTCTGCCCTTATGACTAAGACTGAGGTTATCAAATGTCAAGCAACATGGCACAACCCTGAAGCCAATCACAATTTAATTAAGTGTTGTTGGCTCTTCCCACATTTGGGACCCAACTCTGGTAGCTCTCAGGGTGTTGGATTGACAACAAACAACTCTCCATCTCAACCGCCAAAAACCTCCTCCTCTCACCTGGCCTAAAACTTTTCCATGGTCACATCACCAACTCTCAGTCATAATTGAATATTGCTCAACTCCAGAGCCTCAAATCTTATGTTCAAAAACTTGAATTTTTTCTCCAATCTCCATCCCAATGAAACCAAAATACAAATTGACAATCCCAATGCTCCCATCTCCTCCTTGGGAAGTGGCTTTGAAAGCCTGACCACCCATCTGGCAATGCTCAACCTTCAGAATTCTCTCTATTTTCCCAACCTTGCGGTCAACCTTGTCTCTCTTGGTCATCTCATTTAAAAGGGCTGCTTGCTGACTCTCCTATCCCCAAATAAATTCGCCTTCATCTACAAGCAGCATCAAATACTCTCCGGAAACATCAAAGATAACCTCTTCTTTATTGATAATAAATTGAATCATCCTAATCCCACCTCCTTCTCATTTATGTCTCTATCTACTATCCAAAAACAATTCTGCCACCCTCATCAAGAGAGAACTTTTCTTTTATCCAGAGATTTTCCCAATCCAAAGTGGGATCAAATTGATTTTTTAGCTTGCTCAAAAGGCAAAATTCATTTTCAACTCTTTCTCAAACATCTTCTTTCAAGAAAAAACTCTTTTGATCAAATTCACGCTGACATGTGTCGTCCAATAAATACCCCATCTCTGACTGGGTGCAAATATTTCCTGCTCCTCACCAACAACTGGTGCAAATTCAAAACCTGCGTGCCCATTCAACTCAAATCTGAAATAATTGATGAAGTTATCAAATTAATCAACCTTCATGCAAATCAGAAGGGAAGAATGTTGAAAGGATTCCACTCACACAAAGGAGGTGAATTTTCTACCCATTGCCTCAGTACTTTCTTTGCCAAAAATGGAATCAAGCACACAACGTCAGAACTGTATACTCCTCAGCATAATCCTTTCACCAAAAGGGTAAACTGCTCCCTCTTAGAAGCTGCAAGAACCACAATGATCAATATGAATATTCCCAAATTCCTATGGGAAAAAATCCTCATCAGGGTCTGCTCTATTCTCAACTTCCATCCATACCCAAAAATCAAAACCTCCGCCCACAAACTGTGGACCGGAAACCCTCCTAAGACTCATCTTTTCAGAATCCTTGGCTCTTGAACCATTGTCCTCAATCAGGCCTCCTCTCCTGGAAAACTTGACAAAAAGGGAATGGACGGCATTTTGGTTGGATTTGAATTTTAATTTTATCTAAGTTCTTATTGAATTTACTGTCCCACTTCCAAAAACATTTTTTTTCAAAACATGTCAAAATTTTGAAAAATTCTCCTCTCTCTCTTACTCCCTCAGATGATACTTCAACCTCCAATAACTGCTTTGATCCACTCCTAACTGACAAATCTTTACTCATTGACACTCTCAACTCCAATCTCCCTACCATCTCACTCTCCAATGCTCCTCTCAATGATCACAATGACACCTCCTCAAATCAGAAACCTCCCATTTGTGAAACCATCCAGACCACATCTACTAACACCTCTCAGCCTGATGATGTTTGATCTAATCCCACCAACTTCAATTCCAATAATGATGCCTCTGAAGTAGCCAAGAAACTTCAAGTAAAATCACCTCTTAACCTTTGCAATTGATACACCATACAAAGACCTCAACAATACAGCTTCATTGCATGAACTGTTCCCAGGAACTATTATGAAGCCACCCACTGTGATGAAAAAGAAAAGTGTATGGCCTCAATGAAGTCCAAACTCAATGGAATTGACCTGATGAAGGTCTGGGAAGGTTGTCACTCTCTTCCTGACAGCAGAACCGCCCTGTCCACCATGTGGGTCTATGAAATCAAAGATGGTCCCAACAAAATGGGCATTTCCTTCAAATATCAACTCTGCGTTCAGGGCTTCAAACAGGTAGAATTCTTTGAGTATGGTCAAACTTATGCCGCAACAGGCTCTATCACCACACTTTGTGTCCTGCTAGTGTACGCATTATAATCCAAACTCACTCTCTGGCAGATTTAAATCAAATCTTCCTTCCTTCACGCTCCACTGGATGAGGAAATCTTCATCAAAGCTCCCCTAGGATAAAATTCCCTGTATACTTACTTCAAGCTCAACCAGGCTCCCTATGGTCTGAAGCAAGCACCAAAAATTTGGTACGGCACGCTCAAAAGTTGGCTCCTTGAGGAAAATTTCACAACATTGAGTTCTGACCCTTGTTTTTACATTAAAACAACCACTAAAGTTTCCTTTTTTGTATACATTGATGACCTTTTGATAGTTGGTAACTCTATTGGGTTCAGGAATTGTCTAAAGGCCAAGTTTAAAATTTCACAAGACGGACCTGTGAGCAAGATTCTCAGTAATCAACTTGTGAACACCAAGGACAGGCTTGGGCTTCTACAATCCAGTCACATTGATAACGCACTTAGTGCACTGGGAATTACCAACTGCAATCCAATCAGCACACCCTTCACACCCAACATAAAACTCCTCTCATCCACCAATAAAGAACATGAAGACTTCCTCAAACTCAACATAAGTTACCGCTCATCCCCTTGTTTTCTGAACTTCATTGCCAGCCAAACCAGGCCAAATTTGGCCTACGCTTTCTAAAATCTCTCTTGGTTCAATAACAAACCAAGAACGCCTGATTGGATCAAATCCAAACATTCCTGGAAGTATTTAAGTACCTCAAAAAAGTTTTCTCTCCGTCTTCAAAGTTCCTCCTTTGAATACAAAATTGAAGTCTTCAGCAATTCAGACGGCGGAAACAATCCCAAATCTCAAAGAAGTAATACTGGCTATCTCATTCTCCTCTACGGCTGTCCAGTTTCATGGAACAGTAAGCTTCAATCAACTATCTCTCTCTCTTCCACCAAAGGAGAACTCAAAGCTCTTGTTCTTGCTACTCAAGAGAAGTTATGGTTATCACAATTAATCATGGAAATGAATCCAAACCAAAAATTTACTCACTGCACCTTCATCAACAACCAAGCCTCGAAAGACCTAGTAAATCAAGAATCACATCACCAATCTCTCAAAAACTTTGACACTCAGATTAAATGGTTACAAGAGCAAGGTGAAAACCACTCCCTCATCACCCATCTGATTCCCTCAAATCAAATGCTGGCTGATTCACTAACAAAAGCCGCCCTTTGTTCCTCCATCATCAATCTCACCTCTTTCACCATGTCAACTCACATCTGATCATGGCGGTGTGTTGTGCTTCTTCCATCTCAGCCCGCTCTGCGGCGCCACCAGTGCAAGATCTCCAAATTTGAAGCTTCATTTCTCCCATACTTTGCCATCACATTGGCTCAACCCTTGATTTTCCTTCCTTGATCATCATCATCTCTGCTTCCTCATTCCCCTTTCCTTCATCCTCATTATCCCCGCTTCCTCATTCCTCCTTTCATTCATCCTGATCCCTGCTACCCCTTTCATCGCCCTTCCTCCTGCCTCCTCAAGACTATCTCACTCCTGCTTTCACATTCCTCCCTCCTTTTGTCTCCAACTCTCCACTACCACTCACTCAAACTTCCACTCTCCCCGTATTGCTCACCACCATCTTTGTACTTACCTCAATGCTCTCCCTCCCCTCGCTCCTCACCTTCTTCTCATCTCAATCATCAACTTTACTCGACTCCTACCTCAACCTCACCTTGGCATCACAAGATCCAATGAAAGCTCCTCAAGATTGATCAGAATTGAGGCTTGTGTTTTCTGCCTCAGTCATTTCTTTTTTCTCATTATTTTCTACTCTGCTACCACAGATTCCTCTCTTTTCTCCTCTGTTCCATTTATTTTCATTTGTCACTCATTTGTCCATAGTCTTAATTCAAAGGGATTCTGGGGTAAGGCTCTCTTGTCTCATTGTTCTCTTAGTCTCCTGAATTTCTGAATAACTCCTGTGATCCTGTCATATCATTGGTCTTAGTTTACAATATAGTCATATTTCCTTCCTCAGCTTGAGAAATATTTACAACTTTAATTAGAAGATTTGGCCAGGAACCATTGATCTTGTTCAAAGTAACAGTGAAGTTTGTTCATAATATTCATCTGATTCAAAACATATTAATTTTTGGAGCATGTTAAATTTGCAAACCCCAGGTTGGAAAGGGGCGTGAAAAGCCTTTTGCCAACTGGGTTGATCCTGAGAAAATTCCTTGCAGCCACCAGGGCCCCCAGTGGGTTGCAAAGAGGCTGTTCAAAATCTGAATATGTTGCAACAGGAATGGGTCCCAAAAAAGTATTTTTCAACCCCTTGGGGGCTCCAAAGGTTGCAAGCAGAATTGTGGACCACATCTGAGTCCTGCCATCCCAAAGTTGGGGATGTGGAATACATTGTGGGATTATCATTTGACCACAAAAAAAAGTTGGAAACTTTGGAAACTGCCTCAACGTTTGAAACTGCAATCTGCCTATTTTCAAATAGAAGACTTGTGAAACCATACAAAACCTTGCCTATTGGATAAGTTATTCTTTCTCAACCCAAAAGTGAGCAGAAGTTTGAGTTTTTGAATTTAAAATTGGGATAATTACTTAAATGATTTGGATTTTTGGGAATTATGTAATAGTGGAAAGCCCAAGCCCACCTGGTTTAAACATGTCTGCATTGAAGGACTTCATTGAAAGTATCATTAAAAAACCTGTTGCACAAGCTGTGGTTTTGGATAGGGATGCGGGAAACCAGATATCAAAAGTACCAATTGCATACTCATCAAGAGTTTCAATTGAGAAAGAAGATGTTTCCCAACCACAATTGACTAAAGGTGGTGGGTCACATTTCTTGTAGCATTTTGCTGATCTGATTTGAAGGAAACTAATGATGGTGCAACCAATTAACTATGATATTCCAGGAAAAATTTACACTCCTCCTGTGAGAGCCTTTCCTAGTAGGAAAGAAACCAAGACCTATTGTCAATAATGTGCAGCCATGCATGGCTATGCATTGAAGACATTCAACTCAAAAAATGATAAATATGTTGATCTAGCATGTGATCAATTGGGAGAAGATGATGTTAAGACATGAAGCACTTCCGCAACACTTCTCTACCTGCTCTACAGCGCACCCACTCAAAGCTCCGCGCAACCCCAACGGTCCCCAGACTTACCTCTTCCGCGCCTCCCTCCTTCCTCATTGGTCTGGCACTGAATGACCTTCTTCCTCATCCTCTACCAAACAAATCAACGCCAAAGCTCATCAAGATCAAGTAAAACCCGTCTCTATTTTCTTATTTCCTTATTTCTATTTCCATATCATTTGTTTCATTCTTTCTTCTATTCTTTATTTTGTTCCATTCCTTCTATTCTTTATTCAAATTTCCGCTATCAACAACCGATACATCTCTCCACGTCAAGACTGAACTGCTTCCAATCTCTGCCTGGTAAGACCTCGAACTTCTCAGAAGATCATCCGGGTCAACTAACCCTCAGTTCCTCAAACATCAGCTTTTGCCCGACTCATCCTACTTATCTTGAAGACGTCTCCTCATACATGCTACTTAACTCAACTCTTGTGATGAATAAGACCTGTAGGATCTCTTTCTCTTTATCTATCTTGTGTCTTCTCATGTTCTTACCTATCCTACGTTGTTCAGCCTTGTTGGTTCTTAGTTCTTGATAATCTAATCTCAAAGTTCAACACGGTTAAAAGCCAAACCCAACGACCTTAACCAGACAAATTAAAGACATGAACAAGCCAACGGGCGCGTCAGACTATTTCCACCAAGTAGCCCTAAAATCCTTGGTTGATGCCATACCCCCATTAAATGAAGAAAACTACTTGATTTGGCGAGACAAGATGCTCATGCTCTTCAATCTCAAGGACATCAAAGACGCCATTACAAGGAATTCTGGACAGATGTCGACTAAGCAAGACCGAGAGATACGAGCGATTATCCTCTTGAAACTCGATAGTACCACTCATGCAAATCTAGTCAACTCAACTAACATGACGTCATCTAAACTTCTATGGGCCAAAATCACGCGGAGATTTGCATCATCAGAGACAGCCAACAGAGCTAGGGTTTTCAACCACTTCCTCCACTCAACTTTTAGCAAACATGCTATTGATGGATTTATCACCAAGATGCAAAAAGCGATTACAAGAATGACGGACGTGGGAATTGAACATCCAAAGGACATATTAGCATATTTACTTCTCTTTAAATTTGCCCCCATCCTTGAGAACCTCAAACAACATATTATGCATTTCAAGAAGAATCTGACCGTAGACGTGGTCTTCAATCATCTCACTCAGTACAATAATGAAAGAAAAGCCCAGATCAAAGTCACAAAACCATTGGCCAAAGTGTCCCTTGTGACTACTAGGGCGAAACTCAACAAATATGAACGCAAAGTTAAGATGCGCTGTAGAGAAGGCTACCATGACCCTAACGCTCCACATCCCGAGTCATCCTGTTTCCACCTACATCCTGAGACCGCTCCAGACTGGTGGATTGAACAACAAATGGAATGGAAGAATAAAAACAAAAAGAACCCAACAATCAACTACCACGCCCTCTTTACTCTCTGGATCAACTCTGATAGCAAACCAAACCTCCTTCTGGACACTGGAGCCAATGTCCACATCTTCAACGATCTCAAGTACTTCACCTCAATTGAGATTCAAGATAACCTTGAGGAAATCAAAACTGGTAAACTGGAAGCTAACCTCAAGATTCAAGGAACTGGCATGGTCCAGTTAGAATGGAAAGATTCAAAAATCACCCTCAAAGACTGCGTATACGTGCCCGATATTGTGATAAACCTAATCAGCCCTGGTCTCCTAGCTAAAAAAGGGTGTAAACTCACTCAATGACACGACAATTTCACCGTTACCAGAAACAACAAGATCGTCTTAAAAGGACTCATCCAAGATCATCTCTTTGTCATTGAAAAACCTAGGACCACTGGGAATAACCAAATTGTGAATCTCTCCAACCTATCCCCCACTACCCTTCCTTCCTTACTCAAACTCCATCGAACCTATGGACATGCTTCAATTTCCACCCTCAAATCTCTCCTGAAAGATCACTATCCTAACAAGGAAATCCTTAAGTTCCAATGTGAGAGCTGTGTTAAAAGTAAAATCACCAGAGCTCCATTCACTAGTTTCTCTACCTCTTCTAACAAGCCTCTGGAGCAAATTCATCTTGATCTGATTGGCCCAATCTCTCCCCAATCCAAATCCGGCCATCACTATCTTCTTAACCTTGTCAACAACTATACTGGCTATTTGGCGGCATTCTCTCTTAAATCCAAGGACAAAACTCCCGACACTATCATCAACATACTCAAAACAGAACACAAAAGACTAAACTACTATCCAACCAAAATATTCTCAGATAAAGGGACTGAATTCACCAACGCCACCCTCAAAGATTTTGCTAATTTAAAACATATCAAGCTTTTAACCTCCAAACCCTACCACTCTCAACATAATGGCCGCGCTGAAAGGGCCAATCGAACTATTTTAGAATCTTCCTGAGCCACGTTTTCGTCGTCAAGACTACCCAAGAACTACTGGCACATCGTGGTCAGAAGCTGTTGCTTCATGCTCAACCAAATTCCCCGGGAAGGTAAAAATCAATCTCCTTGGGAGTCTATGTTTGGTAAGAAACTACCAACTAATTATTTAAAACCCGTAGGTACATCGGTAATATACCTTGCAAACCTTAGGCAAAAGGGACGTAAGTTCGATGAAAAAGGTCTCAAAGGAATCCTAATTGGTTTCAATCCAGTTTTTCACTCTTACCTTGTCCTCAACTCGCTTGGGGTTGTTATAGAGACAAAACACGTCAAATTCCTCAAGACGAGCTTGAGCGAGTTCCCACTCCTTGAATCATCCGGATTGGACATCTTCTCCCAATCCCACTCAGATCTACATGAATCAGACTTCTCCACATCCAACAAACAATATGCCATCCGCGACGCGAGCGCTGAATCTCTATAATCAGACTCTGAACCCGAGGACAAAGATAACTCCTCAAATCCCCCATCACCAAACTCTCCAACTCTAACGGTTCCCGCTCCCAATATACCATTGCAACCCAAACGAGAAACTCAAAAACCGCAAAGATACGGATTTCATCACTACTACAAACCACCTTCCTATAAAGCCTCCCAAAAATGTCCTGAATGGCCAAAATGGGAGAAAGCGTCGAAGGATGAATTACTATCAATTGAATCTCAACACGTCTGGGAAGAATATTACGACACTCCAGACAACATCCTCAATACTACCTGGGTATTCAAGATAAAAGAAAATTGTCATGGAGAACCTGTTAAATAAAAAGCCAGATTATGCGTACAAGGTTTTGACCAGATTCAAGGCATTGATTTCAACAAAACTTGGGCACCTACTGGTAAACTAGGATCTCTCCGCCTGGCTCTCTTGTATGGCCTCAAAAATAAGATGAATTTTAAACAATTTGACGTAAAGGGAGCCTTCTTACATGCTCCTCTGAATGAAACAGTTATAATTAAAACTCCCAAAGGATCAGATAGAAAGTCTCCCTTCTTAAAGTTGAAGAAATCCTTATACGGCCTCCAACAATCACCAAAGAACTGGTACAAAACTCTTACTGCTTGGATCAAGTTGCAAGGATTCCATGGGTCTACCAGAGACCCATGCTTGTTTCTCAATTCTGATTCTGTCGAGGTCGTCTATTTTCACGTAGATGATCTGATTCTAGTGGGAAGGACTAACGACTTTGCGAAAAATTTTCTAAAAAGATTCGCCAATTCTTCTTGCCATTCTCCGAATACAATCCTTGGAATGCTGATGGAATTTGAAGGCGACAAGATTATTCTCAGCCAACCAAATCATATCAACCAAGGACTCAAAGAATTGGGCCTTACCAACTGCAGAGATGTCAACTCCCCACTGACTCAAAATACACACCTCGAACCTGCTACGGATGAAGATCACGCCAAATTTGTCCAGCTCAACATTAATTACCAATCCGTGACCGGCCTCCTGAATCACATTTCTCAATACACTCAACCGGACGTCTCCTTTGCCGTATCAAGCTTAGCAAGGTTTAATGCCAAGCCAGGTCTCACGCACTGGAGAGAGGTCCGGAAGGTTTGGAAGTATCTCAAGACAACAAGAAATCTCAAGCTGGTCCTCCAATACAATCCCAATCAGGAGATGATTTCCGGCTTTAGGGACGCAACTTGGGCCAACAACCCTGTGTTTTGAAAGTCTCAGACTGGTTATATAATTTTTCACTACGGAAGTCCCGTCATCTGGAACTCATCAAGACAACAAAACATAACCTACTTGTCCACTGAGTCCGAACTGAATGCAATGCTAGACTGTTACTTAGAATTGAAGTGGATTTGCCATCTTGTTGGTGAGATTTACTCCATCACCTCAATCACACCCACAATCTACGTAGACAATAAGGGGCTTGAAGATAAAATAAAGAAGTTTGGGTCTCATTCAAAATCTTGACATATGGATATCAAAACTAAAGGCTTAAGAGAAGACCTTTTGCTCAAGAAATATGAACTACGGCTTGTTCCTTCAGACAAAATGATGGCTGATTCCTTAACCAAAGCAACCTCAGTTCAAATGCTCCAATCTCTTCATGCAAAGATATTCTGCGGAATCAACAATGACCGCCATTTGACTTCTCCTCTTACCAGCCAGGAGGGGTGTTAATACATGAAGCACTTCCGCAACACTTCTCTACCTGCTCTACAGCGCACCCACTCAAAGCTCCGCGCAACCCCGACGGTCCCCAGACTTACCTCTTCCGCGCCTTCCCTCTTCCTCATCGGTCTGGCACTGAATGACCTTCTTCCTCATCCTCTACCAAACGAATCGATGCCAAAGCTCATCAAGATCAAGTAAAACCCGTCTCTATTTTCTTATTTCCTTATTTCTATTTCCATATCATTTGTTTCATTCTTTCTTCTATTCTTTATTTTGTTCCATTCCTTCTATTCTTTATTCAAATTTCCGCTATCAACAACCAATACATCTCTCCACGTCAAGACTGAACTGCTTCCAATCTCTTCCTGGTAAGACCTTGAACTTCTCAGAAGATCATCCGGGTCAACTAACCCTCAGTTCCTCAAACATCAGCTTTTGCCCGACTCATCCTACTTATCTCAAAGACGTCTCCTCATCCATGCTACTTAACTCAACTCTTGTGATTGATAAGACCTGTAGGATCTCTTTCTCTTTATCTATCTTGTGTCTTCTCATGTTCTTACCTATCCTATGTTTTTCAGCCTTTTTGGTTCTTAGTTCTTGATAATCTAATCTCAAAGTTCAACAGATGAGGGGCCATGCCTCACCAAAAGGCAAAGGCAAACTCCCACAAGGAAGTTTGGGTGTAAATTCATGATCCATGCAAGTTGGAAAGTAGGGGATCCCATTTGGCATCTCTCCATTTTAAATGGCCAACACAATCACAAACCATCTTTGAAACCTCTCAGTGCATCCTCAACTGAGGAGAATCTCTGGTGTAGCATTAGATCAACTTAGGGAAGGAATGAAACACGGGCTCAATACAATTCAACTCAAAATAAAATTCAGAAATATTGATGGTGGAGAACATGTTTATGATAGAATGATCTATAACACTAAGCAGAAGGTAAAAGAAGCAGAACTGAATGGGAAGATTGTTATGGAAGTTCTATTTGAAGTGCTCCAGGAGACCCTGTGGGTTTCCAGGTCAAATTTTTTTGGAGAGGGTCACCTAGAGGCCCTTTTCCTGGCTCATCCTGAGTCTATAAAACTTTTCAAAATATACCATCATATTTCTTTCCTGTATTTTACTTATAAAACAAATAGGTGCAACATTCCTCCATTGCATTTTGTAGCAATGACAGCCAAAAGGAGAAATTTGACAAAGGCTTTTGTTTTTATAACAAAAGAAATGTATGAGTTCTACAGTTGGGAATTGAGTGAACTCAAGGAGTTTTCTTTTGATCCAAAGAGGATTCCCAAAGTCTTTTTGATGGACCATGAAAAATATCTAATTTTTGAAATTGAACATAGTTTTCCGAGTCATCCAGACAGTTGTGCTCCTGGAACTTGTCTAAAAGTATTCAAGAAAATTTTAAAATTTGCTTCAGGATTGATGATGAAGGATGGCAACGTTTTATGACTCTGTGAGAAAAGTATGGGGAATCTAAAAGCAACAGGGAGGTAGAATTCAATGATTTGTAACTCAGAGTATGCCAATTAATTTCTTCTTCTGTTCATCTCTGCTGGGATTGCTTACTTTGAAACTTTTATACAGTGTTTCTTGAAAGACCATGAGGATGTGCTTGATTAAATGGAAAGGAACATTTCCACTATAAAAGAGAAATTGGTAATGGCTTGGACTTGTTTCATCCCAAGCTTTGGAAATGAAACAACTTCTTGGGTAGAAGGGGCCCATTCTACTTTCAAAAAATTACTTGCATGTTCTTTGGGGAACATTTTGGATGTGTGGAAACACCTGGAATTAAGGCTTGAGTTTAAAATCAAATCAGTTAATGTGTCACTTCATAAATCTTGGATAAAGTTAGGAACAGTTTTTCCTACATAACTGTTACCTTTGGATTAGAAATTGTTGATTGATCTAATTTCAATTATTAGGGAAAAATTAAAAAAGTTGAAACGTGTCCATGATGGCAAAGTGTGCACCAATTTATATTCCCAGACAATGGGCTTTCCATGTTCCCACGTACTAGGTGAAATTTTAGCATCAAGAGGATCTGTTGTGCCTGAGGATTTTCATCCACAGTGGCAGTTAGACTATGACCCTTCAAGTGAAGTAAGTGGGTTTTTTGGGTTTTTGGAAGGGTACCAATTACTGTATTGACAGATTAGTGGATTTACAGATTAATTATTTTTTTGTTTTTTTAAGCATGAAACAGATCCAGGCAGTCATGAAGAATATTAATTGTTTAACAAGTGGGATTCCATGTTTATGGGACTACCTAAAGAATTTAGATTGAATTTTTTTCAACTTCAATGGTCAAGCAGACAGAAAATTTGATTCCCAAGCCAAGGCTTGAGCCAAATTTCTTATGTTCCAGCAGTGGTTGATGCAAATTGAATAACACCTCAAGGAAAATTTCAAGGTTTGAGCATGTGGAAAGGGAACTTAAGAAGAAGAAAAGGGTTATAAGGGGCCCAAAAAGACCAAAAATTGTGTGTCATTCATTGTGACAATTGTGGTTTAGGATTTTTTCATGAATAATGAAATGATTAAATTATTAGTTGGGCTCAGAAGCCAAATTTCATAGTTCAGACAAAGAGACTTAAATTCAGTTAGGCTCCCTTCATTTGGAATCTTAATCCTCTTCTGAGGAAGAGGAAGAAGAAGTGGAGAAGTCAACCAGAAGGCCATCTTTGGTGAGTATTCATTTCATTGATGTGATTAAAAGAATGAATAATGAGTTAGTTTTTGATGATAGGAACCAGAATTGAAATACCTCAATCAAATACCTGAGAGCTTACATAAGTTCTTGGGTGAGTTTTAGGATCCAGTTGGCCATGGGAATTGCGGATTTAGAGTCATTTCTGAATTTCTTGGTTAGAATCAGACTGGATGTTTTAAAGTGCAGAAACAAATTATTGAAACATTGAAGGGAAAAAATACAAGCTATTCTAAGATCCTTGGTGGCATTAAATAAATTGAAAAGATTGAACAAATACTTTGTTTTAATGAAATAAATGAAAAGATTCTGTCTTCAAAATGGCTTTCAAAGCTAGACATGGGCCAATTAAAAGCTGATACTTATTGAAGACCCATTTGTTTCATTTTATCTGCCTCATTTTGTACTTATACTCCTATGAAAATATTTTTAAAAGAAAAATCATATCCCATATTAATTTCCTTTCTTAATAATAACCATTTGCTTCAACTTTTACTTAAGGGAAATTTTATTCCAATCCTGTCCATTGTTTCAAGAAATATTTCCTTGATTTCTAAAAAAGCCTCTGGTTTGGTTGATCACGTCAAAGATCAACTTAATTTTTATTCTCATATCTATAAATCATTTTAATTTCATCATCTGAGTTTTGTCTAACGTTTTGATCTTGTAGTTCTAATAATATAAAGGGTCATCAAATTTTGAAAATCATTATTTTGAGTGTTTTGAGTTAAACTTACTATATTGAGTGTTTCTAATGACATTTTAATGGTAAGTAAATTAAACTTGTGCTGGTCTTATCCCATAATGAGGAGTTTTTTTACTTCTTGTGTTGGTATCATCTTAACACAAGTTGAACTTGTTTTTTTTGTGTTTTTAATTTAGGGCTACTGCATTGAGGCAGACTGGATACAAGTTTTTTTTGGTGTTTTTACTTTAGGGCTAGTCGATTGAGTTGGACTGGATACAAGTCTTTTTTGGTGATTTTACTTTAGGGCTAGTGCATTGAGGTGGACTTGATACAAGTATCTTTTGGTGATTTTACTTGATGGATAGTCCAATGAGGTGGACTTGATACAACTCCACCTCATTGGACTATCCCAAATTGTTTTGGGGGGTTGATCAATTGAATTTACAAAATTGTAAAATGGAATGATATGAATCAAATTTATTTGATTAATTGGAATTTCTTTTTTAATATACAATGAAATTTTTGTGTCTTTTTTTATTTTATTCAAACATTATATTGCATTGTATTTTCTGTTGGGGCTGTGTTGTATGTACAGTTGGTAGACAAAATTCCTGGATCTGTTTTTCAAAGCAGCCACACCTGGGTACTTCAAAAAATTTAGATGAAGCCCGGGGTGTTTCAATCTTAGTTTTGACCAACCCATCTTTGAGCTCCCACTTCATCTTGGCCATTGCCACATTGCCACTTACTCAGTTTTTGGATTTTGATGTTTGACAACTCAATCAATTCAAAATACAAATGTGGGAAGTAATATTTTTGTAATTTCACTCTTCATATTTCATTCTGATTTATGGGTTCTTTTTTTGATATTTTGTCTTCTTTTGGTGATTGGTTGTTCCAGAAGATGAAGATGGTAAATCCATTCAAAAAGGGTAGAATTTTGATGGTCCAATTAGATTCTGGAGTTATTGAAATCAGCCCGACTCAAATTTAACCTTGGAACAATATAACCTCAAGCATCCCAAGGCACCTCAAAGTGGAAAAAGAGCAGAGAACTTGGAAAACATTAAAATCAGACACATCAAAAGCTTGTATGAGAATTTTTATTGGTTTCCATGACATCCAACCTACCACTCTCAAGATTTTCATCACCATCTCACCAAGGAAATCAAAAATCAACATTGATCAAAATTGGCCTGAATTATTTTTTGAAACTAAGTGTTTTGTGATATTTTTCAAAATTTCAATTCATGTATTATTAAATTCCAAATGCTAAAATACCTAATCCCATGGATAAATGTAACTGAATTGCTTTTTTTTGAACTATTGATTTAGATTGAAACATATTCCTGAAAATATATTGACTGTTTCAGGTCAATCAGTCCCATTATTTCTGTCTACCCACTGTACATCCCCACTTTCTTTTATTTTTATTTACCTGTTTTTATTTTTTTTGGGGGAAAATTTTTATAATTTTTTAGGCTTTTTAATTGTTTATTTTTATTTATTCATAGGTCCATGAATCTGCATTCATGCACTTGGAGTGGTGAAATTTTTAGAATTTTCTTATAATCCTTTTTTTCAATTTTTTTGATTTTTTTGGGGGGGTTTTTTTGTTTTTGTTCTTTTTCTGTTTTTATATTTTTTCAATTTTTTACTTTATTTTTTCTCATTTTTTTATTTATTTTTGTCCGCTAATTTTAATTTATTTATTTTTTGCATCTGGGATAGGTTGCAAACCGTGCCACACAACCCCTTTTAGGTTGCAAACTGATTGTGTGGGGTTGAAAATTTAACATTGCCCTTGATTTTTAAATGATCCTGGAAGACAAAAATGGAGGGAAATAAATTTTCCCTTTTTTTAAAAGCAATTTGAACAGCTACAGAGTATCCAATTGAACAAAGCAAGGATTTTTGGTCAGTTTCTTAAAAACTAAATTTGAGAATGAAAGGATGTACTACCTCTTCTTCCAATAAAAATTATTTTTCACATCAAGTTGAGGCTTTTGAGTTAAGGGGATGATGGCTCCTTCAAAAATATTCAATAAAACCTGGAAAACCTTCAGCCTCCAGTTGCTGAAATATCTCATTTTTCTTTCTCTACCCTGACTTGACCTACCATGCTTTTAGTTATTTCATTCACCCTTATTATTTTCACTGCATTTTACCTTGAGATTTACTTTATCATAATTCAAACTCAATTCCAATACTCACTGGTTCATCTTCAAAATCTTGCATTATCACGATTTCATTCATTAGCATCTGTGCTTCTCCCCATGTAAAATTGTATCTTCAGCTATATTTTCTGCGGACTAGCATTACTTTGGGTTGTATGATTGCATTGAAAGTTATATTTTTTATTCCTGAAATTCAAACTTATTTTTCTGTTTAAGATTTCTCCCCAGTCAGTTAATGTAATATTTCCTGAATTCTTTTTACATGCAATTTAGCATTTTGGAATTATTAGTTTATTTTTGAATCAAAGATTATTATCTCAGCCTTTTACCTCTATTTAAAGCTACTTTGAACTTTTAACTACTAGTTTGCACTGTGAACCTTAAATTGAGAATACCTCCTCATTGATACCAGTCTGTCACATGGTCACATGGCCACTTAACTTACAATAGGAGAACTTGGATGGGTTTGAGTGCCAATAGGAGATCACTTTTTGCAATAGAAAACCCAATTATATCAAATCTAACTGAAAAATTAAGTACAAGTTTGAATTCTTGTTCAAAGTCCAAGGGAGGGTTCCAATAAAAGGAAAAACTCATGAAAATAACAATTGTAGGACTCAATCTTAGTAATCAATGCAATAATGTATGAAATTAACTAACTGGGGGAAATCTCCAGGTGGAATGCAAGGCCTTTATATGGTAATCTACATTCACCATGGAAAAAATGGCAACACCTGCCAGCAGTTGTTTCACCTGAAAATTTTATTGGATTGGTTTTGACTCTGAGAAAAACTGGTTTCTAACTTGAGTAGGAAACCGGAAAACTTTGTTTTTATCAGTTCTTGATTATCCCAAGTAAATCTAGTGCCTTCATTCAATACAGAAGATTTGGAATTGTGGGGAATTTAAATTTTATTTAACAAAGAAATTTTTTTATACCATCAAGAAAATCATATTTATTTGAATTATTTACAAGATTTAATGAAATTTGAGTGGTTTCCATCAAATTTTACTGATAATCAATGGTTTCATCACTTTAATTTTCAAAAAGGAAATTGGGCTAATTTAATAAAAAACAACTTTTCTTCCTTCTTTTAGATACATACATTTTTTTCCTAAATTGTATATTCTTTGGCAAATTTTCAGTCAAACCATTCAATTATTGATTGCTTTTTTTTCTTTCACGTTTTTTCCTGTTAATAAGAATATTTTGAATTGATTTATTTTTATTTTATTGATTTAATTTTACATGGTTTGACTTCAATTTCAATTTAGGTATGTTTTTTGATTATTTTTGATTTTTTGATTTTTGAATATTTTCAGGTTTTTTATTGAGGCTTATTGATACTATTTATGAATTTATTTACTCTTTAATTTTTTTGGGGAATTAATTTTATGAAAAGCCTTACCCTGGAATAAATATGTGTGTATTTTACATCCCTATCATGCTCTGTACACACCAGAATTTTCTTGAAGAAACAGTTATTTTACAAAGTTGTTTTTTTTGAAATTTCTGACACCAAATCACTTTGAATTGGATTCCAAAAAAATTTTGAAGAATTTGAAGTATTTGAAGAACTTCAGAAATTGATTCAAAAATCAACAAAAAATCAAAAAAAAAAAATAAACTCAATGCATTCTTTTGAAAATCCCTTTGAATTTTCAATGAATTATTTTTTGGGATTAAATTCTCAGAAATCTTAAAAATTAATTCAAGCGCTTTAAAATATCCTTTTTGGCATTCTTTGGGTTTATTCTTGACCACAAAAAATTGGACCCAACATGAAACAAATTCAAAATAACACATCCTTTTCAATATTTTTTTTGAATATCAGGAATTAAAGATTCTTTCTTTTCAGGTATTGAGAATATTTTTAAAAGCTTGAAAGAAAAATTATTTTTCATTTTGATCAATTTTTTTACCCCACAAAATATTTATCACCACAAAAATAACTGCAAATAAAAGGGGTGGTCTTCATTTTGAGATATTGTTTTTGTTACATTCAAATAAAAAATAAAAATATTAAAAGAAAACATCATAATTATTCAGAGAAAATTTTGAAAGGGCTCTATCTTACAAAAAAATTATTATTGAAACTTTTTTTATGATTTATGTCTTTTTTTTCTTGTAAATATCAAAAAAAAAAAAAAAAAAAAAAAAAAAAAAAAAAAAAAAAAAAAAAAAAAAAACGTGCAAGGAGTCCCAGTACCTAATTAATATTTTGAAACTGGCCAGGGGGTCTTAAAAAAATCGTTCCTGTTCTATTAGGCTTCTTTTTTTCTCAATTTATTTTTAACTTATTTTGCTTTGATTATTTTTGTAGTCCTTGATATTCCATTCAAGCCTATTTTCTTTTTCTTTTTAACAATAAAGATTCTTTTTTATTCTTAGGGCTAAGTCTGGTGAAAATTGAAAAAAAATTTTGAACCTTTGAAAAAATTTTTAGAATGTTGATTTTTCTCCTTAAACACTAGCTTATCCTCACTACAAACTGTATTTGTGAAGCACCATCAAAACCTCAATTTTTAATACTCAGTGCATTGTTGTGCACTCCCATATAGTAGGGAAGGACCAAGAATTTCAGCTGGAAGAACCCAAATAAGGTCCAGGATTTCTTTTTTTTTGTGATTTTATTCATTTTTGGTTTTTTTTTTCAAAATTTTTGGATAATTTAAGTTTTTTTTTTAATTTTTTTTTTTTGATTTTTTAATCATTTTTCTTTTTTTTTTTTTGTCTGTCATGATGGAATACTTAGCTGAAGTTGTTCCCCATACCAGACGGCTTGAGATTTTCTTGTTTTTTTTTATTTCTTTGATATTTTTTTATTTTGGTTGATGACTTGAGAAAACTTTGTTAGATTTTTTATGTTTCTTCTGAAACATTAGCTAATCCTCACTACAAACTTTGTTTGTGAAACACCATCGAAAATTTAATTTCTGGATACTCAGTGCACTGGTGTGCACTCCCATGTAGTTGGACAGGACCAAGAATTT
Source organism: Puccinia polysora (assembly GCA_025617555.3). Lineage (NCBI taxonomy): Eukaryota > Fungi > Basidiomycota > Pucciniomycetes > Pucciniales > Pucciniaceae > Puccinia > Puccinia polysora. The sequence continues at coordinate 3,978,131 of CM062630.1, read as the reverse complement.
CAGCTGGAAGAACCCAAATGTTGTCCAAGATATTTTTTGCAATATCATTGGCTTTTGGTTTTATTACAATTTTATGTTATTTTATTTTTTTGGTTTTTATTTTTATTTTTTTTTTGGTCTGGAATGGTGGACAAATTAGCCTAAATTGTCCACAATGTCAGATGGCATTGAGATTTTTCTCCTTTTTTTTGATTTTTTTTTTTTTTGAATTTCTTGATTTTTTTTGGTTTTTTAAACCAACTTACAGAACTAGAACTGCACAACTCATAATCCAACCTCCACTGAGGATGAACATCTTCAGGCACAACAGAGCCTCTTCACGCTAGTAGGTCCCCTGTTTGGTGGGAACAGTGCAAGCCAGTATGACTTGGTGCACACTTCCCCTTTAGGTTCCACTTTATCCTCTCTAATTGATCCCCAACAATTTTGATTGCTTCTTAAGATGCTTTGTATCCCAATTTTAACAGTTCAGTAGGAAGAACTATTCCCATATTTTTTTGATATTTGTAAAGCGCAGCCTGAACCAATTTAATTTGATTGGAAACTGTACCCTCTAGGTTTTCCCAAACATCCAACATGTTTCCCAACAAGTTTGCAAGGAATCATTTCAGAGTAGCATTGGCCCCTTCAACCCAAGACATTTTTTTATTTCCAAAGTCTGTGTTTTTGCAATTCCAAGCCATTACAAAGGTCTCTTTGATACGGAAGATATTATGATCCATATAATCAATTACATCCTCACGGTCTGCCAAAACCACTTTATACAATTCATAAGATAAGCAACCCAAAACTAGGAAGATTAACAGTAGAGGCAGTGATTTGGCACTTACTCTAAGTTCCACATCATTGACCTCTGCCTCCTCCTTGATTTGAAGGCCCCATACTCAGCCCACACAGGCGTAAAGCTTTTCCACCCTTCAACATCATTATTAAAGTGCGCTTTGCAGTTTGCTTGTATGTTTTTAGACAAGTGCCATTGACAGCACTGTCTTGTTGACTCAGGGAATGTTTGTTCTAGGGAACAGATCAAAGCTTTTTCACAGTCTTTCAAGAAGACTTTGGGAATTCTTTCAGGATCACAAGCCAACTTCTTTAGCACATTTGCAGACCAACTGTAGAACTCAAATGTTTCTCTTTTTATAAAAAAAAAAAGATTTTGTGGAAGTTTTCTGGTTGAAAGTAATTCCCACAACGTGCAATAGGGGGATTTTTTACTTTTTTTTCTTATAATTACAATCCATCATAGCTGCATGATAGAATTGCTTGCAAAGATTTAATGAATTTGGGTGAACCAAGAATAGGGCCTCCAAGTGACCCTTTCCACTGAATTTTGATGAAAGAACCCAACCTGAATTACCAAGTTGTTCAAAGAGGACCTCCATAACACTTTTCCCCTTCAGTTCGTCAAGTGCTACCTTACGCTTAGTGTTATAGATTGTTAATTTGGTCATCAACATATTTTCCACCATCAATCTTGCTCAAGTTTCTTTTGAGTCGAATTTTATTGAGCCCATCATTCATGCCTTCTTTTATATATTCTAAGGCTACCCCAGATATTCTCCTCAGGTGAGGATGCACTGACGGGTGTGTAGAAGGTTCATTGTTATTTTGATCATTCTTGTAGGAGATTCCCCACAAGGGATCCGCCTTTATGTGACTAGCACGGATTAAAAACTTGCACCCAACCTTCCTTGTGTGAGTTTGCCTTGACCATTTGGTGATCAATTGCCCAGATTACAAAACATGTATATGACAGGCTAAATCCACATATTTATGAAGCTTTCAGTTGAAAACTGTTAAAACATAACCATGCTTCATTGCCTGTATTTGAAAATACATTTGTGCCTCTTCCCTACTAGGAAAAGCTCTCAATGGAGGTGGGTCAAGTGGATCTGCCATATTTAAATAGTTATATTGATGGCATTCACTCCATCAGTTTCAATAAAATTAAATAAGGCAAAGACCAGTAACATAAAATGTTACTCACCACCTGAGGTCTGTCCATTTTTGAAGCATTTTGTTCCTCAATATTCACCCTCAATGAGGATTCAATTAGGGCTTCCAATGATGCATTATCCAAATCCTTCTTTTCCGCAGCTTGGTTCATTGCACCAATGTAGTCTTTGAACGCCAGCATGTTAAAAGGAGGGCTTTCCACTTTTCCCATAATGCAAAAAAAAGCAATGCTACTTCAGTATTCAATCCAACTTTCAATTGAACAACTACCAAGTTTTCTCACTTTAAATTTGAGAAAGATCAATTTTTTTGGATGTTTTATTTGCAGTTTCCTATAGTGTCACTTTTATTTCAATTTAGTTTCCCTTTATTTCACTTTAATTTCACTTTAGTGTTGCTTGATGATTGCTAGACTTGGAACAAAAGTTGCACATAATAAGCGTTAATCCCAAATTTGGGTTGATAGAACCCAAATGTGGTCCAGGTGGACCCAAAAAGTTTGACACAACCCCCGGGGGCCACATACCCCCAGACATGGCTCAAACCTGCAGTGTACGGGATGTATACAGCCCCTGGGGGTCACACGCGTTTGATATGGCCCCTTGGGCACATCTCCATGAGTTTTCTGGCCCGCACGCGCGTCATGGACGCATGTATGTGTGGGATTTTGAGTTTGAAGCTCTGGTTGAAACAATTAAGAGGAGATGAGGAAAGATCTTATGACACCAAGAGGAGCAGATCATGGGAGTCAAGGGGGCACCCCTGGTTTGGTGTGAGGAAGAACCAATGATGAATTTCACTAGATCATACACTGACTTAAATAGATTAAGTACAATATGGCTGACTAGTGGTTAAGAAGAAAGAAATAATAATGAATATGGATAATTCAATATTTGACCATAGAGCCCGCAAAACTTGGAGGACAACATAGGCAGACGAAGATTAGAGAATGTAAGCCTGATACTATTATGATTTCACTCAAGATTTAGGCAATGTAAATATCAGACAAAAATTCTAACAGTATGGGCTGTGTACGGCTGTAAAAAACTCTCACACAACTGGGAGTTGTGACTTTAAAATCTCCCCTAAAGTAAAATTGCCAAAAAATAGCAAGTTTTTTGACCAGCCCTAAATTATCCCTAAAGTAAAAGTGCCAAAAAATAACAATTTTTTGACCAGACTTAAATTAAAAACACAAAAAAAAAATTTTGACTTGTGTTAAGCTGATCCAATCACAAGAATGAAAAATACTCCTGATGATGGGATCAGCCCAACACAAGTTGAACTGACTTACCATTAAAATCTCATTCAAAACACTCATCATAATGATTTTAACTCAAAAAACTCAACATAAGGATGTTCAAAATTTTATAACCCTTTATATTAATAGAATTACAATATCAGCATCAGAACCGAACCCAAATAATGAAATTAATCTATAAGTTACAATACAACTCACATTGATCTTTGAAGTGATCAACCCAACAAGCTGCTTTTTTAGAAATCATTAAACTTGGTTTGGAAACTATGGGGGTATTGGCATCACACAATCCCTTAATTACAAGCTGGACCCATTGGTTATTGTTAACAAAGCAAATGAAAATAGGATCTGATTCTTCTTTTACACCCATTTTCATAGGTGTATAAGTACAACATGAATCCGATGAAATGAAAAATATTGGTCTTCCATGAGTATCAACTACTACTTGACCCATGTCAAACTTTGAAAGCCATTTTGATGATGGAATCTTTTCATTTATTTCATTAAAATCAACTCTTTTTTCTATCTTTTCAATGTCTTTAATTCCCCCAAGGATCTTAGAATGGCACCCCTTTTTTTCCTCAATGTTTCAAGCAATTTCTTTTGTACATTAAACCATCCATTCTTGTCATACTCAAGTTATTTAGCAATGACTCTAAAAACACAATTTCCATCACCAACTGGGTCCCAAACCTCACCCAAGAACTTATCTAAGTTCTCAGGTATTTGATTGAGGTAATTCCCTTCTTACAAACAAAAAGTAGTTAGCCACAATTCTAATTTCATTAAATGAATCAACAATTGCTAAAGATGAGCTTCTTTTTGAATCCTCAATTCCTTCTTCTTCATCCTTCAAAAAGTAATCTGATTCCAATGAACATTTAGTTTCTTTTACTGAACTATGAAATTTGAATTCTTAACCTAAAGACTAATAATATAATCATCATTTACCATCAGTTAGCCAATAACAATGAACACTTCTCAAAATAAAAGACTTACTGTCTTTGGTATTTTTGATCCCCTTTTAATCCTCTTTTCAGTCTTGTCCTCTGAACTATGAAATTCAGATGAAGAGCCTTCCTTGCGCTACCAAAATCAATTTCCAATCAGTTCATTAAACCTTCAAAATGAACTTTTCTCAAAATAAAAGACTTCCTCTCTTTGGTATTTTGGGTACCCTCTTAAGCCTTTTTCCCTCTTAATTTCTCTTTCCATGTGCTTAAATTTTGAAATTTCACAAAGGTTTGATTTCAATTTTGGTTGACCCACACTTGACTTTAACACCTTTGGCTCAAGACTTGGCTTTGCAATCAAAGTGGCTGTATTCTTGAGTGTTTACCTTAGAATCTCCAACATAACTTCTTTAGGTTGTTCCCTATACATTGAATTCCACTTGTTCAACATTTGAGATTCCTCATCAAGTCCTGCATATGCTTCAAACTGTTGAAACCAAAATAATTATCAATTTTTCAATAAAATAATTAATCTGTCAATCCAATAATTAATCTTTCAATCCCATAATTAATCTTTTAATCAAATAATTTGTACACTTCAATAAACCCTACTTACTTCATTGGAAGGGTCATAGCCTAACTGCCACTGAGGATGAACATCCTCAGGCAAAACAGATCCTCTTGATGCTAGTATTTCACCTAAAATGTGGCAACAAGGCAAGCCCATTGTTTTTGAAAATGACCTTGAGCACACCTTTCAATTGTGGTTGTGCTTTAACCTCTCAAACTTTTCCTTAATGAGTTCAATTGCCTAAATTTACATTTTTTAGCCCAAAGGTAAAAGCTCTGTTTGCAGACCTGTTCCCAAATTTATTCAACATTCTTTAAGTGCTGCATGGAACAATTGGATTTTACTTTCAATAGTTCCCTCAATTTTTTTCCACACATCCAAAATGTTCCCCAAAGATCCCACTAGTGATTGTTTGAAATTGGAATGTGCCCCTTCTACCCAAGACATAGTTTAATTTGCAAAGTCTGGGTAGACACAATTCCAAGCCATTAAAAACGTCTCTTTTATAGGAAAAATATTCTTTTCCATATACTCAAGTACATCCTCATGGTCTTTCAAGAAACACTGTATACAAGTTTCAAAGTAAGAACTCCCAACAGAGATCAATTCCCAACAGATATCAATAGTCAATAAATTGACTTACTCTGATTTCAGCATCATTTTCTTCTGCCTCCCTCTTGATTTTAGAGTCCCCAAATTTTCCCCAAAGAATCATAAACATTTTCCAACCTTCATTTTCATGACTGAAGTGCACTTTACATTTTGGTTGTATGTTTTTAGAAAAGTGCCATGTACAACACTGCCTGGATGACTCAGGAAAACTGTGTTTAATATCGAAAATCAGATCCTTTTCACTGTCCATCACAAAGACTTTTGGAAGCCTCTTGGGATCATAAGCCAACTCCTTTAATGTGTTCAACGCTCAACTATAAAACTCATATGTTTCTTTTGTTATTAAAACAAAAGCCTTTTTAAAAGTCTTTTTGATAGAATTCATTCCTACAACATGCAATAGAGGGATAATGTACCTATTTGTTTTATAAGTACAATCCAACAAAGCAAGGTGATGGAATTTTTTGCATAGTTTTATATACTCAGGATGAGCCAAGGATAAGGCCTCTAAGTGACTCTCTCCACCAAATTTGTGCCTGGAAACCCACTGGGATTCCTGGAGCATTTCTGTCAGCTTGCTACTATTTCAGAGCAAGCTGAAAAAGTAACAAAATAACATAAATAAAAAATAAAATAAAGATCTTATTAAAGGATAAATAATATTAGGAATATTATTTCAAATTCTGAATCTACATAAAAATTAAGGCAGGTTCACTCCCTGACACCTACCTCAAATTCCTACTGCTTATATTTTAAAATGAATTATGAAGATTTGGAAGGAGACACAGCCTGGGGATTTTTGCCATTTTAATATGTCACATGAAACCCCACATGTAGGTTTCACAGTGAATTTTTTGACAGAATCCAAGAATTCTGTGATTTGGAGGAGTTACGGGCAGAAATTTCATTTTTCACAATTCCCACACGCAGCCATGGCAACCAACACATCTGCGCCCGGCTGAGCAGCAGCACTGCCACCCTGTCAGCATACCCTGACAAGTCGTGTATGCAGCCCCGGGCATCTGACAAGTACACAGCCGCAGGACTATGGGCTGACAGAGTGACAGGCGGCTCAAGAAGCCCAGGTACCACGTAAAGGTGCTACAACCTAGATGGGGAAACACTACATATGTAATAAATGGCCCCATGGATGAAAGATAATCTAAAAATACATAAAATTATATAAAAATACTTGAATAAACTTTCTACTTATTTTTATAAAATATAATAAAAAATACCAAATATGTTGAAAATAAGATAACTACTATTTGTAAAATATCTTAAAATACTTTAAACATACAATTGTGGAAATTTTATAACATCATTATTTCCCTGAGATACCAAGGAAACTGATTATGTAAGAGTATTACATGAATTCTCATAGCTTATATTTTTAATTAATTTTTTTGATTAAATCAACATAATTTTGAAAATAAGGACTAAAATCAATATCATGATTTTACTCCCATCATCTCATACATAATTAGAGCCCAATTTAAATCATATTACCCGTAGGAATTTCTACTAAGAAAATTTATCAGCATCCTGGTAATATTTACTAAGGATAATTAATTAAATAATAATCATGTGGATGAATTAGTCTTATTCACACGTCTAAACATTGATCAAAAGGTAGAATAATTCCCATACCCTGTGGAATTAGATGTTACCCGTGCTACAGCACCAAGAACACGTGACAGGATACCACTCGTTATCCTTCTAGCCTTAGCACCACTCCCTTTGAGCCCCTGTATCCCTGAGAAGGACAGAAATGGGAATCAAAAAGATATAAATAAAGGCCCTTTTTTGAGGTTATTGATATCCAGACACCCAGTTATATTTACATCCAGACACCGTGCCAAGGTAATCAAATACTTATAAGAGATAAGTAAGTGATTTATGGCTTTAGTCTGATTAATAATATCTGTCCCACAACCCTTTTTATCAATTTAAACTGCTGAACAACCTTTTTAACCCCAGTAATAGGTTTAACCCATCAGTGCATGTCCCAAAAAGGTACCTAAAGGATTTAATAATATACCGGTAAGTCTTATTATCCTTTTTCTTCAATGTCAGCTTTGCTAAAAGGCCCTGCCACTCCACCATATATTTTATATATATAATATTTTTGGGCAATATCTCCTTTAAGAATATGAATTAAAGGTTCCAAATTGACCAGGTAGACCTGTTTTCAAAGTGAATTCACTGAAGAGAGTTTTAAAAGATCCCCAATATTATTGTGACCCCTCTATTAAAATTATTTAATAATCAATTTATTAATATTGATTAATAATATTAAACCATAACCAAACCAATTAACCTTGCAATAGCTTTATCCAAATATTTTATGGATTTTTGCTGCAATTATTGAATAATATATTTATTATTTATTCTATCACCTCTGTTAGCTAAAGGATAGCAAGGGTATTGGCATCCAGGAGGCCAAAAATTTGGGCTCTGGCCAGGAAATATTCCATTATATTATATCTAATACCTTGGACCATACATTTGTTAAAAAATTAATCAAAGATAATTTTTCTGACTTTTTCAACCTTAATTTATCATTAATTTCTTTTGCAGTGGATTTGAAAAACTCTGCAGAATTTATAATATATTATTTAAATATTTTAAAAATAAGAAAAGAAGAATGCATTAAAAATTATAAACCAACTGGTTGGGAATCTTTAACTCAAGCTGAACAACTTCATATCTCTTCTGTTCGTAAACAATTAGATAAACTCATTGAACAAGAAGATCTTGAGAGGCGTATCAAATTTCAAGCTCTATTAAGACAACATAAAGCTTGGAAAAAATACCATATAAATTACTTTTTAAAATATTAAAGTAAGCAAAAACTTTATATTACCAAATTATTTTATTAAAATAATATTAATACATATTTTATTAACTAATAAAATATCTTTCTCATACTATTGGTGAACCCTCCTATCCCAGAAACCACAGCCACTGAAGTTGATCTATTGGATCAAGAAGTACCAGATATTTCTGGACGTCCTGAAAACATTGACTGGACTGGAGAAGACCTTATTGGAACACTCCAAGACCCCGTAGGATTACCTATTAAGGAAAATTACAATCCTAATAAATTCTTATTAACTTTAAACATCAACTTAAGCAAGTTTTAATCAACTTATTATCACAGATTTTTCTTTAGAAAAATACTTTTAACTATTTTATTCAAAATGAATAGATGTAAAACAAGGGCCTCAGGAAGAGTTCCCTCCTATGGATCTTTTCCAGGAGCCCTCAGTAACCCTGAGGCAACCAATAATGACAACCCTGAGGGGTCTGGAACCTGTGAATCAAATTTTGGTGGACAAGGAACAGCCCCAAGTACTTTTTCCCTCCCCCAACCTAGAGCCGGAGAAGGTAGTAGAATCAAGCCTCCCTCCATCAAAATGAGGTTCCCTGTAGCCACCCCATAGAATCTGGCCAAGGAAGCCAGGATCAAAGAATTATTCAAAGAGAAGGTGAAATATTGGGAAGAATTCAAAGAAGCCCAAGCCAAGGGGGAAGTAGCATCTATGAAAAAGATAATATCCCAGGCAAAGGCTACCCAGATAGCTCCTCAGAAAATGATTCCAAGGAAAGAGGCAGAATCCTAAATAGAAAAGTGGAATCCATGGGATCAATTTGCCCAACTGAAAGGCAGAGAATCAGGCAAGAAGATATCTTCTTTCCATCCAAAGCCAAAGGGAAAGAAGGATTTGGATCAGATAATATCCTTAGCTAAAAAGTGGAAAAAAGTGTACCAAAAATTAGCTTCTAATTCTGAACCTAGTTTCTTTTCTAAGCCAACCTCTGATGTAATTACTTCCTTTTCTAATGATATGTGTCATAATTTCAAAAATTTTTGTGGAAATTTGGATAGTGTTTCCACCCAATTGGATAAGTTGACCTCAGTAGTGGCCAAATTAATTAGTAAACAATAAAAAGCCTTAGGGATGGAAGATATTAAGGAACATACAGAACAATTATTGGAAACAATAAACCAAGGTAAAACCTGTCAGACTCAAACCAGTGATAATATGTTATGAAGTATCCAAGAAGATTTTATTATTTCCTTTCAGCCTTTTAAAGAAGAATTAATTAATACTACTAACAACTCCATTATGCCCCTTCATGAGAAATTGGAGCTGCTTAATAATAAATTGAACCTGAAACTTAATCTGATCAAGAATGATCTTAGAGACTTAATATTCTGTCTGACAAACCCCTTGGGGAGTACCACAGAGGAACCAAAACCTCCCAGACAAACAAATTCCCCTTATGCACCACCCCCAATAGGAATTCATAGGAGTGAAACTTTCAGTCCTAGTCCTACTCCTGAAATGGAACAAGCCCTCAAACTTTTACCCCCTATCTCTGAATTTCCTAAGTTCTCTGGTGAAGGAGAATACAACCATATAAATTTCATCAAATTTATTGACTATACGATAAATTTCTATGACTTGCCAGAAGCTACAGCTGTATTCAGATTGCCTAGGCTCTTTGAAGGATTAGTATTAGATTTTTTCATCAGTAAAAGAGAAGAAGTAGGCTCCTTACAATGTAATTCTTGGAAACTCCTAATTCAAGAAAAATTTGGTTCTAGGATGTGGAAAAGTAAAATGATGAAAAATTTCAAAAATTCCTCATTTGACCCCTCCAAGGATAAGCCTCACACATTTTGCTTAGAACAGAAGAGGAGACTAGACTGCTTCTATCCAGATGCTGATAAATAGGAATTTAATGAAAGACTTATCAACCTGTGCCCTGGAAACCTTAACCATAGTGTGAGATGCATAATGAGTATGGATGCTGAATTAGTAACTCTAATCAATGTGCTGGAAGAAGTAATAGATATGAATGGGTTAGACAAGAAGGCTTCTTCTTGACCCAAAGATAGCTTCAATACTAATAAAACTAGGGAGCAGCATCCTCTGATAAATATCCCCAAAAATAAGAAATCTAATGAGAACAAGGATAAAGAAAGAATACCTGGAACTTTTTGGAAATTTAACAAAACAGGACATATGAGACAAGACTTCCCATTACCAAAGAGAAATATAGCCGTAATGGAAGGAGAGCATGAGATTGAAGGGAACCAGAACTATGAAGAAACAGCTGATACTGAAGGATCACTTTCTGAATTTGAATTGATCCTAACTAACCCTATCAATTTAATAGAAGGAGATATAGGTACTTCTATAGAAATCAATAACATCCATGGTTACTCTAGTTTTCCCCAACAATGGGACCCTTCCATGATTCCTAGGCATGTCACTGATGTTAAACCACTAAAAGTTAAGCCTATGAGCGGTAAGAGTTATACTACTGGTCAAACTTTTTATGCAAAAGGATTGTATAAAGGCAGACCTATAAGGTTATTACTTGTAAGTGGGGGTTTCTGTTCATGTGTTTGCACTGAATTCTTGAAAAAATGGGATCCCAACTGGAAAGAACACCTTCTTCCCGTTTCAAAAGCTATTTTTAGCTCTTGCAACTCCCCTATGAATGCTATTGGAGTATGGAATGCTCTTATAATACTTCCCCATACTAAAGGATCTTTGAGGATTCAAGTGGAATTTGTGGTATTGCTCAATGGATTATGTGACTACCTGATAATAGTAAATGATGCTTTATTTCACTATGACATAGATGTGTTCCAAAGTAACTGAAGGTATTTCACTGTGGGTGGTAACTGGGAGAAGAAGTTTAAGATATGCACTATCAAAACTAAATTCCCCTCTTCTACTTATCAAAAGCACTTAGAAGAATTCAAAAAAGAATACTTCTCTCCAGCGGCTCTAAATGAGAAACTTTGTGAAGAACCAAAGAAAGCTATATTTACAGTCTGTTTTGAGAATCCAAATGCTTTCTGTACTAGAGATCATCCCATTAGTGATATCAAAGGACATGACATGGTATTGACCTTGACTATTAAGCCTCCTTATCCTCCTCACCTAAGAAGACCAGCTTATCCATCTAGTCCTAAATTTAGAATAGCTCTTGAGGAACACATCCAAGAACTTATAACCCAACAAGTATTGAGGAAGGTTGGGCATAATGAAAAAGTAGATGTGACTACCCCTGTAATCATAGGTTGGCATAATGATAAGTCAAGAATGGTAGGAGACTTCATAATTCTGAATAACTATACTCAGGCAGACTATTATCCCATCCCCTGGATTGATCATGCTCTGCATAACCTTTCTAAAGCTAAATACATCACTACTATGGATATGCTTAAAGGTTTCCACCAGATACCTATAAGCCCTGAAAGTAGAAAGTTTATGAGAATAATCTTCCATTTAGGAGTATATGAGTATCTCAGGGTGCACTTTGGTATAAAGAATTCCCCATCACACTTCCAGAGAGCAATGGATACAGTTCTAGGTACTTACATCAGACAAGGATGGATGATGGTTTATATAGATGATGTCATCATATATTCTGATGATTGGGTTACTCATATAAATCAAGTAAGATTAGTCCTCCAAACTATTTCCAAAGCAGGATTGAAACTCTCCATGAAGAAATGCAACTTTGGATATGGAGAACTGAAAGCTCTGGGACATATAGTCTCTGGTCTAACTCTAGCTGCTGACCAGAATAAGATAGCTGCTGTAATGAACAGACCCATGCCTCAGAATAAAACAGATTTACTATCATTTACTATTTTTTGCATTTACTACAGACAATACATCCCAAAGTCTTCTATGCTAACTAAAAGTCTGTATTAAATATGCAACAATAACACTCTCTTTGAAATGACACATGAGAGGTTGAAAAACTATGAAGAATTGAAAATAGCTATGACCTCCACTCCTCTACTAATCCAACCAGACTACTCTCAACCCTTTAAGCTGTACATTGACGCTTTTATGGAAGGGTTAGGAGCTGCCTTAAACCAAGAAAGAATAGAAGAAGCAAACCCGTCAAGAAACCAGTACCATTTATATCTAGACAGATCAAAGACACTGAGAAAAGATATGGAGCCAGTCAGATGGAATGCTTGGCTCTAGTATGGGCTCTAGAGAAGTTTCACTTTTACTTAGAAGGCACCACTTTCAAATTAATTACGGATTGTAATGCTTTAAGAACTCTCATGAATATGAAGAACCCTAGTAGACATATACTCAGGTGGCAAATTGCTATACAACAGTATAGAGGCCAGATAACTATAGTGCATAAATCCAGAGCAAAACACCAGAATGCTGACAGTTTAATTAGGAATGCTTTGCCTAATGACCCTAGCAATCCAGCATATGACCCTGAGGATCAAGATATCTTTCCTATGTTAAACATCAATCTTTTTACATCAGATGCGCCAATTATGGGGATCCAGCTATATGAATTAGATACTGCTTTCTTTAATCTATTAGGAGAGAAATATTCCTCTGACATCAAGCTTCTGATTACCATTATGATATGTGAATACCCAGAAGCAGCCCTGATAAATAGTTTATCAGCCTCATTACTCAAACCATATAAAGAAGGGAGGTTCACTTTTTGGGATGGTATCCTATACTACAGACACCAACATTCCAGTGTGTTGATATTGAGCAAAAAGGAGAATATACAACACATACTTCAGGAATACCATGACAACTGTTCATCAGGGCATCTATCCACTGAAAGGACCTTGGAGAAAGTGAAGCAGACTGCTTGGTTTATAGATTGTAAAGAGATTACTGTTAAGTATGTTGCTAGCTGTGAGACTTGCCAAAAATCTAATAAAACTACTGGAAAAAGGTTTTGACTCCTACAAAAGATCTCTGAACCCAACAATAGGTGGGAAATCATTAATATGGATTTAGTCACAGGCCTCCCCCCCTGGAGGTACACACTCATATAACTCTGTCCTGGTTATAGTAGACAGATATTCTAAGAAGGCAAAGTTCTTACCTAACCACAAAGAAGGCAATGCTATGGATGTGGCTTTGTTATTTTGGAACAGGATTATAGCTGATGTAGTTATACCTAAGATTATAATCAGTGACAGAGACCCCAAATTAACTTCTGAATTCTGTAGGAATCTATATGATATACTGGGTACTAATTTAGCCTTTTCTACAGCATACCATCCCCAGACTGATGGATTAGCTGAAAGGATGATCCAGACCCTGCAAGATATGTTAAGAAGATTTTGTAGCTTTGGTCTAGAGTACAAAAACTCAGATGGATATTGCCATGACTGGGTAAGCTTACTCCCAGCCCTGGAGATGGCTTATAATAGCATTAAACACTCTACTACCAAAGGAGCCCCTTACATACTAGAAAGAGGATGGATTCCAAAACTCCCCGGGAATAACCTGAACCAAAACTTAGCCACCATTCACCCCACATCTCTTGACTTTAAGAAAATGATAGACCTGGAAAATAATCATTCTCAAAAATGTGTAGAGCACGCATTGGAATACAAAAAACAAAGATGGGATAAATCACACAGAGAACCTGAACTTAAGATAGGAGATCAGATCTTGATATCTACTGCCAACTTCAACAGTTTAGCAGGGAACAGAAAGCTCAAAACAGCTTTTATAGGGCCATTTTTTATGAATAAAATGCACAGAAATAATTCTGTGGAAGTAGTCTTGAGTTAAGAATTGTCAAGAAAGCACCCAGTATTCCCTGTTAGCTTAGTAAAGCACTTTCAACCAAAAGAAGGTAGCACCCTCCCTCCAGTAATAATCCCAATAGAACCTGACCCCGTGAAAGAAAAAGGGAAATTCAGCAGGATATCAAGAGAAAAGAAAGAGAGATTGCAAGATAAAGATGTCAGACTATACTTAGTAAGATACAAAGGAGAATCTGCAGACAAAGATGAATGGTTACCAGATAGTAATATACCTGATGGACCAATGCATCTTAGAAGCTACAGAGCCAGTGAAAGAAACTGGAATACATGTGGAATTAATTTTTCCCAAAAACCCCAGATTTTTTTTCAGATATGGCCATATCTTGGAGTGGGGGAATGTCAGCTTCCTATTCTTTCAGAGGAAGCTGCAAAAGGAACAAAATAACATACATAAATAGCATAAATAAAAAATAAATAAAACTCTTATTAAAGGAGAAATAATATTGAAAATATTATTTCAAATTATGAATCTATATAAAAATTAAGGTAGGATCACTCACTGACACCTACCTCAAATTTTTACTGCTTTTATTTTTAAATGTATTATGAAGATTTAGAAAAAGACACGGCCTTGGGATTTTGGCCATTTTAATATTTCACACAAAACCCCACGTATAGGTTTCACTGTGAATTTTGGGACAGAATCCATGAAAGGAAATGTTAAATTCACAGCTCATTGAGTTGTGTACACGACTCTGTACACAACTCTTTGAGTCGTGTACACAGCTCAATGGGCCATAAGGCACCCTACAAGACTCAAATGAGCCGTGTGGCATGCTACACAACTCAAATGGGCCATGTGGCATGCTACACAACAGAAATGGGCCGTGTGGAAAGCTACACGACTCAAATTTGGCGGTGTGGCATGCTACACGTCCCATTTGAGTTGTGTGGCACGCTAAACAACTGGAATCAATTTGTGTAGCCTCCACTAAATAATAAATAATGAATAATAAATAATGAATAATAAATAATGAATAATAAATAATAAATAATAAATAATAAATAATAAATAATAAATAATAAATAATAAATAATAAATAATAAATAATAAATAATAAATAATAAATAATAAATAATAAATAATAAATAATAAATAATAAATAATAAATAATAAATAATAAATAATAAATAATAAATAATAAATAATAAATAATAAATAATAAATAATAAATAATAAATAATAAATAATAAATAATAAATAATAAATAATAAATAATAAATAATAAATAATAAATAATAAATAATAAATAATAAATAATAAATAATAAATAATAAATAATAAATAATAAATAATAAATAATAAATAATAAATAATAAATAATAAATAATAAATAATAAATAATAAATAATAAATAATAAATAATAAATAATAAATAATAAATAATAAATAATAAATAATAAATAATAAATAATAAATAATAAATAATAAATAATAAATAATAAATAATAAATAATAAATAATAAATAATAAATAATAAATAATAAATAATAAATAATAAATAATAAATAATAAATAATAAATAATAAATAATAAATAATAAATAATAAATAATAAATAATAAATAATAAATAATAAATAATAAATAATAAATAATAAATAATAAATAATAAATAATAAATAATAAATAATAAATAATAAATAATAAATAATAAATAATAAATAATAAATAATAAATAATAAACAATAAATAATAAATAATAAATAATAAATAATAAATAATAAATAATAAATCATAAATAATAAATAATAAATAATAAATAATAAATAATAAATAATAAATAATAAATAATAAATAATAAATAATAAATAATAAATAATAAATAATAAATAATAAATAATAAACAATAAACAATAAACAATAAACAATAAACAATAAACAATACACAATAAACAATAAACAATAAACAATAAACAATAAACAATAAACAATAAACAATAAACAATAAACAATAAACAATAAACAATAAACAATAAACAATAAACAATAAACAATAAACAATAAACAATAAACAATAAACAATAAACAATAAACAATAAACAATAAACAATAAACAATAAACAATAAACAATAAACAATAAACAATAAACAATAAACAATAAACAATAAACAATAAACAATAAACAATAAACAATAAACAATAAACAATAAACAATAAACAATAAACAATAAACAATAAACAATAAACAATAAACAATAAACAATAAACAATAAACAATAAACAATAAACAATAAACAATAAACAATAAACAATAAACAATAAACAATAAACAATAAACAATAAACAATAAACAATAAACAATAAACAATAAACAATAAACAATAAACAATAAACAATAAACAATAAACAATAAACAATAAACAATAAACAATAAACAATAAACAATAAACAATAAATAATAAACAATAAACAATAAACAATAAACAATAAACAATAAACAATAAACAATAAACAATAAACAATAAACAATAAACAATAAACAATAAATAATAAACAATAAACAATAAACAATAAACAATAAACAATAAACAATAAACAATAAACAATAAACAATAAACAATAAACAATAAACAATAAACAATAAACAATAAACAATAAACAATAAACAATAAACAATAAACAATAAACAATAAACAATAAACAATAAACAATAAACAATAAACAATAAACAATAAACAATAAACAATAAACAATAAACAATAAACAATAAACAATAAACAATAAACAATAAACAATAAACAATAAACAATAAACAATAAACAATAAACAATAAACAATAAACAATAAACAATAAACAATAAACAATGAACAATAAACAATAAACAATAAACAATAAACAATAAACAATAAACAATAAACAATAAACAATAAACAATAAACAATAAACAATAAACAATAAACAATAAACAATAAACAATAAACAATAAACAATAAACAATAAACAATAAACAATAAACAATAAAAAATAAACAATAAACAATAAACAATAAACAATAAACAATAAACAATAAACAATAAACAATAAACAATAAACAATAAACAATAAACAATAAACAATAAACAATAAACAATAAACAATAAACAATAAACAATAAAAAATAAACAATAAACAATAAACAATAAACAATAAACAATAAACAATAAACAATAAACAATAAACAATAAACAATAAACAATAAACAATAAACAATAAACAATAAACAATAAACAATAAACAATAAACAATAAACAATAAACAATAAACAATAAACAATAAACAATAAACAATAAACAATAAACAATAAACAATAAACAATAAACATTGTATGGGCCCCCACACGTTGAGGGGCCCTGCACAACTCCCACAGGTCTTTTGCAACCCAACACAACTCCCACAGGTTTTTTGGGGCCCCACACAACTCCCATAGGTCGTGTGGGGCCCTACACAACTCCCACAGGCGGTGTGGGGCCCTACACGGGTCCCACTCAACTGCAGCTGTGAATTTAACATTACCCATCCAAGAATTCTGTGATTTGGAGGAGTTACTTGCGGAAATGTGATTTGTCACAATTCCCGCACACAGACGCGGCAACCAACACATCTGCGCGCAGCTGAGAAGCAGAACTGCCACCCTGTAAGCGTACCCTGACAAGCCGTGTACGCAGCCACGGGCATCTGACAAGTAAGCATCTGCCGGACTACAGGCTGACAGAGTGACAGGCGGCTCAAGAGGCCCAGGTACCACGTAAAGGTGCTACAACCTAGACAGGGACATACTAAATATGTAGTAAATGTCCCCGTGGAAAAAAGATAATTCAAAAATAAATAAAATTATATAAAAATACTTAAATGAAATTTCTACGTATTTTTATAAAATATAATTAAAAATACCAAATATGTTGAAAATAAGATAACTACCATTTGTAAAATATCTTGTAATACTTTAAATAAACAATTGTGAGAAATTTCAAACATCATTATTTCTGTGACATACTAAGGAAAATGATTATGTAAGAATATCAAATGAATTCTCATAGCTTATATTTTTAATTAATTTTTCTGAGTAAACCAACAGAATTTTGAAAATAAAGACTAAAATCAATATCATGATTTTACTCCCATCAGCTAATAAATAATGGGAACCCAATTTAAATCAAATTACCTGTAGGAATCTCTGCTAAGAAAAATTATTAACATCTTGGGAATATTTACTAAGGATAATTAATTAAATAATAATTATGTGGATAAATTAGTGTTATTCACACATCTAAACATCAATCAAAAGGTAGAATAATTCCCATACACTGTGGAATTATATGTTACCCATGCTACAGCACCAAAAAAAAGTGACAGGCGACCACTCATTACCCTTCTAGCCTTAGCACCCCTTCCTTTGAGCCCCTGTATCCCTCAGAAGGACAGAAATGGAAATCAAAAAGATATAAATAAAGGCCCTTTTTGAGGTATTGATACCCAGAGACCCAGTTATATTTACATCCAGAAACTGTGCCAAGGTAATCAAATACTTATAAGAGATAAGTAATTGATTCATGTCTTTAGTCTGATTTATAATATCCATCCCGCAACCCTTTTTATCAATTTAAACTTCTGAACAACCTTTTTAACCCCAGTAATAGGTTTAACCCATCAGTGCATGTCCCAAAAAGTTACCTAAAGGATTTAATAATATACCGGTAAGTCTTATTATCCTTTCTTTGTAGTTGAAGCTTTGCTAAAAGGCCCTTCCACTTCACCATATATTTTATATATATATTATTTTTGGGCAATATCTCCTTTAAGAATATGAATTAAAGGTTCCAAAGTAACCAGGTATACATGTTTTCAAAGTGAATTCCCTGAAGAGAGGTTTAAAAGATTCCCAATATTATTGCATCCCCTCTATTAAAATTATTTAATAATCAATTTATTAATATTGATTAATAATATTAAACAATAACCAAACCAATTAACCTTGCAATAGCTTTGTCCAAATGTTTTACAGATTTTTGCTGCAATCATTGAATAATATATTTATTATTTATTCTATCACCTCTGGTAGCTAAAGGATAGCAAGGTTCTTGGCATCCAGGAGGCTGACAATTTTCAATAGAGCATCCATAACACTTTTCCACTGCAGTTCAGCAAGCTTTACCTTTTTCTTATTTATAGATTGTTCTATTGTCAATTTATTCTCCACCATCAATCTTTCTTAATTTCCTTTTGAGTTGAATTGTATTGAGCCCATCTTTCATGCCTTCTCTAAGTAAATGTAATGCTTGACCTGATATTCTCCTCAGTTGAGGATGCACTGAAGGACTTTCTTATGGTTGATGATTGTGTAGGCCATTTCTAATGGAGAGATTCTATGTGGGATCTTCCACTTTCCTAATTGCATGGATCATGAATTGACACCCAAACTTCCTATTGTGAGTTTTCCTTTGATGTTTGGCGAGGCATGGCCCTTCATAAACCCCATATCTGTCACATTCTAGATGGACTTATTTATCCTTTCTTGATTTTAAATTTTTCAATGTGTAGCCATCCATGGCTGCACATTTTTGACAATAAATCTTGGCTTCTTTCCTACTAACAAAGCTTCTCACAGTATGAGGTTCAAGAAGCTCTGGCACCCCTTATTTACATTAGTATTTTTCAAGCCAAATCTTTCTCACTCCAATAACATATGAAACATCACCGGTGCACTACCTTTAGTCAATTCATTTTGTGACCAAACATCTTGTTCCTCTTGTGAAGAAACATGTTGTTCCTCAATTGTAACTCTAGATGAGGATGCAATTGGGGCTTCCAATGTTTTCTTTTCCAACTCCCTACCCAAATCCCTAGATTTCCCCAAAAATTTGTGAAGTACACTTTTCATTAAGTCCTTTAATGTAGCTTTGTTTAATCTGGGAGGGCTTGCGCTTTCCACTTTTCGCATAAAAAAAATCAACATCAATGGCAATTTAGCATTCAATGCAAGTTTCAATCCAAAAAATCCAAAGGTTAGCTCACTTTCCAATAATAGTCTCACATAGTGTGTCACATTCCCAAATTTGGGTTGACGCCACTCAAGTGTGGTCCAGGGGTGCCTAGGTACCCCAATTGCCCCCTCAAATGGCCCATGTGGGGCCATTTTGCCCCAAATGGGCCTGGAAAACAGGTGTGACCCCATTTGCAACTTGATTTGAGTAGCAAATGGGGGTTTGCAACCACTTGGGGGTTGTGCCAGTCCAAAGAAACCTGGATCATGCTTTGTTGGGGCCTGGTTGGGTGGTTTTGAAAGGCCATTCACAGCTGTTTGCAACCTTTGGGTTGCAAATTTAAAATTTTCCAAAACAAAAAAGTTACTCTATAAATAAGAATTAAATTTCCTTTCTTCAATTAAATTCATAACATGTAGTTAGTAAGCTTGATACAAATCTAGTAATATTTTCATGCAACACAACTCTGAACCAAATTTCTCAACAGTTGTAAAAGAAATATGACATTAAGAATAGATACATAAAGTCCCAATTCTTCCTGTTATGTAAATATTTTTGATTCAATTAATGTATTACATAAATATGGTGCAGAAATATTCTGAGACCATCCAGAAATCAATTTGATTTTTGACTCCCAAACCCCACCAGAGTCAAAACAGGTTTCACTCACCATCCCAGGTGCTACACCTGCCGGCAGGTGCAGTTATTTTTTTCATAGTGATTGCTGAGTGGATGACTAGATACAGCATAATGGAAATTTTTCTGCAGCTAGGAGAGCAATGATGCAATGAATGAAAGGAACAAATATGATGAAATAGAATGTTCTATTGTGACAGGTCAAAGTGCTTGTTTGAAAATGAATGATACTGTGTCAATACATGTGTAAATTGGAAATTTAAATGAATAATGTGATTGCAAGTAGATCAAATTGGTACGTAAATGAATAGCATTGGCTGTGTAAGTAGTGTGTCAAAGCCACTAGCAGGCATTTCTGATAGTCCAGGTGTTATGCAATATGCAAGCCAATAATGCTCAAGTGACCAGAATTGTCAGCCTCCTGGATGCCAAGACCCTTGCTATCCTTTAGCTAACAGAGGTTATAGTATAAATAATAAATATATTATTTAATAAATGCAGCAAAAATATGTAAAATACTTGGATAAAGCTTATTGCAAGGTTAATTGGTTTGGTTATGGTTTATTTTTATAAATCAATATAGATAAATTGATTATCAAATATTTTTATAGAGGGGCCACAATTATATTGGGGATCTTTAACACCTCTCTTCAGATATTTCAGTATGAAAACACGTAGTCCTGGTTACTTTGGGCTCTTTAGTTTAACGGATATTTTGCCCAAAGATAATATGTATATAAAATACACGGTGGAGTGTCAGGGCTTTGTAACCAAGCTTCCACAACAGAGAAAGGATAATAAAACTCACTGGTATATTATTAAATACTTTGGGTATCTGTTTTGGACATGCACTGGTGGGTTAAACCTGTATACTGGGGTTTATAAGGTTGTTCAGAAGTTCAAATTCATAAAAAGAGGTTGAGGACGGATATTATTGATCAGACTAAGCCATAAATCACTTACTTATCTCTTTTAAGTATTTGATTACCTTGGCACGGTTTCTGGATATAAATATAACTGGGTCTCTGCCCATCAATATCCTCAAAAGAGCTCTTTATTTATAGCTTTTGGAGTCCCAATATTGTCCTTCTGAGGGGTACAGGGGCTCAAAGGGACGTAAACTGAGGCTAGAAAGGTAACTAGTGGTAGCCTGTCACGTGTCATTGGTGCTGTAGCACGGGTAACATCTAATTTTGCAGGTTATGGGAATTATTCTACTTTATAATTGATGTTTGGACTTGTGAATAATACTAATCTGTCCATTTTATGTATTATTTAATTAATTATCCTTAGTAAATGTTCCCAGTAAGTTAATAATTATTTTAATAGACATTCCTACAGACATTCTGATGTCAGTTGAGTTCTCATTATGTATCAAATAATTGGAGTAAAGTCATGATATTGATTTTAATCCTTATTTTTGAATTTCAGTTGATTTACTAAAATAATTACTTAAAAATATAAGTCATGGGAATTCATGTAATACTTTTACATCATTATTTTTCTTAGTATTTCACAAAAAAATTTATTTCTAGAAATTCTCATAATAGTATATAAAAGTATTTTAATATATTTTCTGAAGTTGTCATTGTCTTATTTTCGACATTCTTGGTACTTTGAGTTATATTTAATAAAAAATACGTATAAGGGCTATTTAAGTATTTTTATATAGTTTTATGTAATTTTAGACTATCTAATATCCACAGGAAAATTTATTACATATGTAGAATGTTCCCATGTGGGTTGTAGCATGTTTACGCAGTACCTAAGTTTCTCAGGCCGCCTGTTACTTTGTCAACCCGTAGTCCCGCAGCTGCGTACTTATCAGAGGCCCGGGGCTGCGTACACAACCTTGAGGGAGTGACAGGGTTGTATCTCAGCTGCGCGTGGGGGCATTGGCTTCCGCGGCTGCGTGCGGGAATTGTGACAGAACACATTTCCGTCCGTAACTCCTAAAATATACACAACACCTCAATTCTGACTGAATTTTAAGTGTGAAACCTATACGTGACAATACTTGTGAAATATTTAATTGGCCAAAAAAGTTCAATAGTGGTGCCGTGGTATTTTGGTCTTTCTTTCCTTAATTATTTAAAAATATAAGGAGTTGGATTTCAAGGGTGGGGTCAGTGAGTGACCCTACCTAATTTTGGGTCGAAAATCCATTTTTGTAATAATATTTATGGTTTTCCTACTCCTTCTTAGGTTAAATTTATTATTGTTAGTTTTATGTTATTTCTGTTAGTGTTTCAGCTTGCTCTGCAATAGTAGCAAGCTGACAAGAATTGGATTGGCTTGGTTCCAGGAAAAAGTTTTATTCAAGAATGGAAAGTGCAAGGAGACTGAGTTTAGATGCAAAGTTGATTGGATGTTCAATGGATATGTTGAATAGTGATGATAAACAATAACCCTTATACTTGGAGTTTGACATAGTCTCTTTTGCACCATATTCATATTACTGCCCCTAATCATGTTGGTTTGGGATGTAGAATGATGGCTCAACAAGCCATGATGTGTTTTGGTAAAAAGTTCTCTCAACCCTGGAGAAATGTTCCTGCAGTGGTATGGGTTACCATACATTCTGAAAATTTGTTTGTCTTCTGGCCGGTCTTGTAGCCTTTTTTAATAAATATTTTCCTGTGTAAATCCAATTTTATGAGAGCTTTAACCTGTAGACACTTCAGTAATGCTGACAGCATAGCTCATCTATCATTAAATATCTCAGTTATATGGTTTCAAGAGTCAAATTCTGGTAATTTTCCCCCAGAAAAGATTTAGTTCAACTTAGGAGTATATTGAAGAAACCATTGATACCAAGGAATCAAGTTGCCATGAGCTGCACTATTTATTGGACCCAATTTGATTCTAAGTGCCTATGTTGTGCCTTTGCAACAAATGAGGGCTAGACTTCAATAAAAATTTCAAGGAACCCATTTGAATCCCATTTTTCAATTTTTATCTTCTGTCAATTGGCATCTTATTTTTATCCCTAGCTTTACTTCATATGACCTTTTGTGCCCATTTCACCTCCCTTGTTTGTGTATGTACCCATGTCTACATGCCCATTGTGCCATCTTTTGGTATATAAAAAATACAGACCAATAGGTGCCAATCAAGCTGCCAATCTGTAGGTTTTTCTATCTATTTCCATTAAGGAAGAATTCAGAGGTCCAAAAAAAACACAACTGATTTGCAGATTGATGAGCACTTGTTGAACTATAATCTTACTTTCTAGATTTAGTGTTAACGTTTATAATATGCCTGAGCTTTTGCAAGAACGCAGCAGTTTAATCCATTCTCTCAACCTCAGACCTTCCTCTGCCTTTGTCCCGAGAACTCCTCCAAGTCTTCATTTGTTAATCAGTCGTTAATTTCTTATGACCCCATATTGTTGGTGTCCCGTATATTTTGTTTCTTCCCCTAGCCTCTGCCTTCAAGCCGGAAACTTGGGCTGCCTATTGTCAAGTCGGTAGTATCAGATACCCTCAGATTTAGTTGCGAGGAGTGACTCAGTATTGCCACTCGCTTGGTACGCGGGTGTGAGATGTCCTAAGAATGTTGCTTGGAAAATAGAAACGTGGGGAGGAGGGGGTGGCACCTTGTCATGATGAGCTCCTGGTTCTATATGGCTATTTACCCAATCTTCCGCCATGCTTAGTAGTGCCAGGGTCGGATTTCTGCTTGGCGATCAGAAACTACTCCAGCCAGAAATCGACACCAGCCCGGGAATGTTTGGTATTCAACCATAGCGTAGTAGTTATATAATATTCTCTCATTTTGGAGGCAGGCTAACGTTTCGTCAGTTTCACCTGCTCAATAAGAAGGTTCCTGTCACTGCATGCTTGGTGCCGACACGGTGATTTGGGGGAAATACAGAACAATGACTTGGGCCTGGGTGAGGGCAAAGGTAAACTGTGGTGGATCGGTGAGGCTCCCCTCAACCTTTCATCTGTTGGATTCCCCAATGTATCCTCACGCAACCTCCGTGTGGTCTATCTCACAACGCACATAGGCTGATGATAGTGCATCGGGGGTCGTACATGATAGATCAGACGAAAATGCAGATTTTGGGGCGGTAGCAGGCAAAAGGATGAAAGCTTGGTCGCGAGAAAGCTGGACAGAGCGATCCGCAAGCAGGGAGTGCCGGACAACCGATGAGGCAAGCAACGAGCAAGTAGAGCGGTGTGAAGTTGTGGATTACCTCGTCTGAATGAGGAAGCCGGATCATTTTTTCCCGATGGACTGCTCAGAGGTGAGAGGAGGAGTTGGATGTATTCAGCCAGTCTTTCACTATCGAGAACCGCTCCAGACATTTCGGAGAACTTCAAGTAGAGAACGGGCAGATCAATGGGCGGTGAGCAAGTATTCGAAGAGCCATTCAATCACAAATAGATCAATACAGGGTGACCACTGACGCTCGTCTTGTGTTGCCAGGCGGTTTAGACTGTCATCGGCCTCACCCTCTCGTCGGACAAACCCAGATAACGCATATGTAACATTTTTGCCTGGAATGGCTTTGCCCTCCTCGTCAACCTCGGCGATGTTAATCTGAACAGAGGAGTGGTCCTTGGCCGTAATCACTGGGGTGAATTGGGGACGGGGATCAAGTCAACTTCGAAGATTCAAATAAAAAATTGATGGATTGGGTATAAAAGCTGACTGACGTCTGTTGGTCGCTGCACACTTCCGAGGCACGTACAACTCAACGACAATTCCTTGATCGTTTTCCATCTGTAAGGGCAATTCTTAGAATGAGCATCCTAAAAGACGGCGCTGCTGTTAAGGTGAGAGGAAGGCTTCGGAAAAGCGCGGGGGACATGAAGAGGTTGAATCGATTTACACTGACAATGTCCGGTACTTGAAGTTTGAGGGTGGATTTGGGGTCGAGTTGTCGATCGTCGGTTGGCGTGATTGCACTGCCCCGTGCCACAGCTGTGTATCGCTCGTGTGTCGGCCGAGGAAGGTTAGGTTTCAAATGGTGAGACCGGTAGGGCTTACCGTGCGCTCCGGCGCGCCGTGTGGTCGGGCCGGCTGGGGGACGCCTGGAGCCCAACCATCCGGCGGTCACCCGGCTCGACCAGCGCACCTCGTCCGTGAAGCACTACTCATCAAGGCCAATCCAACACCCCAATCCGATCCCGACCACGCCTAGAAGACGAGGACGATATGAAGTTCAGCAAAGGTTAGGCTTCCTCACCAGTCACGTTGATGGCTACCAATGGATGCAGCTAACGACCTGTCTTCGCCACCCCTTTCTTCCTCGATACCTCCCATTGCGTTTTGCATCTTTCAACCTCGTCTGACCCTATCGACCAATACATTCATACACATCTGCCTTTTCGTCCAACCGACTCAATGCGGATTCTTGTGATGCGTGGCTCTGGCTAATCCTTACAAACCGCTCTTCGCCGTGCCAACACTGATTATTAGATGTCTCGAGCTCCCGGCGCAAGTCTCGAAAGGCCCACTTTCAGGCGCCCTCTCACCAACGCCGGATCATCATGTCCTCTGGCCTTTCTAAGGACCTAAGGGCCAAATACAACGTATGTTTCCCTGAGACTCGGTCTTTCTCGCACAGTCTCACCACTCTCATCCCCTACGCTTTTTGAGCAGGTACGGTCCATGCCTATCCGCAAAGATGATGAAGTTCTAGTTGTCAGAGGCGCTTTCAAAGGCCGTGAAGGAAAAGTTCTTTCCGTTTATCGTAAGAAATACGTCATCCATGTTGATAAAGTTACTCGGGATAAGGTAGATCGTCACTCTTTTGATTTCCAAATTTCCTCGGCATGGTTTCTTGCTCTTTGGTTGACTAATCTGGATTTTTTTCAGGCTTCTGGCCAAACTGTTCAAGTAGGAATTCATCCCTCCAAAGTTGTCATCTCCAAGCTTTATTTGGACAAAGACCGCAAAGCTATTTTGGCAAGGAAGGACCGAGGTAGTCCCAAGGAAAAAATGCAAGTTGATTAATCGCGCGCCTGGGTGACTTCGAACACGATTCTTCTACAACTTGCAAATAACTATTACTTCGAAATAAATCCCTGTGTCCATGCGATATGCTGCAACACTTGCCCACCGATTCCGAACTGTACTTTCCGAGTTCCTGCGGTCCATCCCGCGACTGTTTTCACCGTTTCCCGATCAGGCTTCTCGTCCGTGAGCCTGTTAGTTGATCCGGAATCCCGCGCTTTGTTTCCCTGTCCATTCAAGAGATGAAGCCATCTAAGTGAAGATCGATTACCCAATGGTATTGAATGTGCGCCCCTGCATGGTCCTCTTTTAGGACGACAGCAACATACCCCCTGGTCAACTTCACGCTCGGATGAGTTGACTCCTGTTTTGGGTATGATTCTACTCCTTTTGCTCCTTTGAGTTCGTGGCAACAATTTACTCGAACGCATGGCCGTCGCCAGCACGCCACCTTCTGTCCCGCCTGGCCGTGACTTACGGCAGCAACCTTTTCATCTGAGTTGGTATTTTGAGTATGATCTTGCAACAGACACGGCAATCTGTTGAATGAGTGGTCTCTTTAGCCCTATTGTCTAAATTCAGAGTTTAAACCGTTGCTTCTGTTGATGTTCAAGACGAAATCAAAGTCACTCAAACGCATCCTTGATTCAGTTGGAAATACAAGGGCTGACATGTGCAGGGTCAGCGCCGCCAATCCGACTTGATCTGCATTTCTGTTTTCATTTACTTGGGTCAAGATGTTTATCAAATGCATAATAGGGTCACAATGCACAGTGTTCCTAGCAATTGCATGATCGCCCAGTTGAGTGGCTCATTGCACACAGATAGTGATCAGTGTGGCATCCCATTGCGTGGGCGTTGATGTATGCCTTATATGCCCACACAGTCCACCAATCACCTTATTGACAACAAGGGACTCAGTGATAAAATAGATAAAACTGGTTCAAACTCCAAGACAAACTTCATTGATCTGAAAACCAAGGGTTTGTGTGGTGATCTAGCTGAAGGAAAGATCAAGCGCATCCTCATCAGATGCAGTCAAATGGTGAGTGATTCCTTAACCAAGGCTGCAAACCTATCCTTGGTCTCCTGTCTAGTGAGTCACGTTTGCTGAAAGGATCTCTGGTTGAGGGGGTTTTGAAATTCCTAACTTGATATATTTGCTGTCTTCTTGACTTCATTAATTTCAAGTAATGTACCCTCAAAAACTTTGCTCTTCACAAACCTCTCAATGTCAATCCTATTTTCTCTTTGTTTCATTGTATAGTTTTTTATGTTTCCTCTTATTCTGCTCACATTCATCTCATAATAATATTCATCATTTCACACATTCCTTCATGTCCTGCATTTGATGATCATCCTGATCATTTCATATACTGCTGTCTTCTTGTTGTCTTTCAAATCATTCTTGTGCACTTATATCAAACAAATGCACCACTCAAATTGAAACCAAGTGTCTTGATAAAAGACAGACGTTCATCCTCAAACTGTAAGCCATTATCATCAATGACCTTATGGACCACCAGTTTGACTCTCACTGTCTTCAGAACCACTGGTTCAACTCTCCCCAGAAATAACTACAAATTTATATTGTCCATTTCTCCAAGCTTTATCAATTCCCTTCCAAGTCTAACTTTGAGTCCTACATCATCAACCCTTCTCAAAATCATTCCTTAAGTTATCCATCTTCAATGGGTTTATTTCTAATGGTATCATTTCTGTTTTTTTTTTGCCTTTTGAATCATTCAATTTTTTTAATTGAAAGCATCAAGAAATCATTTACTATTTCATGTTATCTTCATATTTTTTAGGTCCTGTTTTCCAAGAAGAAATGAACCCATCAAGTTTGTTTACAAATATTGGACCAAAAGCCTCCAGACAATAGGATAATTTGACTGGTTCAGAAGACAAAGCCAGGCTAGTTCAAGTGGTCTTTGGGAGCTCTTAAGTCTTGAACATGGGAGGGTGTCACACTTCAAGCTTAAGGGTTATTGTCTTCTTCACTTCAACATATCCTTTCCTCAGTACCATCTACCTCAGTCCATAAGTGTGACACAAACAAAGCACAACATCAATGGTGCCTTCTGCTTACCTCCTCTGGCTCACGTAAAGACCTTCCAATCTTGGCAACTGACTCAGTATATACTTGCAAATCTTGCAGGTAACTCTACTCTGGTTGACCATCCATTTCAGCTTTGCTCTTCCACCCTGGGTATCATCAACCCTTGGACTTCCATTCTTGGTCATGCACTCACACTAGTTTGCACCCATGCCTAGATAGCCACACCAACTGTATAGTTTGAAAATGGACTAGTCCTGTACCCTGCATAAACTAAATCTTCAAATTTGCATTGTTTTGCATGTCATTCCTTCCTGTCCCATCCATTACATCCTTGTAAGCTCAGATTCTATTGTCTTGCACCTACGCTACAACCTTGTAAATGACTACTGTTATTTCATTTTGCATTTCATTCATGTCATTCATTGCCTCATTGCCTCCTAGCTTTAGTCAGACATCTATCAGGTTGTATCTAGTCACCTTTGGATTACCTTATAAAGGCTGCATTGCCTGCCTGAAGATTGTCTCCTCAGTTAGTTAATTTAATGCTTTCTTGCATCTTTCTAAATCCAGTCATCACATTTGGCCTGGCTTTGGTTTCCTTTCCATTTGAACATTTCTCCCCTCTTCCTGTTTTTTGAGTACCCCATCATAAGTTTGGACTTTGCAGTTAGCCTTGCTACCCTACATTTTCCCTTGCACTCAGTCTCTTCCTTTGCGCTCAAAATCATCTAATATTGCCCTATAGTACATGGGGTGGTTGTGTGAAAGTAAATTAACTAAATCAACTCCTCTATTTTAGTTTTGCAACCTATAGTATATTTCTTCTTTTACAATGTCATGTACTTGCTCAACCAGGAATGCTTCCCTCACCCCTTACAATGATTATATCCATTGGGTAGGAAGATCCAGCGCTTCTTGGGCCCAAAAAACTTTGGATCCTGTCCCTTCTTCCAAATCTTCTTTGGTTGAACCCCTCAATGATCCCCCTGCTCCTCAACAGGAAGCTCCAGTGGAACCTCTCTAAGAAATCAAAGATTCCAAACACTCTTCCAATGAAACCTTGACTTGTGGTAGATCAAGGATTTGCACTAATGCTCCAAAGACCAAAGCCTCAACCATGCTCTTGACCCTGATCCAGACTCTTAACCAAAATGCCTTGCAATCTGGTCTGAGTGGCCCTAGCTTCTGTACTCTGGGAATGAAGCAACCTGATCATTTTAAGGGGGAAAACTCCCATGAAATTAGATCCCATTTACAGTCTTGTAAAATCATCTTCTCAAACAATCCTCATAATTTTCCTACTGATAGACACAAACCTATGTATGTGTCTTCCTTCCTTGGTGGAAGAGCCTTGCATTGGTTTAAAACCATACCTCAAACTATTATTTAATACTAGTCCCACTTGTATCCTCAACAATTGGGACAAGTTTGAGCAGCAACTGTTCACCCTGTTTGGAAACCCCAATGAATTCCAAAATGCCAAATACAAGCCTAATAACTTAGTCATGAAAGAAAATAGTAGAGTTTCTGTTTATATCTCCAACTTCCAAACTTTGCAGTCTTGCATCCAATGGAACAAGGCAGCTCTTTTATTTCAATTTTGAAAATGTTTACCAGCAAGCCTAATTGAGCAACTTGAAGTTGGGGGACATAAGACAACCTCCCTTCAGCATTTAATTGACCTGGTGATTGAGTTTGATAATGGCTATCACAAAAAGAACCGCTCTTGGAAAAACAACCATGGATCATCAACCTTGGATCCAAAGGCAGATGACTCTTCAAAGAAACACTCAAAGAACCTGAAAAAACCCAAACCAAATCCAACCTCAAACTCCAACCCAAAAGTGAAGGCTGTTTCCAAAACTCCAAAATTCCTGGACAAGGAAACTTGGATGCTCCAGAATGAGGAACTACTGAGGAGGGGAGAGAATGGGTTATGTATGTATTGTGGAGTAAAACATGACATTGATATTTGTGTGAAGCGGCTAGAGCATGAAGCCGCTAAGCAGTCAAAAAATTAGCTTGTAGTTTTTCTAATAATTGCAAGGAAAACTACATATTATCTAAATTACAGCAATTCAATATTTGCACTTGCAAGTCAGTTGGTGCTCCAAGTTTGAGATTTGTCCTCTTCCATCCCAACAATTCCCCTTTTTGTTTTATACTCAATTCAAGCGCTAATTTTTCTATTATAAGTGAATCTTTTGCCACTTCCAAAAATATTACCTGCTCCAAGATAGATAAGTTTCCCATATATTTAGTAAGTAGTGCAACTGAGCAGTGTGGTGGTCTTTTATAGAAGCAAGTTGGAATTGGCTGTGTGCTGCGCGCTCAGCAATGGGTTCAGCTTTGCCGCATTAAGCCGTGCTGCAGGCTCAGCAGAAGTCAAATTGGGCTCAGAATCTGGGGATGTGGGGTGGATTGGATTGCGTGGATGTATCTTGGATATCTGGGATGGCGCCTTGGACGGATGCCAAAATGCGCGGGGGGCTCTGAGTTGGGCGTGGCGCAAGGGCCATGTCATGAGAAGGACAAAAAGGGTGGACGTAATGGCAGGGGGGCAATACAGATGGATATGGGGTATGGGATGGGGTTGGAAGGATAGATTTGGGCTAGTGTTCTGTACTTAGGGGTTGTATTTTATTATTCTTGTTTTCTTGCAGGTGTACCTAGGTTAGGGTTGAGGGGAAGGTTACTTAAACCGCACCCTCAACCCAGATGTGGAGGAGAATATCTCATCATATGTCATTGGATCATCATAGGTTTTTGGAAGGATCTTTACTCTCATTTTCTCTATCTCTCAGCCAAAGGGTTTACAGATGCAAGGGATCAGTAACTTCCAAAATTGGGAACCATTAAAGGAGAAGTCCTCTTCTGAATTCCACATCTGGGGGTCTGGCCGGGAAGTAACCTCTTGTTCCTTGTCTCTTGAAACTAACAAGCACAATGTCCCAGTACCACCCATTGACCATTTTGGGGTTTTCTAATGTTACCCCCACTCCTCTTTCTCCTCCTCCTCCTCCTGCTTCTCAGAAGCAACCCTCATCAGGGTCAGGATACGGTGTCCCTCTCTCCAAAAACAACTCCAATCACAAGCCTGTTTGCATCAGGCTGGGGGACTATTGACATATCCAGTTCAACACTGAGGACATTGAGAAATTCCTTGTGCAATACAAAGGAATTGCCAACACAGAAGGTGCAAAAGGTTTGGATAAGGCTTGTCTTGTCCTCCTCTTCATTATGGAAAAGGAGAATCTTTTGGATGTGGAGGAGATGGAAGGGTACAAGGAACTAGATTTTCAAAAACTGAAGGCAGAAATCTTGGCGCGGTGGGGAAGGTGCAAACCTTGGTTTTGGTAAAGCAACTTTGAGCAAGCCGCGGCGGAAGTGAGCGCAAATGGTGGAGTCCGGATGCGGACCCAATTGGGGGAGTATGTAGCAATGTTTGACCAGATCAACCATTACCTGGCAAAGAACAAGGTAATAGCGGGTCAGACGGGCGCAGTGAAGAGGGAATTTCTGGGCGGACTTGGTCCCCAACTCCGCGGGCGGGTGCAGTGGCACTTGTGCAACAACAACTGGGTAAAGAGGTTGCTGGATGGGAGTGTTGCACTTCTTCCGTACATCCTTATCATCCGTTGGGTGGTGGAAAGCAAGTTGGACTTGAAGGAACTGATGGAGGACATGGAAAGGTCAAAGAAGTCCGCTTCCCACACTCAGGCAGCGCCAATGAAGGCTCTGTTTGCAGGCCCCTTAAAAAAGGGAACACCCTCCAGCAACATCAGTGACAATGGGCCCGGAGATTAGCAAGATGATGGAATTGATGAAGGATTTGCGCATCTTCCTGAGTCAAATGTTGTCAGGGCCATGCAATCTGCCTCCTCAGATTGGGGGACCTCTTCTGCCGTCAAATCCACCCACATTGCGGTTATGCAATTACTGGGGGGACAAGGGGCATTGGCTCTTGGGGTGCAATGACATGACAAGGGACCTCAAGGCGGGATAGGTTTGACCGGTGGGAATGGGATTCATGTTACCAACGGGAGAGCAGATCTCCACTGAACCTGGGAATCCAACCTTCATGGAGCAAGTGGGCGTGCAAGGTCAGGATTTGGGGGTAACTGCTCAAGCTTTTCTGGAGATTGTCACCAGTCCCGGGGTATGGAAACCGCCTTGCGTGGAGGCAAAAGTAAGGGTACTAGCCATGGAGGAACCAGCGACTGTGGAAAAGATGGATATGGATGCCAAGGAACAAGTCCCGCCGGCAGCTCCTAAGCCAATTGCGTGTGTTCTGGAAACAGATGGACAGCCAGTGAATCCGGTGGGGAAGAAGAAGGCGGTGGAAATTGTGCGCAGAGTGATGGGGAATGAAACAACTATTGCCTTGATCTTGAAGGAGTTTGCAGCGGTGTTTCCAGTGGTAGTAGATGAGATGGCTCAAGCGCTGAAGGATTGCGGACACAATAGGATCCCTCCAATGGGGAAGCAGGTGAAATTGGATTGGGATGATGCAGAGCGCAAGCTAGCGGGGATAAAATTGGTTTCAACTCTGCTGGCTTATTTTCCAATGAATATTTTTTGGAAGGAACGTATGGGCGCTGGTGGATAGTGGTTCCATGGTGAACCTTCTTCCATCTAGGCTGGTTGATGAAATGGGATTAGTTTGGCGGAAATGCACAATGGGGCTTTTGTTGCTTAATGTTGGGGCATGTTGCATGGATGGGGTTGTGGAGGAGGAAGAGGTTGAGGTTTCAAGGGTCTGTAAACCACTTTATTTGTTATTGGTTGATTTCAGGGAGGCTATTTTAGGATGGCCATTCATGTTTGGGTTCCAAGTGCAAATGACATTTGATCCAGAGGCAGGGACAGAAGCGTTGAAGGTGGAAGATTTGTCCAGCGGACAATTCAAAACCACAATCTGCAATCAGGGGTTGGGGAAGTGGATGCAGGATTTGGCAAGAGAGGAGGAGGAGGACCCCGGTGCGGAGTTGGTTTGCAAGGGTGGGTTGGAGGTGGATTTTGATTAGTTGGCCAAGGTTACTGCATGCAGCAAGCTCCGGCTTTGTGCCGGAAATCAACCAGTAAAAAGCAAATGGGAAGTAGGGAGGAAGCACGGGACGCGCAAGTGCTGGAAGTAAGGTCCCTTCCTCAGTCTGCATTGCTGGGAGGTACTTTGCAAAAACACTATCATTGTGCCACCATTGTGAGCAAAGGCAAAAGCTGAAGTTTGGTTTTGACTAGGATCTATGGTTAAAAATGTGTGCAGATGGTGCGGCGCCATGTTGGGAAGTATAAGCCGGTTGCATGTAAAGTCCATCCCTGGAACAAACCAATGCCACAGGATCTGAACAGACCACTCCAACCAATCCCTTGGTTGCAGGACCCTTGGAAATCTCTGCTGAAGGTGTCAGGATGGGTAACACAATCTGAGTGGGTTGCGTCCTTTAACGTTTGACCACAGGGCTGGTTAAGCCCAGAGGAACAGGATTTTCTGACATTGGTACTTGTCCTCCAGGAAAGAGCGCTTGCGTTTGGACCAGAAGAGCAGGGACTGTTAAAAAGAAAGATAGGAGACCCTTATGTGATTCCAAGGTTTCCACATGAACCTTGGCAGATAAAGCCAATTCCCATTCTGCGGGAGGTTTGGGGGCCCTTCTTGGAGCTGGTGGGCAAGCATGTAGGAACAGTCCTTGAAAAGCAATCAACATCAAGTTACTTGAGTCCAATCTTTGCGGTGGTTAAGCAGGATGGGAAGTATTTACAGATTGATCATGATGTGAAGTGGCTCAATTTGTTTACAACCCGAGAGGCAGGAAGACCTCTGTGTGTGAACAAGTTTCTGGAATCTATGGCAGGCGCGCGTGCTACAGGTTGGTGGATGTGATGGGCAGATATGATCAGTGTGAACTTGATTGGAGTTTGCGGCCAATGACTGCCTTGGAAACCAGATTGGGAAGGATGCAAATGACACAGCTGCCCCAAGGCGCAACTAACTTGGTTGCGGTTTACCAAGCGCAGATGAACTGGATTCTGAAGGAAAATCTTCTGGAGGGGCTGCAGATTTTCATTGAAATTGCGGGCATGAAAGGCCACAAGATGGATTATGGAGGGGAAACCCTTATAGGCGCTCTGGAAATTTGCCAATTTTTCTGGGAGTACACGCAAACATTGGAACAGATCTTGTTCTGGATTGAGGAAGCAGGGCTTACAGTGTTGGGAAAAAAGTTATCAGTATGCGGACCCGCTCTTCTAGGGCATGTGGTGGCTTCCACAAGAAGGCAGATTGCGGAAAATAAATGCAACAAAGTCCTTGAGTGGCCAACGCCAAATAATGTATTTCACATTCTCCAGTTCTTGGGATTGTGTAGCTATTTACCAATGTTCATCAAGTGGTTTTCAGAGGTTGCTAGTCCATTGCAGGCATTGATGCTTGAGGGCACGGAATGGACCTGGGGTTTGAAATGTGACAACGCCTTTGACAAACTTAAGGAGATTGTCAGATGCAATATTTTACTGCGGGACTTGGATTATGACGCTGGAGGAATTAAGTTGACTGTGGATTTGAGAAAGCTTGGCGCAGGGGCGGTGCTGACACAGGAGGATGAGGGGAAAGATTGTCTGGTTCTTTATGAGTCTGTTACGTTTACGCCAACAGAGAGCCAGTATTTGCAGCCAAAGTTGGAGCTTTGCAGGGTCACTAAGATTGTGCAGAGGTTGCAGAATTTGCTATGGGGGATTCAATTCATCCTTCTGGTGGATGTGGAGGCGCTGGCACAGATGATCAATTCGCCAACGCTGCCAAACATGCCTATGACCAGGTGGGTTGCATTCCTCCAGTTGTTCTCTTTCATGGTGGTACATGTTCCAGGGAAGGCCTTTACAATTCCGGACGCGCTGTCTTGGTACCTGTGCAATGATCTGTACAAAGGCGCAGAACCCTTGATTTTGGAGGCTCCAAATGTTAAGGTAGGTGTTTGACTTCTGCTCCAGCAGTCCGGGAGGTACGCTGTCCTCAGTTTGTACTTGCCGGATCTTTGGTTTCCGGATGATACACCAGCCAAGATTGTTAGATGGATTCAGTGGAGAGTGGGGAATTTCTACCTGCAGGAAGGACAGCTGTGGCAGCGGAGCCCGCTGGTACCGCTTGTGGTCAGCACGTCAAGGGCGGACCAGGAGGTAATTCTGGGAAGTCTGTATGACAATCTTGGCCATTGCAGCAAGCTTGAAACGTGGAAGCTGGTGTGGGCACGGTTTTGGTGGCCAGGTGTAGTACCTGCAGTGTGGGAGTGGGTATGGTTGTGCAAAGCGTGTCAGAAGCGGAGCGCAACATTACCTTGCAAAGTAGGTATTCCCACTGGGGAGGACCCCTTGTTTGGGTGGGTTTCTCTAGATGTTGTGCACGTCAAGGCAGGTAGGTTCGCTTACCTCCTTGTTGCGCGTGAAAATCTGTCAGGATGGGTGGAAGCGCAGCTGCTGGTGAAGCTCTCAGTAGAGAAGGTTGGGCAGTTTCTGGAGGAAGACTGGTTTGTGCGTTGCGGATCACTTTGCTTGGTAACGCTCAATGGGGGTTTGGAGTTCTGGGCCAATTGGCAGAGTTAGTGTAAATTTGCGGAGCAAAGTTTGGGAAAGTGACAGAGTACTATCCAGAAGGTGCGGGGATGATTGAGCGCGGTCACCAGCAAATCAAGGAGGCAATGGTGAAAATGTGCAGGGAGGATGGCAAGCAGTGGCTGGAAAACCTTCCCTTAGTTCTTTTTGCGGATTGAATTTTGGTGAACAGATTGACGGGTTATTTGCTATACAAGCTGCCATTTGGGCAGCGGCCTGTGCTGCTGATTAACATTGAGCGGGAAACCTTTCTGGGTATTGATTGGTGGAAGGTTAAGATGGCTGCGGATCTAGTCAAGGCCCACACCAAGCAACTCCTGCAACGGGACAAGATGTTGGAGAAAGCGGCTGGAAGACTGAAGGCAAACCACACAAAGTCCGTTTGCTACTGGGACAAGCGCTGCACGCATAAACTCTGGGATCCGTTGCAGCAGGGGCACTTGGTTCTGTTTTACAACCAGAGCCTGGAAACTCAATGGGGGAAGCTGTTTGCTAATTGATGGAAAGGGCCTTTCTGCGTGACATCCAAGTTCACCAGAGGTAGCTACCAGTTGGAGGAACTAGATGGAACTCTGGTCAAATGGAAGGCCGCAGCTTTGCATGTGAAACAATTCTCTGTGCGGGGCTCAACCTCATTCAACAAGACGGCTGGTTTGGATAGAAAAGGGGACGGTGTGAAATTCAGAAGAGGAATTCTCCTTTAATAGTTCCAAGTTCAGAAGTTATTGATCCCTTGCGTCTGTAAGCCCTGAGTGCAACTGTTTGCCCTTTGACTGAGAGATAGAGAATTGAGAGTAAAGATCCTTCCCAAACCCTATGAAAACCAATGATCCTCTGTGAACCAATCCTCCATGATACCCGTGTTGAGGGTGCAGCTTAAGTAGCCTACCCCTCAAACCCGACCTAGGTAAAACCAGAAACAAGCAAGAATAATGAAATAACACCCCTAAGCACAGAACCCTAGCCTCAACCCTATCTTTCCCATCCCATAATACACAACCCATATCCCATATCCCATATCCATCCGTATCACCCACCTGCCATTACGTCCACCCAGTTTGTCCTTCTCATGAAGTGGCCTTGCACTGCCCCCAACTCAGATCCCCATGCACATGTCCATATCTGCCCAGTGCGCAATTCCAGATATCCAAGATATATCTGCATGATGTGGATCCGCGTCTTGCAACGCAAAATCTGTCCATCCCATTTCTCCAGATGCTGAGGCCAATTTGACAGCTGCTGAGCCCCCTGCTACTGCTGAGCGCCCAGTGCGCAGCCTATTCCAACTCAAGACCACCACATCCCCCCCCAACTTGAGTTCTGTCCCCAGAGATCCACCACTATCTCACCTGCGTCCCACCATACCCCAGCTATACTACTTCAAACCGCACCCCTTCATCAGACCAAAGACAGAAAAAGAAAAAAAAAACCATCCAACACCCCTCAACAAATATGTCCTGTACCTACTGCAGCCAGAACAGCCTTCTGTGCCAAATTCTTCTGGGAAGGCGCGCCTGTGTCCCGTGCCAAGCCGTACACCACCACTGCTCCCTGTCGGAGGGCATGCCACACAACCTTCCCTGAGGTTGCCCGTGCAAGAGGACCCGTTGTGACTCCTTTGTGATCTCAAGTGAAGAGGAGATCTGGACAAATGAGTGGACTCCTCCTGGCTTGCCTTGCAAACGCCCGCAACATGCCCCTCGAAATCCTCCGTTGCATGATAGCCACAACTTGGGCTTGCCCTTCTGCCAGGCTGGACCTCCAAGGAGCCAGGATTTCCCAAAATTCACGGACTTTTGGAACGCCGCCCACAAGTGGGCCGCGCAGGTTTGGATAAATGTACCAGTAATTGACCCAAGGATTCCAAACCTTCCGGCTGCGCCTCCTCCACCCCCACCAAGGCCAGCTCCACCTCTGTGTCCTCCCACTCCTCCAAGTCCAACTCCTCCTCTGGCGTCATCTCCACTGCCACCATTGCCATCAACTGCTCCCAGGTCATCACTGGAGCCTGCACGCATGCCATCTCCCATGGTGATCAAGTTGTCACTGCAACCCGCGCCTGCTGCAACTCCCAAAATCCTGGAGATCCCCCTGGTTCCAGCTCTCCCCTTGTCAAGGTTTGACACAATTGTAAACAAGGCAGACAAACTCCTCTGGCAATTCCTATTGGTTCCTTACGCGCACACTGCCAATGCATGACGCAAGGTCCTGGCGGCTTTCCAATCCCTAGCCGCAGAGGCTTCCCTGGAAGCGGAGGATTTGATGAGGACTTGGCCGGCATAGGCGGATTTCCCCCCTTTCTTCCTTCTTCCCTTCATTCCATCTTGTATTCATCCCCGCATCCATTTGCAAAGATATGGACTTTTGCCGCGCCATCTTGAGTAGCCTTTGGGCTTTGTTAGAACTGTGAGAGAAATAAGAGCCACACGCAAGATCCGCAAGAGTGAGAAGGATCCGCGCCACTGAGAGTATCTGGTGAGAGTAAGAAAGAACATTCACGCGCAAGATCCAGGCTTTTTAGAGCAACCCACAAGAGTGAGGAACCTGTGAGAGTGAGAAGTATCCCCTCAAGGTACCTGGATTGCCCCAGACAAACTGCCACACAGTTCCCCATACCCATCTACAGAACAGAGAGAGTACAAAGAAAACCAGCCCTGCGCGCACATTCATGAGAGATAGAAAGAAAAAGAATCCACCCAAGCCCATTCACAACTTCCATCTATAAGATAACCAAGAAAACTTAAAAATATTTTTTTTTAAAAAAAACACCAACCCGTTGCCAAGCCTGCGCCTTTGCTCTTTGACCCACATCTGTACTACGCAACGCCCTTTCCTAGTTCCCTGAATCATCCATTGGAAATCCTCCATGCATTTGCATCTGTATGCGGGGCTTGTCCTTGCATCCGCGGACCCAGCTTTGAGCCATGCCTGCACCTAAAAGAAACCATCCATAGCCAGAAATAATCACAAAAAGCCAATCCAGAGAGAAGAAAATAAGAAAACAAAAATTCTGGGGTGTCTAGTTATTCCGGCTGTGAACCGGCTAGAGCACCCCCTCACCAAATCCAATCATATCCCCTAATCATCCAACCTTCCCCCCCCAACTTGGCTGCTGTCCCCAGAAGTATGCAGTCATTTACTCCGCCAGAATCAAGGCGTGCGTGCAGGCTCATCCTTGGAGGAAGGATCCACATTATCCTTTCCTCTGCTATCCAACCCAGCTGTCTTGTCAAATGAAGTTGAACCTTGTGCAAAGAATTGTTTCACGTGCAAAGCCGCAGCCTTCCACTTGAGCGGAGTTCCGTCCAATTGTCCCAGCTGGTAGCTACCTCTTGTGAACTTGGACGTCACTCAGAAAGGCCCGTTCCATTGATTAGCAAACAGCTTCCCCCACTGAGTTTCCAGGCTCCGTTTGTAAAGCAGAACCGATTCCCCCTTCCGCAACAGATCCCGGATTTTATGCACATAGCGCTTGTCCCAGTAGCGGACGGACTTCATGCGGGTTGCCTTCAGTCTTCCAGCTGCTTTCTCCAGAATCTTGTCCTGTCTCAGGAGTTGCTTGGTGTGGGCCTTGACTAGCTCCGCGGCCATCTTAACCCTCCACCAGTTGATACCCAGAAAAGTTTCCAGCTCAATGTCAACCAGCAGCACGGTTTGCTGCCTGAATAGCAGCTTGTACGGAAAATACCCTGTTGATCTCTTCACCAAAATCCAATCCGCAAAAAGAACCACCGGAAGGGTTTCCTCCCACCGTTTGCCATCCTTGCCACAAATCTTCACCATTGCATCCTTGATTGGATGGTGACTGCGCTTGATCATCCCCATTCCTTTCCAATAGTACTCCATCACTTGCCCAAACTCTGCTGCCCAACTTTGCACCAAATCCAAAAACCATCCCTGGAACTCTGCACCTCCATCAACCATTGCCAGCCAAAGTGAACCGTAATGCACAAACCAATCTTCCTCCAGAAACTGACTAACTTTTTTGGCCAAGAGCTTCACCAGCAGCCGCGCTTCCACCCGTCCCAACAGATCATGACACATAAACAGGAGGTACGGAAACTTACCTGCCTTGATGTGCACAAAATCCAGAGAAACCCTCCCAAACAAGGCATCCTCTCCGGTGGGGATACCTACTTTGCAAGGTAATGTTGCGCTCCGCTTCTGACACACTTTGCACAACCGTACCCACTCCCGTACCACGCAAACTACACCCTGCCACCAGAACCTTGCTCTCACTGGCTTCTGCGTTTTCAGCTTGCCGCAATGTCCAAGATTGTCATGCAGACTTCCTAGGATTATCTCTTGATCCGCCCTTGACGTGCTGACCACAAGTGGTAACGGCATGCTCCGCCGCCACAGCTGTCCTTCCTGCAGGTAGAAATTTCCCACTCTCTACCAAATCCATCAAACAATCATGGCTGGCGTGTCATCCTGAAACCAAAGATCCCGCAAATACAAACTGAGGACTGCGTACCTTCCGGACTTCTGGAGCAGAAGTCACACACCTACTTCCATCACCCCTACCTTAACTGTTGGGGCCTCCACATCCAAGGGTTCTGCACCTTTGTATGGATCATCCTGCGGGTACCAGGACAGTGCGCTTGCATTGTAAAGGCCTTCCCTGGAACATGCACCACCATGAAAGAGAACCACTGAAGGAACGCAACCCACCTGGTCATAGGTGTGTTTGGCAGCGTTGGAAAATTGATCATCTGTGCCAGCGCCTCTGCATCCACCAAAAGCAAAAATTGAATCCCCCATAGAAAATGCTGCAACCTCTGCACAATCTTAGTGACCCCGCAAAGTTCCAACTTTAGCTGCGAGTACCGGCTCTCTTTTGGCGTAAACATAATGGACTTGTAAAGAATCAGACAATCTTTCCCCTCATCCTCCTGGGTCAGCACCGCCCCTGCACCACACTTGCTCAAATCCACAGCCAACTTGATTCCTCCGGCGTCATAATCCAAGTCCCACAGTACAATATTGCGCCCAACAATCTCCTTGAGTTTGTCAAAGGCAATGTCACAGTTTGAATCCCAGGTCCACTCCGCACCCTTACGCGTCAATGCCTGCAAAGGACTAGCCACCTCTGCAAACCGCTTGATGAAAATCTGTACATAGCTACACAATCCCAAGAACTGGAGAATGTGCAAGACAGTCTTTGGCCTTGGCCACTTGAGGACTTTGTTGGGCTTCTTTTCTGAAATCCGCCTTGCGTCGGAAACCACCACATGTCCTAGAGCCCCCAGCTTGGGCACGCAGACGGCTAACTTTTTCCCCAACACCGTAAGTTCTGCTTCCTTGATCCGGAACAAGATCCATTCCAGCGTTTGCGCGTACTCCCAGAAAAATTTGCAAATTTCTGGAGCTTCTGTAAGTGTTTCCCCTTGGTAATCCATCTATTGGCCTTTGATGCCTGCATTTTCAATGAAGATCTGAACACCCTCCGGAAGATTGTCCTTCAGAATCCAGGTTGTTTGCGCTTGGTAAGCCGCAACCAAGTTAGTAGCACCTTGCAGAAGCCGCATCAGTTGCATCCTGCCCAATCTGGTTTCAAAGGCAGTCATTGGACGCAAACTCCAATCAAGTTCGCGCTGATTGTATCCACCCATCACATCCACCAGCCCATAGCATGCGCATCCTGCAATAGATTCCAGAAACTTATCCACGTGCAGAGCTTGTCCAGCGTCTTGGATTGTAAACAAATTGAGCCTCTGCAGATCATGAACAATATGTAATGACTTCCCATCCTGCTTAACCACCGCAAAGATTGGACTCAAGTAACTTTATGTTGACTGCTTGTAAAGACCCGTCCCCACACGCTTGTGCACCAGCTCCAAGAAGGGCCCCAAACTGCCCGCGGAATTGGAATTGGCTTGACCTGCCAAGGTTCATGCGGAACGGTTGGAATCAAGCAAGGTCCCTGCTCTTCAGGTCCAAGCGCAAGTGCTCTTTCCCGGAGAATGAGTACCAAAGTCAGCAAATCCTGTTCCTCCGCGCTCAACCAGCCCGGTGGTCTGAATTTGAGGGCTGCAATCAGTTCTGATTGCATCACCCATCCTGACACCTTCAGTGGAGATTCCCAAGGGTCCTGCAACCCAGGGATTGGTTGCAGTGGTCTGTTCAGATCCTGCGGCATTGCTTTGTTCCGGGGACAGACCTTTTGCGCAAATGGCTTATACTTTCCAACATTGCACGGCGCCATCCGCATGCATCTGTTAACCTAGGTCCTAGTCAAAACCAAAATGTGGCTTTTGCCTTTTCTCACAAGTGTGGCACAATGATAGTGTTTTTGTGAAATACCTCCTGGCAATGGACACTGAGGAAAGGAACTTACTTCTGGCGCTCACACGTCCCAAGCTTCCTCCCTCCTCCCCATTTGCTCCTCACTGGTTGACCGCCCGCACAAAGCCGGAGCTTGCTCCATGCGGTAACCTTGGCCAACTAGTCAAAATCCGCCTCCGGACCACCTTTGCAAACCAAATCCTCTCTGGGGTCCTTGTCCTCCTCTCTTGCCAAATCCTGCATCCACTTCCCCAACCCCTGATTGCAGATTGTGGTTTTGAATTGCCCGCCGGATGAATCTTCCACCATTAATGCTTCCATCCCCGCCTCTGGATCAAACATCATTTGCACTTGGAACCCAAACATGAATGGCCATCCTAAAATAGCCTCCCCTCAATCAAACAATAGAAAAGAGAGTGGTTTACGGACCCTTGCAGCCTCAACCTCTTCCTCCTCCACAACACCATCCACGCAACACGCCCTGCTGTTAAGCGCGCATTTCCGCCAAACCAATCCCATTTCATCAACCAATCTAGATGGGAGGAGGTTCACCAGAGGACCGCTATCCACCAGTGCCCATACCTTCCTTCCAGCAATCTTCATTGAAACATAATCCAGTGGTGTTGAAACTGATTTCATCCCGCTAGCTTGCGCTCTTTGTCATCCCAAGCCAAGTTTACCCGTTGCACCATTGGAGGGATCCTGTTGTGCCCACAATCCTTCAGCGCTTGAACCATCTTGTCTACCACAACCGGCAACACTGCGGCCAACTCCTTCAAGGTCAAGGGAATAGTTGTT
This sequence comes from Puccinia polysora, assembly GCA_025617555.3. Taxonomy (NCBI): domain Eukaryota; kingdom Fungi; phylum Basidiomycota; class Pucciniomycetes; order Pucciniales; family Pucciniaceae; genus Puccinia; species Puccinia polysora. The sequence continues at coordinate 3,934,811 of CM062630.1, read as the reverse complement.
TCATTCCCCATCACCCTGCTCACAATTTCAACCACCTTCTTATTCCCCGCCAGATTCACTGGCCCCCCATCTGTTTCTGGAATGCCGGCAACCGGCTTAGGAGCTGCCAGCCTTACCAGTTCTTTGGCATCCACATCCATCCTTTCCACCGCGGCCAACTCCTCTGTCAATAACGCCCTCACTTCCACTTCCACGCGCCGTGGTTGCTATACCCCCAGACCCGCAACAATCCCCAGCAAATCTTGAGTAGTTACCGCCAATTCCTGTCCATGCGCACGCACTTTCTCCATGACAGTCGGATTTCAAGGTTTGGAGGAGATCTGCTTGCCCGTTGGGAACATGAATCCCATTCCCACCAGTTGAACCAATCCTGCCTTGAGGTCCTTTGTCATTTTATGGCACCCCAACCGCCAATTTCCCTTTTCCGTAGTAATTGCATAACGGCAACATGGGTGGATTTGACAAAGGAGGCACTCCCCCAAGGTGAGGAGCCAGATTGCGCAACCAAGACAACATTCAACTCAGAAAGATCCATAAATCCTTCATCAATTCCATCATCTTGCTAACGTCTGTGCTTGTCATTGGTGGGTTTGCCTGAGCGTGTTCCATTTTTGAGGGGCCCACAGCCGGAGCTTGCATTAGTGCCGCCAGAGTGTGGGAAGCGGACTTCTTAGGCCCTGTTGGAAATGACTTTGCTGTGTCCTCCATCAGTTCCTCCAAGTCAAGCTTGCTCTCCACCGTGTGATGAATGACAAGGCTTTCTGGAAGAAGCTCAATACTCCCATCCAACAACCTCTTCACCAAGTTCTTGTTGTACAGGTGCCACTGCACCCGCCTGCAGAGTGGGAGACTGAGCCCTCCCAAAACTGCCCGTCTGTCCTGATATTGCCTTGTTCTTTCCCAGGGAGCAATAGATCCAATTGAACATTGCTACATAGTCCCCCAGTTGTTCCGGCATCTGGACTCAGCCATTTGGGCTTGCTCAAAGTTGCTTTCCTGAAACCAAGGTTTGCCCCTTCCCCACCGCGCCAAGATTTCTGCCTTCAGTTTTGGCCAATTGAGTTCCTCATACCCCTCCATCTCCTCCACATCCCAAAGCTTCTATTTGTCCGTGATGAAGAGGAAAAAGAGCCAAGCCTTATCCAAACCCATTGCACCTTCCACATTGGCAATTCCTTTTTATTGCGCAAGGAATTGCTCAATGTCCTCCATGTTGAACCGGATGTGAGGATAGTCACGCAGCCTGATGCAAACTGGCTTGTAGTTGGCGCTATCTTTGGAACAAGGGACAACATATCTGGCCCCTGATGAGGGTTTCTTCCAAGAAGCCAGAGGAGGAGGAGGGGGAAAAGGAGTGGGGGTAATGTTAGATGACCCTGCAATGGTCAATGGGTGGTACTGGGACATTGCGCTTGCTAGTTTCAAGAGACAAGGAACAAAAGATTATTTCCTGGCCAGACCCCCAGATGTGGAGTTCAGAAGAGGACTTCTCCTTTAACAGTTCCAAGTTTGGAATTTATTGTTCCCTTGCGTCTGTAAAACCTGAGTGCAACTGTTCTCCCTTCAACTGAGAGATAGAGAATTGAGAGTAAGATCCTTCCCAAACCCTATGAAAACCAATGATCCTCCGTGATCCAATCCTCCATGATACCCGGGTTGAGGGTGCAGCTTAAGTAGCCTACCCCTCAACCCTAACCTAAGTACAACCAGAAACAAGCAAGAATAATGCAATACAACCCCTAAGCACAGAACCCTAGCCTCAACCCTATCCTTCCCATCCCATAATCCACAACCCATATCCCATATCCATCTGTATTACCCACCTGCCATTATGTTCACTTTGTTTGTCCTTCTCATGATGAGGCCTTGCCCTGTGCCCAACTTGGAGCCCCCCACGCATGTCCATATCCCCCCAGCGCGTCATTCCAGATATCCAAGATATATCCGGGAAATCCGTATCCGCGTCTTGCAATGCGCAATCCGTCCAATCCAATCCAATCTGTCCATCCCATTTCTCCAGATGCTGAGCCCAATTTGACTGCTGCTGAGATTGCAGCGCAACTCACTGAGGCAAAGCCGCACCCATTGCTGAGCGCGCTTCCCCTTCTAAGCCCGCCGCTACTGCTGAGCACGCAGAGCGCAGCCTATTCCAACTTGCGTCTATAAAAGACCACCACAATGGCAACACAGATCCTTCTTCCAAGGATGAGCCCAGGCGCGCGCTTCGCGTCTGGCAGAGTAAATGACTGCAGACTTCTGGAGACAGAAGCCAAGTTGGGGGGGAACAATGGATGAATAGGGGATATCATTGGATTTGGTGAGGGGGTGCTTTAGCAGGTTCAAAGCCCAAATAACTAGACACCCCAGGATGTTTTTTTTCTTATTCTCTTCTATCTTGATTGGCTTTTTGGGATTATTTCTGGCTAGGGTATGTTTCTTTTAGGTAAGGGCAGGGTGCAAAGCTGGGTCCACAGATGCAGGATGAGCCCCACATTCTGGAAAAAAACCCAAGAACAATTTCCAACAGATGATTCAGGAAACTAGTAAAGTGTGTGGCGCGTAATGGATGTGGTTCAAAGAGCAAGGCACGGGCTTGGCAATGGGTTGGTTCTAGAAAAAAAAAAAGCTTTCTTTGGTTATCTTATAGATGGAAGATATGGATGGGTTTGGGCGGATACTTTTTCTCTTCCTCTCTCTCAAGGATGTGCGCGCATGGCTGGTTTTCTTTGTGCTCTTTCTGTTCTGTAGATGGGTACAGAAAGTGTTTTGCAGTTTGTCTGGGGTGGTACAGGTACCTTTAGTGGATACTCTCAATTGCGCAGATTTTTCCCACTCTTGCAGATTGCTCTCACAGCATGGATCTTGCACGCAGTTCTTATTTCTCTCAAGGTTCTCACAGGTCCAAAGGCTACTTAGTTTGGCGCGGCAAAATTCCTTTTTCTTTGAAAGATATGCGCGGGATAGATACAAGATGGAATAAATAAGAAAAGGGGGGGCAATCCACCTACATTGGCAAAGCCCTCATCACTTCCTCTGCGGCTAGGGCTCAGAAGGCCGCCAAAACTTGGCATTGCACATTGGTGGTGTGCGTGTGGGGGACTGCTAGAAAAATCTGGAGTAGCTTGTCCGCATTGTTCACCATTGTGTCAAACCTTGCCAGTGGAAGTGCCTGAATCAGGGGGATCTCGGGGATCTTGGGAGTGGCAGCCAGAGGGGTTGCAGCGGCCGTGGTTTCCAGTGATGACTTGATAACCACAGGAGAAGGCACATGCGCAGGTTACGGAGATGGAGACAGCGGCAGAGGAGTTGGGACTGGAGGAGCAGGTCTTGGGGGAGAGGGGGGACGCGGTAGCGGCAGAGGAGGAGCAGGTCTTGGTGGAGTAGGAGGACGCAGTGGTGGTGGGGGAGGCGCAGCCGGACACTTAAAGATTCTTGGGTCCTTTGCTGGTATGTTCATTGGTACCCGTGCAGCCCACTCGTGGGCGGCATTCCCATAGGCCGCAAATTCCGGGAAATCCTGGCGCCGCGCTGGTCCAGCCCAAAGGAATGGAGAGCTCAAGTCATGGCTCTTGCAAGAAAGAGGGTTTTGAGCAGCGCTTTCTGATTGGTTGCAAGGTGAGCGGGGAGGGGTCCACTCATTGGTTGAAACCTCCTTGTCACTCAAGACCACAAAAGAGTTGCGCCAGGTCCTCTTGCGGGGACAACCTTGTGGACGGTTGCAAGGAATTCAATTGGATAGGGAGCAGCCGCGGTGGCCGGCTGGGCACAGAACATAGGCATGCCCACCCGGAAGGATTTTGGCAGGAGAGGCCATTCCGGCTGCAGAATGTGCAGGAAATTTTGGGTAAATTAGGGTGGATGGGGTTTTTCTTTTCCTTGGTGTGATTTAGCGGTGTGAAGAGGGAGCCGGGGTAACTATGGTATAGTTGGGGGTAGGTGAGATAGTGGTGGATCTCTGGGGACAGAACTCAAGTTGGGGGGGATGTGGTGGTCTTTTATAGACGCAAGTTGGAATTGGATGCGCGCTCAGCAGAGGTGGCGCACTCAGAAATGGGTGTGGCTTTGCCACAGTAAGCTGTGCTGCGGGCTCAGAAGAAGTTGAATTTGGCTCAGCATCTGGAGAGGCGGGGTGGATTGGATTGGATTGGACGGATTGCGCAGATTGCGCATTGCAAGACGGGCAGATGTATCTTGGATATCTGGAACAGGGCGTCAGGCAGATTGCGGAAATGCGTGGAGGGATCCAAGTTGGGCACGGCGCAAGGGCCGCTTCATGAGAAGGAAAAACCAGGTGGACGTAATGGCAGGCGGGAAATACAGATGGATATGGGGTATGGGATGGGGTTGGAAGGATAGATTTGGGATAGAGTTCTGTACTTAGGGGTTGTATTTCATTGTTCTAGTTTGCTTGCGGTTTTACCTATGTTAGGGTTCAGGGGAAGGTTACTTATACTGCACCCTCAACCTGGATGTGGAGAAGGATATCTCATCATATGTCATTGGATCATCATAGGTTTTTGGAAGGATCTTTACTCTCATTTTCTCTATCTCTCAGTCAAAGGGTGAACAGTTGCACTCAGGGTTTACAGATGCAAGGGATCAATAAATTCCAAACTTGGGAACCATTAAAGAATAATTCCTCTTCTGAATTCCACAGCGGTTGCATTGGTTTTCCCAAAAATCAAAATGGAACTTTGAATTTTCCAATTTACCCAGCTTTGAATGGGATTTATATGCCTTGGATATCCCCAGAATGGACAATACCATTATAGGCCATGATTTTCTAGTTTATTGGAATCCGGATGTGAATTTGCAAGAATGATTCATTAAACTTTGAACCTTGCAACCCCAGGATGCTAACCTTTCTGTCAAACAGGAATTAAACAGCCTACCTGACACTGCCATTGAGTTGGATGACAATTTTCCACCAAAATATTTGCAATATCCTGACCTTCATTCCCAAGTTCCCTCTTCAGATTTAGGAGTTATTGCTTATTTTTCTGACTTACCTCTTCCTTGTTTCTCTGAAGAGAAACATGTGCCAAAAAAACAGTGTATTTTGAGCTCCCTAATCCTCTTGCATTGTGCAGGCACTTCAAATCCGGTGCTAAAAGATGAGGATATTGAATATTTAGAAATTATTTGAGAGTATTTACCTTTGATTTATCATGACTTTGCTGATGTGTTTTCAGCTGTAAAGGCAGATAAACTTCCTCCTTCCTGTTCTTATGATCAAAGGATTGAAATCACTGGCCCACCTCTGGCACCTGTACCAGTCTACTCTCTCTCAAAGCAAGAATCAACCGCGCTTTAAGAATACATTGCGGAAAATGTATTGAAAGAATTTCTTCAACCAAGAAATTAAAATACCAGCTTTCCCATCCTATTTTTCCAAAAGAAAGACAGCAGACTTTGCCTTTGCTTTGACTACAGGAAACTAAACCAGGTAACCCAGAAGAATGCCTACCCAGTACCGCCTATGTTGCACCTCCTCACAACCTCCTCACTCTCTTCCATGCTGCTGCTTATTTCTTGAATTTAGACCTTTGAGGCGCCTAAAAAATAATTTTCATTGCAAAAGGTCATGATTATTTGACCGCAATGAGAAAATGGTTTGGAAGTTATGAGTATAATTTCATGCCTTTTGGCCTCTGCAACACTCCTACCACTTTTCAACATTTTGTCAATGAAATTTTTTCTGACCTTGTAGAGAAATACCTCATGGTGTATCTTGAAGATATACTAGTCTACTCAAGAACTTTTAAAATATCACATTGCACATTTGTGAGAGGTGCTGCAGCAACTTCAAAAGAATAACCTGTTTGCAAAAGCCTCTAAGTGCAAATTTCATACTCATTCTCTTCAGTTTCTAGGTTTCATAGTCTTGCAGCAAGGACTATTGATGGATTCAGCAAACACTCAGCGCATATTGGAGTGGCCCGCACCTTCTTCAGTCAAATACCTTCAAATTTTCCTTGTTTTGAGTAATTTTTATAGAAGTTTTATTGATCATTACACCAAGAAAACTGTGAGTCTTACTAATATTCTTCAGAAAGACACTCATTTTGTTTTTACAGAACAGGCTGCTTTGGATTTCAAAGATCTAAAGAAATCCTTTGCCACTTCTCCAATACTCCCTCACTTCAACAAGCCAGCTTTCACTATTGTGGAGACAGACGCAAGCAACTATGGGATTGCAGGAGTAATCTTGCAGTTTTTTTCTTCCTCTTCCATTTTTCATCCCTTAGCTTTTGAGTCTTGCAAATTGCTTGCTGCAGAGCTTAATTACAAGATTTTTGACAAGGAACTTCTTGCAATTGTTTAATTCATGAAGAAATTGTGTTCATACCTTTTGAGCCTTATGGAACCCTTTGAGGTTTTAACTGATCACAACTCTCTTCAATATTTCATGAGCTCAAAAGTCCATACATGCAGACAGGAACAATGGGCCAAATACCTCTCCAAGTTCAAATTTACAATCAGGTACCATCCTGGGAAACAAGCAGTATTCCCTGATGCTTTATAATGTTGGGACAACATTTACCCAGGGGGGGAGCACCTTTTCCAATAACAACCCTGAAAACTTTAGGACACTCTTCTCAACCCAGTCTGCCCAACTCAGTTCAATAATCACTCACCTGCAAGACACAGCTTCCAAACTACAACAAGCTCAACTTGAAAATCCCAAGTGTGTCAAACTTTGAAAGAGTACAAATCTATTAGATAGTGGTTAAAGTATTGATGAAAATGGTTATTTAGTTTATAAAGACCATATAGTGGTACCAGATAATCCTTGCATTAAGTTAGATATCTTTGAGTCACGGCATTATTCTATGCTTTCTGGTAATCAGGGGCAGGATAAAACCTACCAACTGATTGCATGAGACTCCTATCGGCCTGGTATGACCTGTAAAACATGAAAAGAGCTAAAGCTCAAATCTGATAAAAGGATTGATAAATGAGTTAAAGGGGCTTCTGACATCAAGTGTAACAGACCTGGGAACAGGAGGAAAAGGGAACTCCACTTGATATGATTGTCTGAACAGATGATGAATTCCACTTGAGATCCCTATGTTTATATAGACTATGTACAAAACAGGCTGACAAGTGGTTGAGTATAAAATGAATAAGGTAAAATTAGCATAAGCAATTTAAGTGAAATGGTAAGTGAAATGGTAAGTCAAATGTTAAGCGAAATGCTTTGACTAAACAGTCTGATATCTATGACTAAACAGAATGATAATCAAAATACTACAGCACAGCCTAGTTATATTTTATTTTTTGTTTTAGTACTTTAAGATTAAAAATAATAAGATCAAATCAATCCAATCAATGAGACTCTGAGCTCCAGTGAAAGTCACATAAATGAAAACTCAAACACTAACATGACCAAGGAAGTAAAAGACTATGTTGTTGTGTGCTATGATTTTGATTGTAACAATTCCTAGAAACACCAGGATTACGGGCTGCTCCAGCCACTTCCAATTCCGCCTATTCCTAGGCACTCACTGCCTATGGATTTCATTTTGCAATTACCAATTTATAGTGGTTATGATTCTATTTGAGTAGTATTAGATTGCTTTTTGAAGATGGCTTTGTTTATTTTTAGTAATGTGACGGCCTCTTTGGAAGACTTAGCTAATTTATTCATAGAATATGTATTTTTGAAACATGGTCTCCCTGATAGTATAGTTATTTATTGTTGATATTTGTTTGTCTCTAGCTTCTGGACCTTTCTGTGGCAAAATTTGAATATCACTTCCAAATTATCAACCGCTTACCACCCAGAAACAGATGGGAAAACAAAGCAAGTTAATCAAATTATCAAACAGTATCTTCAAATTTATGTTGCCTATCAACAGGACTATTGTTCCCAGTGGCTTCCACTAGCCAAGTTTGCCTACAACAAATCCACGCATTCCTCCACCAAACAGTGGCCCTTGAAAACTATTTATGGTAGAAAACCAACTTTCTCATCTATTCACGTAGCACCTTCTCAACCTGCTTCCAATTAACTTAACCCCATTCAATTCCTTCAATTGCAACTTCAAACCAACCTTGAAGCAGAAAAACAGTACTACAAGGATCAAGCAGACCAACTTTTCACTAAGGCTCCAACCTTGGCAGTAGGGGATCAGGTATGGCTTGATGCTTGCAACATTCTCAGTACCTTCCCAACCCAAAAACTCTCTGAATGGAAGCTTGGCCCCTTCAAAGTCAAATCAGTCATCTCTTGCAACGCTTTTAAAGTTACCTTACCTGAAAAATGGAAAGGTATCCACCCGTTCTTTCATGTGTCTCTCCTAGGTCCAGCTCAAGTCCTATACCCGGGAAAGACTCATCCCCCTCTGGAGAAGGTCAATGTCCAAGACCATCTAGAGTGGGAAGTAAGCCTTATTCTGGATTCCAGGTTACGCAAAGGAAAATTTCAATACCTTGTTGAATGGACTGGCTTCTAGTCCAACAAAGATCACACCTTTTGGGAACCAGCCCATCACCTTTGCAACTCTCCCAATTTGGTTTGAGACTTCCATGCAAACTACCCTTGCAAACCTTTCCAAGCTTGATTCCATCCCTTCCAATCCAATTCCACATTTTTTATTCCATTCCATCCCATCAATCTCATCACCTTTCCCATCTTATTCAATTCCCCCTTTCATTTCCTTAAAATTTGTTTCTTTTTGCAATCTTTGATTTTTTATGTTTCTTTATTCCAAGTAAATTCTATTCCTTAAAACAAAAAATATATACATATAATGACAAATATATATATATATATATATATATATAATACAAATCAGATTACATAAAACTTTACAGATTTTCCTTTATTTCTTGTTATGCCTCTTCCCAATTCTTGGTCAACTTTGCAACCATCAACCTGAATTCATCTAAATACTTTTTATTTATTAGAGTCAATATTTGCCTTAAAAGAAGTACTTGTTTAAAAAGATGTTTCTCAAATATCTCCTTGCACTTTGAAGTCCAAGTTCTCTTTGGCCAGGCATTCCATCCACCTTCCTCCAAGAGCTCCTCATATGATCTTTTTCTTTGGCCTCTTGACAAACCTTCTCCAAAATTACCAGTCAACCACCTTGTATCAGTCTCAATTGGCACCAAAACTTGCACCTGGTTCCCCTTGCTTTTGCCTTACATCCCATTACCTTCCACCAACTCCCTTTCCATCCCAATTTTCTCCTCTTGTCCCACTCCATTCCCTCCCTCTGTTCTGTTTCCTCCCTCTCCTCTGTTTCCTTCTTCCCGTTCTGCTCTTTTTCCTTCTTCAGTTTCTACCCGCTCTTCCCTTGTTTCCTTAGGTATTGCCACAGCTTTTTCTTCACCTTTCACTTTGCCTTGCACCTCAGAATTCATCTGGGATGCATGAAATTTGGTCAACGGTCCAAAATATGGTGGTGTTGGTGGGGGTGTATTGGTGGTGCATCTTTGGAATCTTGGAAGTACTATGAAGAACAACATTTACATTTTATTAGTTTCATTTTCTCATTTAGTCAAAGTCTCTAGCCTTGCTTAACTGGGTTCTGGATCCCCAAGAATTTGATCTCCAGCACTGGCGGTATATGATAGTTTACTTGCAGTGCAAAACTTTGACTTTGTACTTCACTTGTGGAAACCACTGGGGTATTGACCACCTGCTTGCTATTTAAAGGAAAGGTACAAGCCACTTTTAAAAGATGGCATTGTTTGCATTTGACTTGGAGACCTTGCGCAGCAGTACTAGGGATGCATTTCTCATTTCAGAAAATTCATTTTTTGCAACAAAAAGAAGAAAATGACAACATAATCAAATTACAGATCTTATTTTAGAGCAATGAATTATAATAGTAATTAGGGGTATACATTAACTAAAACAACTTTTGGAATTGATGGGAAAATCATTTGAACGCTTGCAGGAGCTTGCGGCTTTATACCCAGGCAACTGTCACACTTAAAGCTTAAGGGTTATTGTCTTCTTCACTTTGACAAATCCTTTCCTCAGTCCAAAAGAATGAAATAAACAAAGAAAAACATCAATGGTGCCTTCCGCTTTCCTCCTCTGGCTTGTGTAACAACCTTCCAATCTTGGCAAGTGACTCAGTATATACTTGCAAATATTGCAGTTAACTCTACTCTGGTCAACCAGCCATTCAAGCTTTGCTCTTCCATCCTGGGTATCATTAACCCTCAGACTTCCATTCTTGGTCATGCACTCATGCTAGTTTGCACCCATGCCTAGATAGCCACACCAACTGTATAGTTTGCAAATGGACTAGTCCCCTACCCTGCACAAACTACATCTTCAAATTTGCATTGTTTTGCATATCATTCCTTCCTGTCTGATCCATTTTCTCCTTGTACACTCAGATTCTATTGTTTTGCACCTACTCTAAAACCTTGGAAACTACTGTACTGTTATTTCATTTCCCATTCCGTTCATTTCATTCATTTCCTCATTGCCTCCTAGCTTTAGTCAGCAATCTATCAGGTTGTATCTAGTCACCTTTGGATCACCTTATAAAGGCTGTGTGGCCTGCCTGAAGTTTGTCTCCTCAGTTAGTTAATTTAATACATTCTTGCATATTTCTAAATCCAGTCATCAAATTGGGCTTGGCTTTGGTTTCCTTTCCATTTGAACATTTCTCCCATCTTGCTGTTTGTTTATTCACCCCTTCATAAGTTTGCAATTTGCAGTTAGCCTTGCTACCTTGCACTTGCCCTTGCACTCGGTCTCTTCCTTTGCACTCACAATCATCTAAGATTGCTGTATAGTATGTGGGGTGGTTGTGTGATAGAGGGGAACAAGAAGAGGTTCATGTGATGCAAAGCATGGGGTCTTTTCAAGTTGGAACCTAGTTGAATTGGATAATTTTCATATTTGTAAGTTGATTATTATTACCCATCAGAATTTTGTTGCAATTGCAAATTTAAAAATCATACAAATGTGTAAAATATTAGTGATTCAGGGGGAGACAGGGTGTTCTTTCCAGTAACTTTGAGGCATGGGCTGACTTTCTGTTGAGATTTCATAGTGGATGGGCTCATTTTCAGTAAAAATTAAATAAATTTTACATTGAAAACACATTCCCTTTGGAAAACCTTAGCTAGAAGGAGAAAGAAAAAGACAAGTGTTGCAATAAAAATTTCCAGATGATCCAACAAAAAATAAGTGGGTCTGTCCCAGGAAGGTCACAGTGCATGAGAGATGCCCTGTGGTGCAGGTGTATCTTTGGTTTATCTTCATGTAGAATCCTGAGGAAGATAAGATTTTTTTTTCTTTTCTTTCTATTTTTTAAATGATTATAAGAAAACAAGGGAAACCAATTTGGAAGTTTCAAAAAAATTCTGAATAAATCCCCCATAATGGTGAGTCTGAGAACACAATTGAATTTTGTGCATGAAAAAGTGTCTATTTATATATTTTTCTCTTTCTTTGAGGCAAACCTAGCAGCGAATGGCACAAAGAAATGTTTGAGGCAATATGAAGTGCTGGTCCAGAGTTTTTCTATAGCCTCTGCAGTAAAAGGCAGATGCTAAGACCAAGGTATGGTTCTTCAGTATCTGCAAAATAAAATGAAAATCTCAACATCTATTTAAATTTTTGGGGTGCCAGATTTAGCTTCCACAGAAAACTCCAGGAATTACACTAAAAAATGAGTTTCCACCAGTAAAAAAATGGATTCTATGGCTTTCCAGTGACTTCATCTATTTATTTATTACCAGTTTGTGGCGTTTTGATTCACTCTAGAGGAAAATGTGCTTCACCAATGAATATTTTTGACTCCACAAAATTTCAAATCAAACATGAAACTTGTTTTAAATTGTATTCACCATGGTTTTCAATGTATTTAACCGGTATTTTATACATTCATTAAACCAAATCCATTTAATTCTTCATTAATTGGACTGAAACTCACTTGGAATTAAATATTACTAAAAATTGACACTACCGAAATTTCCAATCAAAAAAATACATGTGATGAATCCACCAAGTTTGGTTGGGTGGTCAATTGAGTGGTTTTTTATGAAAACACAGTTGGAGGGTCCTCAAAGCATGTTTTTATTATTCAACCACTTCTTTTCAGGTTTTGAACCAGTAAAAGTTTACAATCAACTGAGGCATGGCAGATTTCAACTGAAGAATAAGTTTGGAATTGATTATGTTGCTATTGGATGTCATCCTTCTGGTTGTTATGTTCTTTAGGATAAAAACAAAAGCAAACACCTTTTCTTTCTATTCTGAGTTGATAAATAACAAAGCCAAGTTGATGACCTGACAGGATTCTGCTCCCTGGGCAGTTTCCCCATCAACTGATTTTTTAAGCCCATGAACTATGGATTTTTGCATGAACAGAGGTAGAGTTGACCACCCAACCAAAATCAGTGATTTCACCATGCTCAAATATCTCATCTAAAATTATTATCTTCAATAAGTATATCAAGACATCCACAAATTGAATACAGCTAAATTCTGGTGAATTGAAACATCAATGAAACAAAGTTTTCTTCAGAGAAAATTTCTAATTTCTGTTTTGGAAATTTTTCATATTTATTTTTTATTTCAATTGGATGTTTTCTGACTTTCACATTCAGTTTGCAACATTCATCATTTTTCACGTAGAAATTATTTCAAAATAAAAACCAAAAGTTACTGAAATTAATCACCATGAAAAAAATGGCTTCACCTGCAGGTAGGTGTAGCACCCGGGATGTTGAGTGAAACCTTTTTTGACATTGTTGAGGTTTTGGGGTCAAACATCAAATTTATAACTGAATGGTGTCAGAATATTTCTGCACCATATTTAGTTAATTTGTGAGTTCAATTGAAAATTTTTACCTAACAGGAAGAATTGCAAATTTATGTATTTATTTTTAATGCCATATTTTTTTGACCATTGTTAATAAATTTGGTTCAGAGCTGTGTTATATGAAAATTTTTTTTGATTGATATGAAGCTTCAAAATGAAATTTTATCAATTATATTCAAAAAATGGAAATTTGCTTATTATTTACACATTTTTTTATTTATTGATTTCTCCTGAAAGAATAAATGTCATCCCAGTAGCACATATTAATCCAATTTTGGAACAAGTAAATTGAGATCATTGTCTTTAAACAATTGAAAAAAAGCACAAGCTGAATGCCCTCAAAGCCACAACTGGTATGGGGAAGTGGCTCAGTGGCATGAGGAATACTTTTAGCTTTTTTAAAAGTTATTCTTACTTCATTTTTTTTTTTGGATTGTCCTTTTCATCAATTTTTTGAAATTTGAGTTATATATTTTTGGTTGTATTTTGTTTTTTTATTTTATTTTTTATTTTTTATTTTTATTTTTATTTTTCTGTTTTTTTTTTTTTTTTTTGATTTTTTTTTTCAATTTTTCAATTTTTGATTTTTTTGTTTTCCTCCTGTTGGTTCAATGCAAAAATAAGTCTAGGTTGTCTATTGATATCAGAGTTTTTTGCTGCAGGAGCAAACCCTGTGGGGTTCCCTCTGAAAAGTCAAAGGAGGCTTGTGGGGAATGCCTGTTGTAATGCTGGACAACTTAAGCTAGGTTGTCCATTGTGCCAACAGGAAGAAAAACCAAAAAAAAAAAACTAAAATAAAATAAAATAAACAAAAACAAAAACAAAAACAAAAACAAAAAAACAAAAACAAAAACAAAAAAAAAAAAAAAAAAAAAAAAAAAAAAAAAAAATATATATATATATATATAAAAATATAAAAATATAAAAATATAAAAATATAAATAAATAAAATGAATAAATAAATAAAATCAATATAATTAAAAAAATCAGGGGAAAGAAACATAAGATACTGACCAAAGTCAAATGAAAATGGAACCATGTAAAATGAAATTCATAAAATAAAAATTGATGAATTAAAAAATACAACATAAACCACAAAAGAATTGATTGAAAAAAATGCATTAAAGCAATGAATGATTAACCCAATAATTCATCAAAGCATTGATAATTTCCAAGAAAAATATGTGTTCAAAAAAATTAAAAAAAAAAAAACAGAATTTTCAAAATCAAAGATTTCCTCTTTTGATTTTTGAATTGATGAAAATATTAGTTATGGGGAAATTTTGACAAAAACCACTAGAATTTGATTAAATATTATAAATAATTAAAATGAAATTTATTTTCTTGATGGTATAATCAAATTTATTGATAAACATAGAATTGAAATTCCCCATATTTCCAAATCTTCTGTATTTCATGCATGCAATAGAGTTACTTGGGATACTCAATAACTGATGCAAAAAAATTTTTCTCAGTTTCCTACTCAAGTTAGAAAAAGTTTTTTCTCAGAGTTTAAATCAATCCAAAACAAGTTCCAGGTGCTACACCTGCTGGCAGGTGCAGCCTTTTTTTCATGGTGAATGCTTTCACTATGAATAACATTTTTTTTATGAATCAACAAACTTCTTGTAAGGTTGGTGATTCATTTTTGCTTGGAATAATATAACACCATGTATAATCAATGGGGAAGAATTGAAATTTGTGGAGGTGGAAGTCAACTTGTAATGTTGCAACTCATTTTTTTTTTTGAATGAAGAAAACTTTTGGTGGGTGCTTTTTCCTCAAAACTTTATCACAGGGGTTTTTGTAGGTGAGACCAAAAATTCCAAATCAATGTTTTCATTGAAATCATTTGGTGCTAATCTACACATAATTTGAGAAAATGGCTATTGAATTTCTCCTAAATGTCACACTTCAGGTGATCTTTTTCTCCTTGGGATTTTTTTTAATTCTTCTTCATCTTTTCATATTAATGAAACCCTCAATTTTTCATTTTATTCAACTAATTTCATATTAAAGCTTTCAGAAATTCTAGCCTGAAAACATGCAATCAATTCGATATTATTTTAATCAGAAACAATAAAATAGAGAAACCAACAAGGGTCTTGGTAAATGTTTTGGATAAACCAAAAATCTTTTTATCCTCTCAAGTATTTATGTTTATATATTTATTCCAATTATTTTCTCCAAAAGATTTCCTTGATTTTCAGATTTTATGCTCAATATTGTGTCAGCTCAAATTCAGATTTAACCATTTTGTTTTTATCTTGAAATATCTTCAAAATTGAAATTTGTTTTTCATCATGACCATTCTTTCTTTTTTCTCACATACCACACATATGATTTTGTTATTTTTATATTATCTTTTATCTCCAATAGCTTTTTTTTAAATTATTCTGAATTTTCAAATACTTTCTATTATGGTTTTAAATTTCTCTTGGTTTTAAAGAAATCAATTTTCCAGACAAAAGTAGGAATAAAATAAATAATAATGATTTTAATTTTAGGGAAATGGGAAATGCACACATTACAAAGTGAAATAGAATGTTCATTTTACTTGTATTTTGTTGAAAATTTTGAATGGGTACATAGGTTTATGGGGGAATTCAAATCATTATTTAAATTTATAATTTATTATTCCTTCATAAAATAAAATTCACTAGTGAAACACATTTAACTCATCCAAAAAAGAAATTTTGAATTCTCAGTAAATGGCATGTATGAGAGGTGTACAAGAATGCTTGTGTATGAATGCATGCTTCTGTACACAAGCACTCTGGTGCAATGATTACTGGAGAGTTGAAATCTTCATTTGCATCAATTTTTGGTTGCTATAATTATTGTGGGAATGTATTCATCCACACAAGACATTTGAATTTTTCAATAAGACATGTATGAGAGGTGCACAGGAATGTTTGTGTACCTTTAAATGAGAAATTTGATGCACCTTATGATTTATTCAAACCCCAGAGAATTTCTGTAAATCCATCAAGGAAATATGGGATGATCATGCTGCATTCATAACAAATTTAAGATATGGGTTAAATTATATTTTAGGTTTCTCAACTCTTTGATGACCTGGTCTACAAAAATTTACTTTGAATTGGTTAGAGTTTTTTTCTCTTTTTTTATAATGACGATTACTATGATGATTAGATGTTTCCCAAAATTTAACATTGATTTTTTTTCTAATTTCACCATTCTTCATGTACAAAAAAGGATTAAATGTTTTATTTCATGACTCACAATGGACCAAACCACTTGAATCAAGGTTTCAAAATATAATCTGATAACTTTAAATCAATAAAAAACTGGGATAACAAAACACCAGGCTGAGGTGGATATCATTTAGAATGTTTTCCATTGAACATTTGATTTTATAGGCCTGAATCAAGGCAATTATTATACTCAGATACATGATGCTTGGGACCTGATCTGTATTTGTTTTTGGTTCCCTTTAGTAATTGTGATAAAATAATTCAATTGTAGACTGGCTGCAAATTTGGTTCTGATAAATTGGCTTGAATAACTTGATTTCAGATTTCCTTGGTATTCCACCACAGCACCAAATCAACATTTCATCCAAGTTTCCCTTGAATTGTAAAATTTTTGTAAAATAATTTTGATAGGGGTTCCTCCAATTTTATAATTTCCTGGATTAAAATTTACAGCTTCTGCTTTAGTCATTTCTAGAACTCAACCAACATTGATAGACCATTTATTAATGCTTAAACTAGCCAACAGTATCTTAATCAACTTAACTTCAAGAAATTAATTGGCTACCATTGAATCCATGGCAAGGGGAAGGCAAGGAAGTTATCTTGTATTCATACCATGAACAAATATTGTATACATGACTATGCAGACCCTATAACCCAATTATATTTATGTACATAAGATTTACTTCAATATCTGAGGCACAAATATTGATTTCAATCTCAGCTGTGTTTAAATTGAAGCTGTGGAAAAAGGTTTCAGAATTCAAAGGAAGCACAGGAGGGGTCTATGTGTCATTGAAACTTACCAATTCTTTTATTACAATCCCTCTAGTGGGCTTACAATCTGGGTGTTCCAAAGGATCACCAAGCCATAAACTTTGAATTCAAGCTAAACCAAAACCACCAGGTAATTGACTAGACCTTATGCTAGTTTAAACAAGATGGAACAAGGCTGGATGAGGGGTATTTCATATATGGAATATGTTCTATACATCTTCTCCTGGAAACAGTTCCAGCTAAAATACAATATTCTGGGATCAAGTCTTTTGTATATTTCTGATTCAAATCATCTATTCACCCCAATTCCCAATATCATCCTATCTCATAACCAGTATAATCACCTTGATCAACTACAAAAACCTAAATCATGCAATTCACTCATGAATCATATTTTTGGCCAAAGACATGTTAAGAGACATCAGAAACAATTCAATTTATAAAATCAAGAATATTAATGAGAAAATGGAGTAAATTGTGTCAGTTGTGGTGGAACATTTGCATAGATTATTTACAAAACTCATTTCAAAACTTTTGATTCAAATTTAGAATTTTACATAAGTTATGTGTATGGGTAAATGAATCTGTGCAAATTAATTTACACACAGCCCCCATGCATCATGAAATTAAATTCAGTTTCATGAATTCTGAAATAGTGAATGACATTTATTTCCAGTTCAAATCTAATTTACTATTATCTTTCATGCAAAGGCTAAAAAAAATTGAGGGTGGAAATAAATAATATTAAGAGGAAGAAGAAAAGCACCAGAAGAGATTCAAAATTTATTGAGATGAAGGTTTCAAAACAGGGATTGAAGACTCCAAGGCATTTAAATACCCAAAGAGGACTTGATTTGAGTGAGGATAAAACAATTATGAGGGTGACTCCAGAATTTGAGTCTACTGAGATTCAGGGTCAAAAAAATTAAAATTGATTTCAAAATTAAAGGCTAGCAATTGTAGGAAGAGTAAGGTTTATATAATGGGTGGTGTTAAATTCACAAACACATGTCACAAACGGGTGTGAAACACCGTTCAAAACCCATATGATTTTTGAATGGATATTCAAAACTTGAAGTTTTTCAAACAGAATTTTTTATGACCTGCACATGTCTTGATTGACACTTCTGGCCCATTTGGGGAAAAATAGCCCCAAATGGGCTATTTCATGGGGTAATTAGGGGTACTTAGGCACTCCTGGAACACATTTGAGTTCTCAAAACCCAACTTTGGGGATTTTGCATACATTGTGGGACTATTTGGCCACAAAAAGAACATCATCAAACATTTTGAAAACTTGAAAACTGGACTTTGCCTATTGGCAAAACAAATAATTTTCCCCATTGGATAATTTTATTTTTTGCCACCCAAAAGTGAGGACACTTTTGATTTGTTGAAATGAGAGTTTGGTTTATAATGAAACATCTTTAGTTTTTTGGGGATATTGGAACAGTGGCAAGCCCAAGCACCCCTGTTTTCAAAATGTCTGTGTTGAAGGGCTGAATTGATAGTGCCCTTAACAAATCTGTTGAACAAGATAGGGATTTGGGTAGGGACTTGGGAGATAAAACATTGGGAGCCTCAATGGCATCCTTATCCAGGGTTAAAATTGATGAAAAAGATGACATTTTGAATTGCATGTTGGTGGTGGGTTGCATTTCATGTGCCATTTAATTGATTTGGATTGATTAATAATAATTTAAATATGTAACTATGAGGTCATAGATCCCCTTGAACCTCCTGTTGTGAGAGCCTTTCCTAGTAGGGACAAAGCAGAATTCCTTTGGAAAAAATGGGTGTCCACTCATTGCTACAATCTGACCACATTCAAGTCAAAGAGAGACAAAAACATAGACCTAGCATGCAACAGATATGAATGATAAAAAGGGCCATTTCACACCAAATTGAAAATGCAAGCTCACACAAGTAAGTTTGGGTTTTCATTCATGATCCATGCAAGTTGGAAAGTAGTAGATCCCATGTGTCAACTCTCCATTAGAAATGAAAAACATAATCAGGAACCATCTTCAAACCCCTCAGTGCATCCTAAAATGAGGAGAATCTCTGGTGTTAAGGAAGGAAAGAACAATGTGCTCAATAAAATCTAACTCAAAAGTAAATTGAGCAACATTGAAAGTGGGGAATATGTTAAATATAACCCTTCCAGTTGATTATCCTTGATTGATTTATTTTTGGATTGTTTCAATTGCTTTATGAAGAAGGCTCTTTATTACTATTTGGTTTACTAATGACAGATTATTTTGCTTTTTGAAAGGTACTGATCCAGTGCTTGACTCTTCTCAATTTTTTTAGAAGCTCATTTCAATTTTTATGGTAAAACTTCAAGAACTTAATGTGCAGCTTTGAGATTCACTGGTAAAGCATGCAAAACCTTTTGTTTCCAAGCCCAGGCTTGAGCCAAAATTATTAAGTTCCAGCTGCGTTTTACCCAAATTGAAAGAAACCTTGTGTGAAAATTCAAGATTTGAACTTGTTGAAAGCGGAATTCAGAGGGAAAGACAGGTCACAAGGGCACAAAAAATACCAAAAAATTGTAAATATTTTATTTTGAGAAGTGCTTGTTTCTACAGTTTAATGAACTGATGGTAAAATTTTTTTTACATTAAATAGTCCTCAGGCTCAGGATCCAAATTTGATATTTCAGAGGAAGAGACTGAAATTGAATTACGCTCCTTTATTTTTGAATCAGAATCCTTTTCTGAGGAAGAAGAAGATGTGGATAATTCAACCAGAATCTCATCTTTGGTGAGAATTGATTTCATTTCTTTGGTGAGTATTTATTTCATTGAGAATTTTGGCTAAGTGGATTTTTATCATAGGAACCAAAATTGAAATACCTCAATCAAATACCTGAGAACTTACATAAGTTCTTGGGTGAGGTTTGGGATCCTACTGGCTATGGTAATTGTAGATTTAGAGTCATTTCTAAATACCTTGGTTACAATGAAAATGGATGGTTTAAATTTCAAAGGGAAATGATATAAAAATTGAGGAAACATAATGCATTCTATGCTAAGATAATTGGGGGTATCAATGAGGTTGAAAATATTGAAAAAATACTTGATGTTGAAGACATCAATGAAAATATTCCCTCTTCAAAATGGCTTGCAAAGTTAGATATGGTCAAAATTATAGCAGATACTTATGGAAGGCCAATTATTTTAATTTAATTGGCTTCATTTAGTACTTATAATCCTATGAGAATGGATTTAAAATTAAAATCATATCCAATCTTCATTTCCTTTGTTAAGAATAATCACTGGGCTTATCTATTACTTGAGGGAGATATGATTCCAATCCCTCCCATTGTATCCAAAACTTCTTCTTTGAATTCAAAGAAATATTCTGGTTGGGTTGATAATCTCAAAGATAAACTTCATTTTTATTCACATTTATAAAAATTGTATCATTTCATCATTTGGGTTTTCATTTCATCATTTTGGTTTGGTCTAACATGTACTTCTGATGCTGATCTTGTACTTCTATTAATATGAAGGGTTATCACATTTTGAACATCACTAGTTTGAGTGTTTTGAGTTATCATCATTATTTTTAGTGTTTTTAATTAGATTTTATTAGTCATTCTGTTCAACTTTTGTTGTGCTGATCCCATCATGGGAAGCAACAAGACCTCTTATGATAGGATCAGCTTAACACAAGTTGAACTTTTTTTGTGGGGGGGTTAACTCAGGGCTATTCCATTGAGTTGGAATTACATTCATCTTTTTGGGGGGTTGATTGATTGACTTTCTGGAATGATAAAATGGAATTATATGAATTAAATTTATTTTGTTAAATTCAATTTATTTTCATTTTGTTTTGATTCAATTCAATTTCTTTTTCAATATACAAGTAAATTTTGGTATTGTATTGTATTTTATCTTATTTTTTTCAAACATTATATTATATTTTATTTTATTTCAGGGCTGTATTGCATGTATATTGTTCCTTTCTATTTTTATTTTCCCATTTTTTTGTTTTTTTTTGAAGGGGCAAAATTGTTTGATTTTTTTAGAATTGTTAATTAATTATTTTTCTTTTTTCATAGGTCCATGAATGTGCATTCATGGCCATGGAGTTTTGAAATTTCCAGTTTTTTTTATTATTTATATTATTTAATTTTTTGATTTTTTTTTTAATTTTTTTTGCTTCTTTTTAACTTTTTTTGGTGGTTTTTTTTGTTTAATTTTTTATTTATTTTTATTTTTTTGCACATGACCTTGGAGTTGTGAAAAATTTGTGCATGGCTTCTCACAACTCAGATGGGTTTCTAACAGCCGTTCATGGCTCAAATGGGTTGCAAATGGCTGTCCATGGATTATATGGGCTGTGAACCGTGCCACACAGCACATTTCAAATTGTGAAAGGGCTGTGTTGTGTTTCAAATTTAACAGTGCCCTTATATAATCGTAGTTACAACTTGTGATAACTTTTTATAATTTTATAATTTTAATGAAAATTGAATAGATGAATGACCAAAAAATATGCATTATATAATCCAAAAAAATTTGTGTCACAATTGTGACAGAATACCCCTAGGGAAAACAGGTGTTCTCCTGAGCACCATAAAGAAAAACAGCAAAATTGGATTTAGAAGCCTTTTTATAAAAAAAAAAGAAAAGAAAGTTCAATTTTATGGGGGAGAGAGCCATGAGTGCATCAGGATAAAGGTAGCGAAGGAATTTCCTGATTTTATTAATTGGAAACTCCATTTTTTTCAATGAGGATGACAAGCAAAAATTTAATTTGATGGTCACAATAATTTTAAAACAGGAATATTGGGGACAGGAATGTAATTTTTGGAATAATTGGGTTGCACAATGATGGCCAAAAAGACTTTCAGCTGTTGGGAATTTTGACCAGAAAAAACAGAAGAAGTGAAAACTTTGCATTTTCAGATAAGGCTGAAACCAATTTGCATGCCCCAGGGAATCTCCCTGAGGTGTGGCCTTGGGGTGTGGTGTTTGGATGGATTTTCAAGATGCCCCAAAGCCCTGGGTTACTTTTAGTCAGCAAGCAGATACCATGCATATACCATATTTAATCAGGAATTGATTTCATGAAAAATACAAAAAAAGATAGAAAATTAAGTATTGAAAACTTTACAACAATATTTTTTAATTGATACAAAAAAAATTTTTTTTTTTGAATGTAGTAATAATTTCTTTTTGCTTGTTTTTTTATATGTATATGTGATTTTTTGACTTTTAATAAAAGAATAATCTAAATCAAATGGGACCATTGAAGGCTTTTTAACAAGCCTTAAGACAGAGAAATTTATAAATGTTTCTTGGCTTGAGTCATGATTTCTTCCAGGAAACAACACAATGATCTTTGGAGAAAACTTGCTTGGAATCTGCACTTGTGGCAGGAACTCCAAGATATAGCCAAGGAATTTTGGCCATGAATTGCATTTTTTTTGACAGACAGCCCAATATTTCAGGAGGTTAAAACTCTTTGGATCAGGTTCTTCCCTGAATTAATGGGTGATTTCAGATTAATTTCCGTATGCTTGACTTATGGTCTTATAAAAAGCTAATGAAAAAACTTGATTGGCTTTTGGTAGTGGAGGTTGATGATATATTATATCTTGTGTTTTGAGTTGAGGGGCCCCCTAAATCATCCTCAAATTCATCTGAAATTTTACAAAAGACAGCAATCATATTTTGAATGGTCATGTTGAATTTTTCCTTGATGAAACTGGCATGAGTAGCCCAGAAAATGATCTTGAAGGTTGGATCCAAGACCATGGCAACTATGTATGCTTTTTTTTGGAGTTCATTGTTGAGGTAAAATTCAATCCTTTTGATTATCAAATTGGATGGGGCAATCAGTTGAGATTGGATTTAAATTCCTTTACTGGCTGCATAAAGATGCTTCAATATAATGAAAGATATTTTAATTTCTGTGTTTGATTTTGGATACTTTGAACCACAGAGAATTTTGTTTAACTCAGATAGGGGCTCAAGGAGAGAAATCATATCCTTTGCTTGATTCCATTCATCATTTTTCAAGCCAAAATGTTGGTTTGAGGCTTGAGCTTGAAAGAAATGATTTCATGAATCTTTGAGTAAGAAGGCATTCTGAAAAATTGCAAAAGTTGAGTTACATTGAGTTGAGACATTTATCTCAAGAATTCAATAATTTTTTCATAAAAATCCTGCAGAGCAAATGAAATAACCCAATCACACAGCCTATGGACTGTTTTTATTATAGATAATGCATTGACTTGGGTTCCATCAGTTCTAATAATGAGTTATTAAATTACCATCACATTATTTCCTCCATTATTGTTATCTTCTGATTCCATATTTGATGTTGGAAGCTCATTTTGTCTTCCATGATTCCAAGAAACATGATTCCATGTTTTGAAGCCAGGTTGATGACATGTGCAACACATACAATCAGGTGTGTTCCATTTTTGAAGCCATGTATTTCATTTTACAGGTGTTTTTCCATCTTTTTATTGTTTGAGGCATTGTTTGCAGTGCTTGTAAAAATACTCTCTCTTGCATCATAGTTATTAAGAAACTTGTGAAATTTCTCTGCAAACATTTCTCCCATGTATTGGTCTGTGAAAGATAAAAAATCACTTCATGTGCTTGAAATTAAGCCTGAAAAAAAAGAAAAAGAGAAAAAGTACCTTGAATATGAGAGACTGCAAGAATCAAGTGATTAAGCTCAAATTTCTCAGCAATTTAATTTGCTGTCACTGCCATAAAAGCCACATAATTTGGGGAGGTCCAACCATCAGTTGCAAATGAAATGAATTTCTGTCTTGAAATATTTTCCATCTTGATGGTTTTCAGCGTTTCAAGAAATACACAAGCAAGATCAGTGGATAAAATCAATTTAAATTTATTGAAAATGATGTTCATGGTCCCAGGATTGAGAATTTGGAGTAATTCTTTTTGTTTAATTATTTATTTTTTTATTTTTTTCTCACAAACCTGAGTTGTGAACAAGTTGTGAATGGAAAACCATGACTCAAAATGGGTTTTGAAAAGCTTTTCAAAACTCTGTGTGCTTCAAAATTCCTTTTCACAACTCCTATTTGTCATGAACCGCGCCACACAACTCCAATGGGTCTTGAAACTTGCCACAAAACCCAATTTGAGTTGTGAATGGGACATTTAGGGTTGCAAATTGAACACTGCCCATATAAAATTCACCTGGGAAATGTTCAGGGTTTGGGGTTTAGGATGAGGCTCATTCCCCACCTGAATCCCTGGTTTACAGCCTTATTTTCAGATTCAAGGAGTACACTTGTGTGACATAGACTCAGTGGTCATGGGTTTTTCAGGAAACCCAATTCAGGTAGAATCTGTCAGTCATCAAAGAAAATATTTAAATTGAGTTGAGAAGAACAAACATTAAATGGAAAAAACAAAAAACTGAAAATTTTAAGCAAGTAAGTTGGTAATAAAATTTAGAATGGTATATTGATCAATCCATCATATTTTTGATTTGGGAAAGAAAGGAACAAGTTCCATAGCCTTGAATGATTTTCTTGGGCATTGGGTGGGAAATTTTGCAAGGTTTGGGGAAAAATTGACTTGGAAGCTTGATAGAGGAGCTCTGCAAGGCTAAGAAAGTGCTCAGCTGAATTAGAAGTGTTCTGTGCCTTTGATCAACATTAATCACCTGAATTTCTTGTTCACAAAGCAGAAAATGAGAGCTGAAGAGTGAGCAGCTGGGGAGTGAAACTGGAAAGTTTTTGAAAGGAATTAAAGATTAGATTTTGAAACTAGATAGGGTGCCAATTTATTGCCATTCACTAGGAATTGTATTAAATTTTGAAGCTTCCAGCCAAAAAGAGAATTGAATTTTTCAAGAGTAACATGAGGGGCCAAGAGATTTTACCAGTGCAACCAAAAATGCTGGTGGATTTTATGTTGGCAAGATAAAATTAGAGTTGAATTGAAATTTTAGGAATAAATTAAGAAGGGGATTGATAATATACCAGTGAAGAGAAGAAAGAATTGAGATCCAAAATTCAACCATTGATTTGTAAGTTGTAAAACAATAGCCAATTTGGTATAATATCATGTTTAAGAAATAATTATTTGGAAGGCTGAATGTAGGCTGAATGGAAGGATTTAACAGATTTAATTGTGTTATTATCCATAAATATATAGATCAGTTTTTGATTTCAGGTCCAAAATAAGACACTTCTACACAAATTTGTAGATTTTTTTACATATATTTGATCAAATGGGGTTTTTCAAGGATTGAAAATGGGAGGGAAAGGAGGGGGTTTTTATTTCAAGACAGTCAAAGATTTTCTGGACAAGTAAAGTGAAAAATTTATCCATGAAATTTTGGAAAATTATCAGTAAATCCTGGCAATTTCATGGCCAAAGGATTAGAAAGGATATTTTTCAAGGAGAAATAAAGCTCAAGTTCAAAACAAAAACTATACAAGTAGATTTGAGAAGTATCAGAGAGCTAACTGTTATTCACTAAAAGGATGAAATGAACCTAATGTCAAACAGAGGCTGGAAACAAAGCCAGTGTCGCAATAACTAACAGTAAGAGGAAGAGGATTAGCACTGGAAGAGATCCAAGATGGATCAAGCTAAAGATTTGGTGGAAGTGAGTGAAGAGTGCAAGAGGGGTGAAGACCCAAAAAGTACTAAAGGTAAGTCAGGATGGAACTAGTATGAGGTACACTCTTGAAGCTGAGTGGAATAAGAGTCACAGTGTAAAATCATTAGGATTGATTTCATAAGGAATGAATAGAAAGTGTAGGAAGATTAAGCTTTATAAAATATTAGTTAAAATTTCTAATAACTTATTATATTTTTAAAATTTTAATGAAAATTTAAAAGATGACTGATCACAAAAGCTTTATTATATAATCAAAAAACCATCTGTGTCATCATATGAAAAATCTAAAAATACTCAATTAATCAAAAAACCATCTGTGTCATCATATGAAAAATCTAAAAATACTCAATCAATCATAAATTGTGATAAAATTAATTTTGATTATTTAATGTATGAAAAAAAAATTATATTAATCAAGCTTCACTCATGAGATTTTGAGTTAAAAAAAGTGTTTTTGTCATTCAAAAAGCATTTTCATATAGTGATAAATAAGAAAAATTGAAAATAGATCTGCATAATAAATACAATCCAGTGAAACCCAAGTTGGATTCCAATGGCTTTCTTTTGAAAATGGGGTGAAAACTGAGGATGCTTTTGAAAATTATAGTTAAATTTTTTCCAAGTGAAATTCCATCCTATAATTTTTTTTCTCTACTTGGGATGGTGTGAATTTAAGGTTAAATTTTCAATTTTTTTTTTTTTTTTTTTTTTTGAAAAATGATTCCTGTGGAATAAAGAAATTTAAATCTTTTGGAATCTTTGAACATTCCAAATTCATTTGGATAGTATTTCTGTATCCCATTCTGGTGAAATGATCTGGAATTCAGAGTCTATTATTGGGTATATCAATTTGGATTTCATTTTCTACCAATTTGAAATAAGTTTGAATTTCATTTTAATAATAGGTGAAATCCAGTTTGATTTCATTTTTTAAAAAGGTGAAATCCAGTTGACTGTCTTTTTCCATGAAGGTGAAACCCAAAATGACTCCAGTGTACAACATTCACTATAGAAGTGTATGTTTGAACAGGATCAGAGGTTTTCTCTTTTGTTAACTCTTTATTTTTATTACTGCAGAGATAACATGGGCACTGCTGAGAGTTTGAAGGGAAAAAAAATCATTTATTTTTAGAGGAAGGAATTTTCTAGAGCAACTTGTTTTTGGAATATATAAAGTTGAATTTCAGAAGATAAAATTTGACTGTAAAAGAAGATGTGCAGAATCATCTAGTCATGGGAGAATTTCCAAAATTATTTTTCAAAGAGGAAACAATTCAAGAGCTGAGACAAATAGATTATAGTAGGAAAGATGGACCAGGAAAAATAAGAATTTTTACCAGAAAAGGCCTCAATGCAACAGATATACATCAATGAATAGAATTCAAAACCAAAAATTTCAAGAAATAATTTATGGCACAGCTATTTAAATGGCACTATTTTGCTAATTTCACTCAAAAATTGGTGTGCCCAACCCCCAAACCAATTTATATGGTGTTTCTGAATTTGAGTGCCTTCAAAATTTCCATAAATGATACAACCTTCCAAATCATGCTAAATTTTCCTTCTTAAAAAAATGGTGTGCATGGTCAAACACACCAAAATATTTGATCTGAACAGCCCCACATGCCAAGTTTTTTTGCCTTATCCAGTGAAAATTATATGAAAGAGCACTGTGAATTATTGGCATGCAAAGTTGAGTACACCAATATACCTGGATTGAAAAACTGAGAAAGACCATTTTTTAGTGTAAATATTTTTCAATAATGGCTGGAAATCCAGACATCAAAAAATTAAAAAACAAAATGTTCAAAGTAAAGTGTAAATAATAAAAGGTAAAAAATTAAAAATTCAATTATAAATAATAAAGAATAAAAATGGAAAAATGGAAATAATATTAGAAGGAATAAATCAATGCACACACCAAACTTGGTAGATAACAAAATTAAAAAAAAATTCTAACTTCAGATTTTTGATCTACTTTTGGGCTACACTAAAAATGGTTTTAATCAACAATTTTGATCTTTGACAGGACCTTCTGTTTCTCCCAAAAACATTTTTAAATTTGGTTTTTCAAGTTCACAGGCCTGGTCTGCGCAGATTTCATGAATTTTGCCTTTCAAACATGGGCCTTCCACATCTAACAGCACTACCCATCCACTTTTAGGAAAATTCAAGGAGGCACACACCTGAAAAGTATATCAAGAAGCTATCATCCTCCCATATCCAGTCAAAATTCCCCCAGAATATTTTTCAGATACTTCAAATTCCCCAATCAACACACAACACACCAAAAAATTTAAACCAACCAATCCTCACCACTCAACACACCCCTAGGAAAATTTTTGAACAAATTTAAGCATTTTTTTTTTGATTTTTTTTCTGTTTTTTTTTTAAAAAATCTTTATGAACTTTTTTTCAATTTTTTGAATTTTTTTCACTTTTTTCCTGACATTTTTTTGACCTTCTTCCAACTTTTCTTTTTTCATTTTAATTTTTTTGAACTTTTTTTCTCAACTTTTGTAACTTTTTTTGAAACCTTTTGGCCTCTTTTTTGAATTTTTCTCTCATCAATGAAATTTCTTTTTTTCTTGATTGCTTTTATTTTACTGAAGAATCAAAATTTCTAAATAAAAAAACAACTTAAAAATTAGCTTCAAAAACCCTTCCTCTATTTTCATGTGCTGTGAAATGGTTTCCCAATCAAAAAATAGCATTATTCATGAAAAGCTTCAATATAGATCAACTGTAAGCTCACAAGAAATAAAAAAAATTCAGAAATAGCTTCTGAAGTGGTAAAATCAGCCTCAGAAATCACCAATGTGCCCTCCCAAATTATCAAAAAAACCTGGGGAACCAAAATAAATTCAAGGACCCCACTCTACCTCTCCCTCTCTTTAGAACTTTTCTGCATCTTCCCCTCCCTCCCATGAAGGCTTTTCTGCAGAGAAACCTACCACAAAAATTCTCATTGATGCTCCTGGAACTATTTAAGAAAATCCAATTTTATCTGGAACCCATAGGACTGTGGTTAATGGCTCATTGGAAACCTGATCTGAGAAAATGGTATTGAATTTTCAAGATTATTATTACACTAGAACTAGTATTTTATTTTATTTTTAATCCGATATCCTTTCATTTTCCATCTCCCCACCCAGAAAAAAAATCATTTACCATTTTCTGATTTCTTTTCCCTAACCTGAAAAAAGCTCTTATGAAAGAACATTTGGGTTTTAAAACCCCAAAAGAGGTTCTATTTTCCATCCTGAAGACCAGAAATTGGACCCATCATGTTCAATTCAATGACTCAGAAAATCTTGATCAGTTTTTTTTCCTCATCCTAGATTGATTTAATTGGAAAAATTAATCACCATTTCTGCCTCATTTACTGCACTTATATGAAAAACCAATTGAAAATTCCTATACTTCATTGCATCTCTAAATCTGGAAAAACTCATAAATTCACCATTTCCCTCTGCCTAAATTCCAATAAAAAACAGGAATCTTACCTCTGGGCCCTTTCAAATATCAAAAATTCTGGCATGAAGTTCAAATTCCCAAAGTCTTTGTGACTGACCATAAACCTGTGCTTCAAAAATCATGGAAGAAATATTCCAAGATTATCAAAAGAAATTCTGTATCTAGTATATTTCCAAAAATATAACAATCCATTGCAAGAAATATTTTCCCAGCTAGAATCAAGATATCTGGATCTCTTTCAAGAAAATTTGTAATTTAGTCATAAATTCAGACGCCCCCAAAAATTTTGAACGCAATTGGGAATAATATTTCAGTTTTATTAAGGGTTTATCTTCTTCATTTAAGGATTAACTCAAAATAAATATCATTTTCTTCAAAAAAGCCTTCATCCTGCCTTTGGCTTGTTCCTATGGACTTATTAGAAAGCTAAGAACTTCCTGGGCCAGATCCAGCCACACTTATTTCAATTCCACATTGATTGAATCTTCTGGTCATTTATTTACAGTATCCCAGAAACTTTGAAATTTCATAGACTCCCAAATCTCAAAGATACACCAAGATATTTTCAATCAGACCATCAAAAAATTAACAATTTACCCAGACCCTTTTTTCTGCTCCTTGCAAAAGTCTCCACTCATGCCATCAAAAAAATCTGGTTCAGTTTTCCAACATGAAGGAAGACTCCACTAGAACATGTTCTGGAAATCTTTTTACTGGTACACAAATTCCTTGCTACCATAAACCAAAGGAAATTACAGAAAATACTGGGAAAAAATTGACACACAAGAACTTCATATCCAATTCAATTTCCTTTCCAACCCTGATTTCAGTTAGGATAACATAATTTATTATTAGGGTGTATCAGAGTTAGCAAAACCGCCATTAGAAACCAGCCATTTTTTTTTACCAAACCCACCATTTTTAATGGCATGTTTCTGAAATACACATACCCCCCAACTATTGTATTTCAAAATGGCTGGTTTCATGAAAATGTAAGATTTAAAACATCAAACCTGACATTTATGCATCATCATCCATCCACCATCCATTGAATCCAAAACACCCATCCATGTCAGCAAATCCATACCAATCCCATCTCCATCACATCACACACATCTCATCTCCATTGCTTCACATCTCTATTGCTTCACATCTCTATCTTCACACAAATCCCGTCATCATCTCATCAAACCACATCAAATTACCATCTTTCTCAACATTTACCATCAAACTTCCAGGAAGCAAGTTGAGAATGAAAAAAAGATGACTGAACTTTTGTTATTATTTGACTGCCATTCAGACTCCAATTCAGACTCTAATTTGGAATCAACTTGGTTGGCTTTGAATTCTCTATTACAAAAGCAATACATGGTTGCAATAAGAAAAACTCTCCACAACCCTATGTATGAAAGGCAAAAGCTTTATCTCCTCCCCAACTTAAGCTTCCAGAAAATGTTCCAAACTCTATTTCCTTCATTCATAAAACTTTTGGAGATGATTGAAGACCACCACATCTTCCAGAACAATTCTTGGAATCCTCAACGCAATCCAGCTATCCAACTGGCTGTTGCTCTTTTTAGATTGGGATCAAATGGAAATTGGGCAGCAATTCATCAATTAGAAAATGTATTCTCAGTTGGTTATGGAACCATTGATTCATACACCAAAAGAGTCATGATTGCTATCCTATCTTTCCATCACTCAGTCCTTTGTTGGCCAACCAAAGAAAAATGCAAGGAGGTGTTTCAAGTAATGGAGACTGAAGGCTTTCCTGGTTGCATTGGGTTTGTTGACGGAACCACTATCCCCTTGAGTCAAAAAACCAGGCTAGATGGCAACAACTATTTTTATTGGAAAAAAAGGCAATTGATTCATTTCCTTTCCAAAGCCTTTGATAATAAACTGAACAAATTTGTTTTATTGGTTTTTATAGATACTCTGTGGCACTAAAAATTGTTTGTGATAACAACAAGAAGCTTATATCCCTCCATTCTGGCCTTCTGGGTTCTTTTCATGATTCATATGTTTTCAGTTGGATGCGTATTGCCAACAACCACAGAAATACTTTGACCAAGATCAATACCTTCTGGCCAATTCAGCTTATTCTAGTGGGAAATATGTGGTTCCAGCATACTGGATTGTTTTTTCCAACAATCAAGGAAAAACCAATTTCAACTATCATCTTGACAAATCACAAGTTTGGATTGAGAATGCCATAGGAGTCCTGAAAGGAAGATGGGCCAGCTTAAGGGAAATGCAAAAAAAGCTTTAAAACCCCAAAGAAATGAAGTTCCTCATCAACTGGATTATCACTTGTGTTATCCTTTGCAATTTTTTGGCTGACATCAAAGATGAATGGTACAAAATATTTGAAGATGATATTCCTGATCCGCCTCAAGTCATCCCTGTCTCATCTTGTCCCTCATCTTCTTCTATGAGAAAATGGATTCTTCCTCTCACCCTTTCTCACTTTGATGAGTAATGTTTGATTTTGAATTAGGAAAAAAATACCTTCACCAAATTTTTTTGGTTTTGTTTTTTCACCCAAGATTCCTAGGCTGAGTTGGGTTTTTTTTATCTCATTTGGTGGGGTGGACTTAGGCAAAACAGACTCAAAACTTCCAAAACCCCCACCTCACCCCACCAAACCAGCGGATGGTCCACTCTTTCCTCCTCCTCACCAAGCACCTCCACCTCACTCATCACCTCCACCTCACCCACCACCTCCCCTCCTCCTTTGGTTGGAACCCCTGGTAAGCTTCCCCCTCCTCCTCATCCTCATTCTCATCCTCCCCATCATCCAATGCTCATCCTTTGATTCATCCACCTCCACCCCCCTTCAGGCCCCCCCACCCCCTTGGTTTATGCCCCAGGTAAGCTCCCCCCTCCCTCCTCCTCATTCCCCTTTTCCCTCCCTCTCACCCCCTCTCACTCCCTCCCACTCACTCACCAACACCCCCCCTCTCCCCCCTCCCTTGGTCTCCCTCCCATCTTGCTTGGCTTGGGTCCTTGCTCACACTTGCTTGGCTTGCCGCCCCCCCCCCCTGCTCCCCTTGGCTTGCCACCCCCCCCCCCTTGCTCCTCCTCTCTTGGCTTGCCCCCCCCCCTTGTTCCTCCTTGCTTGGCTTGCCGCCCCCCCCCCCCTTGCTCCTCCTTGCTTGGCTTGCCATCCCCCCCCCCTTTCTCTGCCTTACCCCTCCTTGCTGGCCCCCCTGGCCCCCCCTTGCTCTGCCCTCCGCCCCCCCCCCCCTTGCTCCTCCTTGCCAGCCCCCCTCACCCCCCCCCCTTTTGCTTGCACTTGACTTTCCAGCCCCTCCCTTGCTCTGCCTTGCTCCGGTCTCACCGGCCCTGCCCCCCCTTGCTCCACCCTTGGCTTGCCGGGCCCCCCCTTGCCCCCCCTTGATCCCCCGCAAGCCACCCCCCTCCCTTGCCTTGCCGCCAGGAGCCATCCCCCCTGGACCAATTTGCTTGCACCCTGGTAATTTTTTTTTTTTTTTTTTTTTTTTTTTTTTTGGTAATACTCCCAGCCCAATTAGCTCATGCCCACGCCCAGTAATTTTTTATTTCTTTTTTTTTTGTTTTTTTTTTTTTTTTTTTTTTGGTGTTCATACAACTGACATGGTTTTTTTTTTTAACCCTTCTTTGACCCCTTTTCCTTCAATTCCATCCATTCTACCACCGCCCTCACAATTTTATACTCCAAATTGAATCCATTCTTGATCCTCACCCCAAGCGGAGAATTTGCCTGGGAGGGAACAAGATGGAATGAGATGAGGTGAAAAACATAAAGAGAGGTGGCAAGCAGAGGGCTTTTAAGCAAAAGAGGGATAAAATGAGGGCATCAGAAATCTCTTTGGAACTTGCAGAGGGGGAGATCCATGAAAAGGTTGTATGGTCAGGACAGAAACTACAACCTTTGGATCTGCATCCTGCCATCACTTCCAAAAAGAAAAAGAATAATCAAAAACCCTCACCCACTGAGTTTGAACATGCCAAGCAGACAATCAAGCAATTCCATTTCTTCAGCCATGGAAAAGTAATTGTTCTCAATAGATCTGATCACAACGGTCTTGTTGCAATAATTGAATTTTTCCAATTGGAGAAACTTTCTGACCAAGACAAGAAGGACATCAACTTTGTGAAAACTTTCCTTCACCAGTGAAAAAAAAATTTCAACACTGTTGGTCCCTCAAGATCCTGGGTTGGAAAAATGTGGGCAAGTGGATGGCAAAAATCAATGGACCCCTTTGAGTTACTTGGACGCTATGTGAAGAAATCATCTATTCAATCTTCCCCTCAAGAGTATGCTTTTTTCCATCTTAAGGCAGACAAATTCTCTCAAATTTTAGGACAAATTTTTTGCAATTTGGCCAGACTTCCCTTTGAATCAAATGGTGAAATAATGAATTAAAACCGCATCCCCTCCTTCTCATCAATCAAATTTGGTTCTTGGCCTACTCCCTTTGACTGCTCTCTGCATGTCACTTTCACATCCAACTATTTTTACAACTCACCTCACATCAACAAAGGTGACATCTCCAAGTATTCCTTTTTATTTGCAGTTCCAACCAAGAAATCAAATGGGCAACTTATTGAAACTACAGATGAATATGAAGTATCAGAAGGCCAATTTTTTTTTCCTGATCTTGGCTTTGGAATTGATTTCAAGCAAAAAGGTATAGTGAAAATGGTTTGGGTAGCCAATAAGTACAAGCACTGTACTTTTCCTGCTGTGGAGACTGCCACTCATACAAGAATGGAAATGTCAATGCAAATCAACAAAACAACTCAAAACACTTTTAGGGACTTGGGGAGTGGGAAAATATACTCCAGGAAAAAAATTATAAAGAAAAAGAGAAAATATTTTTTTATTGGTGGGGTTGAAATTAGTCTTTAGCATTGTGGTAATCAAAAATTATTTTTTTTTCTTTTTAAGTTATTCATAAAAGCAAATATATTTACAAGCCCAGCATTTGAGTAATCTGCTTTAATTCATCTACTGTTCTACTGCTACCAATGAATGATGCAGCCATTGACCACTTGTCCTGTCTTTCTTTTGCCAGTTGTTCCCTCTCCATTTCCATTTGTGCTTTCTGTTGATCCTTCTCCTTTTCCTCTTTTTGAAATTCTAGCTCAGCCTGTTTCAAATTCCACTCAGTATCCCATTTTTGTTGATGAGCCAAACTCTTGGATTTATGATTTTGCAAATTGATAGCCATTTGACTCTCCCACTTCTCCTTTTCAAACTGAAGTTTTTCAGATTCACTTTGCAATTTCACTGTTTTTCAGAGGGGAATAGGAATGAGCTTGATTTTGGAAGCAAGGATAATCCAATGGGCTTACTTGAATCTTGCTTCTCCATGATCTCCTCAAAGCCCAAAAAATTTGAAGTTTTTCTCCTCTTTTGAATGCTATTGGGGGTGATGTTGATGGAATTGGAGGCCTTTTGCTTTCCCTTTGCAGAGGAGATTTGTGTGGGAACATCATTGCTCTCATTTGAAGGGGATTTTGGAGGCCCCATTGGCTTGAGGTTTTTGCCATTCAGGAATGGATGAGCCTGTTTCTTTGGAATCTAAATCAGTCAGGATTAACCAGACAGAAGAGAAAATAACTTGGTTCCTTACTTGAGCAGATGTTTATGGCAATGGTGATATGGGAATGACATCCTCCTCATCGGCCAAGTTCTCCAGTTCTTCCACCCCAGGAAGAGAGCGATCAAAAGAAGTAAGTGAGAGGTCCAAGGTTGGGTTTGACTCATCAATCAATGCGGAAGTAGACGTGATTGGAGCTGATTGTGTTTTAGTATCCTCCTTGGAATTGGATGGGGGCCACTCAAAGGCAAAGGTTTCATCAAGGTCCTCATTTCTAGGCTGAGCTTCCCCAGCCAAGTTCTCAGCATCAACTGAATCAGATTTTTGGGCATCAAAAGCAGCTAGAGGGGTGATGTTGGCCTTCTTTCCAAAGATTTCATCCAATTTAATATAAAAAGGACAAATGGAGTCCAACTTATCAACCACTGGGTTGATTCCCTTGGCTTTTTCAAAGCCAGTGATACCAAAGCCGGTGGAGATTGAAATGGAGTGTGCCTTTTTGCACTTGGCTCAATAATTCTTGAATTGCTCCCTCATCTGTTTGGATGACAGATCCAGCCTAATTTTTTTTTTATTCTTGAGTTCATTGACCATCAGGAGATAACCATTGACCTTAGAGGATGGAGGTTGGCCAACACATGTTTCATTGTTGGATCCAAAGCAAGCATTGTAGTTGGATGGAATTTTGAACCAGTTTACCAGGATGATGTGATCAGCTCTCTTGAGCTGACTTGAGCCTTTGGAAGCTGATGGGGGGAGGATTGTTGGATGTTGAGCTCCTGGGGGATGTTTTCTTTGGCCCATTGCATTGTTTAGTTTACTTGGGGGGGGTTGCTGAGGGAGCATTATGAGAGTGATGAAGCAAAGAGGATAGCAAGAGATGAGAGTGATGGAGTGAAAAGAAGGATAAAGCAATGAGAGTTAGGATGTGATGAAAGCAATAAAGTGATGAGGGTGAGGGAGTTATGAGGATAGTGATGCAATGAGAGTTAGCTGGATGTGATGAAAGTGATAAAGGGATGAGAGTGATGAAGTGATGAGGATAGTGATGCAATGAGATTTAGCTTTATGTGATGAAAGCAATAAAGTAATAAGAGTGATGAAGTGATGAGGATAGTGATGAAGAGATGAAGAGCAATGAATCAAATTTTGTTCTGATGAGGTTGGAGGTAGAATTTTTCCAAGTTCAAAGGTGAAAAACCAGGGGTGTATGAAGTGGACAGGTGGTGGAAGCCTTTATATACTTTACTTGAAAAAACCCACTTATTTCCAGGTAACTCTGACATGTCTCATTTGAAATAAGTGGGTTTTTTTATTTTTGATGGCAGGTTTTCTTAACTCTGATACGCCCTATTATTATTATTATTATTATTATTATTATTATTATTATTATTATTATTATTATTATTATTATTATTATTATTATTATTATTGTTATTATTATTATTATTATTATTATTATTATTATTATTATTATTATTATTATTATTATTATTATTATTATTATTATTATTATTATTATTATTATTATTATTATTATTATTATTATTATTATTATTATTATTATTATTATTATTATTATTATTATTATTATTATTATTATTATTATTATTATTATTATTATTATTATTATTATTATTATTATTATTATTATTATTATTATTATTATTATTATTATTATTATTATTATTATTATTATTATTATTATTATTATTATTATTATTATTATTATTATTATTATTATTATTATTATTATTATTATTATTATTATTATTATTATTATTATTATTATTATTATTATTATTATTATTATTATTATTATTATTATTATTATTATTATTATTATTATTATTATTATTATTATTATTATTATTATTATTATTATTATTATTATTATTATTATTATTATTATTATTATTATTATTATTATTATTATTATTATTATTATTATTATTATTATTATTATTATTATTATTATTATTATTATTATTATTATTATTATTATTATTATTATTATTATTATTATTATTATTATTATTATTATTATTATTATTATTATTATTATTATTATTATTATTATTATTATTATTATTATTATTATTATTATTATTATTATTATTATTATTATTATTATTATTATTATTATTATTATTATTATTATTATTATTATTATTATTATTATTATTATTATTATTATTATTATTATTATTATTATTATTATTATTATTATTATTATTATTATTATTATTATTATTATTATTATTATTATTATTATTATTATTATTATTATTATTATTATTATTATTATTATTATTATTATTATTATTATTATTATTATTATTATTATTATTATTATTATTATTATTATTATTATTATTATTATTATTATTATTATTATTATTATTATTATTATTCTGAGTTTATTTTTCAGAATTGATTTAAGCTTCATTTTACAGCATTAAGAAGAAGAATTTGACCTGTATGTTGAATTCAGGAAGTTAAAATCAGAATTTGATAATATACCAACTCAAAAACTTGATCTTCTATGATCACAATATCTCAGCAGGGTTATAGAAAAGGTCCTGTACAAGGGGGTCACTAGACATTGTTCCCATATATGTGCACCATATTCCCAGGGCAGGAGCTTGCACTTACATAAAAAAATTTAGTCATGCAACCCTCAATGAGTTGAATGGAGTTGGGGAAACATTGAGAAACCAAAGGTTACACACCAACCCCCCCCCCAACCATAAAGTGGCCTTGTTGCTCACAAGTCCCATTTTGTTTTACATATACCTAAAACCAATGGTTTCAAGTTCAAGCCTCAGAATAGGTGTTAAATTATTGAATGCTGCACAAGTTGGAATGTGATCATATAATTATGGCTTTTTTTTGAGTGTTCACACCACATTTCAACAAACATAGCATGCAGAAAACCTTTTATTGGTGTGTGCAACCCCACACACCAGGGAAGGGCTGAATTTTGGTGTGTATGGCTGCACATGCCATGGAATAAAAAATCATTGGTGTGTGATTTACAATGTGCCAATTGACATTAATGTGTGAGAGTCCACATGCCATTATTGGCAGGCTTACCTGGCATGTGATGTTCTGAAAACCAAACCCATTGGCATGTATGGTCCTACACACCATGATTGGAAGTTTCTGGGTGGCATACACTGGTGTGTGGACCCATACAGGCCAAATTTATTGGCATGTGGGGTGCACACACCAAAAAATTGGTGTGCCACAAGTAAGTTGGTGGTTTCCAACTGGCTGCTCCATTTTTATTGAGGTCCTAGAAATCAATTCTGTTTTCATATTACTTAACTGGTGGAAATAATTTTCATGTTTATTTCAAGCATTAACTTATCTATAAAAGGCAATGTTGGTGGTTCCAATGAACTGTAATTTGAAAAAGAGGAAAGAGCTGCAAACCTTAAACAAATATGTTCCAGCAAGGAGGATGGACCTGGAAAAAGAGGAAATTTTACCAGAACAGACCTAGATCCAAGAGATATCCATCAATGAATAGAGCTTTAAACCACAAATTCTGAGAAAAGTTTATTGAGATACTAGAAAGTAGTTCTGACTTTAGATTACTTGACTGGTAGAAAGAATGTTCTTGTTTATTTTCAACATTAAATTATCTGGAAAAGAAAATTTTGATGGTTCCAATCACCTATATTGCAAAAGAATCAGCAAGGATTGATATACTTCCTCTACCATTATCTGTGATATCTGAAGTTTTATATTCTTTTGAGGATCTCTCTATGGGTGCCTATCTTCTTGATGATTTCAGAGCCAAAATAGCTCTGGAAGCCCTTGAAGGCTTTATTTTTACTCAAGATTGGATCATGAAGGATTATTGCTTGTTCTGTAGCTCTATAGCATTCCAACATGCATTTTTTTTTTCTTCATACCTGCATAGTCACATGGTTAAAACATGCTAATTCTTTTCCTATGGTGCATTGAGCTGATCAAAGCACAGTTGTGAGGATTCAAGTTAAAAGGGTTTTTGGGGGCCGGAAAACTAGCTCAAACCCACAAAAAGCCTACTTAAATATTTGGGCTTCAGCAGGTTTTGGACTCATGAAGCTGATACATATGGTATATCAAGCGCGTCTGGGCGCCTGTCCTAGTTTGACTTGGCATGCGCCTAGCCAGGCTTGGGCAGGTGCCCAGGGGGCTTGATTGGTTAGGGTTTGCGGTGGTTTGAACTTGTTGCCCAACCAAGCTTGTCTTGACCCAGATCAATCTCTGGTGGAACCCCTTCCTCAACCTCTCAACCTTCCACATCTCATTGTTTTGATTTTTTTTTTCAACAGTAAGTTTTTTTTAAACTCTTAATTTTTTTATCATTGTTCTTTAAATATTGTTATTAATTTTTTTTCCTACAGATGGCCAAGAATGTGAATATTGTTGATCCAGTCACCCTTGAAATTGAAGCAAGCAAGGCTGAGGCTAGAGACCTTGCTTGTCAACTTCAAGAATTAAATCAAGAGACTTTTCAGAAGGAGCAACTCCTCAAGGCTCACCAAAGATTGGAGGAGAAAAAAACATACTCAAGCAACTGGCTTACGCATAAATAACAAAAACCAAATGCAATCATCAAGCCCAAGGTCCGCAATCTGTTTTGAGCAAATGTGTTGGCCAAAGGAATGACCCAGAAGGAAGCTGTTTCAACTTTTGATATCTTGTGGTGTCAGGTTCAACACATAATCAAAGAAGATCCAAACTTGATCAAAACCAATAAGCAAAGGCCATCAAAATTCAGCAAGGAATCAATAAGCAACTTACTCATGTTTATCAATCATCAGTCCACTTCAACCCTCAAGGAAATGGCCAAATTCCTCAAGAGCAAGCATGAGATGATTGTCTCTACTCAAGCCATCAGTAACATCCTCAAGGATGTGGATATAACCTGGAAGCAAGTCACGAACATCCCATCATTGTGGAATCAACCCAAGCTCCTTGAACAGCGCGCAAACTATGTCAATTGCCGGGGTATGGATCTAGACCAAAAAATTGTCTATGTTGATGAAGCTGGTTTTGACTTACAGTCAACCAGGCCTAATGGCTATGCTCCCTCAGGTAAATTGTTTCTTCTTCTTTTGTTTTACCCAAATTAATATTTTTTTTGTGAAAATCTAATGTTTACCTGCTGTCTTGAGCATTGTGTCCAAGGTCAAGCAGGTCGCCTTGATAGGTGCCCTCTCAGAAGATGCTTATGTTTATCATAAACTCCTCAATTCTGATGGAACCAAGGCCAAAGGGGTAGGAAGTGACGACTTTTGCCTTTTTCTTTCCTCTCTTGCTTCAAGATTGCCTCAAGAATCCATCATCATTATGGACAATGCACCAATACATTGCGGCACTCAATTTGATGAATTACAAGCCAATTTCAGCAAGTCAAAATTGATCAACATTGAGTTTCTTCCACCCTACTCCCCTTTCCTCAATCCAATCAAGTATTCTTTTCATTCCATCAAATCATATGTCCATGGAAAGATCCCCCGGAATTGACCTGAACTTGTACAACATATTAAAAATGGGATCAACAAGGCTATTACTCAAGAAAAATTCATAATTTTTTTTCTCACATTAAAAAGTTTTATAGAAACTGCCTTGAGATGCAGCCTATTACAGGCCCTCTCTTGGCCAATCCTTAATTTTTTTTAATTTTTTTTTTTTCATTATTTTATGTATAATTATTTATTTGAAAAAATTGCCCAAAAAAAAAAGAAAAATTGCTCAAAGAAAAAAAAAAGAATTCATTGCTTCTGTTTTGTACATACATTTAAATCTACGGACAAGAAATATATACATGATTTTTTATCATTTTTACAATTGAAACTTTTACTATAATTTTTTTTTTTTTTTTTTTTTTAGAGTTGGTCGATGCGACCAGCTTTGATCGGCGCCCAAACCGACTTGGCATGAAAACCTTGTAATTGTTTCTATCCCAGGGCGAAATATGTTGTGACCTAACGTCCCATAGTCTACTCAGCTGCGACACTGTCATCCACAGGTTGACGGGGAACTGGTGTAAAGACGGGAAAAGGGTTAACCCATTGCTAGGCCATCCTAGTCGGCATGTGTACTCCCCGGTGCACAGTGTATGGGTCCTAACAGCTGGAGCAAGGTTGCCTGCTCCATGTCCCATAGTAATAATTATAACTTCACTGATGTTCCATCCCGTTCCACTACAAAATACTTCGTTTTTTATCGTTTTACTCTCATCAGGCAGCTCTTTGTCCCCCCAGGGCCCCACTCCCACCATACAAGTTTGCATCTCAGATTCAGGTCTGCTTAGGGGCTTCAGGTTTTGTATGTACGTACGTCTTTGGTGCGACCTGCTCACGGCTGACGCTCTTCGTTTGCCTTGGAACGCCTCGAAATGGATGAGACAAGAACCGGTGGCCTCTTCGATGAACTCGTGCCTATCGACGATTTGAGAGGTCGATGTATGCCCCTCGAGAGCGCTTTGAGCGAATATATGTATGTGTACAACATTCATACATGCAGAGCATTAACCCAGGAGGTCCATCAACCCAGGAGGTCAATTCCTCTGGCCAATGGCCGCTCCAGGCGTCGATCTTTCTGGCGGTAAACCAACTTGGGTCCCTTCCTGGTTTGCGGAGATATAATTTTCGGTTTCTCCTCCACTTGGGACACGAGCCTTACCTTGATCATGCCTTCCGGCCATTTACCGCCAAAGACGTGCTTGACAACTGTCCTGTCGCCAGCCCCTAGACTGTAGATCATTCCTGTGGGGATAGGCAAGTAAGTTGATTGTAGCTCAAGTCGACAAGTGAGGTTTCAAAACTTGATGCCGTCCATACTTTTTTCCCGGGCTGTCCATATTGTGGGACCCAATAGATGCCGTTGAGGGGCCCATACTGTGTGTTCATATCTAACTTGCATGGAAGTTCGCCAAGGGTTGTCGTTCCAACAGATCTTGATGCTGGCTCAAGTAATCCTGTTCATGTCCAAGTTTATGTATTGATTGATGATGTAGATACATTGGTTGCCAGCCCCTGAGGATCAAGTAAATCATTTACTCAAGTGTGTTTCAAGGGTTGGCTTGATCCCAAGGGTCTATGGTGGCGTCTGTCTTTCTAGAACCTGAACTCTGTTTGGAAATGTAAATAGGTCATACCGCAGACCATTGTCGATTGAGTCATCGCCAGCTTGAAACTTGTTAGGTGAAACTTGGCTCAGTGCGCGTCTGTAGATATCTGTGATTACAAGACAGAGGCGGTCGTCGATCTCAGAAGCCTCAATAGTGGTCGGGAATAAATAACTTCCGTCACCCTAACTCCCTTACGGGATGAATGCAGAGCATCCTCCCGGCGGTTTGAATTCTAAACGGTTGGAATTAAACAAAATAATAGGCATCCTGCGTAGGGAATGCAGGAGCGGAAAATGGTGCAAGCCCAGGTGATCTCAGCATGGCTTGCTCGCACATGCGCCTCCATCTACGATGTTTCAGCACATCCGGATTTGGGGTCTATGGCGATAGAACACCTCCCCGAGAGATTCGACACCCCTAATCAACATAGTAGGCCGGAAAGTGTCCCAAATGCCTGGGACACACAACCGAAAAGCCCGATTTACCACTTGCCCTCAAGTTATGACACTTCTCAGCTTCTGGAAGAAGACTTGGGCAACCACGACGATATACTCGGTATGTAGGTTTCTCTAGTCTCATTAAGTAAAGTTAATTTTGAAGAAAGAATAATCCGATCTCCCATCTCGAGTCGGGAATCGTGACTAATTCACAATGTCTCTCACGATACTTACACGGATGGCACAGCGCATTTTCATAATTCACCGACGGACTTTGGCTTCAATAATTTCGGAACGGGGTCTCAATATCATGATCCGCCCCACGATCAGATAGAAAGTCCCAGTTTTTGGAGTGAGTCTGTTCATGTTTGAGCAACCGTGTTGTCAGCCTTCCGGCGGTTGACCGATTGGCTACTCATATACCCTGTCGCGCATCGTAACATGCGGCGTATTATCAAGACGAGTTTATCAACTCCCAAATGCACTCTGACCTGACCAACTTCGGGCCCAGCTTCGAGGCCCCCGTGACCCATTCGAGTGAGTTCTCCATTTACAGCTAGTCCCCGTTTGCCCGATGTATACACATACATACATCATACTTTGCCCATTGTAAATGTTTGTCAGTCAAAGAAAAAAAAAAAAGGCAAGGCCTGCACTGTCGAGGGTAGGTACTGGGAAGTTTTGAGGCTATGATTACGAAGAACGACCC
Source organism: Puccinia polysora (assembly GCA_025617555.3). NCBI lineage: Eukaryota > Fungi > Basidiomycota > Pucciniomycetes > Pucciniales > Pucciniaceae > Puccinia > Puccinia polysora. The sequence goes on along the minus strand of CM062630.1, from coordinate 3,892,033 downwards.
CGGTCTTCTGCCGAGTCCTAAAGGCCATCAATCTATCAGATACGTATGAAAGAAGATATTGGTGCTTAGCTGACCTGTCTGAACATTGCTTCCCCATCCACTAGCCGGTTTCCAACGTTACCACTCGATAATCGACTCTTTCGATTCTACCTTCACGAAGCTCATGGATACTCACCTACAAGGCGTCTTTACCTCTAACAAGGCTGACAGAGTTTTAGAAAACCATGGTGCGACTTCAGTTTCTTTCTCACGAAAATGTCTTGAGCGTCATAGCAACTCCTCAGTTTCAGGCTGCTGACAGAGATAAAATTCATGACGAACACCCCAGAACACAGTTCTCTGACCGAATTTGCAAATGAGGGAGCCCACTCGAGCGATCATGGGTCACAGGGATCAAACGCCGACCATGCACCCTCGCCGACCCCTGCGTTGCAACAACCGGTTGTCGCAAATTCACTGTCAGAATTTACGCCAGATGACCTTGATCTTCTGGAAAAAATTCGAAAGAAAAGACTGCCGCTCGATCTGAATCCAACTGAAAAATCGATTCTGAACTTCAACAGAGCGACTTTGATTCAATCTTGTATCGACGTGTTACAAAAAACGTATACACAACCAGACCCTCCGCACGTCATTCATATGCCAAGCACCATACAAGGCTTTCCGCTTCGAATTACCACAGTGCTTCGGGTAGACGACGGGGCAAAGATTTGGATCAGCCCCCTTTTACCCGCTGATCTAGTCTCTGGTGGTAAGGAGATATTGCAGGAGAGGTTAGAGAATCTGACGAAGATGATGTGCTCAGTGCTGAAGCGATACTTGAGCTTTTTGAAGAAAAATGACTATAGTATTTTTGAAAAGGATGAATTTGCTGATTTAAAACAACATAAATCCGCTTTTTTGAAAAAAAATGAATACGTTACACGAGCAAACAACGACCTGGTCAGGTGGCTCGAACGGCAGATTCTGACGCCAAAGGTAGGGTGCGCTCTGTTTAGTTCTTTACCACCGGATCTTGCGTGGGAAAAGATTCAATTTGGGCATCTTCAAGGCGCCATTCTCTCATACCTCACAGCAAATCAAGACGAACATATCGAGAAAACCCTCACCTACACCGCAATCTATTTGATAGGCCATTATTTAGATGATAAAAATTACGCGGATCTTTGGGAGGAGATCAAAAGAGTCGGATCCCTAGTAACAACAGCCGCCGAATCGAGAAATATCGTGACCGAAAACCCATTCAAAAGAACAATACTGCTCAGTCTACTATATTCAACAATCACTGAGGTACTGTATGTAAAACCTGAGCGAAGAAGGTTTCTAAAAGATCTTTACAGACAATCCTCTAATAAAAAACCAAAGTTTGCATGAAGGGTTGTTTACAAATCAAGCGTTAACTTAGTCTATGCCACAATCTGTCCAAGTTTGATTTAAGTCATCTGCATGAGTTTTGATATAGATTATCTGCACGCGAATTGGCTAATTTTCTGATGAAAGGTGCGCCTGTTTGCCAGCGTCTGACTTCATGAAAGTAGATTTATAGAAAGATGGAGTAATCATGTAAAGAATTCACTATGAAAACGAAGGGGCAACAGCTCCTTGCGTGCTCGAAATGGAGGCTCAATAAGAGCTTTAAAAAGGGTTGCTGGCCTCATTAATGTTTTTGTTGGTTTTTAAAATAATAGAAAAGTAAAAAAAGTATTGCTAGGAGAAAGAGGGATAAACGAGGCTGAAAGCCCAAATTACATTACAAATACCAAGGGAAAAATTCACACCATATTAATCATTACCTCACTAATTTTGCCAAAATGACCGTGAATGAGAAGCATTGGTCAAATATGACATGCTTTGATGATGGAGAGAATTCAATTTATCAAAAACATGTCCCAGTACTCCCCAAGGACAATTCAAAGGAAAACTACAGGAGATTTGCAAAGAAAGCAACAATAAACCTGTGAATTGAATTTGAGACAATTCATGTTGCTTGAATACTATGAGGATTTTTTGGAGGTAAAATCTTGACAAGTTTGACTGACTGAGTTCAGAAAAACAAACAATTTTTGAAAGATGATAATTTTTTGTTAGGATAAGGAATCAAGCAATTATTCTCTTTCTGAGAAATAATTCCTTTCATTCAAAGAAATCAATTTTTGAATTTATTGCTCTTATTATTTTACCTGATGAATTATTTTTTTGGACTATTTCAACAGGTTTGAATACCCCTCATAATATAGATACATTTAGCATTTTTCTATTTCCTTTTATTTTTTAAGGTATTTGAATCTCACTGGGAGTTTCAACTCTTGTTTGAAGAAAGAAATTTTCAAATTTGATGTTTTTATTTTTGTACTTGGTGAATCTTTTTGTGGAATATTTCTGCATATTCAAATAATCATTGTGAAATAGAAATATGCATTATTTTTTTATTTTTTATTCTATTCTTGTTACAAACTTATTTAAATTCCATCAAAAATGACAAGTTTTCCTCAAAAAAGGTTTTTTTTCATATTTTTTATGATTATCTATTTAATGATGTGCTTTTTGTTGGAAAATTTGGAAGTGTATGGATTTATTGAGATAAGATAGGTTGGCTCTTCTTGCGCCTGCTTAAATTCATACTCTGAACTGCAGGAAAGTAATGGTAAGACTCTTGACTGCGGATAGTAGTACTGATAATTAAATTTGTAAACCTAATTTCTTTCCAGAATTTAAGATCTACTATGCCAACTCCTGGAGGACAGGGGCTTCTGGATTTATTCACTAAAACAAATCCATTGCTTCTCAGTATCATTGGGCGCTGTTCCTTCCTCCTTTGTACTCCAGGTAAGCTTACTATCTCATCTCAATTCTCTTGGATGCCTCCATTTCCTCTAACATTACTTCTCTTCAATTCTTTTTCTGTGTTTTATTTTATCTGCTCTCAGGTGTGATCTCTCAAATCTTCCCCCTTCACAAGTGCTTCTTCAACTCACCTTGTTGGTGTTTTAACAGGTCAGACCTGGCTTGTGTTGCAATTCATTCAAACCAATCCATTGCTTCTCAGTCTCATTGCATGCAGTGCCTTCCTCCTCTGTCCTCCAGATGTGATCTCTTGAAGCTTCCCCCTTCACAAGCACTTCTTCAAATCATGTTTTTGGTTTTTTAAAATTTAATGAGCCCAGCTTGCTAAATCACATTTTGAAGCACACCATGAACACCAGAGACCATTTCAAACCACTCTTTTTTCTCAGAGATGACAGCTTCTTGATCTGGAAAGCCTCTATCAATTGCTAGCTCAGCATGAATGATCTTCTAGTTCACTTGACAACTTCCTCAGCCAAAGATGGAGAGGACAGGACTCTCTTTTACAAGTAGTACAGAAAAAAAGCTGGAGTACTCACCATTTCCATGGGGTACACAAACAACCAACGGCTAGTCAAACCAGAGAAAAAGCAAAAGTCCAGTTTACTCTGGAGTCTGCTCATCAAACGCTTTGAATCAAACTCAAAAGACAAACAGACTAGAGTCTATAAGAAAATTCTAGAACTGTCTTACAGAAAAGATATCCAGTCTTTTCTCAAAAACATAATTTTTGATATCAATGCACTCATAGCAGTAGGACTGAGAATTGGTGATGAATCACACAGCTTTATTCATCTCTAAAAACCTTTGATGGCCAAATATATAGTTAGTTCAATCACTACCACAATGGAAATAACCAAGGAGATACTTTTCTCTAAGTGGACATTGACCCTGGAAAAAGTGATTGAAGTGCTCAACCCCAAATGACAAGAATTAACCTCTCTTGGTGATAATATCAAAACAGAAGACAAGGCTTTGAAATCCTTTACATGTACCTAACCCATATTTTCCAATGGAAGTCACAACACAAACACCAAACACAAAGAGTTGTAATGAAAAGAAATCAAAAATGCTTCCAAATGCAAGAATAAGTACAATGTTTCAGAGGCTTCAGTGGACTCTGCCTCCATCAACTCATGATCCTCCTACAGCATGTTTGTCTGTATTTTCAAAGCAATGTCCATCAGAATTCCACTCAAAAAGGACATACTCAACAGCAGAGCTAGCCATCACATTTTCAAAAGCAATAAAATGATAGTTGACTTTTGAGAACAGAAAATAGACATGCAGATAGCCAATGGGAAGTCACTGCAAGTCAAAAGAGACAGATTTTCCTACCTGAAGAGCCTTGATGGCTTGTATATCAATATCAAAGCCCTATACATCCCTTTTCTTCAGGGGACCCTGATCAGCCTTGGATGACTCCTGTAGAACAGCTTCAAATTTGTGCATGTCAGAGACACAAAATTTTGCCTCACAAAAGATGATTTTCACCTTCTGAAAGCCAACATTGTCAAAAATGTGATTGTGGTGAACATTGTCCTGGTGGATGAAGTTTGGTTTTCTCTCCACACTCAGACTTGTTCAAACACTCATGTTGAGCTGTTACACAGAAACGCAGGTCATCCTGGCATCAAAGAACTAAGGAGAATGTATGGCACAAATTTGGCCTCTCTACACTACAACCACTGTCTCACATCAAAATCAAATTGTCTTCCTTTCAAAGGAACAATACCTAAAGCCAATAAAAGCCTCCAAACCCTGTACATGGATTCAAGTGGGTAGATAACTCCAGCTTCCCTTTTTGGCTGCCATTATTACCTCAAGATCACCAATTGTTTCACCAGATACATATTTGTGTACATCTTGTCCTCCAAGTCTGATACATTCTTGTCTTTCTTGTCCTTCTATCATACTACAACCAATCTTAAAAGTTTCAGAGTTCAGAATGCTGTTATGGATGGTGGAGGGGAATTCAATTCTAAAGATTTTCTCATATTTTTCAATGAAAATGGTATCTCCATACATGTTACCAGCCCTCACATGCCCCAACAGAATGCCGTGGCAGAAAGAGAAAATTTTACCACTAGTGAGAAAGTGCACACTATCTTGAAACAGGCCAACCTTCCACCATCCTACTGGGCTGAGGTGGTGATGATGGCCATATTCCTTGAAAAAATTACCCCTAGGCAAAATTAAAATTGGTTTTTGCCTTAACAAATGTGGTTTTGCAGAGAATTCAACCTGGACCACCTCAGGCCATTTGTATTTCTTGCATATGTGAACATTTCTAAGGCTGTATGAGATGGAAATTTCTGCAATATTGCCATCAGGGGAGTTCTTCTAGGATAAAAACTAGGTCTCCCAAACTGGATAGTCCTGACTTCCAGCAACCAAGTTTTCAGAAGCCAAAAAAATGAGATTCATTGAAGACCAGTTTCCCAGGTTGCAGATCCTGGAGAGTTCCTCTTTGTCTCAGGAACTCACCCACTTTATCAAAACTGTTGACACTGTGGATTCAGTGGATTCCCACCCAAGTACTGGGCCCACAAGGAAAGATATCAACCCCATCCTGACTGTTGAAGTCCCCAGCCCTTCTCTCATCCTTGTTAACATGGAGCTTGAATCATCTCAACCACCCCCACAACTGCCCCACACTTCAGAATCTTCTCTGACATTTTTTCCTCCTCCTCAACATGCAAGAATGCAGCCAGGGTGAGACTATCTACTTACCCCAGAAAATCTTCCTAAAAATGTCAGTGCCAACCTCAAAAATTCTTTGATTCTGAATCACAAGCGCCAAGGAAATGCTGCCATTGCCATGGTTGCTGTTTTCAAAGCCTTCCTGGCAAATGTGGTTGACCATGGAATCCCAAAGACTTACAGGCAGGCTGATTTATCTCCTGACTGAATTGAATGGCTTAAAGATGTCAAGATAGATCTTGATGCCATGTGCCCTCTGAAAATCTGGGATTTTTTTCCCATCCCTGTTGGCACCAAGCTGCTCAAAACTTTCGGGGTCTTCAAAAAGAAGCTCAAAAAACTAGGTCAACTGCTCAGGTTCAAGGCACGTCTCTGCGCACAAGGCAACAACCAGGACAAGGAAGATTACAACCTTACCTATGCTCCCATTGGTTAATTGACTGATCTCCGTGCAGCAATTGACATAGGCCTCTCAAAGGGATACAAGATCAACAAGATGGATGCCAAAAAGGTGTTCCTCAATGTCAAACTAAAGGAGGACATCTTTGTCTGCCCTCCAGAAGGTATGGATGTTCCCTCCAGTTTCTGCCTCAAGCTCAAAAAGCCCCACTATTGCTTAAAGCAGGAACCTAGGGTCTGGTATGGCAATCTTAAGTGCTTCCTCTGCTACATTGGCTTTGAAGCTTTGGAAACAAACCCCTGTCTCTTTCTTTCCAACCTCACCAACTGGGAATGCTTTTTCCACATATACTTCAACAAACTAGTTATTGTCAGCCACAATGTTGACAGGTTCAAGCCTCTGATTAAAAGCTGCTACCTGATGGAGGATCTTGGCCCTGCATGCCATCTCCTGGTTCTCCATTCGCAATGGGACAGTTGGGTCATGAAGCTGTTGCAACAGCTCTACCTTGAACACATAATTGCAAAATAAAACATGCATGAATTTTGGACAGTTCCAACTCCCATGGTTCCAACACTAGGATCCACTCATCCATGGAAAACAAGCACCAACTTTTCTGCCAGCCCAAAATCCACTATGGTCAAGCTATTGGTCTTCTGAACTATCTAGTTGTTTTGAACAGGCCCAAAGTTTTTTTTTCAGTATCTCAGCTGTCCCAACATCTCATGAAGCCCAAAAATGCCCACTGGAACACCGTCCTTCATATCTGCGCTATCTCTTGGGTACACAGGAATACAAACTTGTTCTGCGTGGATCTGCCTCTGAAGAACTGGCAATGACCGCAGGTTCCAACTTTTGGAACTGTCTGGACACCCACCATTCCTACTCCTGATATTTGGTCATGCTAGGAGTTTTGTTTCTTGCCTGGCACTCAAAAAAGCAGGATATGTTTCCAATGTCTACCACTGATACAGAATACAAGGCTTTCTACAAGGGGCTGCAGGAGGCATCCTGGCTTGTCTCCTTACTCAAATCCATGTGGCATTTGCTTCCCTTGGCACCTCTGGTTTCTGTCAACAACAGGGGGGTACTGTTAATCTCCCAAAATCACATGTATCAGTTGCACTCAAAGTAAATCAATGTTAAGTTTCACTGGATAAGGGAATTAATCAATGGGGGTTCCATTGGCATTTCCTACATTGACAGGTCCTCAAAGCTTATTTACCAAAGCACTGCCTTGGGTGAAACATCATGGGGACTGCACTGCATTGCATCTTGGAACTAGTAGATAACAGGGGTGTATTGAGATAAAAGAGGAGGGCTCTGCTTGCACACACTTAAAGGTGTACTCTTGACTGCGGGGAAGTAATGGTAACTCCCTTGAATGCGGATAGTAGTACTGATAATTAAATTTGTAAACCTAATTTCTTTCCAGAATTTAAGATCTACTTGCCTGACTCCTGGAGGACAGGGGCTTCTGGATTTATTCACTAAAACAAATCCATTGCTTCTCAGTATCATTGGGTGGTGTGCCTTCCTCCTCTGTCCTCCAGGTAAGCTTACTCTCTTATCTCAATTCTCTTGGATACATCCATTGCCTCTAGCATTACTTCTCTTCAATTCCTTTTCTGTGTTTTATTTTCTCTGCTCCCAGGTGTGATCTCTCAAGGATTCCCCCTTCACAAGCACTTCTTCAACTCACCTTGTTGGTGTTTTAACAGGTCAGACCTGGCTTTTGTTGCATTTCATTCAAACCAATCCATTGCTTCTCAGTCTCATTGCACGCAGTGCCTTCCTCCTCTGTCTTCCAGGTGTGATATTTCAAAGCTGACCCTTTGAAAAGTGCTTCTTCAACTCACCTTGTTGGTTTTGTAAAAGGTGTGAGCTCTCAAAGCTGCCCCCTTCACAAGCACTCCTTCAACTTACCTTGTTGTTGATTTAACAGGATTTACCTCATCAAATAGGTATATATAGCATTTACATATTTTCTTTATTGTTTGAAAAAATCTATTTATACTCCACCAGAAATATTTCATTTTTTTTAAAAAAAAATGAATTTTTATCATTTTTCTTATTTTTCTTATTTTGAATGTTTTTTTTTTTGGGAAATTTTAAATTCACAGCTCATTGCGTCATGTAAACAACTCTGTACACAAATATTTGAGTTGTATACACGGCTCAATGGGCCATGTGGCACCTTACACGACTCAAATGAGCCGTGTGGCATGCTACACGACTCAAATGGGCTGTGTGGCATGCTACACAACTCAAATGGGCCGTGTGGCACACGAAAAAACTAAAATCAAGTTGTGTAGCCTCCACTAAATAATAAATAATAAATAATAAATAATAAATAATAAATAATAAATAATAAATAATAAATAATAAATAATAAATAATAAATAATAAATAATAAATAATAAATAATAAATAATAAATAATAAATAATAAATAATAAATAATAAATAATAAATAATAAATAATAAATAATAAATAATAAATAATAAATAATAAATAATAAATAATAAATAATAAATAATAAATAATAAATGATAAATAATAAATAATAAATAATAAATAATAAATAATAAATAATAAATAAATAATAAATAATAAATAATAAATAATAAATAATAAATAATAAATAATAAATAATAAATAATAAATAATAAATAATAAATAATAAATAATAAATAATAAATAATAAATAATAAATAATAAATAATAAATAATAAATAATAAATAATAAATAATAAATAATAAATAATAAATAATAAATAATAAATAATAAATAATAAATAATAAATAATAAATAATAAATAATAAATAATAAATAATAAATAATAAATAATAAATAATAAATAATAAATAATAAATAATAAATAATAAATAATAAATAATAAATAATAAATAATAAATAATAAATAATAAATAATAAATAATAAATAATAAATAATAAATAATAAATAATAAATAATAAATAATAAATAATAAATAATAAATAATAAATAATAAATAATAAATAATAAATAATAAATAATAAATAATAAATAATAAATAATAAATAATAAATAATAAATAATAAATAATAAATAATAAATAATAAATAATAAATAATAAATAATAAATAATAAATAATAAATAATAAATAATAAATAATAAATAATAAATAATAAATAATAAATAATAAATAATAAATAATAAATAATAAATAATAAATAATAAATAATAAATAATAAATAATAAATAATAAATAATAAATAATAAATAATAAATAATAAATAATAAATAATAAATAATAAATAATAAATAATAAATAATAAATAATAAATAATAAATAATAAATAATAAATAATAAATAATAAATAATAAATAATAAATAATAAATAATAAATAATAAATAATAAATAATAAATAATAAATAATAAATAATAAATAATAAATAATAAATAATAAATAATAAATAATAAATAATAAATAATAAATAATAAATAATAAATAATAAATAATAAATAATAAATAATAAATAATAAATAATAAATAATAAATAATAAATAATAAATAATAAATAATAAATAATAAATAATAAATAATAAATAATAAATAATAAATAATAAATAATAAATAATAAATAATAAATAATAAATAATAAATAATAAATAATAAATAATAAATAATAAATAATAAATAATAAATAATAAATAATAAATAATAAATAATAAATAATAAATAATAAATAATAAATAATAAATAATAAATAATAAATAATAAATAATAAATAATAAATAATAAATAATAAATAATAAATAATAAATAATAAATAATAAATAATAAATAATAAATAATAAATAATAAATAATAAATAATAAATAATAAATAATAAATAATAAATAATAAATAATAAATAATAAATAATAAATAATAAATAATAAATAATAAATAATAAATAATAAATAATAAATAATAAATAATAAATAATAAATAATAAATAATAAATAATAAATAATAAATAATAAATAATAAATAATAAATAATAAATAATAAATAATAAATAATAAATAATAAATAATAAATAATAAATAATAAATAATAAATAATAAATAATAAATAATAAATAATAAATAATAAATAATAAATAATAAATAATAAATAATAAATAATAAATAATAAATAATAAATAATAAATAATAAATAATAAATAATAAATAATAAATAATAAATAATAAATAATAAATAATAAATAATAAATAATAAATAATAAATAATAAATAATAAATAATAAATAATAAATAATAAATAATAAATAATAAATAATAAATAATAAATAATAAATAATAAATAATAAATAATAAATAATAAATAATAAATAATAAATAATAAATAATAAATAATAAATAATAAATAATAAATAATAAATAATAAATAATAAATAATAAATAATAAATAATAAATAATAAATAATAAATAATAAATAATAAATAATAAATAATAAATAATAAATAATAAATAATAAATAATAAATAATAAATAATAAATAATAAATAATAAATAATAAATAATAAATAATAAATAATAAATAATAAATAATAAATAATAAATAATAAATAATAAATAATAAATAATAAATAATAAATAATAAATAATAAATAATAAATAATAAATAATAAATAATAAATAATAAATAATAAATAATAAATAATAAATAATAAATAATAAATAATAAATAATAAATAATAAATAATAAATAATAAATAATAAATAATAAATAATAAATAATAAATAATAAATAATAAATAATAAATAATAAATAATAAATAATAAATAATAAATAATAAATAATAAATAATAAATAATAAATAATAAATAATAAATAATAAATAATAAATAATAAATAATAAATAATAAATAATAAATAATAAATAATAAATAATAAATAATAAATAATAAATAATAAATAATAAATAATAAATAATAAATAATAAATAATAAATAATAAATAATAAATAATAAATAATAAATAATAAATAATAAATAATAAATAATAAATAATAAATAATAAATAATAAATAATAAATAATAAATAATAAATAATAAATAATAAATAATAAATAAAAATAATAAATAATAAATAATAAATAATAGATAACAAATAACAAATAACAAATAACAAATAAAAAATAACAAATAATAATAAATAATAAATAATAAATAATAATAAATAATAAATTATAAATTAAATGGAGTAGTTTATGGGCCCCCACGCATTGAGGGCCCTTACACAACTCCCACAGGTCATGTGGGACTCTACACAACTCCCAAAGATTGTGTGGGGCCCTACACAACTCCCACAGGCCGTGTGGAGCCCTACATGGCTCCCACACGACTGGACCCATGAATTTAACACTACCCTTTTTTTCAAATGTGATTTCAGATTTGGATTACTTCATAAATATTGATTCTTATTGAATTTTTACATATAATATTAACCAAATGTTTTTTTCATCATTGAATTTTCCACAGAGTGGAAAGCCTTCCCCTGTGCGGCCTTAAAACACAGGCTGCTGGAAGTGCCAGCCCATTTCTCTTCCCTTTCAAGAGGGGGGATGGGGGGATGCTGTATCACGCCAGGAAAGGTGCAAAACATTAAAAATATGGTTTCAAAGCTGTTGGCATGGGGAAAAATTACTCTTGGCATGAATTTGGTCAAGAAAAAACTAAATTCATGCATTGGGTTATTTTTATCTATTTTGTGTGAAAATACACCAAAAGGCATGATTTTAGAAAAAAAATGCCAAACTACCCCCTTCTAAAAAAGGGGATGATTTTATAAACTTGATGGCATGGATTCAGACCAAGTCATTTTCTTTGACCTTTTACTAGTCTTCAATCAATAATTGCTTTTGGTTTGAGAATTGTTCCCATGCTGGTTTTCTCATTTTTACCACACTCCTCTAAAATATAAATCATTCTTAAATATTTTTTGGTGGATATTTATCCACTTTTTTTAAGCTTGGAACTAAAATTTAACAAGTTTGGTGAAGAGCTGCAGAGATCACAATCATTTGTGCTGACTAAGTTGCACTCTGAAGTTCCCACTAAAAAATGAGAAAGCTGTGCCCAAGACATTTTTTTGCAACAGCCATGAAAGGGAAAAATGAATCACACAGGCTGATGCTGTGCAAGCAGGGCTTGTGAAAGGATTATTCTACTCACAGTAGCTTGAGGGAAGCCAAATGTTTATAATATAAAGGGAGAATATTGATTAATAAGTTGATTATGAGTATTCTGAGATAAAAGTTTTTTGGATGAATCACAAACAAGAATTGGGGAACCAATTTTTTAATTAAAGGGGAAAAAATCAAGAGGAAAGAGAGGAAAGTATTTATGGAAAACCAGAAGGGATGAAAGAGCAGGAAGACTATATGGGTATTAAGCTGCCAGTTACACTACAAGCCAAATTAAATGAGAGGGAGAATTAATTATTAATTTAAAAATTAGCTTCTACAAGAATACAGTGGAAGATCCAAGACAGGTGTACCAAATTGGGAAAGTTTCTCAGAACAGAAGCATTCTAAGTTGGGAGTGGAAATATTGAGGATTTGAAGTGCTCATTTTAGTCATGAAACTATGTAATGAAATTGAAGATAGAATAAGATATATCATACAGAGATGTGCATGAGGATTTTCAAAAAGATCAAAAATATTTGAATATTTTATAGAAAGAGTAAATAAAGTTGAAGGATTTGAAAGTTAGAATATACTGGGATGTATAATGAGTCTGGCATATGTGACTCATTTGAAGAGAGATATTTCTTTGAGTTGAAGGGCTGAGGGGAATGTGTGAAAATACCACCTGGGAAAATGCATGGCATCTACTCATGAAAATATACACAGAATGATATTGAGCTAGTTCCTTCATACTCACAAACTTCTGAGAAAAGATTCAATTCACCATTCCCTCCACCATCACCACCATCACCACCATCATCAGCACTATGTTCCTTGTCCTCCCTCAACATTTCACCAAAATAAAACTATACAATGAAGAAAACCAATGGCTTATAAAATATTCAACATTACTACTCCCATTGTGAAAAATTAATCAATAAAGTAATTATTTTCAACACCAGCATCAATCTTAACTTTTTAAAGTATAACAGTTTTGCCAAATACAGAAATTCTTGCAATATTTACAAGGAGTAAAGAAAGGAAATGGGGCCAATATGATGAACTAATTAGAAGATCAAACAATCAATATTAAAAGAGGCACTAGATAAAGATTCTATTATGGTAGAATTTTGTTCTATGTTTTATGAATAATCTTTTGATTACTTAAGATTTGTTTAATAATCTGATTACTAATTTCATTGAAATTAAAATTGGTTGAGGAGGAGTTTTAAAAGAACTGTTTGAAGAGGGGAAATTAATCTGAAAGTGGGAAATCAGCCTAGTAAGAGAACGCCTGGTTACTTAAAACAGAATTCATATTATGAGGAATTTATGTAGTGCATAGAATCTCTGAAGAGCTTAGAACAATGCAATGGATGTGAGGAATTGATCACAAAATTTCCATTAAAGATGCATAAAGGAGGCCCTAAAGATGGACTTGGAAGTGTTGAATCTGTCAAAATTAATTTTTATAACATTGAAACTTGCAATAAAGGTGTTGAAGAATTCTTTAAAATAATTCAATTAATTTTTTGGATAATCAAGATATAAAATATTTTTGGTGAATAATTGAATTAGATTTTCAAATTTTCAAAGCAGGGCTCCAAAGCATCAAAGTGGTGCGCTGTGTTGGCTCCAAAAATCTTTTGAATCAGGAAGATTTTTTTAATATCTAAAATGATTTCTTTTGGTAAATTGAATAAATCAAGGGTATTTTTTTGTTGTACTTTGCAACATGTGATCCACATGTGAAAAAATTTTGAAGCATCAAAGAGGATGATAATACAAATTCTAAAGGAAGTTTGGATATGGGAGTGAGGAATGTGGATGAGGAAGGGATTGTAAAAGTGGTTCATGCAGAGGAAAATTTAGAATTAAAAATAAAAAAAAGGAAAATTAGGGCTAATACAGAAATTTTAAAAGAAAGGGGATACAATTATTAATTGTATTTGCGCATCATGAAGAAAAAAATGAAAGAATTGGAGGATGAGAAGAAAAGGATAGATTAGAAGAAAAAAGGAATGGTTGTAATAAAGGATAGAATTAGAGAAAGATAAGATTGAAGAACCAATGGGAGTGTGGGTGAAGCTTTTTGAGTGTATTTATAAAATGCTGGAAATTTTTGAGAGATGGTTGAATGATAAAAAAAGACAAATAAACAAGGTTGAAGAAATTGATGCGAAGGATGTGGGTTATTTTTCATGTATCTTTAGGAGAAACTTTATAGATTGAATGAAAAAAAGAAAAACAGGTTTTTATTCTAGTTTGGTTATTCATAGAACGGATGAAGTAAATTCCATGTGAAAAATTAAAGGGCTATGGATAGAAATAAAATATTTCATTAACCAATTTACTTTAATGAAATGGCTTATTGACTTGGGACATCTTTTGAAGGTACTAACTCTCATCATTTGAGGATGAGTAAATTTTGAAATGCTTGGATAGTCAGAAAAAAATATCTAGGATTTGTAATCTTGGAGGATCTTCCATTTTATCAAGTTTCTTAATTTTTTTTTATTTTTTATTATTAATAAAATATAAATTAATTTCAGTTTCATTTTTATTATTTATTTTGATTATATGAGAAATATGAAACAAAATAATGAACTAGAAAAATTTATTTTGCAAAGGTTTTGGGTTAGGACAATACAAGTTATGGAAGTCTTGAAGGAAGTCAGGTCAATTTCTGAGGTTGGACTGAGGTTCAAAAGATTTTTTTTCTTCATTTTTTGGAAAAATTTACATTCTGAAAGTTAGAATAATTTGCCTCGTCTCATTTTAGAGTAAATTATTGGAGAGAATTCCCACTAATGTTCAGCATGTTTGTCAAGCTTTTCTGGAGTTGTTTTATTTCTGCATGAACAATGGCTTTCCTTGTAGGGCTTGGTTAAGGAGTCATGGAATTTAGGATTAATTGAGGAACATTGATTGTCGAGCTATAACTAGAAGGAATTCTTTGCAAAGTTTTTATCAATCAACGTATCAACTAAGTATCACTCAGAGTGATTATTTGTTGTATTTTTAGTATGGTTTTGTTCAGGAGAGCCAAAATTCATGTGCAACAGAGAAAGAATACAGAAATTTTCTTCTTCCATGGTCACAAAATATTTCCTAAAATTCAAATCATCTATCCAATTCCAAAAGAATTCTTTTCAGATTCCAATTAATTATTTAAAAATAATTTATTTCCAGCTCTTTTTCCAATGCATGTCAGAAGTCAGAATTTGGATGGTGTTCATAGAAAGTAAAGAAGGGATATCTCTTTTTTGAAGGGTTATTTGAGTTATTTTAGGCAAATTCTGCAAACAGGATCCAGTTATTGCAGTTGTATTGGTGATAACTGACATACATACTTAGCAATTTTTAAAGGATCTTATTGAGCCTTCTGGTATTTCCTTCTTTTTAGGGGTGATAAGCTTTTTAAAGTTTCTTTTGTAACTGAATTTCTTGAAACAAAATTTTCCCAGAAGAAGAGATAAATGAGGATCATCCATCACTTAAAATTTCAGATGGGAGGCTATATTGGTATTTACATGGTTCATCATCAGATTTGATAGATCAAATGAAGAAGTATCAGTAGTGGTCTTGATAAAAATATATTTTTTTTGAAAAAAAATCAACCAAAATCTTCATTTCATTACCATTAGAAGGAGGTACATCATGAAAAACAATGGTAAATTTTAATCAGGTGATCATTGTTTTTTCATGGTGGTAGTTGATAATGTTGAAAGTTAAAGATATAGTTTATTTTTATTCTGTTTCATCTATCTGTTTCATCTATTTTCTTTTGATCATTTTCATTTTCTTCTTTCTTTCTTGTCATCTTCTTCTTTTTCTTTGTCCTTTTTTTTATTTCCAGTCTCAGTCATGTCACCAAGCTAGAGCGCGCTCTTTGCTGCACCTCACAGCGCTTTCACTCCCATGTCACCAACCCTAAGCTCATACAAAAGGTTCCGCTTCATCCTTTGACCAGCGGAACCTCTACAAGTTCTTCTTGACTTCTTTCACCAATTCCATGTTTCTTTCTTCTTTCTATCTCTCATTGTTCTCTTCTCCTTTGCTTCCTCGTCTCAATTCCCTTGATCTTCCTTCTCAACTATCCACGATCAACCTCAACCTATTAGATTCTGTCTGGTAAGACTGTTTGCCAGACTGCCTCAACCCCAACAATCTCCATTCCCATAACTCATGTTGACTCACCTTTCTCTTAAAGATCTACAACAGCCAACCTCTTCAACTAACCAGAACACAACTCAAGCCTACATCAATCCCTTTCAAGATCAACTCTCTTATAAAACAATTGTCTTGATGTTTGTTTCTTATTATTTTCAATTCTTCTTTTCTGCTATCTTTTTCTTTTCATCATTTTTCTTATTTTGAACTGATTCTCTTTGTCCTTCAGCCCTCTTTAAATTCTTTACTTCTTTTTAATTTCTCAGAAATCCAACACGGTTAAAAGCCAAAGAAAAAATACAATAAACATAACCAAACAAATGGAGGGATCAAGCAATGACGGTTTTTGTCAAATCATTCTTAAGGCGGCCCTAGAAGCAGTACCAATACTTTCCAAAGAGAACTACTTGATTTGGAAAGACAAAATGATGATCCTACTTGAACTCAAAGGCGTGAAGGAAGCTTTGGAAAATGATTCTAAAATTCTAAGCCCTATGGATGATATGGAAATAAGAGTCATTCTACTATCTAGAATTGATTCAGTTACGCACAATAACGTTTTCAACTCCTCAAACATAACCTCTTCAAAACTTCTCTGGCAAACCATAAAGGATAAATTTGCCTCATCTCAAACAGCCAATTGCGCCAGGGTTTTCAATGAATTCCTTTATCAACAATTCAAACCAGACTCTATCAAATCCTTCATCACCGACTCCAAAATCTCAATGAAAAAGATGATCAATGTGGGAATTGACTTACCAGACAACATTCTTGCATACCATCTCCTATTCAAGTTTCCTTCCTTGCTCCATTTGCTCAGACAACAAATCATGCATTTGGACAAAAACGTTACTGTTGACTTGGTTCTGAATCATCTTACGCAGCTAGAGAATGAAACCCGGGCCAAGTCAAAAGACGTTCAAATCTCCAGTACTGCATTAATTACATCTAATAATCCCAAGAAACCAATTCCTCAAGAACATTGCTGCACTCATGGTTTCCACAACCCTCTCTCACCCAATCATACTGAAGACAAATGCTGGCATAAACATGAACATCTCGCTCCTACCTGGTGGAAAGAAGCACAGGCTAAATGGCGGGCTCAATCTAACTCAAATTCAAAGAACAAAGAAGTTGCCCACTACCATTATTTGCTCACGGCCTGGATTGAGGAGGTTAACCCAAATAATCATATTATTCTTGACTCTGGTGCTTCCTGCCATATGTTCAACTCTCCAGACTTCTTCCTTTCTCTCACCTATATCCCCGGAGACAAGTCAATAAACACTGGTAAAGAAGGAGCTTGACTACCTATCAAAGGAAAAGGAGATGTTTGATGATCTTGGAAAAACTCAGAAGTTATTCTTTCCAACTGTTTCTTTGTTCCTGAGTTGGTGGTTAACTTAATCAGTCCCGGCAAACTCATTACATCAAAGGAGTGTTTCCTATCCTCCTTGCAAAATCAATTCTCTCTGTTTACCAAATCATCTCAACTAGCTTTCTCCGGCTTTGTTCAAGGAAACTTGTTTGTTCTCAATCAACCCTCAACTGTGGGCCACAATCTAAAGCTATGCTATCTGGCCAAGAAAGACTCAACAAACAAACAAATAAAGCTTCTTCACCAATCTTTTGGACACGTGAATCCTACTCGTCTCAAAAACTTGTTCCCTGAAATTAATTCCAATCATCTTTCCAACTTCCAATGTGAAGACTGTGTCTTCTCTAAATTAACTAAATCTTCTTTCAAAAACACATCAACTCTATCTTCTAAACACTTCCAACAACTGCACATTGATTTAATCGGCCCAATCACTCCTTCAGCTAGGAACAATATGAATTACCTCATGAAAATTGTGGAAAACTTTTCCGACTACATTTCCGCCATTCCGTTACAACATAAGTCAAATGCTTGTCAACAACTAAAAATTATTCTAAACTTTGAAAAACAGAAGAGAGGCTGCTTTCCTGCCACCATTTGCACTGATGGTGGAGGAGAATTCACCTTGTCTGAACTCAAAGACTTCCTCATCTCTAACTCCATCCAACACCTGATTTCTGAACCATACCACCACAAACATAATGGGAAAGTTGAACAAGCTGATCTCACAGTTGCCAAAGCCATCAGAGCCATTCTTTGTAGCTCACTTCTCCCAGCCAATTTGTGGGCCAAAATTGCAAAAGCTGCCTGCCTGGCGCTTAATCAAATTCCAAAAACCCCTTCTTCCCTCTCTCCCTACCAACTCTTCACTAACAAGGTGCTTCCTTGGAATTATTTTCATCCACCGGTGCTAAGGTTGCTTACCTCGACACCAAGATTCCCTGAGGCAAAAAGTTCAAAGACCGGGGTCTTGTGGGCACCCTTGTGGGTTATAACCCTGCTTTCCTTACCTATCAAATCCTAAAACCTGACCAATCAATCATTTCTTCAAAACATGTGAAATTTGTTAAATCCAAAACTCTCACCCAGCCATCTCTCTCAGCTCCCCTGTCACCATCTGAAGAAAACCTGAAGATTCACTTTGACTACGTTTTTCCTCTTTCCAAAAACAATAATTCCCAACCTTCTTCGAACAACCCTATTGACAACAACTCCTCACCCAAGAACAAATCCAACTCTGTGTCTCTTCATGAAAACATTTCTGATTCCTCTTCAAGCTCCTCTCACAACCTTGAAGCCCAACTTAATCCTCATTATTCTCTTAGAGACCAATCCAAGCTCAATCCTCCGCAAAGATTTGGATATCACCACTACTTTGTTCCAAAAACATTCAAAAAATCTAAGGAGTGTTCCAAGGCTCATAAATGAGATCTATCTATGGACTCTGGACTTGATGGGATCAAAAAACTCAAAGTTTTGGATGATTACGATGGACCCAAACCTACAAATTCCTTAAACACCACTTGGGTATACCGTTTGAAAGAAAATTTCCATGGCAATCCTCTAATCTTCAAAAGCAGACTCTGCGTTCAAGGTTTTGATCAAATCTACGGACTTGATTATCAAGACACTTTCTCCCCTACGGGAAAAGCAGCTTCCCTCTGAATGGCCCTCCTTTTTGGTCTCTTTCACTCTCTTCCCATCACTCAACTGGACATCAAGAGTGCCTTCTTGCATGCTCCTCTCACTGACAAGGTCATTATTAAAAGACCCAAAGGTTCCAAGCGAGAAGCAAAATACCTGGTCCTCGAGAAATCTCTTTACAGTGTTAAACAATCTCCAGAAAACTGGTTTTCAACTCTCACTTCTTGGATTTTTGAGCAAGGATTCCATGAGTCTATCTCCAACCCCTGCCTCTATATTCATCTTCAAACCAACTAAGTCCTTTTCTTTCATGTTGATGATCTTATCTTAGTAGGATCTGGGGAAAATTTTCTCTTTAACTTCCTATCTAAATTTCCCAACTCCAGTCACCACAAACCTAACACTATCTTGGGAATGAAATACAAACCTACCAATGATTCAATTCTTTTATCTCAACCAAAGCATATTGAACACAGACTTGAAGAGCTAAAAATGACTGATTGCAAGCCGTCAACAATACCACTCTCTGCAAATTTCAACCTCACTCAAGCCTCCAATGAAGAACATGAAGAATTCAAGTCTCTCAATATCAATTATCGCTCTGCTGTGTTTCTAATGAACTATATTTCCTGCCTAACTCGCCCCAATTTAAGTTTTGCAGTTTCACGTTTAGCCCAATTCTACAAAAAACCAGGTATCCAACACTGGAAAGAAGTGAAACGGTGCTGGAAATGTCTTAAGGCAACAAAGAGTCTCAAACTTACTCTCAAAGTCTCGAACACCAAAACTCAAATCAAATGTTACAGCAATGCCTCATGGGGTGATTATCTAGACACAAGACAATCTCAATCCGGTCATTTTTCATTTCTCTTTGGTTCTCTCTTATCTTGGAGCAGCTATTGTCAACAAAACATGACTCATTCAACCACCAAAGCTGAACTCAATCCTTTGGTTGACTCATTCCTTGAAGCCATCTGGATGAAAGTCCTAATATCAGAGCTCTGGAAAAAGGACATCAAGCCCAGACTACATTTTGTGGACAAGAAAGGACTCAATGACGAATTAAAGAAATTTGGTTGTCACTCAAAAACTTGTCATATCAATATCAAAACAAAAGGTTTACAAGAGGAACTCAAAATGATAAATTTAACTGTTGAGTTAATCCCATCCACCAACATGAAAGCCAATGGCCTTACAAAGGCTCTTAATGCCTCTTCAATCACCAAACTGATTCACTTAATTGATCCTTCTTTTGCTCATCCGGCTCCAGTCATAACAGTCACGGGGGGTGTTGAAAGTTAAAGATATAGTTTATTTTTATTCTGTTTCATCTATCTGTTTCATCTATTTTCTTTTGATCATTTTCATTTTCTTCTTTCTTTCTCTTCATCTTCTTCTTTTTCTTTGTCATCTTTTTTTTCCAGTCTCAGTCATGTCACCAAGCTAGAGCGCGCTCTTTGCTGCACCTCACAGCGCTTTCACTCCCATGTCACCAACCCTAAGCTCATACAAAAGGTTCTGCTTCATCCTTTGACCAGAGGAACCTCTACAAGTTCTTCTTGACTTCTTTCACTGATTCCATGTTTATTTCTTCTTTCTATCTCTCATCTTTCTCTTCTCCTTTGCTTCCTCGTCTCAATTCCCTCAATCTTCCTTCTCAACTCTCCACAATCAACCTCAACCTATTAGATTCTGTCTGGTAAGACTGTTTGCCAGACTGCCTCAACCCCAAAAATCTCCATTCCCATAACTCATGTCAACTCAAATTTCTCTTAAAAATCTACAACGGCCAACCTCTTCAACTAACCAGAACACAACTCAAGCCTATGTCAATCCCTTTCAAGATCAACTCTCTTAGAATCTATTGTCTTGATGTTTGTTTCTGATTATTTTCCTTTCTTCTTTTCTGCTATCTTTTTCTTTTCATCATTGTTCTTATTTCCAACTGATTCTCTTTTTCCTTCAGCCCTCTTTAAATTCTTTACTTCTTTTTAATTTCTCAGAAATCCAACAGATAAATGAAGTCCATCAAGAAAAAAAAGGGGCTGTCTGGTATTGCCAAAAGTTCCAAAAGTCCCATTTTTATGTTTTGACTGGCATTTTTCCTACACAAAATTCAAAAGGAAGAAAAATAATCCTTGGTGAAGGAATTCATATTTTCCAAGTGTAAATATCTCTTCAAAATTTCAAAATTTATTTCTTTCCCCAGGATTTCCAGAGGAGGATTTGTGTATTTTTAAGATTATTTCTAATTGATTTTATCATCTTCTTTGGGTATCTGAATTATAATTTGGAAGATTAGAATTTCTTTTCTGAGTTTAATATTTAACGTTTCAGTTTATTTTTATTATTGATTTTCTTAAATGTCTGTTGAGTTTTTTTTTGATTTTTGATTTTTGAGCTTGTATAGATTTACCAAACACTAAATCAAGCTTTTTGGTTGAAATTAAACATATTCTGGAGGTTACAAATTGAATCTTTTTCAAAATTGGTTCAAACCTTGCTGTATTTTCTTCTTCATAGGCCATCCCCCTCTTGCAGTAAACATTTTCTTAACATTACAAAATAGCAGGGAGGATGGAATCATTTCAAGGTATACAGGTTATGAAAAAATTCAAATCAAAAGGGCAAATCAGCCCCAGATTCCTGAAATTTACTCATTAATTCAGAGTTCATAATATATTTTAGAGATAGATTATCAGTGAGAATCTTGAAGGGGTCAGAAAGACCAGCATGGTGAGATATCTGAATTTCATAGCCCAAAAAATGGAAAGGAGTTCCTTATTCTGTATTTAATACTAAATTTCAAGTCTGTCCAGTGTTATTCTCAAATATAAATATAATTCTTGAAACATTTAGGGGAAACTGGACCAATTGCATCTCCTAGAGCTTGGTTTCTAGCATATTTTCCACTTGATCTTTTGAAATATTTGTCAAAATAAAAAAGTATGGTGGATTTATTAAACTATTTATTTATTTTTTGAGAATTTTTTAAGGAATCCAGAAAAAATTGAAAGGTGGTAGAAGTATTATTTATGGAATTAAGAAGAGAGAGTTTTTTTGAATAGTTGATTATAAACCTGAAATAGAAGCTAGCACAAACCAAAGATTTTCTTGAATCACCTTTTTAATTGATTGAGGCCAGTCCTGACTCTTTTTTATCTTGAAATTTTCCATCCAAGCTCTCTTTTTTGGAAATAAAATGACCCAAATTTTCAGCAGATCAGGTGAAAATTTCACACTCAGAATATTGAGAATCAAGGTTGTTTTTCCATAGTTGTTTAAGAAATCAAGCAAAAAGAGTGTGATTCTCTTATAAATTCCTGGAAAAAATGATAAAAATTTTAATATAAACCAAATAACAGATGGCAAAATTTTCAAGGGAGATTTTATTAAAAATTAATTGAGACTAATAAGGATAATTATTTAAAACAGATGGCATAAAAAAATATTCAAAGCTTCCATATTTAATCCAAAATGCTGTAAGATGTTCATCCCCTGATTTGATGTAAAGAGTATTTTAAGAACCACTTATCTAAATTTTAAAAAATATAATTCAATCAGAAAATAATTTCAGAAAGTGATTCATTTGAGGAATATTTTACCAGTTATATTGAATAAAATAATTTATCTTTCTTAATAAAAACAAAATGATAAACCACCATTCTCATTTTTTAAAAAAAATGTGGGTGCATCAGTGCTTGAAGTTATGTGTTAATTAAAAAATTTCTCTATATTTAATGATATGTAGGATTTTAAAGTGTTGTTTTCACCAAGAAACTTTTTTAAATAGAAACAACTTGGAGGAAAGAAACCTCTGGCTTGATTTGGTGATATTGGGAACAATGTGGAGGAATTTTCTTGGATTTTGCCTTGGAAAATGCATATGAAAAAGAATGGTAAACCAAGAGAATTTTCTTCAAAATGGTTTCTTTTTATTCAGTTCAATCATTTTCATCTGTTTAATACCAATTTATTTTACAATTCTTAAGAGGAAGTGATTCAGAAGTGGAAATAATCATGAAAAAAATTTAAATGAGTGAATAAACCTATTTGAATTGGAAAATCCAAATATATATCCTTGAATAACTTCAGAGATTAAACAAAAAATATCCAATTCAAGATATTTTTGCTGAACTTGAATTGGATGTTTTTTGAGCTTTCACAGATTCTGAAAGTTTTTCAGGAGAAGTGGTCTTCAGAGACACTTGCAGAGACTCAAAGGAAGAAGGAAATAGCTCATTATTTGAGGCCAGTTCAAGTTCAACCAATTGGAATTTTTCTAAGTCTTGCTGAGTTCTTGGGGTGATAAAAATGATTTTCACTTTACCCCAGGATTCCAGAATTGAATTAAATCAATAACTAAGATTAAAAATTTGTGAGTTGTTGTTTTGGAAACCAAGGATTCCCATTCCAAGGTAGGAAAATAGAGCAGAGACATATTAAGCAGAAAAATTTGGGTTGGTTTTTATATAGGAGAGCCATAAAGACTGAAATTCACAATAGAAATAGGTGAATTAATGGGAATTGTAGGTCTAAGATGCTAGAAAACATTCATTTTGAAATTAAATTTCAAGTTTTGCTTGTGTCAATGAGTGTTATATACGATTGATCTATGAATAGGCAAAACAAAAATGAGACTTTATCCAATTCATCTGAAGATAATCTCTGATTTTTTTTCAGATTTCAATTGATTGATGATCATGGAGTACTAAAAAATCATCATTCAGTCTTTTACCAGTTTGGTTTTGGTTTAAGTTTTCAGGAAATTTCCTGAAAAGACTAAAGCTGTCGTTAACTCACAAATGATAATAAAGAACCTCTTTCTCCCTGTTATTCATTGCAGAAGTTTTTTGTTTGAAATCATCTCCAAGATAAATTTTGGGATGGTTGCTTGAGTCTTCTTTGCACTTAGTATCCTTGGAGTCTTTTGATTTATCTTTACATTTGGGATTTTTTTATTTTTTTGAGGTGGGCTGAGAGTTGAAAGAGGTAGCAGCAGCAGTTCTATTTTTGGTTTAGGATTGGTTCCAAAGTATTTATCCCTCATAATTCACTTTTATTTAGTATAATACATTGGAAAAACATCCAGAAGTATAGAAGAATGTTTTATAACCTCATCTATAAATATTTTTCACCAGGGTGCTGAATTCAGTCATAAAGTTGTAGCATGTAAATTCCCCTTAATCTTAAGAAGACTCAGTTTATTCTCATCAATTTGAAGTTCCAAATGGTTTTAAAAAATGGTTTGGAGCTTGTGGGTGAATTGGGTCCATGATTTAAGGATGAAATGAGGTTATTTGTTATTTATGTTATACATTTAAGGTTTTTTCCATTGAACAGGGATTCCTTTCAGTTGAGAGAATTTGAAATATAATTTATTGCTTTCATTAGAAAACACCCTTTTTCCATCTGAAAAGACTAATCTACAAGCTTGAAGGCATTTACAAAGCTTCATAGGGTTAGTTCCATTGCATTTTTCAGGTGGATCAATGGATTACAACTTCAAGGTTGAGTTAAAAATTTTATTAAAATTTTGGGAGAGGTGATTCATTGTATAATTGATTTTATTAATACTTGCTACCACAGAATTCTAATTTTTTTAGGCCTCAGAAGAAATGGGAGGATCCATGTCTGTAATTTGGAGGGAATGCAGTTGCATTAGAGGTCACACTAGGTTTTCCAGCTGGTGAAGGTCAACTTAAGCTACTAAGGATTCTAGGTTCAAAGCCAGAGTCCTTTCCGTTTTATTCTTCTTCATCCTCTTCTCAAAGAGTTATAAAATTAGTATCAGAGTAATTTGAGGTAAGTTCATAGTACCCTGGCTCAGGGAGTTTGTCAAATAAACTATGGAGGTTGGAACCCTAATAAGGAGGAATGAAAGAAATGGGTACCCTTGGAACTTTCTGCAAGATACTATTATGCATGGGGATTGAATTTATGAAGGCTTGAATTTTTAGTCTAGAGAATGTATGTCCAGTTCCATGGCCTCTTGGTGTTCAAAATTCATTTGCTTCATTTTTTTGCCTTCCTGTGTATTTAAAACTCACAGCTGGGCTCAAAATACAAGAGAGACAAGGTATTCTAAAATGAATGGTTAGCTCTCTCAAGAAGTGGCCCAAAATTGTGTCCCTAAACCAAATAAATAAATAAAAAAATTTATTTCAATTATACCAAAAGTGTCAAAATTTTGAAGCTTCAAATTTCTAAATTTTGAAATAAAAAATTGGTAAAATGGAATTTTAATGAATGAAATGAAATGAAAAAAATAACACAGTAAATTGGTCCAAATATTTGAGGATATTAATTGGTTAGTAGATGGTAAAAGAATTTCACAATTAAATAGAAACTTTGAGCAAAAATTATGGGTGTAATAGATAGGATCAAGGTTCTAAATTAAAATAGAAAATAACAAACAAATATAAAGATGTTTATTAGAATTGTTGAAGTATTCTTAAAGAATGATTGGGGTGTGGATAAGTGACTGGTTTGGGGGAATAAAAAACTTCCATCTCAAAAGGGATGCAGGTGTGCAAGAAGGAACTGGAACAGGAGGAATCTACCCACAGTATTTTGAGGTAAT
This sequence comes from Puccinia polysora, assembly GCA_025617555.3. NCBI lineage: Eukaryota > Fungi > Basidiomycota > Pucciniomycetes > Pucciniales > Pucciniaceae > Puccinia > Puccinia polysora. Next base: position 3,866,140 of record CM062630.1, on the reverse strand, counting down.
TCAACTGGAGATGATCTGAATGTAGAAGATTAATTAATAAGGTAAATAGAAGTTTTCTGAGATTAAACTTTATTGGTGGTATTAACAGTAATAGGCAGTAAACTGATTTCATAAGGAGACTAAAAAGGAAGGAGGAAAGAGAGGCCAGTATTTTTCTAAAACAAGGAGGGATTGCAGAGAAGGAAGGATACTAGGGGAGAAAGGTGACAGGTAGGCTTCCAGACCAAGGAAAGGAGAGAGAAAAGTAATAATGTATGTAAATGGTAAATTAGACAAGATTACAGTGGTAACTCTAAGACAGGTCTAATACATTGGTCAAGTTTATCAGGGAAGGAGCTGTCTAAGTTGGGAGTGGAAATTTTGAGGATGTATAGTGCTCATGTGATTCATGACACTATATACTTATATTGAAGATATTATCAGATATACCATCAGCCATTCAAATAAGTATCTTCCTAAAGATAAAAAATATTGGATTGTGTGATAGAAAGAGTAAATAAGTTTAAATGATATGAAAGCCTGAGAGAGTGATATGAACATGAAAGTTAGAAGATACAGAGATAGATAATGAGAATTTACTCAGTAAACTTCCTTGTGGAATGATTTTCCTATGAGTTCAACAGCTGAGTAGCAATGGTTGCACAAAGGTATTGAGGTGCTATTCTGGAATGCAATATTTCATGCAGAGAATATTGATGGGATCTTTTAAAATCAAAATCTCATTATTGGTTGACATTTTGGGATATTTTTTTTTCAAAAAATTCAGGTTATGATCAAGGAATTTGGAAATTGTGGGATTGGTTAAGGACTAATGGTGATGGCATCATGCATGCATCAAGCCAAAAAGGCAATTGGGGATTGGGCCATCTATGACATTAGCAATGGGTCTGTTCTTGGAAAGGCTTTGATGGGAAAAAAGGCAGGGAAATCTGAGCAGGCCAAGGATGCCAGTTTTGTTTGAGGAGAATAAATCATGGGGGTCATCAAATCAAATTAGTGAGTAAGACATTAGAGATGAAAATAATTGGATGGTTGGGTATATGCATGCAGTGCAGCTGGGGGGAGTTTCAGGATGAATTTCAGAGGTGAATGATCACATTGGAAGTCTTGACAGGGATCCTAATATTTTCTGTTTACAATTTTTTGTTTTACAAAGTATCTAAGAGGCCTAGTTTTGATAAGGTGCAGGGGATTATCATCAGTGGAGAAAGACATAACATAATTGTGAAATAGGCATCATCCCAAGAACCCCCAGCAACATTTGTGGAGATAATTATTATCAATTCTACCAATTTCAGACCCTAGGAGGATGAGGCAGAAGTGGATACCACAGTTTCCACTTCCTGCACATCCATGATCTCTCCCTCTCTACCTAAACAAGCCTGTGCCACTTCACTCCTACCCCCCATTTGGTGAAGCCCGAGGTGCGGTGGGTAGCGGGACTTTGTCGGGGGGTGGGCGAGGGTCAGACTCCACCCCACACCTCTCCCGGGGGGGTATTAACCCACCGGTGAGGGACCGAATTTCCTCCTTCTCGACCGAACCCGGAGGTGACCGTCGTCGGCCATCGAACTTCATCCTCGCTCTTAGCAGTATCTACCGCGATCGATTAGCATCACACATGCAACGAAGCTTCAGCATCAAACCATCAAAACAGCAGCATCCCTGTAGCCGTCCATCCATCATCATCTGATCGGAATTCATCGAACCCATTCGAGTAACTTCCTCTCCCCAACGCGTCGATCAGCATTTTTCAAGTTGTATCATTACATCTAGATCGCCGGTTTTTCATTTCCTAGTTCTCGTCGACTCAACGCTCTCCCCGATTGAATCAAAATCTTGAGGCTTATCATGAAACAAGTGCACTAAACCGATCGATGATTGACACTGGTGACTGGGTAACTTGCGATCGAAGATCGAGCCATCCAAATACACCGAGTAATTCAACAGCTGCTTCTCGATCAACGCTCGATTAACTTGATCGTGATCGAACCAATCTCGCGTTTATTGGTGATCACTATCTTCGTTGAGATCTGGTTGAATCCTTGTCAGAGCTCCCCGGCTTAAATCGCACGCACCCCCTATGTCTCAAAATCGAATATCGTCTGAGGATACCTGTATGGGTACACCCTCTTCCGCCCCCACTCCGACCCCAACTACACCCAACCTTTCGTCGTCAATCTCTTCCAAAAGGCCTCCCGGAATGATTAATCTTGGATCGAACAACGCGTCTAGCTCACCTGCACCGGGCCCCTCCACCTTTCATCTTTCATCTAATACCCCTTCCGGACCTGCTCACGTCGATTTTGAGGCTCTTACGGCCAAGTTGTTGGATCCCGGCGGAGGTTAGTCGCGATTCATTTTATTTAGTTTCCTCTTCTCTATCCGAAACATGTATCTTTATTTTTGATAACTAATGTCGAAACTTTTGCCTGCAGACATAAAGGTCAAGATCCATCTTGCTACCGAACTCAGGGAATTATTGGATATGTGTCAACGGGACGTCGAATTTGCAAAGCATCTCGATATCATCATTTCAACCATGGTCGACATTTTGTCCAACACTCGTCCCGTCTTTATCACAACCACGTGGGATTATGTCAGTCATCATCGGCTATGAAATTATTGGGTTGCTTGTCGAATGCCCTTGGTTATCCCTACTTTCAACCCATCGAGTTAACTGATTGGCTCGTTCCTCGCCATTTCTCCATCGCAGAAATTTCGTCATCTTGCTCTCGATATTCTTTCGCGCATCCCTATGCATGAACACATGCGGGCACATGCTTTGAAAGTTATGCAGCTACTTATAGAACTCATCCGACATGACAATGAAGAGTCAGTCATCATGTGCTTCAAGCTCAGTGTGGATCTCTATCGAACATTCAAATCCATCCTAGAGCCAACCGTTGGGCCGTTTTTTCAAACCATCATTGAAATGTACGATCTTGTGTCAGCTAGCACGGAAGAAATTTTCGCTGACATCAAGACAGATATCAATCAGCCTGATGGCATACCCATCTCACCAGACAACACTCATCTCACTCCAGAACAAAGTAAAACATCTCTTGACAACACCAAAGCAAACCTAATGCGCAGAACCGTTAGTGGAAACTCTCATATTTCGACTTCCGCGCCTCCCTCCGGATCCGATTCTAATTCCGCCGAAGCCATCAGGGGGATGAAATCGTTTCGAGCTCTGCAGGAATGTCCAGTGGCTGTAGTTTTTTTGCTGCAAACATTCAAAACTACGGTTCAAGCTAGTCTTCCCGCTTATTTGCCCGTTATCTTCAAGGCTAGCTATTTTCCAAGCTTTTATTCCTACTCATCCTATCTGGAGGCACCCGATGTTTTTCTGTCTAATGCATTTCATTCTTTAAACGATCATTAGTTTCTGAAAGCTTCTCCCCCTCCTCAAGCAATCTGGCACGGAGTCATTTCTGAACGTGGCCAAGGTCCTTTCGTTGGTGTGGCCCCTACTATCATCAAGGCTGGAAAACGTAGTCAATACACCGACTTAATAGTCGCACAAGTGAAGGTGCGTACTTGCCTGTCTGCAAATGTTTTCGTCTCCCTCCTGTGTTGGCGACGTGTAACGTACTAAAAGCTGATCTGGACTCTCCACATTTCCAGATCATATCTTTTATAGCCTACGTCCTTAGGGCTCAGACATTCCTTGTTCAACCGTTTGTAGCTGATATACCACCAATAATCGTTCGTATTTTGAAAGATATTCCACCTGAGTCATCACTCGCTCGACGAGAGCTCATCGTTGCCGCACGTCATATTCTTGGGACCGAGTATCGGACATTGTTTATTCCCTTTTTGAACGATCTCCTTAACATTCGGATATTCCTAGGACATGGGATTACTTCCTTTGAAGGCTTGCGCCATTTGGTTTACAGTACCATGGCTGATCTTGTTCAACAGATCAAATCAGAACTTCAAGGAACCCACATTGAGCTGCTTTTAATGAATTTCATAGACTTACTGAACGATCCTACTTCATCGACTGTAACTCAAGCTATGGCCGGAAAAGTCATATATAGTCTCGTCGAATTTGTCGGGCCACATCGATTTGAGAGCCATGAAGCAATCAGGATTTCTCGCTGGCTTATGGAGAGTTTCGTCAGGAAGTTAGAGGCCCTTGGTGATACTCGAGCCTACCAGCTCACGCAACAAACCAACGTTCAAGAGAAATCCCTGCACATTTCCGGTCGCGCTAAAGATGCAGTGGCCAAGGATAAAGGAAAAGGAAAGGAAGTTAATGATCTCAGCTCCTTCGATTCTCGCTCGAAACGTAGAGTGGATGGCGGTCATCAAAACGATTCGGAACGAGCCTCCGAAGAGTCGGAAGACGTGATCATCGAGCGAGGGAAGATTCTTGGCGCCATGGCTGCTATTCTCGAACCGCCACCCGATCAATCCAAAGGTGCGTCCACTCCGGGCAATTTCAATCTAGATTCATAAGCCAATCTGTCTTTCAAACTTGTCATCATAGAGATCGCCCTTGGCCGTCGAGTAATTACCCGGTCTTGTATCACAAGCTTCCAGATCCTCTTCGGGAATTTGAAGAAAATGGAAGCTCCATTGCCGGACGCACTACTGTTGGGTCGGTTGTTGACAGCTGGAGTGCGATGTTTTGGATCCTACGACTATCGCCGAGAGCTGAGAGAAGTGAAAGAAATTGTCGATAGCTTTGTTTATATGTTCACTCAGATCGATTTAGTCTTATTTACTGAAACTGTCGAGCCAAACATGCCACTTTTGATCCAAGTATTGCGAACGAACGCCGATTTGTTGGCGCTCCCCCAGCACTTGTTAGCTACCCAGGCCCTATCGAGAACTTTCATTGGGATTACGCTACGGTACTTAATGAAGCATCTTGAAGACCTGGGCAAAGATAAACAATCTGGAGTCATGGTCAAGCTTTTCAAGATGTGCTTTATGGCTGTGACCCTATTCCCAGAAAATGAACCAGTCCTACAACCACATCTAAGTCGCTTAATCATGGATTCTCTTCGATTCGCTTCCTTCTCGAACGAACCTGGACAATACTATTCGGTATTGCGAGCTTTGTTCCGGTCTATCGGCGGGGGTCGCTTTGAAATCTTGTACAAAGAAGTCCTGCCACTTCTTCAAGTGTTACTTGAAGAGCTGAACGTCTTGTTGAACTCGACCACCGATCCCAAGGAAAGGGATATATTTGCTGAATTATGCTTGACAGTTCCTGTTCGATTAAGCGTACTGCTACCCTATCTTAGCTATCTCATGAGACCTTTAGTGATTGCTTTACAAGCCGTCCCGGATCTTGTTTCTCAAGGGTTGCGGACCTTGGAATTATGTGTTGACAACCTCACCCAAGAGTTCTTGAATCCGTTGATGGCACCTGTAATCCATGAGGTCATGACATCATTGTGGAAACTGTTAAAGCCCCTTCCTTACAATCCGCAACATGCCCCCACAACTCTACGCATCCTGGGAAAACTGGGTGGTCGTAACCGAAAAATCCTAGGCCCCACCCGAATTGATTGGAAGCCTGTGGATGCTCAAAGCTGCTATTTGCCGATCAGATTGGACGGGCAACAACGAAGTCTAACTCTTCCTCCTTTGGTTGACCTGGCGGCTCGGATGATGCGGCGTGGAGATGTCCACTATCGAAAAAATGGTTTTGCGTTTTTAAAGAACATTACGCCCGCCTTTCTATCCATGGTGAGCATATCTTGATGAGTTTGTCTCGAAGTTTTGCTCTCTCCTTCTCATGTTCGATATTTGTGTACGTAGGGGTATGGACAAGGTGAACGCGAAGAGACTTTCGCGGGGTTATTAAAAGGATTATTTGACGCCACTCGAGTTCCCGAATTTTCCGCCGAATCGCAAGCTCACCTCTTATCCCTGTTCGAGTATATCTTCATAACCGAAATTTGGCAGGAGCCCGGTCTGAATCCGGATCAAGCCCGTTATTCCCTCACCCTGACCAATGTAATAATTGATTCCTTGATTGATAATCTTACCGTTGCCACTGATCGCAATCATTTTCCGGCTGCTTCCCAACTGACCTCCCAAGTTCTTCACAACTTATTCAAACGTGCGAAAACTCCGCCTCTACCGAGGGAAGAAATATTAGCCTTTGCAAAACGCACAATATGCAACAAAGCTAGCTCTTCTTGCTATGATCATTCATGGGCCCGTAAATGCGCCGGTCATCAAATTTTATCCATCTTGGTGAATGATCAGGAAATGAGTGGTGATTGGATTACCGACTATGAGCTAGAGATCGTACGGGCTCTCCTTTTTCTTCACAAAGACGCGCCATCTGCGACCGAGAAACTACTTGAAGGTCCCACGGACACGTTTTTGAAGCTATTGAAGATCTGCCATAGCCCTTCTGAGGCACCCTCTTCGCCCGAGATAGCTGTCAAATTGAATTATCTCGTTGGATTGTTAATCATTGAGCTATGCAGTCAAACTAGCGGTGTCCGAAAGGTAGCCCAATCCGCTCTTCAGTTAATCAGTGAAAGAACCCAGAAACCAATGCATGAATTACTCTTACCGGCTCGCGAACGATTGTCGCCGATCTTTGGAAAGCCTTTGAGAGCGCTAGCGTTCCCTATGCAGATTGGACACCTTGATGCATTGACTTTTTGCGTCAGACTGGAACCACCGTTGTTTGAATACAGTGAACAGTTGATGCGAATGCTACAAGAGGCTCTGGGAATTGCCGATGCTGACGATGTGGCTTTGATTGGAAGGACAAATCAAGCCAAGACGGCTAAGGCTTTGATCGAATTGAGGGTTGTATGCTTGAGGTTTTTGGCCGCGACTTTGAAGCTACCGGAGATGCGTCAGCAGTCCGCTACCAAGGCTAAGATTCTTTCCGTCTACTTTCAATCCCTCTACGCGAAGAATGTCGAGGTGGTGGATGCGGCGCACGCGAGCTTGAAAGAACTTCTTGCCAACGGCGGGAGCCGACTCCCGAAGGATCTATTGCAAAGCGGCTTGCGACCGGTTTTGAACAATCTCTCCGACCACAAGAAATTGACTTTGCCCAGCTTACTTGGCCTCGCCCGCTTGGTAGAGCTGCTTACAAACTATTTCAAGGTTGAGATTGGTTCGAAACTTTTGGATCATTTCAGGCAACTTTCAGACCCTCAAACACTCGCAACCGCCGCTCTTTCATCCTCTCAAGAAAATGGCGTCCTGGAAATCATGGCTGGTGTCGTGAACGTTTTCCACTTGTTAGCCTGCCCTGCAGCTGGGGTGTATTTGCGCGACTTGGTTTCGTTTGTGGTGCATGTTGAAACTATTCTGAAAAAAGTAACACCCAGCCCTTTCACCAAGCCGTTGGCCCTTTACATTAATCTTTATCCGGAGGCGTCCGCGGCCCACTTCTTTCAGCGATTGGATGATGAAAGACACCTAAACACGTTAAAGTGGATTTTGCTCAGTGATTACGCGGACAACTTCAGAAATCACTTGAGAAATACTGTCCTAGAGTGGCTCCAACAAAGCTACAGTGCAAGCGTAACATGGGGTCTACATGGTACGATCGTTCTTCAACAATTGGTCGCGAAGGATCCTGCGTCTGTCGCTACTTCGATGGAAATCATCCATCTCCTAAGTCAAAGATGGGTATCCGACGGGAGAAAAGGTCGACTGGCGCTCGGTATCAGTGATGACCGCTTTGCGCAACTCCGAGAGGATGCCGTTGCGATTGATATCATGATGACTTGCGTAAAAATAAATCCTTTCGGCAATGTCGACTTGTTATTTCATTTGGCTGATGTTTTGACCGGAGATAGAATGATCGAGTATAGTCACATTACACGATTCTATGCTGCACAAGTTCTGAGAAGTACGGATGTCGCTTACAAGTCGGCCATCCTGTCACGCTTCTTGGATATCATTAACAATGATGACGTCTGTCCTCAACAGAAAACTGCAATTCTTAGGCATTTGATTAACCCTCTTTTACTCGTAGCCTTTGGACGAGGGTGAGAAAGAAAACGCCATCGTTGACGCAGAA